>JANAVB010037415.1:3059183-3659183 GCA_029216955.1 Iris pallida | reverse complement strand
ATGACATGCTATAAAAAATACTAAAATACAGGAGATATGGATAAGTAAGCAGAATCATGAAATATAGTAAGAAACTATGAACTATAATAAATATAAGTATTTTAGAGAATGAGATGATTATGTGATGGGCTTAGGTTTGGACATGTTTATACTATAGTAACTCTATTATACGTGAGGGTATAATAGACATGTACAGTTTACTACTTGGGGAAATTAATCACGTGACCACTTCTACTCACCCCTACCCCAATCAATACACAAGGATATTGTCAAGTTACATTACGTACATGATAGTTAGTTATACATGAAGCACATGTGAACATGAGAGTACATGAGAGTGAGTGTACATAAAGAGATTCGAGTACAAGGAATACTTGATGCACCTGATAAAGTACATGAATATGAAATACTCGATACACCCGATGAGGGGATAACATCTCATGAAAAGATCCATATAGTACTGGTCCGTGATAACGACGTGATAGCATCAAGTAAAGTAGTCTAAAGAAGGCAATATAGATACTATCATGAATAAAACGATCAGAAAATATACTCGCCTGATACCATGAGCAACTGAAGTGTACAGATGCCCAAACTGGAGTCACAGAGTCATATTTAGAGCAATACAAGTTATAATGAATTCAATATAAAATTTACAATGCAATCTACATGATTCTAGGTCATTCTAGGTTAAAGTCAACTATGGTCAACCTTTAGTCAAACTAGGTCAACATCTAGGGCTAACTTGGTCAACTGTCTAGGGTGGTTTGGTCAAACTCTAGTCAACAAGGTCACATAGGCCTAGTGAGTCCATTTCTACGTCATTCTATAGGGTATCTCAAAGTATAGGCTAGGATACCAAATCATTTATACAAATACCCTATATTCAATACCACATATATATACACTACCAGTACATATCATATATAGATATACTCACAAATACATATACATATCCTCATATTGGTATCTAGCAATCTCACATATATATATATTATATATATATATATATATATTTTTATATATATATATATATATATATATATATATATATATATATAATATATATTTTATATATCTAGCAACCTCATATATATATATATAATATATATATATATATATATATAATATATATTATATATAATATATTTATATACTCACATATCCTACAAAATAACTGACCTAACCAACACATATATATGTACTCAGAACAAACCTTAACCTATATATATACAACCATACCCATATCAGATTTCTGAACATATATACTTATCTAATTACACTCACCGATAACTGAACATACAATCCCATATCTATTAACATCACATATCATAATAGCCTACAACACTATCATAATACCAAGCTAACTCACAATAGGTAATCTCTCTATATATATATATATATAATATATATATATATATATATATTATATATACACACCCTCATATACTCACATATCCTACAAAACAACTGAACTAACCAACACATATTTGGACTCATACAAACCATAACCTATATACAACCATACCCATATCAGATTTCTGGACATATATACTTATCTAATTACACTCACATATAACTGAACATACAATCCTATATCTATTAACCTCATATATCATAATAGCCTACAACACTGAAACTTACCCCCACATATGTATTCCCACAAAAAGGTAAACCCTCACATATCCTTAATAGCATATATATATATATATATTTTTTAATAGATATAATATATATATATATATATATAATATATATATATATATATATATTATTATTATTTTTATCCAATAACATACACATAACATATTATGCAAATACAACTCTCACATCTATCTAATTCCTGAATCCTTAGTCCCAAACATCCACCAATACACTAGCTCACAATCAGAAACCCCCAAACTGTAAAATGCAACAATTTGCAGGTAAACTAGACTCCTAACCAAACATATATCTAATATACATATATATACATAACATTATATATATATATTAATATATATATTTTTTATATACATATATACATAACATTAAAAATATATATATAATATATATATTATATATATATATATAATATATATATATAACATATATATATATATATAAAAAAAAAAATATATATATATATATAACATTATATATATATAATATTATATAATATATATATATATATATATATAGCAAAACCTCTCCTATATCTCAAAAATATGAACATGCATCTAAAACTCATGCATATAGCAACTCAACTGGATAGGGGGAGTATGTTGTATAGGAAAGTGAGGGTTGTGTTTCATAACAGATGTTCAGTACAGAACGTCAAGGATGAAGGCTAATAGGCTATAGTACATATGTAGGTAATGTAGTGGATTGGTACAAGGACAAGGGATGTATAGGTAATTAAGTATAGTGGTTAATGCAACTGATACATGGCAGTATCAGATCTGATTTGGGATATACCCTAAATGTAGATAGTTTAAATGCAGTAAAACGAATGCAATGATGGTAGTGTATGGATGCAATTTCAGGTTAAGTGGTTATCAAATGCAATTGTGAAGAAAAGGGAAATATAATGAAGGCATGACAGGCAGTATGTGTTCAGTGGTCAATTTAAATCCTCTGATGCAGGGATTGATACCAAGTGAAGGGATGAATGCATTGCAAGGGCAGTGAAGCCAAATGGGGGGTTTGCATGCAGTAAAGTGAATGCAATATGCTATATGCAGTGAATGGTGAGGTGGGTTGCAATATGTACATGTAGTGCAGAGAAATCTAATTTATAGGCATCATATTTGTATTACTGGGGTATGTAGGACAAATATATACTGAACCTGCATACTACCTCCTAATCACTCAACACAAACAACTCAATCTAACCAATCTGATACCAACTGATACCAAAATCTGTGAGGGTATGGCAGTAGTATGAATGTGAGTGCAAGTAACATGTGTATACAAATGTGTGTGTCGAATCAAAGTGTCTAATGTATATGTGAATTCAGAGCAATATGTAGTACAACAGACCAAGTGAAGCAGCGTCTGTGAAGCATGACAGCAGACATCTCTAATTGAATACAATGGTCATAATGCTAATATGCAGGGGACATGGCAGACGTGAGATGCATCTAAATGTATGCAAGACAGTAGCAATCAAGTGTTCAGATGGTACAGACATGTGCAAGTGCAGTGGATGCATAAAAAATTGTGTCAAGTATAATAGAGTATCACGCATGTGTTCGAGGGGTGTCTAATGATTGTCAATTACATGTGTCATGTAATGAAAAGTGTGCATTTAGTGTCCATGCAGTGTCCAAGTGAATGAATGTAGTGTTATACTCTGTAGCAGTGTGTGCGTGTGTGTGAAGTGCAAACAGGTATGTGTCAACTATCCATACAAGTGTTCAGACATGAGGTGTAGTGTCATGTGTCATGGTGTGTCAAGGAGTGTAGCAACATGTGTCCATGTGAATGTGAGATAGTGCCGAACTATCCAGAGAGTATCAATACAAGTAAAGTAAGGTCTCGACCATATAGAGGTGAAATCTGTAGGTCGTATCACAGATCGAATTTAACATGGCTCGAAGCCCAACTACCATAGTTTCATGTCAGTCATAGGAGCTACCCAAACAGTTGCTAGCACATTAATTCATGTCGTGTCCATGAGCACAGACTTGGCAGCAGCAGGGCAGTGCAACACACATCCTCGTGTCCATTGAAACACAGAAAACACCAAATAATTGACTCAGACAAATACTATTGCAATCCTCATATAATAAGCTTTCCAGATATATAATTTATACAGAAAATAGAGAACAAAAATTCCTAAGGGGCATTTCATCGAACACTTGAGTTCTCTCTCGATACGGAGCGATACGCCCATGATATGGGTACCAAATGGTTTCAATTTCTAACCAAACTTAGCCTAAGGCTAGGGGGACCCTTAACGAATGCATCTATAAAAAGAAAATAGAAATTGGAAAGGTTTAGAGATCATTACTTGTTGAGAGTTGGAATTTCAATAAAAATTATTTTGAAAAGATCCCACACCAAATACAATGGCCAAATTTCTTCCAAACCTTGCTTGCTAGGCAATAGAGACCTCCTCTACACAAGGGAGTACAATACAATTATTTGGTTGAATTTGGAGGTGATTTGACGAAATGAGACAAATTTGGGGAAGAACATAATTAGGGTTAGGTTTCCAATGAAAGAGGCGAGTAGAGAGGCTAATGATGACTTATATGTGTGGAGATCCTCTTGTGGCCGGCCAAGACTTAGAAATATCTTGTTAAGGGTTAGGTCCAATTTTAATGTTAGGGTTAGGTCCAATTTTGCCTTAGAATCCTTCCTAAGGTATCAGTTCAAGCCTTTTAGGTAAAGCCCAAACTAGATTAGGAATATCTTGTTTCTAACATATCTAGATACTTTAGAACTTAGCTAATTTGTTTAATTCTACTACTACTTTCTAGGATCATGGTCAACCTCTAGACTAAGGTAATTCTAGGGTTTTACCTAATATAACACTTAGCACATTATGAATTAAATAAAATTCATAAATAATCAAATATTCACAATTTACCAAAATACTCTTATTCTAGAAAGTGGTAATGAACTAATAACTATTAGCTAGGTCTCCATGGTCTTGGTTAGTCTCTAGGCTAATTAGTTATAAGGTTTCACTAGCAAATGACAAAATCATAATACATTATTTAAAAATTTAAAATAATCAAAATTCACTAATTTATTATTAACATAATTTAAATCATTATTTAATAACTAACATGATCAATTTACAAAAGTTTAAAATTACCCTCATTTTTGAAAAGTGGTAGTTACACGTTCGCTGCAGGATTGTAGGCTATTGACGCCACATTCTATATTCGATTCTTATCATAAAATCGATGGAATGCGTGGCTCATTGTCACACCCCAGAACCAGAATACCGGAGAGCGGGGAGTGATTCAGCCAGCTACGTATTATGGATAGATGAATACCGTATAATATGATCATGCTGTCTAAAAGACGAGGGGGTACATACTACATGAAACTTTCACTAGGGTTACTTGACATCTATTGTCTCAATCATTCAAACAAGAAACAATAATAAAGAACATGTAAGATAAAGCAGTAAGGCGTCCCGAACGCTCAGTCAAAATGTTCTTGAGTTTTGGCTGTACAAAACATAGCCAGATGATATAGCAAGGTATACACAATTGTTATCAGCTGCAGTCTGACTTAGTTACAATTATGTAAAGGTAAGTGCAAGACAGTCCGTCTAACATGTCGGTGCCAAGTGGCAAAATTAAAGTAAGTAGCAAAACGAGCAGGGAAGTAAAGAACCCACTTGTGTCCTCCTGCGATCATCCCTCTAGTATTGACCATCTTGGAGGTAGAAGTAAGCTGAGTCCTCAGGAACTGGCTCTAAATCTAGATAGGCAAAACCAGAGAGGTTAGACCTCTAATAGCAAGTACCACAAGGAAGCACGACATGAGAATTAAAACCAGTGGTAAGATAAGAATATGATAAATAAGTCTCCGCTTGCTACTATGGTTCACACAACATCACGACACTTCAAACCAACATCCCAACCAAACAAGGACAGAAGCTGACCCATCATGTCCTGACATTCTGATCATCTCAGTTAGTGAACGAAGTAAGTACAGAACACAAACAAATCAATTTAATCGGTAATACAACTACTACGGCTTGCTAACTGTAAGTTCCAAGTTACCCTGAAAAATATTAGGGATTCCTCAGTTCTTACAATGTGCAAGCAAGGCTAGTCTACCAAATATTGCGCCAGTCATGAATTAGACGAGTCCCAGCGGGACGCCCGTCATCAATATACAGTAAATAAATATAAGTAGATACCGCTCCATGCCCGTGTAGCAGATTTGCAGTATCTGTGGGAACCAGCCGGCATGTCGGGGCACTAATTGTCCCAAGGATGGCTGCCATGTAAGAACTCGGGAATTCGTTCTCTCCATGCAATTATTATTTTATTTAACTTAGTAGTCCCTATGTTAATTGAAATCCCATACCGTGGATCATGGTCATTCAGAATGAGTACTTTCGTACAAAGTATGATATGCACAACTCTACAACGATGCCCGTGTGGTTAGGTTGTAGGTCTTACATAGCGTAATACGACAATCAAACCTAGCCACGGAATAATTATGCCTTGACTGTAAGGTACACATGCTGCTTTTGTAGAAAATAAGTTAAAGTCTGCACGTATCCTATGCCAATGTTCGGGATCTGCTAGTCGATTGCAATGGTTCATAGTTAATATGAAAGTGTCTCATTCAGTTTTAGTAACGACTAGCCAGTCTCTTTAGTTCCAACTAGGAACGCATGATCATCATTTAGTCAAGGTAACAATCAATGTCAATTCGTGCCAAGGCATGAAAGTCAAACAAGTATTTAGTATGGCCGGATCTATAACTCTCTTGGTTAAATTCCAGTCATACTGGGTATCCATAAACCAATCGGGACACAGGGCACATTCCACACCACAAATATTAAATATTTGCATATCATAATTATATCGAGTTTATGTCAAAAAGGTATAAGGATATAGTACGGGATGCCATGTACGCCCAAGGAGTACGCTCGATGAATTACGCCAAGCTAGAAGAGTATGCCCAATGAAATATGCGTAAAGGAAATTTACGCGTGAGAAAAGTTTACGCATGAAGGAATAAAGCTTACACGTAAAGGAGCACGCTCAATAAAGGAATAAAGTTGTGCGTAAAAACTCGTCTTACACCAAGCCAGAGGAGTACGCGTAAAGAATAACGTTACGCGTAAAAACACGTACGCATAAAGAGTCAAGGTTTACGCATGAATCTTGTACCCATAAAAAAGTCAGAGTTTACACATGGATCTTGTATGATGTGACGCGTGAATCAATACGCGTAAAGGAAATAATGTTACGCATAAACTTGTACACGTAAACAAAATAATCGTTTTGCGTAAACTTGTATGCGTAAAGAATGACGTTACACGTAATTGGGTATGCGTAAAAATATCGTTACGCATAAAACTTGTACGTGTAAAGAGTTACGCATGAATGAGTATGCATAAAAATAACGTTACGCGTAAAACTTGTACGCGTAAAGATACGCCAAGCCCGAGTAGACTTGCGTAATCCGAATTCACGCTGACACCATTGATCGTGGGCGTAGAGCTTGATATTACGCGAGCACGTATAACATGGGCGTAAGAATTTTCAGAACTCCAATTCTTATGAAACTTTCAATCTAAGCCCAAAATGGGATTCCATAGGTCAGAATGGGGTATAACACAAATCTCACAATCTGGAACGAAGGAAACTTAAAAATAAGAAAGTTTGATAGATCAAAACCCACAAATCCAAAAATGTAATTTCTAGATCTACTAAAAATGAAACTTCAAAATGCAAAATGCCAAGTTCTAAACTATCTTACGATCACGAGAGAAGATAAATGAACCATAAAAATATGGGTTCTCATGTGGAGCAAGATGTACTTGCCTAAGCTCTTGGTAGGTGGGGAGAGTTATAAGGAAGAAAGAGTAATGATAATAAGAAGTAATGAAGAAGAGAAAGGGTTGGGGCTTTAAATGGAATGATGGTATGTAGGGGGTTGGTCGGGTTCATGGTGAACCACCAAAATCCGAAAATAAACCAACCCAAACCGAACCCAAGCAAAGCAAAAGCAGAAAATAAAATACAGAAAAATAATTAGCCTAAAATTAAAGAATTAACTACAAACAAATATAGGATAAATATTAAATAAATACATTCAAGCTGTACATGTATTAAAATACACATTCTGGGAACGGGGAGTGACATCTCTACCATCCTTAGAAAAATTCCATCATCGAAATTTCAAATCCAAGCAGATAGAAACATCAGAGCTAGACTAATCCAAGTACAAGCAATTTTAGCGAGCAAGCAGTCATTTTTCAATATCAACTAGCGAGTAATATATCTATATTTATCAATCTATGACATCAAGCAATTTCTACTCATAGGGTGATAAGCATGAGGAATCAAGACAATCAAGGTACATGGAAAGAAATATACCTTGTGAGTAAAATAGGTGCGGATACCGTGATCGAATATCATCCTCACGTTCCCACGTTGACTCTCTTATGGAGTGATGACCCCACGCAACACGGACAAGGCTAATTGTTCAGTTCTTGAGTATCTTCTCCCTTCGGTCCAAAATAGACACCGGTTGTTCCTCGTAAGATAGGTTGGTACCAACAACCAGCTCAGAATGATCGAGGATATGACTTGGGTTCGATACATACCTACGCAACTGAGATACATAAAACATCATGCACCTCTCGTAACGAAGGTGGAAGGGATAAACGATAAGCAACATCGCCTACCCTATCAAGGATAGCAAATGGACCTACGGATCACGGACTCAACTTCCCGCGAACGCCAAATCTAATGACCCCACGAGTAGGTGAGATTCGCAAGAATACGTGGTCCCCAACAGAAAATTCTAGAGGCCTACGATGCTGGTCTGCCCAATGACGATGCCGATCTTGCACAACTCGAAGTCGCTTCCTAATCTCCTTAACCACTTCAACCGTCTGAACAATCATCTCTGGGCCTAACATCTTCCTCCCCGATATCATCCCATGCCAGTGGCGACCTACACTTCTTACCGTATAGTGCTTCGAATGGTGCCATCTGGATACTAGCTTGGTAACTGTTGTTGTACGAAAATTCGACTAAGTGCAGGTGACTCTCCCAAAATCCTCTAAAATCTAGGGTGTAAGCTCGTAAAATATCTTCTAAAGTCTGAATTGTTCTTTCTGATTGCCCGTCCGTCTGTGGGTGGTAAACCGTACTAAATCTTAACTTGGTACCCAGACTATGATATAAACTCTTCCAGAAATGTGACGTAAAACGGGTATCTCTATCAGACACAATACTGACAGGGACCCCATGCTGCCTGACTATCTGCTGCAATACAATTTTTCCAACTTTTCTGTAGATTGCCCTACTCTAAAAAGAAAAAAATGTGCCACCTTCGTAAGCCGATCCACTATTACCCAAATAGCATCCTTACCACTTGGTGATCTCGATAAATCGGTCACAAAGTTCATGGTGATATGTTCCCACTTTCATTCCGGGATAGAAAGCAGTTATAATAATCCAGCTGGCCTCTGTTGTTCTGCCTTCACTTGCTGACATATCAAGCAATGAAAAACGAATCTAGCTATCTCCTCTTCATTCCGTTCCACCAGAAGTGCTGCTTGATATCTTTGCACATTTTAGTTCCTCCAGGGTGATAGAATACTGAGAACTGTAGGCTTCTGTCATAACCTCCTGTCTGATATCTCCACTTGGCGCACATAGACGTGATCCAAATCTAAGTGTACCATCTTCGTGAATTTTCATCTCCTTCCAGAGTCCTGACTCACATTCTGTCCTAAGCTTCTGAATGCTTGGGTCCCGTGCCTGGGCTGCCTTGATCCTGTCTACCAAGTCGGATTGAACTCGTAGACCTGCTAGAATTCCTATATCGCTAGGAAGTATAACCTCGATGTCCATCTCCTGAAGATCTTCTAAAATATGTTTTTGTGATGTCAACATAAATACATCGCCTCTCCTGCTGAGAGCGTCTGCTACCATATTAGCCTTGCCTGGATGATACTGAAGCTCTACGTCGTAATCCTTGATCAACTCTAACCACCTTCTCTGCCTCATGTTCAATTTCTTCTGAGTAAAGATGTACTTCAGACTTTTATAGTATGTGTACATGTCCACTCGATCACCGTACATGTAATGCCTCCATAGCTTCAAAGGAAACTACTGCTGCCAACTCCAAGTCATGAGTCAGATAATTCTTCTCGTGGTCTCAAAGTTGCCTGGATGCATACGCTATCACCTTTCCATGTTGCATTAGGACACATCCGAGTCCCTTTCTTGACGCACAATATACAGTAAACCTTCGGGTCCAACTGGTAATGTAAGAATAGGTACCATGATCAACTTTTGCTTTAAATTCTCAAATGATGCCTGGTACTCTGCCAACCAAATGAATGGCACATCCTTCCGTAAGCGGGTCATGGGTGCTGAGAGTCTTGTAAAGTCTGATACGAACCTTCTGTAATATCCTGCCAATCCCAAAAAACTACGCACATCTGCTACGGTCTTAGGTATTGGCCAACTCTCTACTGCTTCTACCTTCTTGGGATCCGCTGCTACTCCAGCTCCTGATATGATGTGCCCCAAGAATGAAATGTGATCCATCTAAAACTCACACTTGCTGAGCTTGGCGTACAACTGGTTCTCTCCAGAAACTGCAATACTTTCTTGAGGTAATCTTCATGCTCTTCTTCACTAGCTGATTATACGAGAATGTCGTCGAGGAACACAATGACAAATTGATCTAAGTACGGCATAAAGATGCGGTTCATCAAATCTATAAATATTACGAGAGCATTGGTCAAACCAAACGATATTACTAAGAATTCATAGTGCCCGTACTTTGACCTGAATGCCATCTTAGGAATATCTTTTTTTCGAACTCTCACTTGATGATACCCTGATCGAAGATCTATCTTGGAGAAAACCTTTGCTCTGCTCTACTGATCAAACAAGTCGTTGATCCTTGGTAGTGGGTACTTATTCTTTACTGTTGCTGAGTTGAGCTTTCTATAGTCAATACACAATCTTGATGACCCATCCTTCTTCCCTATAAGTACCATTGGTGCTACCCATGGTAATTCGCTAACTCGAATGAACTTCTTCCCTTCAGTTCCTCTATGTGTTGATACACCTTGGCCTGCTCTAAATCTGTCATTCTGTAAATTCGATCTGATATCGGTTTAGTTCTAGGTGCCAATTCTATACTGAACTCAATTTCCCTAACCGGTGGTAGACCTGGAAGTTCTTCGAAAAATACATTTAGAAACTCTTCAACTATCTTCGAAACTTGAACTTCTTCCATTGCCGTCACTACTCCTTGTTTATGCTGGTATGTCTCTGATCTGAATAAGGTAAACCACTTCATGCCTGCAATATTAAAAGATACACTCCCTCTACGACAATCTATTATCGCATGACTGTCTTTCAGCCAGTCCATGCCTAAGAAACGTCGAAATTTCGAACAAGAAATTTTACTAATATGGCGGGTAAGGAACGCCCGTAAACTATAACTCTATACACTAGAATAACCCTACTAACTCCTACGAGCCCATTACCAGTGAGTATATTCAACCTTCCTGAAAATACCTCAAATTCTATTGCTAGTCGTGTCACAAATTGTGTAGATATAAATGAGTGCGATGCTCCCGAATCAAACAATACTACTGCAGGATATGAGGCGACGAGAATGTTACCTGCCACAACATCTCCCTATGCCAATGCTTCTTCCAAGGACAGATTGAATGCTTGCCCTCGTCCTCCTTGTTGGTTCCCATGCTGTGGCCTAGCCTGGTGTTGCTGCTGGCCCCTGCCTTGGTGATGTTAGGGTGGTCTTTGTTGTTGCTGCTGCATCGGCAGTACCTGCTGCCGAAACATCTGAGCCTGTGACATGAACGGGCGTTGTGCGAGCGGTCTCACTGATATCGTTGGTCCTTGTACTATACCAAAATGAACAATTACGACAATTAGAGTTATCTATAAATGACGTATTAAAACAGTCGTTTCATTATTGACGGACTAAAACCGTCGTTTGATATTAAAATCCACTTCACCAGAATAATCTATTTATATTTGACGGACTAAAACTCTCAAAATTCCATTGAAATTTAGATTCCTCCTCTATTGGAAATTTGGCTATCAATTTTTTTACCAAAACCCCGCGCCCCATCAGCTGGAACCATTTTCTAAAAATCCCTAAACCCGCGTATATTCCCCTTCTCAATTCCTCTCTCCTCACTCCCACACCCCTCAGGAGACGGTCATCCACCGCTACCACACTCACCGCGCCATCACCACTGCCACACTACCATCTCGACGTCGGTCTCCTTCTCTACCAAGCCACCTACACTCGTTTGATTTGAAAAATTAGGGTTAGGGTTTTGATTTGTGCGTTCTTCACCTCGATGGCGCTGCATTCGTTCCCTGCAATCGGTAACACCACACACAAGCACAGACACACTTTCCCTCTTCTCCTCATTATTGCTTGGTATTACGGTTCTATTTGGCCTCAATTTTGTTAGAATGGTGATATTTACTGATTCCCTCTGTCCAAAAAACCAGCCTAGGTCCGCAGAGCATGAACATATTCACCATTCAGATACTTTTATTTTAATTTTTGTTATATTCTACAACATTGTTACATGTTACCATCTTAGTGCTTTATCTATTTTGTCAATGGTATAGTATTAATAGTCGGTGTTGTTCATGTCGTAGTAGTATACTATAGTAAGCACTTCGACATCTTTAAATATGCAACCTATATTGTCAATATAGGTTGCTAATCCTATATTGTCAATATAGGTTGCTAATCCTATGTAGTTTTAATAACTAATCCAACTTTATCTCTCTCTAATTTTTGTTTGTTAATTTGGCTTGCTAAGAAGGATGCTTATTGTGCTAAATGGGAATTTGCAGATCCATATTTGAACACTAATGCAGGAACAATGTTGCCTTTTGAGCACGGTGAAACGTTTGTCATAGATGATGGTGGTGAGGTGCGAAAGAAGCCTAAATGGTTTGTTACTTGGATGTGTTATTCTTTTAAAATATGGTCATTTAAGTGTTCTATTACGAGATTTTCAGTGAATGCTTAAATGGTTCCATTTATTTTTTAACCATCACATCTCTCTTAAAGCTCTATTTGCACAGTTTTTATTTTTTATAGTTAAATAAACAATTTTATCCCTTATGCTTTAGAACCATATAGTATACTTACATATTCCTAAGCCTTATGTCTTAATAGTTTAGCTACATGTTTCTTCGGTAAAATTTTCTGGATAGCAATATTTTCCATAACATTCTTTTGTTAGTCCCAGTTATTTGACCATATTTCACAGAAACCTAGCTACTTTTCTCTTGAGAAAGTATTCTTTAAATGAAGTTTCGTGTCTTATCTTTTGATTTGAAGGTGGACTTGGTCCTTGGAAACTATGAGCAATTCTTGAACATTAAATTAACCCCTGACCACAACGTTAGAACTGGAAAGATCTATCATGTAGTAGATTGGTTTCTCGCTTGTAAATGATAGTTCATTCCGAAGTTGTTTATGATGTCTTTAGTAAAGTTAGGTTTAATAAACAACTTACCTATATTTTCGTTGTGTTGTGACCAATGCTAGGCTATCATTAACAAGGAGAGAAGGGGAGATTATCTAGGGAAAATAGTTCAGGTGCATATCCTCATGAACGCCACTTTCATTATGATCCTTTAAGAGGATCATGCATGGATATACATTTTCTGATCCTAGCCTAGTCCTATTATTTTCTCTTTAAGGTGGTTCTACACATTACATATGTCAGTCAAGAGTGGATTGAATGAGTTGCACAAATACCCGTGGATGGCAAAGATGGACCAGCTGATGTTTGTGTTATAGAATTGGGGGGGAACTATAGGTGATAATATTTCTAGTTTCAAGTTTCTAATTGCTTATTCACAAAGAAGAAACATACTAGTATTGTTTCTGCCTTCTTTTTATTTTTATTTTTTAAGGTATCTTCCGTAATTTTCTAAGTATGTAGTGCAGGATTCATGATCCTCTCACGGAATAACAACAATGACATTATTGATGCAGGTGATGTGGAATCTGTGCCATATATTGAAGCACTAGGGCAATTCTCCTACCGTGTTGTGAGAAACTTTTGCATTGGCTCATTTTAGTCTAATCTTTTAATTATCTCATATACTAAGTTATTTTCTTATGCCCCATGTTTCAGGTTTTGGCAATTTCTCCTTGGTTCATGTCAGTCTCGTTCCAGTTCTAAATGTAGTTGGGGAGCAGGTATGTTTGTATATATAGTAAGATGTTTTTTGTACTACTTGTATTGATTCTCCTCTGGTATTGAAATAAATATTACTAGTAACCATTCATTTGTCCATCTACAAGAATTATAAATTAAATACCTTGGCTTCCACGTAGAAAACTAAGGCAACCCAGAATAGTGTACGTGGGCTGAGAGGACATGGATTGACACCAAATATTTTAGCCTGCTGCAGCACCTCGGTTTGTGCTTGCCCCTTTATACATTTTTTCCTGCTTCTAGATCTCTATGTTGCATCATTTTTTGTGTCATTTTAATCATTTGAATGCTTTGAACAGCCACTGGACGAAAATGTAAAAGAAAAACTCTTGCGATTTTGCCATGTTCCGGTACTGTAAATAGATTACTGATGACTAGAAAAGGAGTCAAGGACTACTAAAGATAATTATTGACACTAAATTGGGTGTGGATTTCATTATGCAGGTTTCAAATATCGTTAGTCTTTATGTAACAAATATCTGGCACATTCCTTTACTATTGAGGATAACCTATATTTTCAGTTGTAACTTGTCATCAAGGAATCTAACTAATTGCCAAATTATGGCTGTTTATATCACAGTATCTTATCTAACCAACCATTTGCTTTTGTTCATGACTGTAGGAACAGAGCATATAAACTATCCTTTTTTCCTGGCCTAGTCCATGGACCATGCCTCATTGAAATAAACTTAGCCTCTCATCAGGCTAGTTCTATCTCAGTCTTGTAGTTGTAATTTGTAATTTTTAACTTGTAACTCAAAATATCAGTCTAGGCCTCAACCTCTTGACGCAGAAAATTAATCAAGATTTGTTCTAATCTCCATTTATTATGTCATCCATATGAACAGCCAGGTATTTTAATATATTCTTCATTGAAAAGCTGCAAGAATATTTGCATATGAATCAAATCTTATAGTTTGAGCACTTAAGTTTGAAACTATAAAACGATATGGTGATGGTTTATCACTAGGGTTTTATCCATGTTACACACTAATGTTTGTTGTCTAAAATGTTGCCTCAATGCTGTCATAGTACTTTTTCATGTGGTTGGGTCTTTTTTTTCCAATTAATTACATGTACCAGTATATATGTATGATGAATTGGACTTTTGGACAAATTGATGTCTTTCACTGATGATTTATATTTTCTAGGCGTATTCACTTCAATTTAAGGTACGTATATCATTAACTATTTATATGAACATGGTGGCAGGCCCTTCTCCATGCTTATGTATTGTGCCATAGGAAACTTGTTGGACTGGGTTCTTTCTTCGGACTTAGAAGACCCAGCTGCGAAAGAGGTTTGTTGATTGATCAGCAACTATTATGTCCTGTTTCTCTTTGCTGTTTTCAATTTTAGGAACCAAATTGTACTGTCCTGGGTTCAGTAATCCCCAATAGTCAATGTCTTGTTCTGTCATTTATGTTTCCCTTGTAAACTCAGATATAATTCTGCACCACCAAGTAACATTCTATTGAAACATTGTCTGTCCAGGTTATGTTTAACCTCTATTGTGCTATGAGTTGGAGTATCTGCTCATTCAAATTATCCTTGCCTTAGAATAGGTTACTCGAGTATCATCCTATCTTGGTTAACCTTCAAATCACTTATGTACTAGTTTTCCCTTGGCCTTGGGTTGCGCAGGGACTTGTTCGTTTCCTTATTGCATAGTAAGAGGGGGCAGCAGTTGTATAGATGAGGAGAGTGTCTAGTACATAGGTTAGCCATATATGTATTTTCTTGACTACATTTCCTATTGTCCCCAAGTACCCTTAGTAGTCCCAGATTATCCATGTATGATAAAAGTCCAGGTTTGAGTATCAGTTTCTTATGCATTGACCAATCCTTGTGTTTACTCCATGTATCAAGTCTTAGAGTAATAGAGGTTAGGGAGAGAGAGAAGAGTGTGTGTTAGATGTTAGCCCCTATATGAGTGTTTAGTCCCATTAGTGTTCAGCCCTTCCCCTCTTAGTATCAGTAAGTAACTTAGAGTATCCTATAGCAGGACCCATTATTCATAGTAGCAGGGTTTTGGTCTGTCCCCTTTTGAATTTGGTATAGACTTTGTGCTACACATGTTTGTTCAGACCTTGCTTATGTTCTGAACCTGGAGTTATCCAGTCGAGCCCTTATCCATCTATTCCTCTATTGATACAGTCAAGTGGTACTTGAGAAGTTTTAATCTTCTTTAATAAGTTCAGTCTGGGAATTTTACCTGTCCTTCATTAGCTTGATTCATTCACATCCCTTTCGTATAGGTATCTGCCCTATCTTGATTAGATTGAACCAGGTGTAATGTATTGTATAGATTCATTAAATATTTGGTCCCTAGGTAATTGTTCTGTCCATTTGATGAACTGTGATGTGTCCTGCTATCATGTTCAGTGAGATACATACCTTGCATAATTAGATATCCTTGCATTGCATCCATATTGGCCACTGCCTTGGATTCACTTCATATGATCACTGCATAACCTTCACTGCATTCTGATTTGATGTTCTGCATGAATTATGCACTGCACTCTCAATTAGCTTACTGCACTACACATTACCTCTTGCATCCTCACATGTTTAGATTCTTTTATTATGTTCTTTATTGATAAGTACATTTTAATATCTGAGGATACAAATATGACTAAATACGATATAGGCACAGGGAATACTGAGTAGCCCTTTCTGATACGATAAAATATGGATGTGATGCCGTTTTGGTTGTTTGTGTTTCTCAGGTATCTGGTAACATTTATAGTTGAAGTAAAATGAGCAATTTTCCACCCTGAGATTAACATATTTTGGTCTGTGTTGTAGTTGATCATATAAGCATGTTGTGAGTAGGCAGCTAAAATATGAGCACAGTGGTGTACACTAGAGGCATAGGCTTGCAAGATATTAAAATCTCGTATTCATGTTTATCGTGTCTTATTCATGTCCATTTAATATAACCAATTTAGGAAGCACCGGCACAATTATTGACATAAATCACTAAAAATAGTAAACTGGAGTAATACTCAATACAAACAATACATACTGCAAACAATTCATGCCAAGGAGAAAAGCTATACATTTAAGAAGTTATTTTCTATGATAAGAAAACCAATCAATTGATTGTGACCACCATATTATAGTGATATTATGTATCTTCCGAACTTTTTACTTGGCAGCCCACCCTCACCTCATAAATGGATCAAAATGTTATGAAAATGTCAGCTTTGTCTGCCCTTCTATGACTTGTTGCCAAATTTTGAGCCAAGCCATGTGTTGCAGATAATGAAGTTTGCCTTGAAACCTGAGGCTGATTGGTAGTTTAGGCCGCTTACTTAATATTGTACAATTCAGGTACCGTAACAACATAATCTGAGCCTTTATCCCAAGTTTTGCGAGTCAGCTACATGAACCTTTTCTACCATTCAGCTCTATTGAGGGTCATCTCGTCTCTAACATTAGTAATATCTACCTTAAATTGTTAAAGTCAAGTACCACAACAATACAAGGCAAGCCCTTAGAATCACTTATGTATGGAGAGTTGTTCTCGAGACCCGGATCCGTATCCGTCACACAAAGTGATACACACGATGATGGAATTTCATTGATAAACCAAATTCTTAGAATCACTTATCCTTTTTTTTATGTTTTGTTCAACACATTAAGCTAGCAGGGAACTGGAATATCGTTTGTAACCTTCCTTTGCCCATTGTTGAACCATAACAACACCTATATGGTTGGAGTTAGCATTGCTTAAAATTTCAGCCACTGATACTTTTCATCAGAAGTATTAAGAAATGTTTATTTTGAAATAAACGTTTCAGTCAAAATGTTGAACATGAATTTTCTGCTTCCATTTCTATTTAATCCTCCTTTTGGTTGGAAAATTTTGAAATGATGAACTTGTACTGTGTAGACATTCAAGTTGTTCAATGGATGAGGAAAAGTTGCCATCTCTTAGGAGAAAGCAAGCGACTATACGGATATGCAGAATCTCCAGGTGTGAAATGCTTTATTCTCTTAGAAATTGTGATAAAGTATTTGCTTGTTTGACATGCTTCTTTTATATTTACGATGTTTAAATGTTTTTTCTAGTTTATTGTTTTCATTGACTGGACTGTGTTTGAATTTCAAAAGTATAAATATAAAGTCCTTTTTTGCAGCTTCTCACTGAATTGCTTGAGATGCATTCTGAAGAACCCTCATTGCATATTATTTTTATCCCTGGCAATCCTGATTTGGCTAACCATATTTTTGGGATGAAGGATTTGTTATTGTTGTTGAACTTGTATACTTACAACCTATCCTCATTCTCAGAAAAGGAACATGAAGACGAACATTGGCATCATAGCATTCCCCTTGTTCCTCTGTGTTTTGCTGGTTGTCATTCAAAATCTTGTAAACAGCGAGCTCGACAAGCCCAAGAACCGGTGTGGGTGCCAGTGCGTCGACACCGATGGGGACGGCAAGTGCGAGACCGTGTGCGGGATCCAGTACTCGACCCTGGACCAAGTTGGTACCTGCCCCTTGCCCAGCCCGCCAAGGTGGCCTGCACTGTTCCAAGTCCCTCGTCCCAATATCGTGCCGCGAGGTCTACTTCTGGCTCGGATACATTTGACGACTTGCGGATGGTTCCTGCAAAGAGACAGGATTGTGCCCAGCCACGATTCTGTTCACAGGAAGCAACCAATCATTTGCAAAAGTATGCCGATCTTTTACCTTCTCTAGTTTAGATGCTGAATTTGATCCTTGAAATGCAGTGGCCTTTAATCATGTTTTAACCTTTTGTAGAGGTGATGGGGAACCTTTTTAATGCCCCTGCTACTTTGAATCCCATGGATTATCTTGAAACTCTGGCTGATGTGGTCCCGGTATGTGCTCCCTGAGTCAATTCAATTGCTTATTCATACTTGTTGTTCTCAATTTCCCTGAAGTTATTCTGGAACATTAGTTAATATCACGAGAAAATTCATGGTACGGACACGCCAACGAGGACTTCACAATTTATTGAGCCTGCCTTCATCTCAGATAGACCCTTGTTGTGATAACCCTAAGCTATCTAACTTCCAAAAACCTGCTGATGAATTTTCATTTCTATCCTATAAATATAGTACATAATCATTTTGTAGCATGGATGACCTTCTAAAAGACAGTTATGTGGGACGTGATCGTCCATTCATGTCCTTCAAGATTATGAATTGAGTTTGTGTCTTGATTCACGTGATGTTATTCTTCTTGACAGGTTAATTGATGCTTATATGAAAAATTTAGGTTCTCTAATTTGAAATGACTTGGTTAAACTGCATATTAACAGTTTTTTTTGCTGATTTTACCAATTATAGCCATATTTGACAGTCACTTTTTGTTATTAATTCAGAAAGAATAATGCAATTGCCACCTCGGCACAGATACTGTTGTCTAATTTAGAAGACCGTATTCTAGAAAATTAGGTTATTCACCACATTTAGCAAACTTCACATGTAATATGTGACAAAATTAATACTACTTTATACTCATTTTGAGCTGACATTTAATATACTCTTAGAGACATGTCTATGGTTATACTTATTTTTTTTATTATCATCTATTTCTATCATTTGTTATATAGTTATACAACTTTGTAGAATTTTTTTGAATATTGGGAAATCAAGAACTATTCTATACTTATATTATTTTTGTATATAGGGACATGATCTGTCTACCTTGCCCATAAAGACTTACCTTTTGAAGATGCTGTTTGATAGAGACGAAAAGTTTGATGATATTACTGTTGGGGAAATGATTCGCCAAAATATTCAGTTCAGTTTGTGAGGTTTTGAACTTCTCTTTTTCTGTACTACACTTGAGATTGTAAGCTAGCAATAACATTATCTTTTTGTTCATCACGTGAATAAATTGTTGTAAGCTAGAAACGTTGGAGTTACTTTTTGTTTTTTGATGTAATTGCTATGTTAAACTCGATACATTTAGTAGTTAATGCAATTTTTATTGAGTTTTTCCATTGTTTATGTTTATAAGAAATTTTATTCAGAGATATTTCAGTTTTATATAGAGGATAAATATGTTTAAATATATTTGATATGGATGAATTGAGATTTTTTTTAAAATTTTGTTTCCAAAAAACGACAGACCTTACCTGTTGAAAAAGTAAAAATAGTTGCAGACCAATTTACAGATTATTTGACAGTTTTAGTTCGTCGTTTTTTTTGACGGATAATAACTGTCGTTTTATTCAGCTATAAAACGACAGTCCAAAACTGTCGTTTAAATTTTGGGACGCGCTATTAACGACGGATGTTCTGACAAGCCAAAACTGTCGTTTAATGTGATTTACGACAATTTTGGTCTGTCGAAAAATGCATGTTTTGGCTTAGTGTTGATACTTGGCTGCCCCTGGTGCTGGCAGCACAGAGAATTATTGCATTGGTCCTCCTGACCTCGAACTCATGGGACAGGTGGAAACCCGATGATCTGGACTTCCACATGCCAAATACTGTCCATTCAATACCCGACACACGCCTCTAGTGTGCCCTGCCTTCCCACAATAGGTGCAGCCCACTGGGAGTTGCTGGTTCTTCCTCTGCTGCTGCTGCTGCTACTGTCTTGGTGGTGCTGGCCCTCGTATCGCCATATCATGAATGCGAATGCCAGGAGATGGTACTGTTATTCGGGGCGCTACTCCCCCTCCTTCTTCAATCTAATTATGAGATCTCTTTTGACCTCCAGTCCTTGATGTGATCCTCTGTATTGTGATCTCATGCCTCTAGGTTGCCGTTAATACCTCATCGAAGGTCTGGTAGTTGTGCCCCTCTATCAATTGCAAGAGTTCAAGATGGAACCCTTGCAGAAATCTCATAGCCCTCTGGATCTCCTTTGCTACCATCTCCGGGGCAAACCTACTCAGCCTGTAGAACTCTGCTACATAAGCATCTACTGTCTTGCCAGCCTGCTTGAGGTTGATAAATTCTGTTGTAGCTCAAACTGCGCCACAACTCTATAGTATTTCGTCTTGAATCTTGCAGTAAAATTATGCCAAGCAACAGGACGTCTGGTGTCCACTTCTTCTGATTCCCACCAATCACGTGCGAGGTCCTGAAGCAATAGCTTCACTAGATCCACACGTTCTTCTGTCGGTACCTTAGCCGCTGTCAGAATAGCCTCGATGTCCTTAAGCCATGCATCTGCTGAAATGGCATCTTCCGTGCCCTCAAAACGACGAGGGTTGTACTTGTAAAATCTGGTCGATGTCCCTGAATCTGTCCTCACCCCTCTTTCCAAAGCCGTTTGTAATCCTTGGTTGAGCAACACATTCTGCTCTTGCAGCTGAGTGTGCATGTGTTGCTGAGCCAACATTTGATGTTGCTGAGTAGCCATCATCCCTCTTATGATTTCTAAAAGGGCTGGCGTGTCTACTGTCACGCCCCGATCCCGCTAGGGTCGTCCGTCTTGCCTGGATCCCTGCGGGATCGATCGTCCTCGCTAAGGCGTGATGCCGTGCAAGCCTAAGTTGCGCTTGCACAAGGCCATGTACCTGCACAAAAACAACTAGTCAAGCAAAACACACGCACGCACCCATTAGTCAAGCAAAACACACGCACGCACCCATTGCAGAAAACCAAATGTTGGACACAGAGATTTGAAATGGAAATACTCATTTTATTCATAGCTTGATAGGAATACAAGTACAAAGCTTTGTAACTCAGATTTGCCTTATAATTTGGCTACAAGATTCTCTTTTAAAATACTCTTTTGAAATTAGCCACAATGCCCATACATGATATCCCTTTATTACAAGCTGGAATTGAAAGACACCTTCAGAAGGAAAAGAAACTTGAACTTGACTTGAAATAAAAGAAAGCTTTGAGGCGGTCCGCAGCTCTACTGGGCTAGACGAGCTTTAGTGCCTCCTTGAAATCCCCCTGTCTTCTTTGTTTCTGAAAAGGATGCCCACAACGTGGGTCAGCACACATCATGTACTGGCGAGCGGCTCTTCGCCGAAACTCACAAATATCTGTACTAATTCAACATGTGAAGCTACATATTTACTAGTGCTCTTTCTACTTGTCTAGGTTCTTTTTATCAATTCATAAGAAACATGACAGCAGAATATTTATAGCCAACTTACCAACGCCGACAGCCATCCCTGCACAAAACCACGTTAGCACAATTTGCATATATAAAACATTCTCATTTCCGTCCCTGCATGTTAGGCTTGCAATAAATCTCTGTCTATATGCATGAGCCTAACTATTGTGGTCCATGGGTATTCCCATTACTAGCAATCGGAACTTCTTGCCCAACTACTAATAGACTAACACCCTTTTTCTGCGGGGACTTCTAGCCCCAAGTGTCCTGTTCTCTCCTAGGCCGATCGACTCCAGGTGCCCCCAGAATCGATCGAGAGATTACCTCCTTGTGCACAAGTTGTCTAGACCAATGCGAATGCAGCTATCAGATAATTCTACTATGCACGAGTCTAGGCAACATGTAAACATTCCATTCTCTGCACGGTCAAGCCGTGATTTCCATACCGAGCTATCTCTTTTAGGCAATTCATGAAAGCATACAGTTCATATTGAAGCAAGCAAGCGACAGTTCCACTTTACATATGATCCATTCATTATCTTCTCTTATCTTTTGTTATTGAGGCATCGTTGATCACAGGGACAAGGCAACAGAGTAGGCTAGAGATCAATTTTATTAGGGCGTACAAATAAATGCAAGCCCGGTTCGAGCAACTCACCGAGATGAATCTTAATTAGAGAAGAAGGGACTTCACACGCCGTTCACGAACAATTCACGCGGCCTGCATTGGCACCAACTGTTGATTAGCATACTTCGTCTCTTTCTCTCAAGATTCGGAATGAATGCGAAATGCGATGAAAGCGAACAATGAAAACCAATCATCGAAAACCAACACGAAAACGCATTCATCAAAACCAAGCAGCGAAAGAAAACATCCAACAAAACTCTTGGATTCATTTCAATAGAAGTCAATCCATCAATTGGAAAGGTTCATTGCATTTCATCCGTGATCAATCGATACCGGCAAAGGTTTCACCAAGTACTCAGTTCAAGACTGAGTCAGCAAGCCGTAGGTATTACATAGTGGACCGCGAGGAGCGGGGCACTACATAATAACCCACCGAGAAAAAGTTTTGTCCTCAAAACTTAAGAAACAACACTCACCTCCACTATTGTTGCATTCTGGGTCAAGCAACGTGGAGAGATTGAAGACGCGTGCATTAGTCCGCTGCGACTGGTTCTGCGGATGGTCTCGGAGGGCGGTGGGCCTGGCAGCTGCCCACGCTCTTCCGTGTCGTTGTTGTTCGGCGGCCGAACTCTCTTATTCTGGCAATTTATAGCACGGTGGCCCTTTTGACCACAATTGAAACACTCTCCGTTGGCAGAACGGCAAACTTCTTTGGTGTGTCCATGCCTACCGCAGAAAGCGCACACGGGCTTAATATATTGTTCCCCGCCAGTCTTCTTTTCTCCGTCAGTCTTTTTCTCCCCGTCATGATATCTTTTGGCGGGCTGATTCCGACTGTTCTGCGTCTTTGCTGACGCCTTCTTTTGCTGGAATTGTTCTACCTGTAGCGCCGCTTCAAAGGCTTGAGAATAGGACCCGCATTCTCGATTCAGCACACTTAACTGGATGTCGTAATTCAGACCATCAACGAATCGATTTATGCGAGACTGTTCCGTGGGGAGCAAGGCAGCGGCAAAATTTGCTAGCTTAGCAAATTCAGATTCATAGTCCTCAACGGACATCTCCCCCTGTTTCAGTGTGATGAAGTCATCCTCCATCTTCTTGCTCATGGCTGGAGGCAGATATTGATCCAGAAATGCCTTCTTGAACGAGGCCCATGAGATCTTCCCATTCCTAGCCGTTGCGAGTAGCGCCGGCTTCTTCGTCTTCCACCAATCCTTCGCCCGCAGCCGTAGGAGCATAACGGCACAGACTACCTTTTTGCTACTTGGAACTCCTATGAACGCGAACAGAGTCTCTATTTTATCAATCCAGTCCATCACCTTGTCGGGTGACGTCCTGCCTTGAAATTCCGGAGGTTTTGCGTCCAAGAAGTCCTTTGGCCTAAAGACAGTGTGCCTTTGCGCTGGCTGGGGCTCTTCACCCTCTACGGGCTCGATCTCGGGCGTTCCCGTCTGTTCCGTCGCTGCGGTGGCATCTCGATTTGCCGCAAGCGCCGTGACAAGCTGGGTCAGGGCATCCAACTGCTTTGTTGGGCAGCCGCTCGGGCCTGGTGTATTTGGTTGTTTCCTCACTATCCTGCCTTTGCAGCTCTAACATTCTCATGATCCGTTCTACCGGATCGGTCGAGCTAGATGCACGAGGAGGAGCCATTTCTCTACAAAATAGTGTAACTTCTGTCAGTCTCATAAAATATTATGGACTTATTGTATGGGGCATTGGTTTTCATAACTCAAAATCCGGACACTTTTGAAAGCCGTCAAAGTACTTTATATACTTTTTGAAAACGATATTTGCAAGAGGCCAAGGACGTAAAACTGTGCTCTGATACCACTTTGTCACGCCCCGATCCCGCTAGGGTCGTCCGTCTTGCCTGGATCCCTGCGGGATCGATCGTCCTCGCTAAGGCGTGATGTCGTGCAAGCCTAAGTTGCGCTTGCACAAGGCCATGTACCTGCACAAAAACAACTAGTCAAGCAAAAACACACGCACGCACCCATTAGTCAAGCAAAACACACGCACGCACCCATTGCAGAAAACCAAATGTTGGACACAGAGATTTGAAATGGAAATACTCATTTTATTCATAGCTTGATAGGAATACAAGTACAAAGCTTTGTAACTCAGATTTGCCTTATAATTTGGCTACAAGATTCTCTTTTGAAATACTCTTTTGAAATTAGCCACAATGCCCATACATGATATCCCTTTATTACAAGCTGGAATTGAAAGACACCTTCAGAAGGAAAAGAAACTTGAACTTGACTTGAAATAAAAGAAAGCTTTGAGGCGGTCCGCAGCTCTACTGGGCTAGACGAGCTTTAGTGCCTCCTTGAAATCCCCCTGTCTTCTTTGTTTCTGAAAAGGATGCCCACAACGTGGGTCAGCACACATCATGTACTGGCGAGCGGCTCTTCGCCGAAACTCACAAATATCTGCACTAATTCAACATGTGAAGCTACATATTTACTAGTGCTCTTTCTACTTGTCTAGGTTCTTTTTATCAATTCATAAGAAACATGACAGCAGAATATTTATAGCCAACTTACCAACGCCGACAGCCATCCCTGCACAAAACCACGTTAGCACAATTTGCATATATAAAACATTCTCATTTCCGTCCCTGCATGTTAGGCTTGCAATAAATCTCTGTCTATATGCATGAGCCTAACTATTGTGGTCCATGGGTATTCCCATTACTAGCAATCGGAACTTCTTGCCCAACTACTAATAGACTAACACCCTTTTTCTGCGGGGACTTCTAGCCCCAAGTGTCCTGTTCTCTCCTAGGCCGATCGACTCCAGGTGCCCCCAGAATCGATCGAGAGATTACCTCCTTGTGCACAAGTTGTCTAGACCAATGCGAATGCAGCTATCAGATAATTCTACTATGCACGAGTCTAGGCAACATGTAAACATTTCCATTCTCTTCTTCTTGCACGGTCAAGCCGTGATTTCCATACCGAGCTATCTCTTTTAGGCAATTCATGAAAGCATACAGTTCATATTGAAGCAAGCAAGCGACAGTTCCACTTTACATATGATCCATTCATTATCTTCTCTTATCTTTTGTTATTGAGGCATCGTTGATCACAGGGACAAGGCAACAGAGTAGGCTAGAGATCAATTTTATTAGGGCGTACAAATAAATGCAAGCCCGGTTCGAGCAACTCACCGAGATGAATCTTAATTGAGAGAAGGAGGGACTTCACACGCCGTTCACGAACAATTCACGCGGCCTACATTGGCACCAACTGTTGATTAGCATACTTCGTCTCTTTCTCTCAAGATTCGGAATGAATGCGAAATGCGATGAAAGCGAACAATGAAAACCAATCATCGAAAACCAACACGAAAACGCATTCATCAAAACCAAGCAGCGAAAGAAAACATCCAACAAAACTCTTGGATTCATTTCAATAGAAGTCAATCCATCAATTGGAAAGGTTCATTGCATTTCATCCGTGATCAATCGATACCGGCAAAGGTTTCACCAAGTACTCAGTTCAAGACTGAGTCAGCAAGCCGTAGGTATTACATAGTGGACCGCGAGGAGCGGGGCACTACATCTACTGCCATAGGGGTAGGCGAAACTGTTGGTGGTGTTGGAACCTCCGGATACTGCGGTCCAGCTGTTGGTTCCACTATTACCTCTTCTTGGATGTTCTCTTGAGGCAGTACTGGCCTTTGTTGCTGACCAACATGGTCAGGTTGTTCATGTTGCCCTTGTTGTTGCTATCCATCTCTGACAGATGCGGACGAGGTGCCCCTAAGAAAAGGGACAAGAGAACAATCAAACGACCGGACGGGAAAGATCAATGAAGTCAAAGGATACCAGAATGTCAAGCTAGGGTCGAGAGTAACGAATCATGAGATCAAGGGGCAACATGTGTGATTGATACATCCTACAAATTAAAACACCCCACAAGTCTGAAATCAGACCTGCATAGGCCACCACTAAAACCTTGTCATGCCCCAGAACCAGAATACCAGAGAGCGGGGGAGTGACTCAGCCAGCTACGTATTACGGGTAGATGAATACCGTATAATACGATCAATGATGTCTAAAATACGAGGGGGTACATACTGCATGAAAGTCTCACTAGGGTTACTTGACATCTATTGTCTCAATCATTCAAACAAGAAGCAATAATAAAGAACATGTAAGATAAAGCAGTAAGGCATCCCGAACGCTCAGTCAAAATGTTCTTGAGTTCTTGCTGTACAAAACATAGCTAGATGATAAAGCAAGGTATACACAATTATTATCAGCTGCAGTCTGACTTAGTTACAATTTTGTAAAGGTAAGTGCAAGACAGTCCGACTAACATGTCGGTGCCAAGTGACAAAATGTAAAGTAAGTAGCAAAACGAGTAGGGAAGTAAAGAATCCACTCGTGTCCTCCTGCGATCATCCCTCTAGTATTGACCATCTTGGAGGTAGAAGTAAGCTGAGTCCTCGGGAACTGGCTCTAAATCTGGCCAGGAAAAACCAGAGATGTTAGACCTCTAATAGCAAGTACCACAAGGAAGCACGACATGAGAATTAAAACCAGTGTTAAGAGTAAGAATATGATAAATAAGTCTCCGCTTGCTACTGTGGTTCACACAACATCACGACACTTCAAACCAACTTCCTAACCAAACAAGGACAGAAGTTGACCCGTCATGTCCTGACATTCTGATCATCTCAGATAGTGAACGAAGTAAGTACAGTACACAAACAAATTAATTTAATCGGCAATACAACTACTACGGCTTGCTAACTTTAAGTTCCAAGTTACCCTAGAAATATGCAATAAAGGATTCCTCAGTTCTTATAATGTGCAAGCAAGACTAGTCTACCCAATAATCAATTACGCCAGTCATGAATTAGACGAGTCCCAGCGGGACGCCCGTCATCAGTATACAATAAATAAATATAAGCAAATACCGTTTCCTGCCCGTGTGACAGATTTGCATTATCTGTAGGAACCAGCCGGCATGTCAGGACACTAATTGTCCCAAGGATGGCTGCCATGTAAGAACTCGGGAATCTATTCTCTCCATACA
Organism: Iris pallida; assembly: GCA_029216955.1. Classification (NCBI taxonomy): domain Eukaryota; kingdom Viridiplantae; phylum Streptophyta; class Magnoliopsida; order Asparagales; family Iridaceae; genus Iris; species Iris pallida. The sequence continues at coordinate 3,631,489 of JANAVB010037415.1, read as the reverse complement.
ATCGTTATTTTATTTAACTTAGTAGTCCCCATGTTAATTAAAATCCCATGCCGTGGATCATGGTCATTCAGAATAAGTACTTTCGTACAAAGTACGATTTGCACAACTCTACAACGATGCCCGTATGGTTAGGTTGTAGGTCTTACATAGCGTAATGCAATAATCAAACCTAGCTACGGAATAATCATGCCTTAACTGTAAGGTACACATGCTGCTTTTGTAGAAAATAAGTTGAAGTCTGCACGTATCCATATGCCAATGTTCGGGATCTGCTAGTCGATTGCAATGGTTCATAGTTAATATGAACGTGTCTCATTCAGTTTCAGTAAGACGACTTGCCAGTCTCTTTAGTTCCAACTAGGAACGCATGATCAATCATTTAGTCAAGGTAACAATCAATGTCAATTCGTGCCAAGGCAAGAAAGTCGAACTAGTATTTAGTATGGTCGGGTCTATATCCGTAAACCAATCGGGACACAGGGCACATTCCACACCACAATAAGTATTAAAATATTAGCATATCATGATTATATTGAGTTCATGTCAAAAAGGCGTAAGGATATAGTAAGGGATGCCATGTACGCCCAAGGAGTACGCTCGATGAATTACGCCAAGCTAGAAGAGTACGCCCAATGAAATACGCGTAAAGGAAATTTACGCGTGAGGAAAGTTTACGCATGAAGGAATAAAACTTACGCGTAAAAGAACATGCTCAATAAAGGAATAAAGTTGCGCATAAAAACTCGTCTTACACCAAGCCAGTGGAGTACGCGTAAAGAATTATGTTACGCATAAAAACTCGTACGCTTAAAGAGTCAAGGTTTACGCATGAATCTTGTACGCTTAAAAAAGTCAGAGTTTACACATGGATCTTGTATGCTATTACGCGTGAATCAATACGCGTAAAGGAAATGATGTTACGCATAAACTTGTACGCGTAAACAAAATAATCGTTACGCGTGAACTTGTACGCATAAAGAATGACGTTATGCGTAAATGGGTATGCGTAAAAATAATGTTGCCCGTAAAACTTGTACGCGTAAAGAGTACTTACGCATGAATGAGTATGCGTAAAAATAATATTACGCGTAAAACTTGTACGCGTAAAGAATATGCCAAGCCCGAGTAGACTTGCGTAATCCGAATTCACGCTGACACGAATGATCGTGGGCGTAGAGCTTGATATTATGCGAGCACATATAACGTGGGCGTAAGAATTTTCAGAACTCCAATTCCTATGAAACTTTCAATCTAAGCCCAAAATGTGATTCCATAGGTCAGAATGGCGTATAACACAAATCTCACAATCTGGAACGAACGAAACTTGAAAATAAGAAAGTTTGATAGATCAAAACCCACAAAATTCAAAAATAGCAATTTCTAGATCTACTAAAAATGAAACTTTAAAATGCAAAATGCCAAGTTCTAAACTATCTTAGGATAACGAGAGGAAGATAAATGAACCATAAAAATATGCATGGGTTCTTATGTGGGGCAAGATATACTTGCCTAAGCTCTTGGTAGGTAGAGAGAGTTATGAGGAAGAAGAAGAGTAATGAGAATAAGAAGTAATGAAGAGAGAGAAAGGAGTTGGGGCTTTAAATGGAATGACAGTAGGTAGGGGTTGGTCGAGTTCGTGGTAAACCACCAAAATCCGAAAATAAACCAACCCAAGCCGAACCCAAGAGCAAAGCAAAAGCAAAAAATAAAATATATAAAAATAATTAGCGTGAAATTAAAGAATTAACTGCAAACAAATACAGGATAAATATTTAATAAATACATTCAAGCCATACACGTATTAAAATACGCATTCAGGGAACGGGGAGTGACACTCATGAACTGATGACCATTGTCGTAGATGATCCTTCGAACGGTGAAGTAGTATATGACGTGATGCTTGACAAAGCTGATTACGTTTGTGATTTTTTACCTTGGCCAGAGGTACTGCTTCTGCACACTTAGAAAAGTAGTCGATGATGGCAAGTATGAACCAGTATCCTCTGAAGAATGGTGGACTGATTGGCCCATCGATATCTATTTCCCATGCTTCAAATGGCCAGACGACTGTCGTGTGGTGTAAGAACTACGAAGGTCGATGGATGAATTCAGCATGCAGCTGACATACCCGGCACTTTTTTGCATAATTAATGGTATCTTCCATCATAGTGACCCAGTAGTAGCCCGTGCGACACAATCGATCTTGGTGCCATTATGCATCTCCTGGAGTGCTTCTTGTGCTTTTGTCTTGGATAAATATCGCAGGAGAAGCCTGTCGTATGAACAACGATACAACATCTTGGAGGCTATGTCATAGAAGAACCGGAGAGAGCGTCTCTTGATAGAAGTAGCTTCCATCAGGTAGGACTCCATAGGCTGCGTAATCTATGGAGGGGAATCGCCAGTCCCGAATGTCCATATTAGTGTATATTTGTACTGAGTAACTTAGAAATGTATGTAGATTGTTTCTTAGACAAACTAACTCTTGGCCCATTACCGTGATAGTATATTGGGTTCCAACAGGAGCTGCCAAAGAGGCGACGAGGCCAGCAAGTGAGTCAGCCTCCAAGTTCGGCAATCGAGGTACATGTTTTATAAAGAACCCTATGAAGGTAAAGATAATATCGATTACTGCCTGGTGGTATAGAACCAGATCTTCATGTCAGACCTTGTATTGTCCTCGAACCTAGTTGATAAACAGTTTCGAGTCGCTATAGGCCTCAATGTAGTCAACCCTCAGCTATTTAGCGAGTTGGAGTCCGATGATGAGAGCATTATACTCTGTAACATTATTGGTGCATGACTCTATGAGAAAATATACGCGGTTGTTGACTAGACCGTCTGGAGTGATGAGAATGACTTCGATCCCTGCGATGATCTCTCCCTTTAGCCTCGTTCTTGAAGCACCGTCAAAGAATATGTGCTAAACTGGATTGTCTGAGACGACATTGGACTCTAAGACCTCATCGGGGATGTCGTCGTAGAGTCTTGACGTCGTTGGCACAGGATGTGTCGCTAGAAAATTTGCCAATGCTTGGCCCTTGACTTCCTTTCGGAAGACGAACACCATGCCATAAGGAGTCAAAAGTATTGCCCATGTGACTAACCGCGAGTTTAAGGGCCCTGGCTTGGTCATAAGGACCCTTATGGGGTTGACTCGACAGATGACGTGGATCGTCTATCCGACCACATAATGATGCGTCTTCTGGCCGACGAAGAGCAGAGCAAGACATTCCTTCTCCATAGGATTATACCGATGCTCGGTCCCAATCATGGTCCTGCTGAGATAGTAGATTGCCTGTTTGTGACCTTTATTGCTCCTCTGGGCTAGCAAAGCACCGAGAGAATGGTCCACGGCTCGGATGTACAACAGAAAAGGCTTCCCCACGACTGGTGCCACAGTACCGGAGGACTAGTGAGGTACTTTTTGATGTCGTCGAACACACACTGGCATTCTTCGGTCTTTACAAAAGAGGCCCCTTTCTTCATTAGTTTGGTAAAGGGTTGACATCGACCAAAGGGATTTTATATGAATCTTCAGATGTATGACAGACGTCCTTGTAGACCTCGAAGTTCACGGATATGTGATATACATAAGATATAATATTCTTTGATAGTATTTTCTTATGTTGTGGCATATTGTGAAGTTCTGTAATCTTGAAAGCGCTTATCAGTTTTAATTATTTAAATTAATTTATGTCTAATAAAATTATTTTTTGCCATATAGATGTCGGATCTTGCAAAGATTAAAACCAAACCTCTTGATGTGAGCAAAGATAATTATTTATCATGGTGATTGGATGCAAAGTTGTAATGCAACAAGCTTGACAGTACTATTAAGAAGAAAAATAAATAATCTTCTAAAGCCAAAAGCTGAGGCATTCATTTTCCTACGATATCATATCCATGATGATCTAAAGGTAGAATACCTATATGAGGATGATCCATTAAATTAGTGGATATTTCTAAAGAATAGAATTGACCATCAAAGGATGGTAATCCTTCCGCTTGTTCAGAGTGAATTGTTGAACCTAAGATATCACGACAATAAAAATCTTATAGAATATAATTCTGCTCTGTTTAATATTATCTTTTGCATTAGATTGTGTGAAGAAAAAGTAACAGAGGCTCAAATGATTGAGAAAATTCTCTCCATTTTTTCATACAAGTAATGTGATTTTGTAGCAACAATATCATGAAAGGAATTTCAAAAATAATTTGAACTGGTGACTTGTCTCCTTGTAGCAGAGGCAAATAATAACGTTGTCATGAAAAATTATAACTCTAGACCAACTGGATGAATGCCAATTCCTAAAAAAATGACAATTTTGGAATTTGTTGAGGTAGTGGTAGAGGACGTGGAAGAGGGCAAGAAAAATAAATTATTCAAGATATGGTCATGGTTATTAGTCTTACAAAGATGGAAACAATGGTTCACAAAAGTATAAATGGAATAAGTGGACAACACCCTCTAAAGGGAATTCAAATCCTCAAAAATAAACCAAGTAAGACTTGTCCCAATCTTATTTTTTGAGGATCAAAACTTGAATCATGTTGTCAATGAATACTTTGAATAGATGCTAAAAAATCCATTTTCTATTGAATGGGCACTCGGTCAATTTATGTTGTACTTCAAGTACTTATAAAGTATTTATGTTTGAAGTCATTTTTCGTTTCCATCATGTAATGTCTATGCCATGAGAGTTTGTTTTATTGTAAATCTTTATTAAAAATTTGGAATCTTATTTTCTATAATATGATATTATCATTTAAAATGCTAAGTTATTTCTTGTTATACTTATGCTATCTAAATATATGTTCCAAAAAATTTATTTTGCTTCATATAAACCAAATAATAGTAGTAATGCTTGTCATAAATGTGACAAAGATGGACATTGGTATAAACAATGTCAAGCTACACAACAAAAGGTTGACAGATTCAAAGAATCCAAGAAATAAAAATTAACTTGGATATGTGTTTGGTAGATAATGGTATAATACATATGATTTTCAAGAATCAATTTTTTTCCTTAAATTTATATTTGACATGCATAAAATGTCAACAATAGCTGGGCCAACCCATATAATTGAGGTATTTGGAAGACCACACATCATATTATCTAATGGTACTCAAACATATTTGTAGAATGTGTTACATTCAAGCAGGTCCAAAAGGCATTTGCTAAGTTTCAAGAACATACGCAAAAATGGGTACACATAATAAAACTTGAAATAAAAACAACAAAGGGACATTATGTGGGACATCTAATGTTGGGAGCAAAAAGCTCACATTAGAAAAATTTATTGTCTTTCAATGGTTTTGTATTACACCAACATTGGTATAATTAAATCTCATATGAATGTGGCAAAACATAAAGCAAATGATCTTGTCTTACGTACCAATTGGCATGCATATTTGGGTTTTCCAGTGGAAACTATGTTCAAGTGCATCATTAATAATTCTTGTAGACAGTTATTAGAAAATCACGATCTTGGCTTACCAAAGAATCACTTGTGTGTTCCTTGTTCACTAGAAAATTTTATAATTAGATCATCTTTCTGAAAGTTAAGAATGTATCTCCTACTTTCTTGAACGTACTTTGGAGAAATCTAATATATTGAACTCCAAGCCAGTCAGCACACCGCTAGCAACTTATTTTAAGCTAAGTACACAACAAAGCCCTTCAAGTGGGAAGGAGATGAAAAACATTCTATTTGCCTCGACCATCGGAAGCTTGATGTACTCCATAATTTGTGCAAGATCTGACATCATACATGTTGTTGGAGTGGTATGTCATTTTCTTACAAATCTAGGTAAAGAACATTGGGAAGAAGTAAAGTTGATTCTAAGATATCTTAGAGGAACCTCTAAATATTCTTTATGTTTTGGAGATGACAAATCTGTCTTGGAAGGTAACACTGATTGTGACATGGCGTGACATGGACAAAAGAAAGTCCACATCGGGTGCTTATTTATCTTTGCAGGGGCGTCATATCGTGACAATCAAAGATGCAAAAGTGTATCGCTCTATCAATAACAAAAACTGAATATATTCCTGGTACAAAACTAGCAATGAGCTCTTGTGGATGAAGAATTTTCTAAGATAGTTGTAGAAGCATGAAAAATACAAGACTATGTATTCCACATCAAGAAGACAAAAGATGCTATGCGCCCACATAACTAAAGGGGGGCTATACGCCCACAGAACCAAAGGGAGGCTATGCGTCCACATGATCGAAGAGGGGCTATGCGCCCCCATGGTCGAAGAGGGGCTTTGCGCCTATATTGTTTCATGTAGATCAAACATGCACCCAAGTGTGGGCGCATAAACTTACTCCCACACTATACGCCCAAGGCAGCAGATCCCTATGATTCAGTCAACATCTACGATCAGTCGTGCACCGAAGCAAGCGGCCACGTCAGTCTCTACAAGTAATCGTGCACCGAAGCATGCAGCCACGTCAACCGCACGATCTACCCATGATCATCCAGTGTCCATGTGCCTACACCCGATGCGCCCAAAGGGGTATTATGCGCCCACAGTAAAATCAGTATATTTTCCACCTGTGGATGCATAATAGTTATTTCAGTACAAAACGACTATAAATAAGGGTCTCATACCTCTTCAAAAATGGACACAACAAAAAGCATTTCAAGAGCCAAATTGCTGCCCTTCTTGCCAGTGAGCCGAGAGCTAGCAATTTTCTTAGGTTTTTTCCAACTTTTGTAAACGGAGTGTCAACGGAGTATAGGAGCAACTGTCGATCGATCTCCATCGTCCCATTCCCCAGAATTCATTTTGTACTCGGGGATCTTCAGTGCAGGAACTCTCAGGCGTACTCAATTTGTGGTGCCTTACGCCAATAAGAAAAGATAGCATTTCTTCTTCTTTTTTGTGTGTATACACGAAAATGGTGACTCTGCTAGAGACTACCTTTTTCTCTGACAAGAAGGTGGTGACGCAATCCAATACCGAATAAGTAGAGAGCACTCAGAAGATGTTGATCGTGAAGTTCAATCAGCAGGAATTCGAAGATATGCTCTCGAGGGACGACTCTACTCCCTTAAAATCAGTGAAGCCGAACAAGTCTCGCAAGACTTGGCTTCCGAAGGCTCGTGGTGTATATCCAGCCAGTGTCGTAGAAGATATGCAACCGATGAACTCTGTCACGTGGGCGCATAGACCTTCCATGTGGGCGCATGAAGCTCCCCTGTTGGTGCATAGCTCTGCCACAGAGGCTCTGGATACGAAGAAGGTGCATACCGTGCCGGGCTCTACTAGCCCAGCGTCTTCCTTCTTGTGCAATCAACAACAGAGTATTCAACACTCGAAACTTGGCAAAAAAAATACTACGATGCCAAGAATCGGAGTGTTCGACGCTCTAGACAAACTCAGCGAGGCTCACAAACGAAGAAGGCAAAACTGGAAGAAAACAACGCTATTTTCCAAAGCATGCGCCCAAGGCAGTATGTGGGTGCATAACTCTAGCCAGAGGGCTTCTGTCTTCGATAGGCTATGCGCCGAGGGCCATGCATGTAAAATCCTTCAAAAATTTAAAGTAATATTTAAATTATTATTTTAGGATTTTATTTAATTCTAATTTATTGTTTATCTTATTTATATTATATAAAATGACTATAGCCGTGTTGAGTTTGAATATGCAAGATGACTAGAAAGTATGGCATGCCTTCCGTAGTCGGGTGCTTTAACTAGCATGCTAGCCATATTAGGAATGCCATGGTCATATTGTAATCTCTTGCATGTTAACCATTCGAATTATGGCACAAGTTATATTTTTATTTAATTAATTAGTTAAGAAAACCTTTATGACTTTTTAGGAGACCCGGTTGCACCAAACCTTCCCAAACCTCTTCCAAGCCAAACCCAACCCTATGTAGGCATGTTGAGCATTAATAAATAATAATAATTACACATATTTGTATTTAATTCAGATTTTGGATTTGTATTTCATAGATAGAATTAATTAGCTCTATATTAGGAAAGTCCTTTTTAAATCCTCAATCCAATCAATTAACCAACTCATCAAACAACCAAATCATCCCATAGTGGACCCCCCACCATAGATTTTGGCCAAGCAACCCCCCCATGGCCGAACACCTCATAGGAAAAGGATTCCCACTCCTTTTCATACATGCAACCCTGTAAACCCCTAAATTTCTACTACGATTTTTTTTAAAAATATTTTTTATGCTTCGTATCTGCACGTCGCATACAAGTTCGCATTGTCGTATTTGCGTAGCGTGCGAGAATTGCGTTTCGTATTTGCTCGACGAGTGCGAATATGTGCGAGCGTACATATTTATTTTGAAAAACATTTTTCTATTTTTATAATTTCAAAATAATATATATAATAATTATTTTAGCTATCGTACCAAAATTTACAAATTTATGATTTATTTATGAAAAGCCTTTCATTTATACAGTTATAGTAATAAATAATATTCTTATAAAATGGTATACTAGAAAAGTATATTTATGTAAATATTAATTGTGCATACATATATATTTCATAATTATTTATTAGTTATTTTAAATAATAATGTAATTTTCAAAATTATTATTATTAGTATTTTGGACAATATATTTTGAAATTATTGTGGCAATTTAAATCTCGATTGATTTTATGGATTGATTTAAAATTTGAAATTTGATTTATCTTGTTTGATTTTTAAACTGAAAGATAGAATGTAATTATATTAAATTGATTTAGATTTGGATTTAAAATTTTTGAATGGATTTAATTTAATAATTGAATTATCTAATTGGGTTTAAATAAATTTTAATCCTTATCCAATTGAGAATTCCCTTCTCCTATATAAGGAGAGGTACTCCTCCAATTTCCATACCACAATCACATCGTACATTGTGTCTGTGACAACCAAATCTTATTCCAGTTATTTACATTCATCCATCTCGTGTCGGGACACGCCCCAAACACGACACACCCGGTACCGCCGAACATTCCTAACCCTACCCATATCTATCGCCATCACCATCACCGACCCCCGCCTGGCTACCACTGTCGACCTCACAACGGTGCTATCCCAGCCACCCGTCGAAACCCGTACCACAACATCAGCCACGACCACCGTCATCCCACGCCGCCGCTACCAGCAATTTTTCGACCACCCCGGGAGCCCAACCCAAACTCCCCACGTTCACTGTCTCTACCGAAATACCCCATTGCCATCACAGTCTCCACCCCCAGCCATCATCGCCCCAACACCATCATCTCCGCCACGACAATTCCCCGATACTACCGTGACCACCACAACCGCCTGACCCGAACCCATCACTGGCTTCGTTACCCCCACCCTAAGCCTCGCCATCACCGGCGAACATCCGTTAGCTCCGTCACGACCACAACCGCGTCATCCCCAAATCTTACCACCAATGGCACGGTACCAAAATCTACCACATCAGAGAAAGGGAGGGGACGACCCTTACCTCACCTCATCCGTACGGGCAGCCGCCGGCGAGACCCCCTTCGCGTCTCCCTCTTGAACTCCGCTGCAGCCGAGCGCTCCTTCCGCGCCTCCGTGCCTTCAGCCGCGGCCGTCGCTGAACCGCCGCAGATCGGCGCCTCCGCGGCAGCCAACACCACCACCGTGCGACAGTTGCCCCGTCGAAAACCCTTCCATCGTCGGACCGGACGAGCTCCCTCACTCCACCTGGCCTCCTTCTCCTATGAGCCACCCCTGCGAGCACCGTCCGCGCGAGCGCCGCCTCCCGCAGTCGTAAGAGCCGTCCTTCCACCGGCAACCGACCGCGCCATCCGACGCCGAGCTCCGAAAACCCCTATCGCGCCTCCTTCGGACCGAGCGCCGTGATGGCCCTCCCTCCGATACTGTCCGCCGCCGGAGCCTGAGCACTCCCGCCTTCGTGAGCCTCCGCCCGGCGCCGACGCGGCCATTGCCCCGCCGGTGAGCCCGCTCTTCCCCTCTCACTCTCTCCACTCCCAATCTTCCTTCCTTTCTAAGTTTCTTTAACAGCAATGTGCTGTTATTATTTATCATTATTATTATTATTATTATTATTATTATTATTATTATTATTATTATTATTATAAAAGAGGATAAGCTGTATAGTTAGGAATTATTATTATTATTATTATTATTATTATTATTATTTAGTTGTTATAATAATCTTTTGTATTTGTTCACTCCTGTCAGAAATCAGATTTTTCAATATTTATTTAGTGCATTATTATTATTATTATTTGTTATTATTTTAGTTTTATAATTAAATAGAAAATATCTTCCAAGATTATGTTTGACAACATAGTAACCCTAAAATGTTTCTCTAGATTTTTTTATTTATACACTTGCAATATTTTGATTAACAAAATTTAGATTTTTGTCAAACATCCTGCCTTTACAAACTTGGCGCTTTTGTTCAAACAGGTTTTTCCTAAAAGCATTTTGATTAATATAAAAATATATTTTTACCTAAATCCAAATTTTGACAAATCTAGAGTTTTTTCCATAAAAAATGATTTTTTTATTTCCAAGTATCAACCAAAATTAGTTTTACTAATAAAAATCTAGCTTCAAGTATTGAAAGTACCTTCTAAAAATAATATACATAATTCTTTCCACAAATATCTTCTTCGATTATCACCATTGATCATGACTGATCGTGTGTCCTACTTCATCGTGATTCAGACTCTTACACATCGATCGTGGCTATTGGACTATTGAGACATGACAGAACATCGCACACCAGGCTTAACACCAGGCAAGATACCTGGCCATTATACTGTTTATATTCAGTCTGCATTTTATTACATATCACTGTTCATTATTTCTAGTTATTACAGTTCTTGATTTACTACATGCTTAGTGATTATTAGTTTACTTTGTTACTATCATTTGGTTGCACATGAACCTAGAGTTAAGGGACTACCGTCTGTAGTATATCGTATATACCTTGACACAGTTATACCACAAGGATGTGTGAGATGAGTAGCATGTAGAGGTTCTTGCGTGTGGGCTGATCCCCCATGCGCATGCGTTAGGGCTAATTGCTAATAGAGGCTTGTTAGGAGACTTAGCAGTTAGTAGAGGTACATGGTCGTGGATGCGACTTGACAGGTACATTGGGTGGGGACACTACAAAAAAAGTATCTTTCTGGGACGCCAAAAATTTGTCTTAAAAAGGCTCAAATCAGTCCCAAATTGTAATTTGGGACGAATTTTAGGACGGTAAGTGACAGTGCTATTAGGGTGGCGTGGCAAAATATTTTAGGACAGAAAATACCGTCCTAATTTGGTTTTAGGGTCGAAAAATCTAACCGTACCAAAAGAGTTTGAATTATTATATGTTTAAGACAGTTTACTAAACTGTCCCAAAATAAAAGTATTTGTGACGAATATCAGCCGTCCTAGAAATATTTGCCAGCGTCACAAAAGGATGTCATTTATATATAGGACAATTACATAACCGTCCCAAAAGTAATACTTATGAAATTATTGTTTATATTTTCCAGCTATAAAACATACCATTTAAATACACACATAACATAATTCATATGATCATTGTCCTCAGATGTATCTCCAGGTGTCGGAGCTCCAATACAAAAAAAAATCTTAACAACATCAAGCATTCTTTACCATTAAGTAGAAGACAACAAAATCCATATATAACTATATAAGTTCAATTGATAAACAACGAAAAAGCTTAACAGTAAGCATCCTTTACCATCATTTCCAAAATAAATTCAAAACACAACATCACCCACACCATCAGTTACAAAGAACCCCTTGTCTCCACCATTACAAAATGAACACATTGTCTCCACCATTACTAAATGGACCCATTGTCTCCACCATTACGTATATACAAAATTTTGAACCCAAAACATTAACCACTACACTATGTTTTTGAACATTCAAGTATATCCAACATGAACCCAAAAAATGAAACCAATTTTTTTTCCCATCACAAGATTGTCGCCCATCATTTTAGCATATCCTGAATGCTTTTGAAGGACCTACAAATGAAATAAGATATGCCAATATATTAGCAACCTGCTAACTGTATACAAACCACCAGAAAAGAAATACATGTTCTTCCAAACTGTACAGACTAGACCACATTAGTTTGTGAATGTTTAAAATAGAACAAAAGGATCAATCCATCTGTACAGACCTGCTAACAGTTCTTCCAAACTGTACAGACCTGCTTACAAAAAAATGGAAACTACAAATAACAAGCTTCAGTCCAAAAATTAGGAAGCTTCAAGTCCAAAAATGGGAACTACAAGTAATAAGCTTATTACTGTACAGAAAAACTAATGTACAGTAACAAACTTCAAGTGACAAAGGAAGCTTCAAATGAAAAAGGAAGCTTTAAGTGAAGGAAAAAATTGGGAAACAAAACTCTTTTATAGCTCAAACTTTAAGTTCCGATACCGATACCGACACGAGACTATACAAAATTCAGTCCAAAAAATCATAGTCCATAAGAGAAACCAATATAATAAATACAAATTCTAACTTGAAAGAAAGGAAATGGAGAAACAAACTTTAAAGGCAGTATGCAAAAATCAGACTCCAAAAATCATAGTCCAAAAAAGAAACCAATGTAACATAGTTCAACTTTCAACTGGAAAGAAAGAAAATAGAGAAGTAGTTTGAAGAATCACAGAGATAAAAAACCAAAAATTAATTGCAGCCACGAGAGAAAACCAAACATAGGAATCACAGAGAAAAACCAATGTAATAAGTTGATAGTTGGCAAATTACCTGGACGATGTATTGGATTGTTGACAAAGTAGTTGAGCATTCAAGAACATGGCCGTAACTTCCTCCTTGAACTCAGTCCTAAGCTCACTCTTGACCGCCTCAAGCTCTTTCTTATGCCGGGCCTCTTGCTCAGTGATAATATCTGTTCCAATTTTGATTACCAAGGATATGTACTCAGTGGTAGTAATAGTATAGTATCAAGCAAATGTATTAGTGATAGCATTAGTGACGGGATCAGAAACTGTGCTCAGTGATAGTATCAATGATAGCAAATGTGTTCAATTATGACTCAACTTTACACATAAAAGAAACAAAAAATATAGCATGGATGAGTGCCAAGTAGACCTTTCATGATTAGGATAAAACATTATGTCACTTATCAGGAGGCCGAGCACTGCTTAGGTGATGTAAAATAGAATAAAATGTAGAAAAAAAATTAAAATTCAACAAGCAGCAATATGCACAACAATTTAGATGATAGGGTGAATAAGACAGTTTATAGCTCACTTTAACTAGAAGTCTATCCTATAAATTCTCGTCAAGCCATTTGGTACAAAATAGATTCAGAAGGCCAACATACATGGGAAGTACCTTTTACTGTTTCAGATTTTGAGCCCATCGAATTAATGAACAACCCTTCTAAGTTGTCTAGATGAGGAAAGTGTCTAGAAAATAGGAGAGAGTACAGATCCAACAATGTCTGATTCATGAGAAACTGTAGTACCCGAAGCAGTTCCAAGATAGAGCATACGAGCGCCAGGCACTACACCAAACAGAATAATTTGAAACATTTAACATTTTGGACATTGGAACAGTATGTAGATGTTCCTAGACCTTAGAACATTTGCTAACCGTTCCAAACTATCAAATTGTTCCTAAAATTAATTTACCTAAAGTTAAATTTTTTTTAATCTTTTGGAACGGTGGGTAGTTGTTTGTAGGTTGGTCGGCCTACCTAATTTGGATATACAATTTAAGCTTATGCAACCAAGGATCCTCTAAGTCCCCTTAGACTATAAACAATATAGACCAAGGCAATAAGCAACTGGCATCCCACGTTCCCTCAAGTGTACCTACCTTTAGATGTTAACCCTATTATGTCCAAAGTTAAACCAAAAGCAACTATATGATCAAGAAGTATAACTACAGTTCATTTACTTTTACTGGATTATATACTTCCAAATAAAGTGCATGCACTTTTAAAATGTTAGTTGGACTTTTTTAGGCTAATAGGATGTTACCTTTACAAAACAAAACGTGCAGTGATAATATTATCATGTTGGAGAACGAGAAAGGTGTTACAAGATCAGTTAGAGGGCATCACCTTCAGGTGATGTACATAGACAACAAAATCAATATTTATCTTAAAAAGTAGAGATTAAGAGTTCTAAGACATAAAGTTGAAGCAGAAATCAATGATAACCTATAACTCAAACAAATTATATAATTAGTTGTAGAGGAGATAACCAAGCTCATATTTCTTGTTAATGAGGACAAAGAACCATGTCTTATCATGCAAGCCCTCTCAAGTGAATAATAACATACAAATTTTTAAATGGCTAGTTCTCAAGAAACCAAATTAAAATAGAATTTTCCCCAATCATTTAACATAGACTTGTGAAGATTTAGTTGTTAATATTATTATATATGTGGAGTTCTTATTTTCAAATAGGTATTTAGTTGAGATCCGTGGAGATCCGTGTTTAATGGATTCTCAATACAACAAGGTTTTAAATTTTAAAGGTTTTGAGGATGTTTGTTGTAGCCATTTTGATGCTTTCTAAGTATTGTAATTTTCGAAGTTGCTATTTTTTATAACTCACGCTTCAGGTAGCTGATTGGGGAAGCTAGTATTTTTTTGGAGGTATTTAGTTGTCACGACCCGCACCCTAGAGTTAGGGCACGAGAACGTAACAACGCCCAGCCTACGCCGCAGTGTCAGCGGTAGAACGCTGTCCTAGGTCTCAATGTATCTAACAGTATAAGACTAAACAGTTTATACTCCCCGAATGGGGGTGACATAGCAGAATATAAACTCAATCACATCTAAGGTAGAGCATAAAGGAAGATAGATAAAACATGAAATCGAAAGAGGTGCAACAGATAGAAGTCCAAGTGTCTAAGATACAAACTCAGAATACATCTCAAAACTCAAATACAGTAATCCGTAAATACAACTCAAGACGACTGAAAATAAACTATAAGCAAAACCCTAGCTATCTATGCAACCTCTACTGTCTCCTCTAGGCTAGCAGACAACCTCCAGGCTATCTGTAAAATTTATCAACGGGTCCAGTCAGGACTGGAGCGAGCACAGTACATCTCAATAGATCATAGCAGGTTAGAAAATATAATCGTGCAGTAAAGTAAGATACAGGATCTGAAGGAAATATAGTATGTAAACAAAAAAAGAGAACTGTAATAGAAATATCTACTATAAGTAGAGAGCTAACAGTGGCTAGTGAGTCAGAGTACAATATAAACATGTGAATGGCATAGGAGATTCTGGGAACTATACTATGGAGTTATTCTGGGAACTGCACTACTTGGATATTATTCACATGTTTACTTCTACTCCCCCGTATACCCAATCAATACACAAGGATCCAACCAGGTTATGTTATGATTCCATGCAAAGGCCCACAAGGGGTGATACATGGATAGCCCATAAATGGGTAATTCTGGGAATGCCCACAATAGGGTGATTCTGGGAATGCCCATAAATGGGTGATTCTGGGAAGACTCTGTGATCATGAGAGTACATGTCACAAGTGATCGAAGAACCGTGAAGCATAGTGATACACCATGTAAGTGAAACGCACAGAACATGTAGTATACGATGCTCCCTGAGGGGATAACATCTCAAGAATGGATCCATATAGTACTAATCCGTGTTACCAACGTGACAGCATCAAGTATAGTAATCTAAAGCAGGAAAATAATTCTAACAGGATATAAAATGATCAGAGAATATACTCGCCTGATAACCTGAACAGCTGATAGGTATAGGGGTCCAACTGAAGCCACAAAGTCCTATTTAAAGCAACACAGGTTACAAGGTGTTTAAGTTGTAAATAAATGAATCTCTACAAGCAATCTATATTATTCTAGGTTCTTTTAAGTCAAAACAACTCTAGGTCAACTCCGGTCAACAATCTAGTCAAACTAGGTCAAGTGTTGACTTATAGTTGATTTTGGGTCAACTGGTCAACTCTGGTCAACAGGATAAATTCTAGTCTAATTATTAAAGAATAAAGTGTACTTCGTTACTTGTACGTCAAAAGTTACGACACGTAAATCGAGATGAGATAATCAACGGTAAAGTTGATAATCTTATTATAGTGATCCACGTGTCCATCTTGTCAATTTTATCGATGTGAGATCACTGGAATTGACTGATCTCAGTTTCGTTGTACTAATCCCAAAATACGAATATTATAGGAATTAATTATTAATTAATTATAAAAAGGTTAAACTCAGAGAAACTATCAACAAACATTGTCGGACGATGAAATAAACATCGTCAACGTGTCCAGAATGGTCAAATTAGCTAGAATAGCCTACCCATCGGCCCAATTTGGACACAAGGGCAAAAAGGTAATTTTGGGTCAAAATGGTGTCCGTGTCGGAGCCGTTTTGTACCGAAAAATGTGCAAGAAAACAAGTCTATAAAATATAACAAATTATATGTCCACGAAACCAGAATGATGATACGAATCCAACGGTATCTCCAGAATTGGATTCCGTTGACCCGGTCTCATTTTGGTCCGTTGACCAGAACTTGAAATTCCGGTTTGCACGAAAATGCGTGCCGGAGCCAAAGTTCTCAAAACTCAGCAAACTACCTGTCAACGAGTCCGGAATGATGATATGAACTCAACGGTATCTCCGGAATTGGATTTCGATGAGCCGATCTCAAAATGACCTTTTGACCCGGATATTGGTATCCGACATGTACCGAAATGCGTGCCAGATACAATGTCCACCAAAACCTAGCAAATTATATGTCAACGAGTCCAGAATAATGATACGAACTCAACGGTATATCTGGAATTAGATTCCGATGAGCCGTCGTCAAAAGTCCCGTTGACCCAGAATGTGGGACCCGCTTTGCACCAAAAAACGTGCCCGGGGCCCACGTTCTCCAAACCTAACAAATTTTATATGAAAACATGCCAGAACGATGCCACGAGTCTAATGGTGGTGTCGGAAATGAAATCTGGAGTCCCGTGTTCAAAAATGGAATTTTACAAGTTGGAAATTACGAATTCGGACGGCCAACTTTGGCGTCGAATTCAACCAATCAAACAAGCTCACAATGAAACGAAACTGGAGGGGTAGCAAGAGGGTTATACCAGCTTCACAGAACTGGTAGCACGCCAAAAGGAGCTGCGGTGGAGGAGATGCAAGCTGACGAAGTTGGCCCCACAAAACTGTCCAAATTTAATACAATTTAAACGGTCAACTTGGTGGCTGATTTTGATGTATCAAACGATAAAATTAACGGACGAAAATTGACAGAGGTGAAGGTGGATATACCGAGATTGTGACAGAGCAAAGAAATTGCCGATCTAACGGTCAGATTTCTAGAAAAAAGTGCACGAAGTTGCTACGATGGAACGCGATTTCAGTCTCGTTCCCGAGCTCGTCACGACGGGACGTCGTGCAAAATGCACGAATCGCCTCGACGGCACATCCCGAAGGACGGTGGCCGCCATGGAAGGATGGCCTAGGGTGGGGCACACCCGAGGGGGTGGTCGCTGGGGCACGACGGCCGGCGGCGGCGGCGGCGACGCCCGCACGCGCACGTGCGTCGTGGCGTGCTGCTGCCGCTGTGCGCCTTTGCACTGCTGTGTTGCATGCACGGCGGCGCACAGCCTGGCCGGTGACGGTGAGGGCTACTGTACGGCCATGATGGCGGGGTGGTGGGATAGGTTAAGTGGTGGTGGTGATGGCTTGGATGATGATGGTGGTTGTGCGGTTTGAAGAAGTGGAGGAGGAGGAGATCGGCCGTGGAGAGGTGGTACGGTGGTGGAGGCCAGGGGGGTGGCCGGAGCCACGGCCAAATGGAGGAGGCTGGGGGAGGTCCGGCCAAAGAGTGAGGGTGGTCGGGTAGCATGTGCTGCTGATGGTGTTGTGTTGTTGTTGTAGTTGTTGGTTTGTGTTGTAGTAATAAAGAATAGTGAGAGAGAGAAAGAGATAATAATTGAGGGGGAAAGAGAGAGAGAAAAAAAGGTGGTCTTTACATAAAATTTAGGACCGGCCACCCATAGGAATTATTGGCTGCTATATGGGGGGGAGAAATTAATGGTTGGGATTACATGGAGAAATCAACGGCTAGATTGAACATAGGAAAAAAATAGGTAATTCCAATGGATTTAATTCAACAGAGATTTCCAATAATAAAGAAATAGGTAGAATGAGTACTAATATTTTTTAGCAAGAAAATATGAAGGCGTCACGATGGAGAGTAACATGGGGCTGGACTGGACTCGGTGGAGCCGGATTGGGTCAAAACCGGACATTGTGCAAAAATCGAATTAAAATTAGGCGTTGATGATCATGAGTAAATAAGTAGCACATGGGAATTCCAATAAATGGGACACAAGTATCGGACGGGTAGTAGGCTCAATGTGGGCCATGTCCATAGTTGGGGCTGACAGATTTTGGTCGACAGAGGACCCACAAATCAAGTTGGAAAATAAATGTGACACCGCAGGGTGAAATAAAATTGGGTCACGTGTCAGGAAAGTTGTGCAAAGCAAATGGAGCACAAGATGGCGTGTCTGAGTGGGACACGAAGGTCATGGATGACGAGCGTCTCGAGTAAATCATCAACGAGAAGTTGGTTTCAAGAAACTGACTGGTCTTTCGCTCCCAAATTAAAAGTCACGGTAACGTTCTAATAATGATCAAGGAAAAGAGTGGAAAAATTAATTAATAATCAAATGGTCTAAATCGACCAGAAGTTCAGCGAAGCAAAAAGAGCACGAGGGAACAAGTTTGAGTAGGATACTATATACCGTCATGAAGGTAATCCTGTCCGCTCCAAAACTCGTGAAGAAGATTTCCAGAGTTGAACATCCCTGACATTCCAAATATCAAAGGCACGGAAAAGTACACTTAGGAAAAATAACAGAATAAATTATTTATTGAAACCAATCAATCAGAAAATAAAATAAAACAAAAAAATCAACCCAAAATTTAGGGTGCTCACATTAGTGGTCAGTTAGCTACACTTGAAGGACATTTGATTATATTGATTTTATCATAGGGATTTGGTTTTATGCATACACAGATTTTCTTTTAGGGATTGGGTTTTATCATTTATGTATACAAGGGGACAATAGATATATTTTGATTTCACTTGAAGAACATTTTTTAGGCCGTATACAACAATAGATATATTTTGATTTTCTACATACTCTAACCTTGGTAGATTTTACTTAATTAATCCTTCTTTAAGACCAAATTTATCTTCTGCCCGTAGGGGCTTTTCTGGTAAAAATAAAGAAGTAGGAAAATTGGTTGGCATCTTAACGGACTTACTGTTGGTAATTGTCTTATGTTCTGCTGAGTATGTGTATAATTTTATCAGGATTGTGTAGCTGATCAATTGATGCCTTTATATTATTTGTGCAGAAGTCAGATGGTACTGTTGATGTCTGAAACGATGTTATGCAGTATTAACTATCCAAGGAAGAACTAATAGATGTCTTTATTTCTGTGGGCAGCCAACTTTGGTTTAACTGGAATGTTTTTTTGAAGTTCCACAGGTGCAGCATATTTCAGTCAGCTTTCCCTTCCTAATATTGAGTTCCTTCTATCAAGTTATTTATAAAATTACTCACTAATTTTTTCTCTCACAATAAATTGAAATCATATGGATTTTTATTGCATTGAAATTACATGTTCAACTAGTAATATTCAACCACTGTAGACTGCAAATTTACAACTTCAATTTCATTTGTACTTGTGATTAAAGGCCATGGATAGAGTTTCACATAGAATGGACATACATCATTAGAATGCTTGGTAGTTCGAGCCAGTTATGCTGCTAGTCATTGGTTTTTCTCCTTTCTTCATATACCTTTAGCATATCTTAGTATAAATCAATTACAAATATATGTGCAATCGCACGGATGGTACTCTACATTTTTTTTTATTATAAACAAGGGTTTTGTCACTAGAACATCTTATTTCTCTTTGTATTTACTTATGTATGTTTTATATTATTGGTAATAGAATAGTAAATGTGAAATCAATGTATCTTGATCTACATAATTTGAACCAGACAAATGTATTAACTAGTTGTTTTCAACCATTTTAGGTAGAGAGAAGCTTATGGGAGATCTATGATTTGGCAACAACCTGGCCAATCATTTTTTGGTTGACATTTTGAAGTCATGTAGGTCGAAGACAATGGTTTTGATTTATAATTAAATTTACACACTAGCCTGCATGGTAATTAAAGTGATGGTTGCCAGCCACTTGGGTGGCCTACAAATCTTCTATGGCGCTAGACCTGAAGTGTAGACTAGTCCTGCTACAGGCTGGCTAGGTGGTCGGTGACCTGCTTTTCTGCTGTCAATATCCCATCTGGCTTGGTTGCAGCAACAAGGTGAAGTGTGACAAGGTCACTCCTGTAGAAGCATGGAAAATATTAGAATAATAATCCATGCGGCTCGGAGTAAGAAGCTTATGCGGCTCACACAGGAGCGGCCCTATGCGGTTCAAAGAAGACTCTCAATCGCATGCGGCTCGGGAGCGTATGCGGTTCAGCAAGGCATATGCGGCTCGATGGATGCCATGTGTGATCCTTCCCTACAGCTGGTCGTTTGGGGGGTGGCCTCATTTAATGCTCTGACACGACTTGGCGACTGTGACTGCTCTGACATAAAGTGTCATAATGGCTCTGCCATAATGACAGACTTTTCGGGAAAGGAAGAAGATCTCTGACCCGAACCGTCAGAAATCCTAGGTTGCCATGTGGCAACTTTCATGCGGCTTAAATGGAAAACAGCTCCATGCGGCTCACGAAGAAGTCACTCTATATGGTTAGCAGAAATCAGCCATATGCGGCCCACCGAGAGCTCAATCCCTGCGACTCAATACAATGCTAGCTCATGCGGCTCGTAAAGACTATGCATATGCGGCTCACGGAAGGTTCGTCCCCTGCGGCTCGATGAGGCATTGTCTCATGCGGCTCAGGAAGAGTATCTCTCTGCGGTTCGAGGATAGTCAATCCTATGCGGCTCTGACAGGACTCACAATTAAGACACGTGGCATGGGATCAATAAGAGATTTAACCGAATCTCAACAAATATATTTGACATCATCGTCATAATTACTGAGATCAGGGCATATCATTTATCATCAAGCTAATGGGACACGTGGCGAGCAATCAGACATTATCATAATCCATCACGAGGATTTAAAGCAGCTAGCATTAATTGCTCATGAGATACGATGCTATCCGCATTAATGGCCGAGATTCACTATAATCAGGATTAAGGGTTCAGATAGAATGAAGGAGCACCGACATTCCAAACAGATAATCATTAGCAAACCCTAATGATCACCCCCACTCTTATAAATAGCCAGCATCATTCCCTTGTGAAAAAATGAGGAAGAAGAGAGAGAGAGGTCGGCACCAAAAGAAATAAGAAGAGAGAGATCTACACAGAGAGAGCTCCCCCTTTCTTCTTGATAATCACAGAGAGAGAGAGAGAAGCCAGAAGAGCAATCCGAGGAGAGCAAGAAGAGCGTTTCTTCGTCAACGCCAAGCAGATCTTCCCCGAGCCAAGGCTACATATTGATCGTCCAAGGAGTAAGGCAGAGCGGCCGTCGCTTTCCCGAGCCTCTATCGTCACCCCCCAGAATCAAAAATAAACAATCATACTTAGTCTGCTGTACCTAGGTTTTCGTCCCTAGGCTTTCTTTGTACGAGCGAGTTTGTATTGTGAGTCTAAGTTCAGTCCTCCGATAATTGTTCTGTTCTTTTACAATCAATGGCAAACACGATGGCGACTCTGCTGGGGACTAACTTCTCCACGGCTGAGGAGTTGGTGACGCAATCAGATGCAGCCAAACTTGGCTCCACACAAAAGAAGATGGTCGTCCGCTTCGACCAACAGGCGTTCGAAGAGATGCTCTCTGAAGGTAGCGCTGGCCCGGCCCAGAAGCGTACCCGCACCACGAAGGCTCGCAAAGAATGGAGACCGAAGTCATTTGCTCCTCCTCAAGCCCTCGATGGGATGTCCTCTGTTGCTCAAGACGGCGAGAAGGATTCTCCTGCGGTCCTACTTCAGATCGTAGACAACTCTGCTGTCCCCAAGTCCGGCAGAAGAAAACATTATGATGCTGGACTTGCATGGACAAAGAGGGACTCTACGCGGACCGAACCACAGAAGAGTATTAGCCGCAAGGAGAAAGCCCATGCGGCTACATCCGCCAACCGCATGAAGAAAACTCATGCGGCTACTTCTGTCAGCCGCATAACTTATGCGACTACAGTTCCCAACAACATGGACGAGACTCATACGGCGAGTAAAGTCAATCGTTTGCAGAAAACCCATGCGGCCACAGATGCCAACCGCATGCGGCCAGCCTGCACGGTCGTGACCCCTAGCCGCATAAGAACTCGTCCGACGACAGGAGACAACCGCATGCAGACAGCCTGCACGGTTTTTGCTCCCAGCCGTATAGCACCTGCTCCATGCTCCTCTCGATCAGTTTTTGACCGTCTCTCGTACGGTCCGAACCCTGATGACCCTCTGGATGATAAGCCAGACTCTGTGATGTTCAACTTGGACTCTTCCTATTATGCACCTACAAGTGCTAGAAAGAAGAAGTCTAGGGCAGTGCGGGCTCATCAAGCCCAGACAGCTGCCCCAACCTCTGACTATCAGGGCGTCCCGCTGATTATCACACGGGCCTCTGATGGGAAGTTGTACAGAACCGCTCAAGTCCAATCCCCGGCGGCGAACAGACAGAGTGGTTCCTCTGACCTGCGTGAGGCGATCCTCCACAAACGCATGGAAAGAGAAGGGGCCTCGGCGTGCAAAGAATCCTCACATAGACGTCACTGTACCCAGATCATCATCAACTGCTGCTGCAACAACGCGATAGTGACGGAAGATCGTCCGTCCGTCTTCCACAGACTACAGCACCCGAACTCAAAAGATGAGGCACCTCCTGTTGTCTCCTGCAATTCCGCTCAGAAGGTCCCCGCCGAGGGGAGAGGGAAGAAGACAAGCATCTCCAGTCCAAAGATATCAGCCACTACAGCTAAGAAATTGTCGGCTAAACGGTTGCCCTCCACCGGAGTATACCAACACACCCGTTCGAAGACAAAATCTGCTGCAACAGGAGACCCATCATCCCCGACCCTGGGGATCGTAGGAGCTGGGGGTAGTACTCCTCCGAACGTCCACAACAATCCAACGTTTCAAGAAGACGAACCCCGAGAAACAACCCTCCCATCGGGTACAACAGATGCTGATGTCCCCGAGGACATCCATGATTCTCGAGACGAAGCAAGCTCCGAAGCTGGGGGTAGTGTTCCTTCCGAGTCCGAACCTGAAGAGAACATCCCCACATATCCAGATGATTTCTCGACGCATGGGTACGACTCGGATGGTACATCCTCCACCACTCCCTCCGTCACTCCTCATGTGAAGACGGTATTCATGACAGACAACAATCAAGGCGGTTCCAGCGATCGCCAGCGCATCGACACGTTGGAGGCCATATTACATGCCTTGGTCAAGTCTGTAGACGAGATCAAAGTGGCACTTCCTACTCTGCAGGGAGTGACACCTGGCCAGACAACCACGGGTCCCGCAATCAACGTAGATTCAAATTCAGCGGCGCCAAACTAGGGCAATAATCCTCCCGAGATAACGGCCCCTACCGCGACAGATGAGGCCCGAGAAGTAAGAAGAGAGGTTCAGAAGCTCCGAGCAATGTTCCACACCCGAGAAAACTCTCAAGACCTCAGAATACGGCAACCATATCCTGCTGAATGGAGGGATGTTCCCTTTTCGCCAAGATATAAGCCGTTCAATATCAACCCATATGATGGCAAGACTTCAGCAAGTCGATGCATCACTTACTTTGAGGTCACTATCGACCATCTGCCCTATGATGACGCTATCCTCACGCGGTTATTCATTGGGGCATTGGAAGGAGTCGCCTTCGATTGGTACCGCAACCTGCCAGACAACTGCATCCACCCCTTCGCTGGCTTCAAACGCTTGTTCTTGGAGAGGTTCTATGAGGTAGAACAGGACGTGACGATGTCTACCCTCATGGACGTCGTTCAAGGAGAGAAAGAACTGACGAGAAATTACATTGAGCGGTTTCGTCAAACCGTAATGAAGTTACCATCTGGCAACCCGGACTCTTCTTTGATTGAAATTTGCCAAAAGAGACTACTTCCAACAATTAGTCTCTGGATAGGCGAAAGTCAGTTCAAGGATTGGAAGGCTTTTATCATCAGTGCTACAAGTGCTGAAGAACGATTGAAGAAGGCTCGCCAACTAGGGTTTCATATCTCGGAGGGAGAGAACAAGAGCAAGCGTCCCAACACCAGCAACGACAATGGGGGTAGCCCCTCCAACAACCGGGACAACAAAGGCAAGCATGCTATGGTGACCGATACAGCCCAGAAGCCCGAGCCACAGCCAGCAGACAAACAATGGCCTCAATCACTTATTCCTTTGAAGACGGTCACGTCAAGCCTATCTTGGACATGCTTATACAAGGAGACAGGATTCAGCTTCCTCCACCAAGACGGGAGCCTCGGTCGGCTGAGTTGGAGAACCCAAAGTTCTGCCATTACCATCGCTACGTCCACCATGCTACACACGACTGCTATCAACTGAAACGGTATATCCAAAACCTCATCGATTCGAACGCCCTGGCCATCGATTTCGAAGAGGTAACCGCGGCAGCCAACATGGTGTCCGTACAATTCGGCAGCTTCCCTCCAACAGAGACTCAGGACGGGGTTATACCCATCCCTCTGGCAACAATGGAGATTGCTAATCTGCCGCCTGCTCGTGATCAAGCCGCTGGTCTAGTACCCCTCTCCACATCACGAGGGGAAATCATGTGGGTCCATCCGGACCTAGTCCACGAGGTAACTCAGCCCTCTCCACCTTCTAAAAGGAAAAGTGAAAAAGTCAGATCCTGCCGCACTTCCTCGGCGGAAGAAGAGGAAGCCTCGGCCGTCACTACTCGATCCGGAATACAAGCCCAACCGGTGACCGAAAGCGCGACTGATGATCATCCGCCCACTACCAATGATGCTCCGGGACCGGCTCAGCCTTCGACGACCGACAAGCCTAGGCCGAAGGAGACTCGCTTCGACAAGTCCCTCCGGAAGGAGACACCTCAGGGGCTGGAGAGGCCCTACAACTTCGACATCTTAGCACAATTAGCTAATACCCCGACCAAATTGTCTTTATATGAACTCCTCAGGCTCTCAAAGGATGTCCGCACGGCTTTAAGTGAGGCGCTCCAAAATGCCGACGCATACTTGGCTCAGGTCAACCTCATGGGAGATAACCAACCTGCAGAGCTCCAAGATAGTGCGTATACGGGAGCAATGCCCAATATCGTCTTCTCTCCGCAAGATATGCTTATCAAAACTAACCTGCATGATCGCCCGCTATACTACACTGGATACATCGGAGACGTAAAGGTGGACCGAATGCACATTGATCCTGGGTCCTCTATAAGCATCATTCCGAAGGGTCTGCTACATCATCTTCGCATTTCGATGCATCGCCTGACACCTACAAGCACCGCCATTAGCGGTTTCAATTCGGGCAGGAGCTACCCAATAGGAAAGATCCGTTTGAAGTGTCAGATCGGCGATCTCCAATCAGAAGTCACCTGTTACGTCATAGATGCCGATACTTCTTACAATATCCTTCTGGGACGGCCTTGGATACACGATTACATGATCGTGCCTTCCACACTATACCAGTGCTTCAAATATGTCGATAAGCACGGCTTCGTGAGGACAGAGTTTGCCGATATCGATCCCTTCAAGGGGGTCGAATCTTATTACTCAGACTCCTGTCTATACGAAAAATCAAAGAAGCATATGGTCAAAGAAGATGTGCAAACTCACAACAAGACAGCTACAGGATCAGAAGAACCTCTAACGATCCACCTTCAGGCTCGTAAATCGGGCAATTCCGCACCCCTTACGGCCACTCTGCGTAAGGACGCAATCAGTCTCTCCGCACAAGAAGAACAGATGAGAATTCGGCTGCCAAAGTCTGGCCAAGCGCCGAGACCCATAACAGGGCCACTTACCATCAGACTACCGAGAGTCGGTCAGCTCCAAACGGAGAAGCCCAATCCCTCCGACAGACCGCTCACAATACGCCTTCCCAAGAAGGTTCTTCACCCCGATGCGAGGTCTGACACTTCTAGCGAACCGGCCACCCCTCGCCTCACATCAAGTACCAAACTGGGGGTTGCTAGTTTACCAACAACTCCACGATCTGCTCCGCCAGTTGAGCTTCTGAAGATCAAGCTGACTAGGTCGTCCTCCCAGTCTTCATTTATACAGGGGGTGGCCGAAGAAGAACCAGAATTGGCCAAGTATGTGGCTGCCCACTCCGATACCCCCTCTGCAGATGATGTAATCCCTCTAGAAAAGATACCTTACTTCATCAATAAAGGGTTATCTTTGAACTACACCGAGCTCAATAAGCTATGTACAATATACGCTATGGAACACGGTATAGGCACTCACCTACATACACAGGTGACAAACGTGTACACCGCCATCCGACTTACTCCAGTAGAAGACACTTACCGAATAGTCGAGGGAGGGGACCACCCGATCATCTTCGGCCGGACGAATAACCCACATCCCTCCGCTATGGAAGAAGTCGACTTAGGGTCAGATGCCGGAAGACTGCCTCTGTATCTCTATAGCCCTCAATCCAAATATCTCATGCAGAAACAGGGGTATGATCTAGAGACAATGCCAGGACTGAACTACGGCACTGGACGACGATTACCTTTGAAGACGCCAGCCCCGGCGGGCAAACCACGGAACTACTATAATAAAACCCGATGCGGTTTAGGGTATGTAACGCCTACTACGACCCCTGAAAGCTCAGATGAAGAATACGACTGGCAGTCACATTCAACCGGATCACCGACTTCCGACTCAGATACCAGCATCGAAGATGTGTTCAGACAAATCATGTCAGTCAACATGGCGTTCGCTGACGCTTACGAGGAAGACGAAGACATTTCCGAAATCCTTGAGCTAGAACCATGGGCCCTGCAATTAGACGCGCAATGGGAAAAATGGTTCGAACTGAGAGAACCTCCTACTGAAGATGAGGTCATACAAGTGGATCTCGGCAGCGAATCTTCTCCAAAACCGATCTTTATCAGTAAAAGCCTGACAAACGAAGAATGAGAATCGCTGCTGAAACTCGTCAGAGAATATATCGACATGTTCGCATGGAGTTACGAGGACATGCCGGGGCTAGACCCCGATATCGCTCTTCACAAACTAAACATACGGCCAGATGCAAAGCCAGTTAAACAGCAACAATGACGCTTCCGCCCAGGTGTCATGGACGCGATCAAAACTGAAGTCAACAAGTTAATAGCCAGCGGTTTCATTCGTGAAGAGCAACATCCTGACTGGGTCGCCAACATAGTGCCGGTCCTTAAGAAAAATAGAAAGATCCGAATCTGCATCGACTTCCGTAATCTGAATGAGGCATGTCCGAAGGACGAGTTTCCCCTCCCCATTACAGACATCATGATCGACAACACATGCGACTTTGAACGTATGTCATTCATGGATGGATTCTCGGGGTACAATCAAATCAAGATGTCTCCCGACGATGAAAAGCACACATCATTCCGAACGCCGATTGGTACATACTGCCACACAGTCATACCATTCGGTCTAAAGAATGCTGGCGCTACATATCAGCGGGCCATGAGTATCATTTTTCGAGAACATTTATGCAAAACAGTAGAATGCTATGTCGACGACATCGCCGTCAAGAGTTGCCATAAGGAAGATCATCTGCAAGACCTGAGAACGGTATTCGACCTGATGAGAGCCCACAACCTGAAGATGAACCCTACGAAATCATTCTTGGGCGTATCCAGCGGGAAATTCTTAGGCTTCATCATCACGGCACGGGGCATCCATGTAGACCCTGAGAAGACGAAGGCAATCATGGAGATGGGTCCCCCGAAAAATCTCTGCGAACTCAGAGGCCACCGAGGGAGGCTAGCTTACATCAGGAGGTTCATTTCCAACCTCTCCAGGCGATGCCGACCGTTCACACACCTCATGAAGAAGGGAGTCTCATTCGTATGGGACGAGGAATGCCAGCGTGCTTTCGACGACATCAAAGAATATTTGTCGAATCCCCCAGTCCTGGTAGCCCCGGTCCCCAGAAAACCATTCCTGCTCTACGTACGAGCGATGGAACACTCCCTTGGTGCCCTGCTAGCACAAAATAACGATGCAGGCCACGAGCAGGCCATATATTATCTCAGCCGAATGATGATCGGGCCGGAACATCGATACACCGCCGTAGAGAAGGAGTGTCTCGCCCTGGTATTCACTATTCAAAAGACGCGGCACTATGTCACAGGACAAACCATACATATGATCTCGCGAGTCAACCCCCTCAGAGTCCTCATGACTAAACCAGGGGCCCTCAGCTCTCGCCTCGCCACATGGGCAATATTGCTGTCCCCCTATCATATGATTTTCGTCCCGCAAAAGGCTGTTAAGGGTCAAGCCCTAGCAGACTTTTTGGCAGCCCACCCAGGATCGGAGTCATCCAGAATCTATGAAGAGATCCCAGACGAGGTCGCCGATTCGAATACAGCCATCCACGATAATGTATGGCGAATATTCTTCGATGGCGCCTCAAGGACCGGACCCAAGGAAAATATCGTCGTCGGGGTCGGAGTGGTATTAATTTCTCCTACTGGGCTGGTGATCAATCGTGCCTACTCCCTTACGGAACCCTGCTCCAACAATGTGGCCGAATATAACGCTCTGGTCATTGGCCTCCGACTTGCAAAAGAGCTGGGGGTAGAATACCTTGAAGCATACGGCGACTCCCAACTAATCGTCAATCAGATCAGGGGCTCGTACGAGGTTCGCCATGAAGACATGATCCCCTACCATCAAATTGCGATCAACATTATCTCATCATTCGAGGGATTCTTCATCGAACACGTCCCCAGACTCCAAAATATCGAAGCCGATGCCCTAGCAGGCCTTGCCGCTTCCTTAGCAGTGCCGAACCAAGCTCATCATTCGGTTGACATAATAGGCCACGAACTGGTCTGTCCCAAGAACAACGTTCAAGCCATGGCAAGTTATTCCGCCCAGACGGTCGACGACACACCAGACTGGAGACAGCCGTTCATCGACTTCGTCGTATACGACATCCTCCCAGAGAATCCAAAGGAAGCTACCTCTATCAGACGGTGCTCTCTCAGATTCTTCTACGATACAGAGACGAAAATGTTGTATCGCCGCTCTTACGACGGATTATTGCTCCGGTGCTTGTCGAACGCGGAAGCTACAGAAGCTGTACGAGAAGCTCACGATGGTGTCTGTGGGGCCCATCAACCCGGCCCTAAGCTACAGGACCGCCTTCGCCGGATGGGCTACTGCTGGCCCACAATGGTGGCAGATGCGATAGATTATGCCAGAAAATACAAGGCCTGCCAAGTCCACGCGGATTTCATTCATCAACCATCCGAGTTTCTGCATCCAACGGTGGCATCCTGGCCATTCGAAGCATGGGAAATAGATATCATTGGTCCAATCACCCCACCTTCCTCCCGAGGACACCGCTTCATACTTGCGATCACTGATTATTTCTCCAAATGGGCGGAGGCTGTCCCATTCGCAGAAGTTAAAACTTCAAACGTGATCAGCTTCCTTAAGCATCACGTTATCTACCGCTTCGGACTACCACGAAGAATCATCCATGATAATGGTCCACAGTTTATAAGCCATGCATTCTACCGATTCTGCGATAAGCACCGCATTCAGAATGTCGCTTCGACACCATACAACCCGGCAGCAAACGGGTTGGCATAGGCATTCAACAAAACAATCATCAAACTCCTCAAGAAGTTCGTCTCCTCCAACAAATGCGACTGGAACGAGAAGCTCGGCGAGTGCTTATGGGCTTATCGCACCACGGTTTGAACAGCCACCGGGAATACACCATTCTCTCTGGTGTACGGGAGCGAGGCAGTCCTCCCTTTGGAGACTCAGATCCCCTCACTCCGCGTCGCCCTCACTTATCAATTGACGACGGATGATAACTATCGACGACGACTACAAGAGTTGGAGGCTTTAGATGAAAAGTGCCTCCTAGCTCAGCAAAGGATCGAGCTATACCAAGCACGCATCTCAGGAGCCTTCAACAAAAAAGTTAAAATCAGAACATTCCAAGTGGGTGATCTTGTTCTGGCAGTCCGGAGACCGATGGTCATGACTCACAAGACCACCGGTAAGTTCCAGCCAAAATGGGAAGGTCCATTTGTCATCGAGACCGTGTTCTCCAACGGCGCCTACCGCCTCGCTAAGCCGAACGAAGATTTGCTCATGTTGCCCGTCAACGGCAAGTTCCTGAAGAAATACTATGTTTGAACATCATTCTCCAGATTATCGAGTCATGTACTCCTTTAGTACCACTGAACTCCCATCCATCATTCTCCAGATTATCGAGTCATGTACCCCTTTAGTACCACTGAACTCTCGTCCACCCTATTTCAGATTATCGAGTCATGCACCCGCTGGTGCCGCTGTACTCTCACTCCCTCAATAGTCCAAATTACCAAGTTATGTACCAGCTGGTGCCTCTGAACTTACATTTCGGTCACTCTTTCATATAGTAAGTCAAGTATGATTATACCTCTGAACTTTCTTCCTGTCAGAGATCCTCCCTCAGGATTCACTACCCGCACTCCCAGTGCCCAAAAAGGGTAGTCGATCCACCAATTTCCGAAACGACCATGTCCTCATTACCTCTGAGTCGTCTTCACTTCCACCAAAAACAAACCGCCCCCTCGCATAGAACTTCCACGTTCTCCTACCTCTGAGTCGTTCTATGTACCCAATCTTCATTGAGCCCACTCCTGCCATGTCCTCACTATCTCTGAGTGGGAAGGCTCCGTCGAAGAAATCGTCATATTTGCCATGTCCACATTACCTCTGAGCAAGTATGTCGATCCCCTTTTAACCTATTATCTGTACCCACAACCGGAGTACGACAAGAATAATAGGTCCACAAATGTCCCCTGTTGACCACAAATGTCCTCTGTTGACCACAAATGTCCTCTGTTGACCACAAATGTCCTCTGTTGACCACAAATAGCTTCCGTAAAGTCTCTCCTGCCATGTTCTCATTACCGCTGAGCAGGAAGATTTCACGATAAAACCTTCATGTTTGCCATGTCATCATAACCTCTGAGCAAATGTGATTGGTTTCCTTTCATCCCATTATCCGTATCCTGAACCAGGGTACGCCAAGGATAATAGGCCCACAAATATCCCTTGCTAAGCTTCTTAGCATAAATCCACCATCTTACCATGCCCCGGAAGCCCAGCTGCTCTACGGCATTCCTTCCCCCAGTACCGAGAACATCTATGGCCATTTTGCCGTGGCTGTCCCGAAAATCCTATCTAAACTGTTATCCGTATCTAAAACCAAGGTACGCCTAGGATAACAGGTCCATAAATAATCCCCCAGCAAGTCCGATTCCATGAACACCGATACAAGAAAGCAAAGATGAGATAAACATGTCTATTTTCGAGATCATATCACTGTTACAAAGTAGAAATAAAAGGACAAACAAGCAAGACAAGACAAAGAAACGACTATGGTTCAGAGGTACACAACGTCGAGGGATGGTCCTTCAGCAGGATAGTCAACCGCTCAAACTATCGATTAGTTCCACATACTGCTTTTGGAGTCAACAGCGTCACATCTCCCCGAGGAGCAAAGGTTCCATAGGGAAATAAAATCCCCAGGCTTAACATAACCCCACCCTTTCAGGATACGTATGCCGATCATATTCTAGACTATCGTCTACATCCATAACGGAGTACATTAAGGATACAAAGTTCACATAGAATATCCTGTTAAAGGCGACCATTACAAGAAAAGAGGGAAGTAAATACATTCTATTCATTGAAACGATCGGCCACATTCACATGACTAACAAACAAAACTAAAAAGAACTTTTCACTACTTCATTCAGACGGAAAGGAAAGGCACAAACTACAGAAATATGCGGGCAGAAGACAGACATCCGCAAGGAATTCCTAAAACCTAGTTACAGAAGCGCCCATACCACTCCCTCAACCACCTTACATAGGAAGGATGCAGTTGAAGGAGATCCTCATCTGGAATAGGAGTATCAGAATTCCCCGAGCTACCACCCCCAGTTGTTTCGACACTCGGAGAGAGACCATCCTGTGCAGACGACGAGTCTTCCTTCTTCGTTTCTTCCTTAATGGAGGGAGACCCCTGGTCGACGACAGGGGGTGGCGGTTCCTCTGTGACTGCAACCTCAGCGCTCAGCGGAGATACTGAAAGAATCAAAGACGGAAAGACAAAATAAAAAGATATTCAGAAAATAGTCATGCAGCTCGTTTAAAGACAATTCATAGGCAGCTCCGACAGGGGGCATACCCCATGCATGGGGCGTGTAGGCGAACCACGTAATTCGTATGTGGCTCAGACAAGGGGTATACCCCATGCGGCTCGATCAAGGGACGTGTATACGGGCCATATGGTTGCGTGCACGGAGTAAGCAGTAGAACAGACCCTATTAGGGTTTCATGGGACGTGTATGCGGACCATATAACCCGTATACGGCTCAGGCATAGGAAATACCCCATGCGGCTCGATCAGGGGGCGTGTATGTGGGTCACGTGGTTGCGTGCACGGAGTAGGCATCAGAGCAGACCCTGTTAGGGTTTCAAAATACCCAATCTTCTACATAGGTTATTACCTTCGATGGTGACGTGAACATCGAGGCGGACGGGGGGGGGGGGGGGGCGACGGTCGACGACGAAGCCGATTTCTTTCTCCTCGCCGCGGCCTTCTTCACAGTCTTGGAAACCCTAGGCGCCATTGCTGTTTGTCGGTTTGGGAAAGAAAACAAGACAGGAGTTTTTCAGTCAAGAAAAACCTAAGGTCCAAACCAAACACCCACCTATTTATAGACAGAGAAAGAAGGATTGATGACCGACGCTTCGTACGACATGATCGACCCTTCGGCTATCAAGGCAAAACCTGCTCTTGGGATCCTCCCCCAAAAGGCGGCGTTAAATCAAATCAAAGGCACTTAATGAAAATTTGCACACGTGTTCAGGACACGTGGCAACCAGTTTATGCGGCCAGATGAATTTATGCGGCTAAGGCACTTATGCGGCTAGGAAGCTCAGGCAGACAGAAAAATCCTATGCGGCATGAACGGGGCTATGCTTCTTGTTCAAAGTATTCCAATTTTTACAAATTGAAAACTTTGAAGGGGGTCCGGTAGAAGCATGAAAAATATTAGAATAATGATCCATGCGGCTCGGAGTAAGAAGCTTATGCGGCTCACACAGGAGCGGCCCTATGCGGTTCAAAGAAGACTCTCAATCGCATGCGGCTCGGGAGCGTATGCGGTTCAGCAAGGCATATGCGGCTCGATGGATGCCATGTGTGATCCTTCCCTACAGCTGGTCGTTTGGGGGGTGGCCTCATTTAATGCTCTGACACGACTTGGCGACTGTGACTGCTCTGACATAAAGTGTCATAATGGCTCTGCCATAATGACAGACTTTTCGGGAAAGGAAGAAGATCTCTGACCCGAACCATCAGAAATCCTAGGTTGCCACGTGGCAACTCTCATGCGGCTTAAATGGAAAACAGCTCCATGCGGCTCACGAAGAAGTCACTCTATATGGTTAGCAGAAATCAGCCATATGCGGTCCACCGAGAGCTCAATCCCTGCGACTCAATACAATGCTAGCTCATGCGGCTCGCAAAGACTATGTATATGCGGCTCACGGAAGGTTCGTCCCCTACGGCTCGATGAGACATTGTCTCATGCGGCTCAGGAAGAGTATCTCTTTGCGGTTCGAGGATAGTCAATCCTATGCGGCTCTGACAGGACTCACAATTAAGACACGTGGCTTGGGATCAATAAGAGATTTAACCGAATCTTAACAAATATATTTGACATCATCGTCATAATTACTGAGATCAGGGCATATCATTTATCATCAAGCTAATGGGACACGTGGCGAGCAATCAGACATTAGCATAATCAATCACGAGGATTTAAAGCAGCTAGCATTAATTGCTCATGAGATACGATGCTATCCGCATTAATGGCCGAGATTCACTATAACCAGGATCAAGGGTTCAGATAGAATGAAGAAGCGCCGACATTCCAAACAGATAATCATTAGCAAACCCTAATGATCACCCCCCACTCTTATAAATAGCCAGCATCATTCCCTTGTGAAAAAAAAGAGGAAGAAGAGAGAGAAAGAGAGGTCGGCACCAAAAGAAATAAGAAGAGAGAGAGATCTACACAGAGAGAGCTCCCCTTCCTTCTTGATAATCACAGAGAGAGAGAGAAGCCAGAAGAGCAATCCGAGGAGAGCAAGAAGAGCGTTTCTTCGTCAACGCCAAGCAGATCTTCCCCGAGCCAAGGCTACATACTGATCGTCCAAGGAGTAAGGCAGAGCGGCCGTCGCTTTTCCGAGCCTCTATCGTCACCCCCCAGAATCAAAAATAAACAATCGTACTTAGTCTGCTGTACCTAGGTTTTTGTCCCTAGGCTTTCTTTGTACGAGCGAGTTTGTATTATGAGTCTAAGTTCAGTCCTCCGATAATTGTTCTGTTCTTTTACAATCATTGGCAAACAACTCCGTTGTTTTAAAGCACAACTCTCTCTAGGGTACGTTGGTGCCAAATTCTGAGTCAATCATAAAAGTGTCATACAATAAAACCTTGATGGCCAGTTGGCAGCTAGGTTCACCTAACTTCTATATATGCATAACT
Source organism: Iris pallida (assembly GCA_029216955.1). Lineage (NCBI taxonomy): Eukaryota > Viridiplantae > Streptophyta > Magnoliopsida > Asparagales > Iridaceae > Iris > Iris pallida. Next base: position 3,596,611 of record JANAVB010037415.1, on the reverse strand, counting down.
ATAGATGACTGATATGTCAGATTCCATCCATAGATGACACAGATATACATAAAGTACCATTTATGATGTTTCGGTAAAAATTTAGCGAATATATCAATTGCACAAGATAGGTCTTGTACTATATGATAAGATTTATAGTAGACAATATCTATAAAGTTGTCTTGTAGGGATAGCGGGTTAGGGTTGATAAAGTCCTATCGTTAACTAAATATTAGAGAAATCCTGAATCCGGTATCCCCTCTGTCTCATCTTTCAGTCACTCGATTGCACTCTCTCTCTATGTAGGGATAACGGGTTAGTAAAGTTAATAAAATGCATGTATTGGTTTTAAAAGTGCATTTGTTGTTATAAACATGACTAAATCAAATGCCTGACATGTATCATTATCTTCTTAACCTTTTTAGGTTTAGCATTTGGGTAGCTCAATGATTAGTATAACAATATCAACTATAATGGTTTCATAGCTTGTATTAGTTTTGACAAGTTATATAACAAATGATATTGAGACGAGCTGCAAGGGTAGTCTTTGCATATCATCAGAGAAATTCATGACAGATGCAGGTGGTGAAAGACTAGAATGGTGATGGTTCATAAAACTATTTTGTTAATAGAATTTTCAAACTTCCACCAATCTACGAGCAGCTTAACTGGCTTCGGTTATTAGGTCGATATGTGTACTGTAAAACATATTATTCATATTATTACTGTTGCTGCATTAATCGATAACCACAATGCACTGAATTACTGTTGATGGACCATATAGCAAGAATTGGAGGGGCGAAACAGCTGCCAGCTTTAACATAATCCCAAGCAGTGCTCGAGGTGCTAAGGAAAAGAATCAATTACAGATGGAGGTAATATATTTCCCAAAAATATTGTAGAAAATAAATCAGAAAGATGTGCCAAGGAACTATCCCTATATTAGATCAATTTGAACTGCCCTTTAGGACCACTTGAGTTCCTTCAACCGCATCCAAGGATCGGTACAACCATTACAACTCTGAAACAGGTGAACCTAAAAACCTACAAAGTTAAGAAGGTCTTGCCATTCTGATTTTCCTATTTATACTAAGAAGGTCTCGCCATTCTCGATCGTCATTGGCAGATAATCGATCTAATATGATTAGGATCACAATCAATAAAACCATACCTCATGTTGAATTTTATATAGAAACATAAAGAAATTAGAGGTTAAAAATGAGCAATACTTAAAGGAAAAACTCACAAAATCAATATAGGAGCCCAAACCTGGACCATTGACCTATGATGCTGAGCTTTCTTGGTCGGGGGCCTGCGCCACCTACTGGCAAAGGCCGTCTTGAGGAGGATGCGGCACCGGGGGAGGTGGCGATCGTAGAGGATAGCTCGGCTCTATCGTGACTTCCCGTGGGCCGTCAGTGCCAGCGTCGAGTCGGCGTCCTGCTTCTTGGAGTGGGTACTGGAGCACCTAGGTCAGAGAGAGAGAAAGCAGCAGCATCTGGATTTTGATCGAAAAGAGAGAGAGAGATTTAGGTTATTTTGATATTGAGTTCTGAAAGTTTTGATCTACTAAGTTCAGAAAGTTTTGGGATGGACGGTCTAGATTAAGCCATTCGATCGAACGATTAAGATGAAAACATATGGAGGTAAACTTTCCCCCCATAAAATTTGGCAATTTGTCGCCAAATGTGCGGTATTCCTGCCGACCTATTTGGGACGGAAATGTGTATTATTTGGAACAAAAAATTTTATTAGTCCCAAATAGTTATCCATTTTCACAGTTTGTCCAAAAAAAATACAACTTTTTGTTACTAAAAATATAGCCGTCCCTAGAACTATACTTTTAGGATGTTTTAGACTTGTGTTCTGTATAGTATCGTCCCAAAAAGATACTTTTTTGTAGCGCTTATTATTATTAAGAAGTTTATATTCAGTTTATGTGGCATGTTCTTTTTGACGTATGGGCTTCTTTGCACTTTCCTGCTTACCTGCACGCTCCGCCGGAGACGCAGGCTCCAGGTGCCCTCTAAAGTTTTCCACAGCGTTATGGACGTTGCCCCTTACACATAATGCCCTCTGACGATCTTCGGACGTTACGGACGTAGGCCCCTGGGGCCCTATGTGAGGACTATGCCGATACTATTTACAGCTAGAGCTCATGCCTTGAAGGTTTGTTCTTACTGCATAAACATATTAGAATGGTTAGGTAACCCTCGTCAATGTCATATCACCCCGTCCCATTAGTAGCTTGGGATAATGTCGCATCGCGGTATAGTGTACTACCTCTTGTCCTTGTTTGGTTGTAGGGGTAGACCACTGTTTCGATGATGAGGTATTGGATCTTGTTACGAGTGGGACTATTTACTTTACTCGTGATTTATGACATAGTATATATATTTAGTTATGTGGCATGTTCTTTATGTATCTTGTTGCGTCCCTCTGAGGACCTGGTTATCTCGCCAGGTGTGTGCTCTTGTCTTTCGCAGTTTTTCTAGCCGTGGCCATGATCATATCTATGTCTTCGAGGATGATTGTACTTTAATCGTCTTCGCTTCGCTCGCCAAACTCTTTCTTTTATTATGTATTTCTTTTCATAGTTGGTAGTGGATTTGTCTCCGCCCAACTACATGTACCAAATGACAATTCATAGTTGATTATATGACATCTTTTATTCTTTCATTTTTGGATGAGATTAGTTGGCCTTAGTTTTACTGTATTTACAGCTTATGTATATATACGAGGATTCCATATATTATAGTATACTTTGTATGTATACAGCTGGCATGTCTATGTACCTAGTCCTACGTCTTTTGGGACTGGGGCGTTACATGTTTTTGTGGTGGCCCATGCAGGTCGAGTTTGTCACTTCGGTTACGTAATTGTACCAATGTGAGCCTGCAATATAGGATTAGTGTCTAGGAATCTCATCCACAAGCTTGACCTCCTTTCTTGTTTTAAGTTTTGAACTCTCGTTACCATCCTTGATTTGCATCATGATTGAACTCTTTCTACCGTAAATTCTTATCTTTCGTGCTTAGTGACAGTTAGGAAGATGACTACACTGTTATATGTTCATAGGTCAAACACATGGCTAGGAAGATTTCATTGACAATTAGTGTACATTGAGGTCTTATTTGAGTTATAAAGACATTTTTCCTAAAAGTATGATTTTAAGGATCAGTTAATTCCAAGTTGGGTAGTAGCATATTACCGCCTTCAAGCGATAGTTGGAATTTTATTTTGCTATTAGAATGTGGTATACACAAGAGGATCGCTAGATCGAAAAAACAAATTTATGATTTATGATTTTTGGAAATTGCAAATTAGTTTATGATTTATTGGGATATGAAACCGATTTGAGAAATATCTTTAAATTGTGATACATGATTTACGGTTAAGTTCAAGTTTGGATTGTAATATGTTAAAGTTTATCACAAAATTTATTAAAGAGTTTTTAATTATATGTTAATATTTCGTAAACGACTAGAGAATGTGGAGTGTTTATGATTTACGGTTTATTAGAGAGCTTGAGGTTTTAAATTGAGTCGTACGATTTATAAGTTATTTAATTTTGAGTTGAAGAGATGATGGTAAAAATTTTGTTTAAAATATTTTGGAAGATATGAAATCGACTTTGAAGAAAAAATTTAAATTTTAAATTGTGTCATATGATCTATGATTTATAAAGTTATTTTGATCTCGAGTTTAAAGCCGTGATTATGGATATTTAAATTTTGCTAAAAAAAGTATGTTCAATTTGCGATATACAAGGACTATTTCGAGATTGATTAGAGATTTAAATTTTGACTAAACTTGGCAGCCTAAGATAATTAGAAATTTTGGTGGAGTATCTTGAGAATGTTATTGAGAAACTTTTGAGGAATTTAAAAAATTTAGATTAGATCATATATTGGTGAATGACCAAGAATGAAGCAAGGTCGCCCTAATGAGATACAAGTATTCCACAATAGGTTGCCAGACCACCTACGATTATGATATGACATATACACAAGTATAGTTAGTCATCGACCAAACTGTATAACTATATCTTTATCTTGATCCACTCAACCTTCCCTCAAATTTAGGTCTTTTATCGTGACCATCTAATTATTTGAAACTTAGAAATGAATTGAATCATTCCCTTGACCATATCCTTATCCATGAGACTATTTTCTCTCTAGAAACTGTGTCCCTAACTTATTTTACCTTGATCTCCGAGATTTCCTAAATTATCTTTATTTTGTGCTTTAATCTTTTTATTTTGTGCATTAATTAGTACCTCATGAAAACCCACTTTCTATTTTGGTCATTTGGGGTTCCCTATAGTGACTTTCATATTTGGAGCACTACACTAGACTTTTCCTTCCAAAAAATTCTATATACAAGACCTAGACGAGCCCACCTTCATGTAGGTATGTCACGTGTCACTAAAACCCGTATCCTTGTACTCTATTTTCTTGATATGACTTCTGGTCAAAAAGACTAAAGTACAACCCTTACCATGATACAAAAATACGTTCTGCCTTCAATTAGGGTCCGACATTGACTCAAATCTTTCTACCGATATATGATTGTGTTCTACTTGATTCCTTAAATACTTAACTTTGTGCCTTACCCATTGTCCCATCACACCACAAGTTTTACTCTTGTAAGTTGGTTAGTATACCTCACGACCTAACCAACATTTTTGTGGACCACATTGATAGGTTCACTTGGACCATAGAATTCAGTGGACCCTAACTTACCTAGTCAACCAAGCCGACTGTATAGGCCCAAACTTAGGGCAAGACTCAATTTTAAAGGATCTTGGACTATTTAACTTCCTTCATCATCCACTGCTTATATTTTGACTATTTATGTCGCTATTATAGTCTAGTTTTGCAAGCTTACTCTTTTTTGAGCTTGTTCGTGACATATGTTTATTTGGGCGCCCACTAATACATTGTCTAATCAGAACCGACGTAATATGGTCTGATCAACCATTGCGTGCTTAGTTCGCTTTTTATATATTGTTCAACGTGGATGGAGACATAATTAACTTGGCCCTAGAGTCTCGTCCGCGACTGCCTTGGTAATTCTTTTTGGAACTTATTCAGTCGTCTTTGAACCACTCATTCGAATTCGATAATGTCTTCTTCGAACTCTTTATTTTTGCCTTTCGCCTATTTTAGAAAGACAAACACCCGTACTTGATATTCTCTTAGTGTTCCATTGTCTATTGCCAAGATAGTTAGCCAGTTACTAACCGATGTGACTGTAACCCCATCTTGAGTTAATCGTCCTCCTCGTGACACTAGATTCATTATCACGACTTACTAATCATTCTTGAGACTTAAGAATGATTCAAATCATTTCCTTAACCAAACCTAAACCCAAACGACCATATTTTCTCAAGGAACCATACCTCCCAAGTCCCTAAGCTATTCTTCTTGATCCACCTAATGCCTTATTATTTCTCGAATTGTGTTATCATGATTGTCTTAGCTAGCGACCCTCGTCCATTACCATATTCGTGAATTATTTTCCTATTTAACAAATTCATTTTAAACACCGTTTCCTTGCCTCGCCAAATGAATCGTTCATACTTTCTTATCGTTAAACTCTTGTACTCTACCTATTCCTAAATTTCGAGGACGAAATTCTTGTAAGTTGGGTAGAATGTAAACCCCCTAAATTTCTACTATGATTTTTAAAAAATATTTTTTATGCTTCGTATCTGCACGTCGCATACAAATTCGCATTGTCGTATTTGCGTAGCGTGCGAGAATTGTGTTTCGTATTTGCTCGAAGAGTGCGAATATGTGCGAGCGTACATATTTGTTTTGAAAAACATTTTTCTATTTTTATAATTTCAAAATAATATATATAATATTTATTTTAGCTATCGTACCAAAATTTCCAAGCTTATGATTTATTTATGAAAAGCCTTTCATTTATACAGTTATAGTAATAAATAATATTCTTATAAAATGGTATACTAGAAAAGTATATTTATGTAAATATTAATTATGCATACATATATATTTCGTAATTATTTATTGGTTATTTTAAATAATAATGTTATTTTTGAAATTATATTTATTAGTATTTTAGAAAATATATTTTGAAATTATTGTGGAAATTTAAATCTCGATTGATTTTATGGATTGCTTTAAAATATGAAATTTGATTTATCTTGTTTGATTTTTAAACTGAAAGATAGAATGTAATTATATTAAATTGATTTAGATTTGGATTTGAAATTTTTGAATGGATTTAATTTAATAATTGAATTATCTAATTGGGTTTAAATAAATCCTAATCCGTATCCAACTGGGAATTTCTACCTCCTATATAAGGAGAGGTACTCCTCCAATTTCCATACCATAATCACATCGTGCATCGTGTCTGTGACAACCAAATCTTATTCCAGTTATTTACATTCATCCATCTCGTGTCGGGACACGCCCCCGATACGACACACCCGATACTGCAGAACAATCCTAACCCTACCCACATCCATCGCCATCACCATCACCATCACCGACCCCCGCCTGGCCACCACGGTCGACCTCGCAACGGCGCCATCCCAGCCACCGGCCGAAACTCGCACCACAACATCAGCCACCACCACCGTCATCCCACGCCGCCGCTACCACCAATTTTTCGACTACCCCGGGAGCCCAACCCGAACTCCCCACCTTCACCATCTCCACCGAAATACCCCGCCGCCATCACAGACTCCAACCCCAGCCATCATCGCCCCAACACCATCATCTCCGCCACGACAATTCCCCGATACCACCGTGACCACCACAACCGCCAGACCCGAACCCATCAATGGCTCCGTCACCACCACCCTATGCCTCGCCATCACCGACGAACGTCCGTCATCTCCGTCATGGCCACCAACCGCGTCATCCCCAAATCTTGCCACCAACAGCACGGCACCAAAATCCACCACATCAGAGAAAGGGAGGGGACGACCCTTACCTCTCCTCATCCGTACGGGCAGCTGCTGGCGAGACCCCCTCCGTGTCTCCCTCTTAAACTCCGCAGCAGCCGAGCACTCCTTCCGCGCCTCCGTGCCTTCAGCAGTGGGCGCCGCTGCACCGCCGCAGACTGACGCCTCCGTGGCAGCCAACACCACCACCGTGCGACAGTTGCCCATCGAAAACCCTTCCATCGTCGGACCGGACGAGCTCCCTCACTCCGCCTGGCCTCCTTCTCCTCTGAGCCACCCCCGCGAGCGCCGCCTCCCGCAGCCGTACGAGCCGTCCTTCAACCGGCAGCCGACCGTGCCATCCGACGCTGAGCTCCGAAAACCCCCATCGTGCCTCCTTCGGACCGAGCGCCGCGGTGTCCCTCCCTCCGTCACTGTCCGCCGTCGGAGCCTGCGTCCTCCCGCCTTCGTGAGCCTCCGCCTGGCGCCTACGCGCCCATTCCCCCACCGGTGAGCCCACTCTTCCCTCCTCTCTCTCCACTCCCAATCTTCCTTCCTTTCTAAGTTTCTTTAACAGCAATGTGCTGTTATTATTTATCATTATTATTATTATTATTAAGGAGGATGAGCTGTATAGTTAGGAATTATTATTATCATTCAGTTGTTATAATAATCTTTTGTATTTGTTCATTCCTGTCAGAAATTAGATTTTTTAATATTTATTTAGTGCTTTATTATTATTATTATTAGTATTATTTGTTATTATTCTATTTTTATAAATAAATAGAAAATATCTTCCAAGATTATGTTTGACAACATAGTAACCGTAAAATGTTTCTCTAGATTTTTTTATTTATCCACTTGCAATATTTTGATTAACAAAATTTAGATTTTTGTCAAACATCCTGCCTTTACAAACATGGCGCTTTTGTTCAAACAGTTTTTTCCTAAAAGCATTTTGATTAATATAAAAGTATATTTTTACCAAAATCCCATTTTTGACAAATCTAGAGTTTTCCATAAAAAAATGATTTTTTTATTTCCAAGTATCTACCAAAATTAGTTTTACTAATGAAAATCTAGTTTCAAGTATTGACAATACCTTCTAAAAATAATATACATAATTTTTTCCACAAATATCTTCTTCGATTATCACCATTGATCATGACTGATCGTGTGTCTTACTTCCTCGTGATTCAGACTCTTACACATCGATCGTGGCTATTGGACTATTGAGACATGACAGAACATCGCACACCAGGCTTAACACCAGGCAAGATACCTTACCATTATACTGTTTATATTCAGTCTGTATTTTATTACAAATTACTGTTCATTTTTTCCAGTTATTACAGTTCTTGATTTACTACATGCTTAGTGATTATTAGTTTACTTTGTTACTATCCTTTGGTTGCACATGAACCTAGAGTTAAGGGACTACCGTCTGTAGTGTATCGCATATACCTTGACACAGTTGTACCGCGAAGATGTGTGAGATGAGTAGCATGTAGAGGTTCTTGCGTGTGGGCTGATCCCCTATGAGCATGTGTTAGGGCTAACTGCTAATAGAGGCGTGTTAGGAGACTTAGCAGTTAGTAGAGGTATATTGTCGTGGATGCGACTTGACAGGTACATTGGATGTGGAGAACAATACCTGACGTATGGGCTTCTTTGCACTTCCCTGCTTACATGTGCGCTCCGCCGGAGATGCAGGCTCCAAGTGCCCTCTGACGTTTTCCACAGCGTTATGGACGTAGCCCCTTGGACATGATGCCCTCTGACGATCTTTGGACGTTACGGACGTAGGCCCCTGGTGCCCTATATGAGGACTATGTCGATCCTATTTACAGCCAGGGCTCATGCGTTGAAGGTTTGTTCTTACTGCATAAACACATTAGAATGGTTAGGTATCCCTCGTCAATGTCATATCACCCCGTCCTATTAGTGGCTTGGGACAATGTCGCATCGCGGTATAGTGTACTACCTCTTATCCTTGTTTGGTTATAGGGGTAGCCCACTGTTTCGATGATGAGGTATTGGATCTTGTTACGAGTAGGACTATTTACTTTACTTGTGATTTATGACATAGTATATATATTCAGTTATGTGGCATGTTCTTTATGTATCTTGTTACATCCCTCTGAGGATCTGGTTATCTCGCCAGGTGTGTGCTCTTGTCTTTTGTAGGTGTTCTAGCCATGGCCATGATCATCTCTATGTCTTCGAGGATGATTGCACTTTGATCGTCTTCGCTTCGCTCACCCAACTCTTTCTTTTATTATGTATTTCTTTTCATAGTTGGTAGTTAATTTGTCTCCGCCCAACTACATGTACCAAATGACAATTCATAGTTTATTATATGACATCTTTTATTCTTTTATTTTTGGATGAGATTAGTTAGCCTTGGTTTTACTGCATTTACAGCTTACGTATACATACGAGGATTCCATATATTGGAGTATACTTTGTATGTATACAGCTGGCATGTCTACGTACCTAGTCCTACGTATTTTAGGACTGGGGCGTTACAAACCCAATAAAGCCCATATATATACATCAACTTAGCCCAAACCCTAACCCCAACTTAATTCCTCCATTCTTTCCACCTCCATAGCCGACCACCCCTTTCCCTCTCCATATATTTGGTATCACTTCTCCCCCCATAGCCTCCATACATCATCTTCTCTATTGCACATCTGTCTATCCTTCACAAAAACTCATCTCCTCTACCATACATCCACCCAACCCCTAAAAACAAACCCTAAAAACTCCATCTTCTCCATCCAACCATCTATAGCCATTGCCAACCCTTTCATACTCACCAAAAGAGGATTTGCAAGCAAGGATAGCGAGAAAGGTTGGAGCTTTTGCGAGGAGAAGTCGTCACAACCTCTCTAGCAAGGACCTTTGGTAAGAAATCATAATCTTTCCATCTCAAACCCTTACTAAAATTCTGTAGAAAATATGTTATTAAATCTGTAGAAATTATATTTTGATGGCTTTTATTATGTATAATCATCCATAAAGGTTTCGTGAAATATAGGCGTAATATTCATGTTTCGGTATGATCAAAATTAACCCCATTGTGAAGGAACTATGAGTTATTGGTGCCTATTCTCGAAACTAAATTTTATGTATGTTCATATATATAAATTAGGATTTTTTAAGTATTTTTCCATGATTTTAGCAACTCAAATCTGGTTGGAAAAATTGTCGGTCAAAATTAGCTAATTTCGGGTAACCGGCTGACCTATAATGTCCCAAACTTGTAGTATAACTCAACCATTGTACCTCCGATAGTATTCTTTGAAATAAAGTATTTTATTGCTGTTTAAAATATATCTTTGGTTATTTTAGCAATTTTGAGTCATTAACTATGTTCCGGGCGAGTTTCGGGTAGACTAGCTGACTTAGTAATCAACCAATCATAAATGTTTTAACAAATATTAATTCTGGAATTTCAGAGTTAAATCTGTAGAAAATTGTAGAAGCATAAAAATTTCAGCAAATAAAGCCGTATGCGCCCAAGCCAAAGGAGGACATATGCGCCCAAGTGAAGCTCCTATGTGTTCAAGTCACCCTGTGAAGCTCCTATGCGCCCATCATCCTGTAAAGCCCAATGCGTCCAAGCCTGTGAAGCTCTATGCGCCCAGGCCATCCCCTATGAAGGAGGGCGCATAGCCTAAAATAGGGCTATGTGCCCAAGCCTGACTCGGTCAAAGCCATGATTAAAACGTGCACCGAAGCGCACGGCCACGTCAGTCTCCACGAGCAGTCGTGCACCGAAGCATGCGGCCACGTCAACACCACGACCAACCTACGATATTATAGCCTGCTTGTGCCTACACCCTATGCGCCCATGGCAGGGCTATGCGCCCACATGAAAACCAGTGTGTTCTCCTCATATGGGCGCATAACATCATTTCAGCTCAAGAACGACTATAAAAAGGGGCCTCATCCCTCTTCAAAAGACATAACGGAGAGCATTTTGAAGAGCAAAATTACAGAACTTCTTGCCAGTGAGCCGAGAGTTAGCAATTTTCTTAGGTTTTCTCCTACTTTTGTAATCGGAGTGTCAACGGAGTAAAGGAGCAACTGCCGTTCGATCTCCATCGTCCCATTCCCCAGAATTATTTTTTGTACTCGGGGATCCTCAGCGCAGGATCTCTCAGGCATACTTGTTTTGTGGTTCCTTGCGCCAATAAAGAAAAGACAGCATTTCTTCTTCTTTTTGTGTGTGTCCATAAAAATGGCGACTCTGCTGGAGACTACCTTTTCCTCTAACGAGAAGGTGGTGACACAATCCGATACTGACAAAGTGTGGAGCACCCAGAAGATGCTGATCGTAAAATTCAATCAGCAGGCGTTCGAAGAGATGCACTCGATGGATGGCTCTACTCCCTCAAAATCAGCGAAGCTAAACAAGTCTCGCAAGACTTGGCTTCTGAAGGCTCGCTATGCATATCCTGCTAGTGTCATAGCAGATATGTAATTGGATGACTCTGTCACATGGGCGCATGACTCTGCCACAGAAGTTCCCCAAATGGAGAAGGCTCACACCGTTTCGGGCTCTACTAGCCCAGTGACTTCTTTTTTGTGCAACCAACAACAGAGTGTTCGACACTCGAGACTTGGCAGAGGAAAATACTATGATGCCAAGAATCGTGGTGTGCGACACTCTGAGCAAACACAGCGAGGTACACAAACGAAGGAGGCAAAACTGGGAGAAAATAGCACTGCTCCACCAAGCATGCGCCCAAAGCTATGCGCCCAAGGGGACGTTTGGGTGCATAACCCCAACCAGAATGCTTCTGTCTTCAACAGACTGGACATCCAGGGTCATGCGCCCAAGACTATGCGCCCAGGCTCACTGGATCCATACTATACGCCCACATCAAGGAGACTCAGAAATGCTGTCAAGAAGCATGTGTCCAAGGGCAGTCTCCAAGGCCTATGTGCCCAAACCAAAAAGATAGGCCCCAACGCGTATAGCACGGGGTTGTCTTCAAAGACATCACAGAACTTAGGTATGGAGGTTGCCCCTGCATGTGAACTAAGTCTAGATGCGCCAACTCTCCTTACGAACCCACATGCATAGCTTGGCGATGCATGCAACATGGGTTGTAATGCAAAACTCCCTTCCGCTAATTTGTGCGACATGATAAATCATAAGCGTAAAGCGAGGGAGGACATAAAAATCCATAGTGCACACCCGTGCACCAGTATTGTTATCAACTGTTGTTGCTCCAAAGTAACAAGAGTGCCTCAGAGTAAGTCCGTGTTTCGACGGCTGCACTTCTCTAACGATGAAAAGCCGTTATGTGTCTCATCTAACATGGCTTCATGCGGTCCTCCTTACGGAAGCTCCAATCAAAGACGGTGGACCACGAACCCAACTTTCTCTCTCAGTTCCGCGAGAAAAAGAAGACGAAGTCTACCAACAGATGGCCAACAGGCTGTCACATCTGAAGGAGTCTATATGGGCACCCGATCAAAGGCGAGATTTCGTACAGAAGACGAAGAATCCCAAGCTGGGGGTAGTATTCCCTCAGGGTCTGAAGCGGATGACCCTCACACTGGGTAGCCTTCCAGAGGACGACGATCTCTCCGAGTCTGATGGTGACTATCTTCCTCCTCTACCTGAAGATGAGGGACTTACCCACTCAGAGATAGACAGTATCGGCACCAGTTGTATTGTTTCCTCTGTTTATCCTCGCATGTTATCTACATACATGGAGAACGGAGAAAGACCTGAAGAAGCTAGTGACCAAACTAGCAAAAGGCTAGAGGGTCTTGAAACAACATTCGCCAAGATCACTGATATGCTTACCAGTATCATGGCGGTCCAAGCTGCTGGAGCAGTCCCTCCACCTCAACAAAACGTCTCGGCTCACGCTAGTCCGGCATATAGCAACAACCCTTATTCCCTACAAAAGGAGTATCATTCCGTTGTGCCTCCTCCAAATCTTGTAAATACTAGGGGTGGTCCTTTGCCAACGACGCTTGACAATCGTTCAGCAGCTATTTTCTAACACCTGCTCAATCAATAAGATGCAAGTAATTCCCGGGTCGCCCGTCTAGATATTATCTCACACAAAGACGAGATGCAGAAGTGTCACGACCCGCACCCACTGTGAGGGTACGAGCGCGTAACAACGCCCAGTCTACGCCACAGTGTTGGCGGTAGAACGTTGTTCTAGGTCACTATCTAACCAATCAATCACGCAATTATATAATGTACTCATCATGATCAACTCCGAACGGAGGACAAGTATAAGATATCGTAACTCAATCAAAGTCTAAGCACGATAAGATAACACAGAAGAAATAACTAAGAATAGAAGACAACTACTAAAGTAACAACTCTCAACAATCTCAAGTACTACACAAGTCTCAAATCCACTACAACAAGTTTAACATGAAAAAAGAACATATGCTAGTTTACTAAACTAAATCTCGATCACTCCTAAGTGTCGGGCCAAAGGTAGCCATCCCGTCTCCGGGTCCATAATATGTAGGGCAAGTGTCCTCAGGGCAATCATCTGTAAAAATTTTAACAGGTCCAGTCAGGACAGGAACGAGTACAACTCATCAAGAAAACCCAAGTAATGACAGAGAACTATAAAGCAGTTATAGACAGTTTTATTGATGAATATGGCAGTTTATATTTAGGTGATGGTATGGAGAACATATAAGATACAAGGAAAGTAAGTAACTAAAACAAGAGAAGAATGATGGCAATGAAGACTGTAAAATAAATCTAGCTGAACTAAGGTAACATAATAAGTCCAGACAGTAAATGTAAAACAAGTGTAAAACTACTATAAATTCAGTACGAGATGAATCTAATACAAGATGAATCCAGTACCAGATGATTCTAGGTAGTGATCAAGAATCCAGGTGAGTCCAGCTATTCTAATAGTGTGTTTTAAAATACTGAGGTCGACATGTAAACGGCTGTAGGTAATCAGGCACATCTCTCACTGATCAGACGAGAGATGGCTATGCTTCCAGTAGATTCCAGTTGGAGATTCCAGATTTGGAGTATATCTACATGTCTTACTCAATATTTCTCCGCCCCGCAATACAAATGAATCCAGAATTCGATACGAGAATCAAGATGAGTCCAACCAAAATATAATGATTCCAGAAATAGAATTCGGAATGATTCTAGTGATTCCAGTAATAGAGGCCAGATGAGTAAGGTATGTGTGTCGCATACATGAATCCAGAAATATCCATACGTGTTGTAACAGAGGATCACATAAAACTAACTATAACTGAAGTACAGTAATTGACAATTAAATGAGAGAACTATCAGAGAATGTACTCGCCTGATACTCTAGAAAGAGTAGTATAATATCAGATGTCTGCAACAGAGTCACAATATCCTAAACAGAGAAATATAGGTTATAATGTTTTAAAATAAGACAGATGATTTTTATGATGTAATCTACATGATCTCTAGACCAATCTAGGTCAAAGTCAACTCTAAGTCAACCCTGGTCAACTATCTAGGTCGAACTAGGTCCAAGTCAAACTTGGTCAACTCTAGTCAATTCTAATAGTCAAACTAGGTCAACTTAAGTCATATTAGGTCACAAGAAGTCAAACTAAGTCATACAAGGTCATACAAGTCAAGGTTGGTCTAATCTAGGTTAAAGTCCACTCTGGTTAAACATTCTAGTCAAACTAGTCAAGTTATCTAGGGTTTGGTCAACAATGGTCAGACTAGTCAAATACTTAGTCAATATGGTCAAACTATCTAAGTCAAATTCCATAAGGCTAACTCAACAAATCTCAGGGTAACATGTCTTAGGATACCTAAAATACTATACCACAAGGTTAGGGCATAACCAATTATTCATACAAGTATATCGCACATAATATATATAAATACCAACCTTAATCTATAATAAGCTAAACTCATACTCTAACTCAAATCATGAAACAACTCCTAAGTATCCCACTTAATCCCATACATATCTTAATCTACTTAGGACTATCCACATAACCTATATGGTCAAACCTAAACCAATTAGTCAGTAGTCTATGGTTTAGTCAACTTAGTCAAACTAGTCCCCTTTAAGACCATCTAAGCCCCTTTCTAGGTCAATTAGGTTATGGTTGACCTATAGTTGACTTTGGTCAACCATGGTCAACAATGGTCAACTATCTAGTAAAACTAGGTCTACTAGACCTAATGGTCAATTATAACTTGCTACTAACCATAGGCTAGTAATCCTAGGGCACTAAGACATATATTCAATATATATGTATACACATAGGCCAGAGGCTAAGGCATCAAGTATATATCATATATACATATATACATATCTAATATATAGTCAACTATATATATATATAATACCATAATCTATATATATATATATATATATATATATATATATATATATATATATATATATATATATATATATATATATACCCATACACATCTATATAACCATATATAGCCAATATACATAATACCCACATGTAACCCAACTATGTATATAATACCTATATATATTCAACTTACATATATATATGATACACTATATATATATATTGAGAGAGAGAGAGAGAAATGAGAGGGAACAAGGGTGAAGGGGTGTGAACATGTGTGTGTGTGGGGGTCATGGGAAGGGGTAGCAGTGATGTGTGTGAATATTGTGTGTGTAGACAGCAGGGGTGGGGGGGGGGTTCTGTTCTAAGAAAACTGAGAAGGGAGGCACAACACACACACATACACTACATATATATATTACCACCTATACATACCTACATATATACATTTACATACACATACACATACCCACACACTCATATACGTATATACATACATATATAGTATATATATACATAACTACACATATATATATCAATCAAAAACCGATTTAAAATTGGATTTATAATCTGAAAAAATACAGGATACGAAGTTACTGTGCAGAGACTGGGTTTGGGGAAAAACCTAGATCAAACCCAAAAATCAAGCTAATACCCTAATCTAATGGTTGGTAATCGTGCCCCCATATGTGTACGTGTCGTAGGTGTCCATAGGTGTCCACCACGACACGACACAACATGTCCAAGTGTTAAAAATCCAAGTCGGGTAGGTTTCAGACACTGTGCAGTATCACAGCGTCGTGCACGGGTTCATGTGTGTGTAGGACACGACACACACATCCACGTGTCTCGTGGTCGTGCCCCTAGGTTCGCCAGGGATAGGGCTACGTGTTCCAGTATCTGTCTCGTATCCACGTGTCACCAGGACACGACACGAGACGCGTATCTGGGCGTGTCTGTGCGTGCACGTGTGAGTGTACAAATCCAGTGCGGGTGAATTTTCTTTGTGCACACACTACGAAAACCTATGAAACTTTATAGGTGTCGTGTCAGTCACTAGGGGAACGTGTCCACAAAATTTGGTGATCTGAGTCACCGTGTCGTGTCCGCAATGGCACCCGAGCAGCAGGGCAGCCGCACGAGCCCAGTGCGCAGTGTCGTACGGCGATACGTGTCCGATTTGGACACAAATCTCCCACAAAAACGTGCTTAGTGTTCAACACAATTAATCTACATATCAAGTGCTTCAAAATCATGTAATTAGTTGAGCAAAAATCGAAAATAAAATCCTTACAGGCATTTCGTCGAACACCTAACATACCCTATGACACGTGTCCGATACAGACACCAAACGGACACGAAATCCACCCAAATTCGAGGTACAGCTAGAGGACACCTAAACCTAGCCTATTATGCAAAGAAATCAAAATAATAATGCAATTTAAAGGGTTTTACCTATAGGTGCAATTTGCAAGAAAAGCTCTAAATAGGGGATTCTTCCTTGATAGCCAAATGCTCCCAAATTATCCCAAAGCTGGGATTAAATCCCACAATCAGAAAATAGGAGAGTATTAGGTTCTAATGCAAGAAACTAGGATTAAAAAGGAATTAAAATGGATTTATGGAGATTTTTGGAAGGGGAAAAATACCTTTCTTTCTCCAAGTGTTGGAATGATAAAAAAAAAAGAGGCAAGCCCTAATGAATAAATGTTTAAGTAGGGTGGGGATACCTATGGCTGGTCATAAGCTCAATAATTAGGGTTAGGGTTTACTAAATGGCCCATGGACTTAAGTCATGATCAATCAAATCATTAAGCCATAAGTCATTTCATGAAACCACAAGCCATGACTTAAATTCACTTAAACTAATTCTTCTAATCCAAAATTAGTTTCTAATGACTAAAAGTAGGTTAACCTAAGTTAGACTAGGGTCACCATGGCTAGGGTTAGCTTCTAGGCTAGTCCACTAGGTCTCAACAGGTCAAGGTCAAACTCGAATTCACCAATTCAATAAATCATCAAATAATTCAAATAAGTCAAAATGACCAAATTATCCCTAGGCTAAAATGATAATTAAATCATCCTAATGACATGGTTAGGCTCTAGGTCATGCAGTCTCTAGGTTTTCACCGGCAGCACATCAAAATCACAAGTCATGACTTAAACCAGTTTTAATTAGTTTAAAAATTAATAAAAATCACCAAAAATCATAATGTGAAATAATTATCAATATATAATAATTATAATTAAAAAAATTCAAAATTACCCTCATTTGGAAAACTGGGTGTTACAATCCTACCCTCCTTAGAAAAATTTCGTCCTCGAAATTAAAATGATCGTATCCCTACTAGGTCTAACCCCCAGCAAATCAAAGTCAAAGATAACACGCAACACAGTCCTACTGGTCGTTATTTTACAGTCTCGAATAGGGTAGCTACACTATCTAGCAATCACAACTATATCCTGGCAGGTACTAATGGAATCACACCACAAAATGGAAAGAAGAACAGGAAGGACAGACCTGCTAACCCGTCACCCGTAGCGTCGGTCTACTCTACTGTCAGCGCAAAAGCCCTGCCCCTTTGGGATGTATCCCACTGATGGTGCGGGGCATGGTGCTACGCTACAGGTGGCCTAGCTCCCTCTATCTAATCCATGACACTTAAGTAATATCCACCCTGATATTCCACTCGATTATATAGGGCACCATCTATATGGTATCTATTATGCAATCTGATAATCATACCCGTCTATCCAGAACCATGTTACCAGAATCCTCGTCACACCAGTAAGTATGGCTGTGATAGTCCATAGAGTCCCCAAATAATGTACATACCTCTAGAATCACGATATTTAAAATTTTCGTATTGCCGCTAGCTTGGCTACGAAAACTTTAAATTCCTACACCCGAAAAATACATCCAAAATCAGACTCTATCTCCTCGCCCAACCAGCTGATATGGCTGTAGAAGACTCTAGATTCCATGACTGTGGCAACCTAGCCTATAATGTTATCTCGATAGAAAATCAAGTCAATAACGAATACCAAGAATCAAATTCAACGATGAATTAAGAAAGATAGAAAGATACTGTCAGAATCGAATTTCGAGATAGTTTATAATGAGATTCTCAAGGGTCATTCCAGGAATCTTCTCAAGTAGTCCTAACTGTGACTGAGTACCTCTCCGATAAAGCCTATCTCTCAATCCTATCGCAGGCTCGCAGCAGTACAACTAAGTCGTCGAACAACCACGATATCGCACTAATGCGACTCTCGACCTGCATGGGCCACCACTAAAAATGTGTCACGATCCGCACCCTCTGTGAGGGTACGAGCACGTAACAACGCCCAGCCTATGTCGCAGTGTCGGCGGTAGAACGCTGTTCTAGGTCACTATCTAACCAATCAATCATGCAATTATATAATGTACTCATCATGATCAACTCTGAACGGAGGACAAGTATAAGATATCGTAACTCAGTTACAGTCTAAGCACGATAAGATAACACAGAAGAAATAACTAAGAATAGAAGACAACTACTAAAATAACAACTCTCAACAATCTCAAATACTACACAAGTCTCAAATCCACTACAACAAGTTTAACATGAAAAAGAAACATATGCTAGTCTGCTAAACTAAATCCCGATCACTTCTGAGTATCGGGCCAAAGGTAGCCATCCCGTCTCCGGGTCCATAATATGTAGGACAAGTGTCTTCGGGGCAATCATCTGTAAAATTTTCAACAGGTCCAGTCAGGACAGGAACGAGTACAACTCATCAAGAAAATCCAAGTAATGACAGAGAACTATAAAGCAGTTATAGACAGTTTTATTGATGAATATGGCAGTATATATTTAGGTGATGGTATGGAGAACAGATAAGATACAAGGAAAGTAAGTAACTAAAACAAGTAAAGAATGATGGCAATGAAGACTGTAAAATAAATCTAGCTGAACTAAGGTAACATAATAAGTCCAGACCGTAAATGTAAAACAAGTGTAAAACTACTATAAATCCAGTACGAGATGAATCTAATACAAGATGAATCTTGTACAAGATGATTCTAGGTAGTGATCAAGAATCCAAGTGAGTCCAGCTATTCTAATAGTGTATTTTAAAATACTGAGGTCGACATGTAAACGGTTGTAGGTAATCAGGCACATCTCTCACTGATCAGGCGAGAGATGGCTATGCTTCTAGTAGATTCTAGTTGGAGATTCCAGATTTGGGGTATGTCTACATGTCTTACTCAATATTTCTCTGCCCCGTAATATAAATGAATCCAGAATTCGATACGAGAATCGAGATGAGTCCAGCCAAAATATGATGATCCCAGAAATAGATTCCGGAATGATTCCAGTGATTATAATAATAGAGGCCAGATGAGTAAGGTATGTGTGTCGCATACATGAATCTAGAAATATCCATATGTGTTGTAACAGAGAATCACATAAAACTAACTATAACTGAAGTACAGTAATTGACAATTAAATGAGAGAACTATCAGAGAATGTACTCGCCTGATACTCTGAAAAGAGTAGTATAATATCAGATGTCTGCAACAGATTCACAATGTCCTAAACAGAGAAATATAGGTTATAATGTGTTTAAAATAAGACAGATGATTTTTATGATGCAATCTACATGATCTCTAGAACAATCTAGGTCAAAGTCAACTCTGAGTGAACCCTGGTCAACTGTCTAGGTCGAACTAGGTCCAAGTCAAACTTGGTCAACTCTAGTCAATTCTAATAGTCAAACTAGGTCAACTTAAGTTATATTAGGTCACAAGAAGTCAAACTAAGTCATACAAGGTCAAACAAGTCAAGGTTGGTCTAATCTAGGTTAAAGTCCACTCTGGTTAAACATTCTAGTCAAACTAGTCAAGTTATCTAGGGTTTGGTCAACAATGGTCAGACTTGTCAAATACTTAGTCAATATGGTCAAACTATCTAAGTCAAATTCTACAAGGCTAACTCAACTAATCTCAGGCTAACATGTCTTAGGATACCTAAAATACTATACCACAAGGTTAGGGCATAACCAATTATCCATACAAGTATATCACACATAATATATATAAATACCAACCTTAATCTATAATAAGCTAAACTCAAACTCTAACTCAAATCAGGAAACAACTCCTAAGTATCCCACTTAACCCCATACATATCTTAATCTACTTAGGACTATCCACATAACCTATATGGTCAAACCTAAACCAATTAGTCAGTAGTCTATGGTTTAGTCAACTTAGTCAAACTAGTCCCCTTTAAGACCATCTAAGCCCCTTTCTAGGTCAATTAGGTCATGGTTGACCTATAGTTGACTTTGGTCAACCATGGTCAACAATGGTCAACTATCTAGTCAAACTAGGTCTACTAGACCTAATGGTCAATTCTAACTTGCTACTAACCATAGGCTAGTAATCCTAGGGCACTAAGACATATATTCAATATATATGTATACACATAGGCCATAGGCTAAGGCATCAAGTCTATATCATATATATATATACATATCTAATATATAGTCAACTATATATATATAATACCATAATATATATATATATATATATATATATATATATATATATATATATATATATTAAAGAAACCCCCTTTTATTAAAAATCAAGGCTCCAAAAAGCTGAAGCCTGACACGTATACAAGACAAAAGTATACCAAAAGGGAAAGACAGGGGAAAAGGCCGGACGCGACCGTCAAAACTAAAAGAAGAATGGTTGCCCGAAAGCCGGAGAACTGTGGGAGCAAAGGGATCTCCATTTGCCATATTGCCGGTGAATCTCCCGGATCAGCTGATCGGCAGAGTATTGGTGTCCCTCGTATCTTGCTTTGTTGTAATTTTTTCAGATAGCCCAGGTGGCGGCCGCTGCAATGATCTGGTGGCCGTGGGAGGCAGCGCCCCAGTTAGCCAGAAGATCGATAAAGCGCCCGTCGTCTGGAGAGGTGTTGTAGTAGTGATTGAGGGTGCTCCAGATTTTGTCAGGGAGGCTTCCTTCCCTGAAGATGTGATCGATAGTCTCCGTCTGACGCTCGATGCAACAGTTACAAGCAGACGCCAGGATAAAACCGATGGATTTAAGGGTGTCGTCAGTGGAAAGTTTCTTTCTCATGACTTTCCACAGGATGAATGACCATTTCTTAGGGATGTAAGAGTTCCAATAACGCGCAATAAAAAGGTCAGGGCCGTTATCTTGGATCGAGAGTCTAGCCGATCGCACAGAGAAAGCACCAGAAGCTGCTAGCGACCACCTCAGCTGGTCAGCATCGATACCGATGGAAAGACCGTGCTGGCGAATGCTGTCAACTGTTTTATTGCCAAACCAGTCACGGATTCTGTCCCAATTCCAAACATTGTTGGTGGGATTCCACAGGTCTTTAATCCTGTAATTTCTCGGGGAATCGGTAATGTTCGGGATAACGCAGTCACCTATCCACCTTTCCAGGAATGGATTGGACTCGCCTGTGCCCAGATGAAGTCTGATAGCGGGTTCGGCCAGTTCCCGGCCACGTAAGATACGATGCCAAGCCGCGGAGGATCTGCTGTTAGCAGTGGCAGTCGCAGGATGGAAGTGTCTGAAGTACCTGGCCTTCATAAACTTGGTCCACAGGTTATTGCTTGTGCGTAATTTCTACCACAGTTTCATTAAAAAAGCTTTGACGATGTGATCAAGTTTGGTGAATCCAAGCCCGCCTTTAGCAGTAGGGGAAGCCATAGTGTCCCAACTGGCCCAGTGGTGTTTGTCTTGCCCCTTGTTGTGCCCCCAGAAGAAGTTGCAAAAGATCTGTTCAATAGACATGATAACCTTCCTGGTCGGAGAGCAGGCCGCTAGGGTGTGGATGGGGACAGAGTTGAGCACATGTTTGATGAGGATGATTTTCCCGCCTGGGGATAGGATTGCGTTATGCCATCCTTCGATCTTGTTCCTGATTTTGGTGATTAAGTGCTCGTAGATGCTGGCGTTAGATTTCCCGTACGCCAAGGGGGCGCCGAGATAGTTGAAAGGAGGATAAGCTACCGCAATGGAGGTGAGGTTGGTGAGTCTAGCCGCATTCTCGATATTGAAGCTGTGATGGGAGTAGATGGTACTCTTGGATAGGTTATCTTCTGGCCGGAGCATCTAGAGTACCGCGTCAGGGTAGTGTGAACCACCTCCATAGATCCTACGTCCCCGGAAGAGAAGATGAGAAGATCGTCGGCAAAAGCCAGGTGGGTGATGGTGGGGCATCCGCTAGCATTGTGGAATTGCTGGAAGTTGGGGATGTTAACCATGTTATTGAGGTTTCTGCTCAGGGCGTCGGCTGCAATGATGAAGATCGTGGATGATAGGGGGTTAACCATAATATCTATATATATATATATATATATATATATATATATATATATATATATATATATATATATATATATATATATATATATATATTTATATAATTTTATATATATATATAAATATATATATATATATATATATATATATATATATATATATATATATATTTAAAATATATATATATATTTTATATATATAATATATATATATATATATTATATATATAAAATATATATATATATTTTAAATATATATATATATATATATATATATATATATATATATATATATATATAAAATAAAAAATAAAAATATATATATATATATATATATATATATATATACCCATACATATCTATATAACCATATATAGCCAATATACATAATACCCGCATATAACCCAACTATGTATATAATACCTATATATATTCATCTTACATATATATATGATACACTATATATATATTAAGAGTGAGAGAGAGAAATAAGAGGGAACAAGGGTGAAGAGGTGTGAACATGTGTGTGTGAGGGGGTCATGGGAAGGGGTAGCAGTGATGTGTGTGAATAGTGTGTGTGTGTAGACAGCAGGGGGGTTCTGTTCTAAAAAAACTGAGAAGGGAGGCACAACACACACACATACAATACATATATATATTACCACCTATACATACCTACATATATACATTTACATACACATACACATACCCGCACACTCATATACATATATACATACATATATAGTATATATTTATATATATATATTTTTTTTTTACACATACACATACCCGCACACTCATATACATATATACATACATATATATGTATATATACTATATACATACATATATAGTATATATACACATAAATACACATATATATATATCAATCAAAAATCGATTTGAAATTGGATTTATATTCTGAAAAAATACAGGATACGAAGTTACTGTGCAGTGACTGGGTTTGGGGAAAAACCTAGATCAAACCCAAAAATCAAGCTAATACCCTAATCTAATGGTTGGTAATCGTGCCCCCATATGTGTACGTGTCGTAGGTGTCCATAGATGTCAACCACGATACGACACAACGTGTCCAAGTGTCAAAAACCCAAATTGGGTAGGTTTTAGACACTGTGCATGTTTGCCATGAAATATAAAAGAGCAGAACAGTTTTATGGGAGGACTGGACTTTTACTTCACGTTACAAACTCGCTTGTACAAAGAAAGCCTACGGACGAAAACCTAGGTACAGCAATCTAAGTACAATTGTTTATTTTTGATTCTGGAGGGTGACGGTAGAGGCTCGGGAAAGCGACGGCATGGCTCTGCCTTACTCCTTGGACGATCGGAGGTAGCCTTGGCTCCTGTGACGAGATGCTTGGCGTTGACGAAGAAATGCTCTTCTTGCTCTCCTCGTATTGCTCTTCTGGCTTCTCTCTCTCTGGATTGATCTCTGTAGATTTTTCTCTCTGATTATTTGGGGAGCGTCTCTCTGCATGTGCGTATCTCTCTTCGTATGTATCTCTTTTGCAAGGGAATAGCACCCTGCTATTTATAATAGTGGGGGAATCATTAGGGTTTGTAATAATTGCCCATTCTCAAAGTGGCGACGGCATGGTAAATGATCAATCTGGACCATTAATCTTGAGCATGAAGGATCTGGGCCATTAATGAGGATTATGCCGAATCATGTCAGTAATTAATGTTGATTGCAAAAAATCCCCATTATGATGATTTGCTGATATCCGCAAATCTGAATGAATCAATTTAATTCATTCTCTTGCCCCTTGTCCCAAATCATTGGGATCTGACCCAAAATTTGATTATCTTTAGGACACGTGTCTTGTCATCCTTGTTGAGCCGTATGAGGAGTGTTCATATTTGGGCCGCATGAAGGTCGTCATGACCGAGCCACATGAATGATTTCATGACCGAGCTGTAGAAGCATGAAAAATGACCTATGTGGCCAGAAAACCCTATGCGGCTCAGAAAACTCATGCGGCTCAGGAAGTCATGCGGCATAAGGAGCTATGCGGCCCGAGGCATTCCATGCGGCTCGGAAGACACGTGGCCTGACAGTGCTCCCCACCGACCCATGCTACATTAATTGTTGTGACGGCTGACCCCTCTGAAAAGTTGACAGCCCTGACACAAAAGCAGGTAATTATGACTCTGTCATAATGATGAATCTCTAGGGAAGAGAAAAGATATCTCTGATACAAATCCCCCGAGAGCCATAAAAATGCCACGTGGCCTTGCCATGTGGGCATTCGTATGCGGCTCACTTCTCATGCGGTTAAGAATGAGTCCTATGCGGCTCAGGCCAAGAAAGCCTCATGCGGCTCGAGCAAAGAACTTCTCATGCGGTTCAGAGTGAATCTGTCTTATGCGGCTCAGGTCAAGAAAGCCTCATGCGGTTCGAGCGAGGACTTCTCATACGGTTCAAGAGGATCATGTCCATGCGGCTCAGGCGGATATGTACCTATGCAGCCCACAAGGATTACTCCCTTGTGGTTCGAGGGCTCAAGTGAGGGCCACTGCCCAAGCAGCCCTAACACGTGGGCTTAATCATATGCGGCTCACTCGTCATGCGGTCCAGACCCCCCAGCAGCTCCTAGGACACGTGTCCTAAACCGATTAATTCCTCAGATTTGCTGCCATTAAAGATTGGGTCAAATCCCAATAATCTGGGACACGTGGCAGGAGAATAAATTTAATTGTCAGAAGATCATTATAAGGAAGATTTATTCCAATCAGCATTAATTGCTAATGGGATTTGGTGTAATCCACACCTAAAGGATCGAATTCGTCACAATCAAAACTGAACGGCCTGGATTGACCAATCTATGGGCCGTCGCCATCTCCAAGAGCTGATCATTGGCAACCCTAATGATCACATCCCACTATTATAAATAGCAAGGTGCCATTCCCTTGTAAAAAAAAGATATATACAACAACAGAGAGAAATACGTATATACAGAGAGACTTTCCCCTATAGTCAGAGAGAGAATACACACAGAGAGAGAGAGAGAGAAGCCAGAAGAGCAACAGAGAAGCAAGAAGAGCATTTCTTCATCAACGCCAACCATCTTTTCACAGGAGCCAAGGCTGCATACCGATCGTCCAAGGAGTAAGGCAGGGCTGCCGTCGCCTTCCCGATCCTCTATCGTCACCCCCCAGAATCTAAAATAAACAATTCTACTTAGACTGTTGTACCTAGGTTTTCGTCCCTAGGCTTTCTTTGTACAAGCGAGTTTGTAACGTGAAGTAAAAGTCCGGTCCTCCGATAATTATTCTATTCTTTTATATTTCATGGCAAACACGATGGCGACTCTGCTGGGGACTAACTTCTCCACGTCTGAGGAGTTAGTGACGCAATCGGATGCAGCCAAACTTGGCTCCATGCAACAGAAGATGGTCGTCCGCTTCGACCAACAGGCGTTTGAAGAGATGCTCTCCGAAGGAAGCGCTGGCCCGGTCCAGAAATGTACCCGCAGCATGAAGGCTCGCAAAGAGTGGAGGCCAAAATCATTTGCTCCTTCCCAAGCCCTCGATGGGATATCCTCTGTTGCTCAAGACGGCGAGAAGGACTCTCCTGCGGCCCCACTTCAGACCGTAGACAACTCTGCTATCCCCAAGTCCGGCAGAAGAAAACACTATGATGCTGGACTTGCAGGGGCAAAGAGGAACTCTATGAGATTCGAGCCGCATAAGGGTATTAGCCGCAGGGAGAAAGCTCATGCGGCTACATCCGCCAGCCGCATGGAGAAAACTCATGCGGCCAAATCTGTCAGCCGCATAGCTTATGCGGCTATAGTTGCCAACCACATGGATGAAACTCATGTGGCTAAGAAAGTCAATCGCTTGCAGAAAACCCATGCGGCCACAATTGCAACCGCATGCGGCCAGCCTGCACGGTCGTGACTCCTAGCCGTATAAAAATAACTCATCCAACGACAGAAGACAACCGCATGCAGACAGCCTGCACGGTGCCCAACTCTAGCCGTATAGCATCCGTTCCACGCTTCTCTCGATCAGTCTTTGACCGTCTCTCATGCGGTCCTGACTCTGATGGTTCTCTGGATGATAAGCCAGACTCTGTGATATTCAACTTGGACTCCTTCTATTACGCACCCGCAAGTGCTAAAAGAAGGAAGTCTAGGGCAGCGCGGGCTCACCAAGCCCAGTCAGCTGTCCCAACCTCTAACTATCGGGGCGTCCCGTTGATTATCACACGGGCCTCTGATGGGAAGTTGTATAAAACTGCTCGAGTCCAGCCCCCGACAGCAAAAGGACAAAGCGGTTCCTCTGACCTGCGTGAGGCGATCCTCCATAAGCGCAAGGAAAGAGAAGGAGCCTCGGCGTGCAAAGAGTCCTCACTTGGACATCACTGCACCCAAATCATCGTCAACTGCTGTTGTAACACCGCGGCCGGAATGGAAGACCGGCCGTCCGTCTTCCAAAGACTACGGCATCCGAGCTCAGAAGACGAGGCACCTCCTGTTGTCTCCTGCAATTCCACTCAGAAAGTCCCCGCCGAGGGGAGAGGGAAGAAGGCAAGCATTTCTACCCCCAAGATATCAACCACTGCAGCTAAGAAACCGTCGTCTAAACGTCTGTCCTCCACCAGAATATTCTAACACACCCGTTCAAAGACAAAATCTGCTGCAATGGGAAATTCATCATCCACATCGCTGGGGGTCATGGGAACTGGGGGTAGCACTCCTCCGAACATCCACAACAATCCGATGTTTCAAGAAGCCGAGCCCGAGGAAACAACTCTCCCATCAGGTACAACAGACGCTGATGTCCCCAAGGATATCCATGGCTCTCAAGACGAGGCAAGCTCCGAGGCTGGGGATACCGTTTCCTCCGAGTCTGAACCCGAAGAGAACATTCCCACCTACCCCGACGACTTCTCGGTACATGGGTATGACTCGGAGGGCACATCCTCCACCGTTCCTTCCATCCCTCCTCATGTAAGGACGGTTTTCATGACGGACAGCAATCAAGGCGGTTCCAATGATCGCCAGCGCATCGACAATCTCGAAACCATATTACTTGCTTTGGTTAAGTCTGTAGACGAGATTAAAGCGGCCCTGCCCACTCTACAAGGAGGAACGCCTGGTCAAACAAGCACGGGCCCCACGGTCAATATAGATTCAAACTCATCGGCACCAAACCCGGGCAATAATCCTCCCGAAATAACAGCCCCTACCGCGACAGATGAGACCCGAGAAGTAAGAAGAGAGGTCCAGAAGCTCCGAGCCATGTTCCATACCCGAGAAAATGCTCAAGATCTCAGAATACGGCAACCATACCCTGCTGAATGGAGGGATGTTCCATTCCCACCAAGATATAAGCCGTTCAATATCAACCCGTATGATGGCAAAACCTCAGCAAGTCGGTACATCACTTACTTTGAGGTCACCACCGACCATCTACCCTATGATGATGCTATCCTCACACGGTTATTCATTGGGGCGTTGGAAGGAGTCGCCTTCGATTGGTACCGCAATCTACCGGACAACTGCATCCACTCCTTCGCTGGCTTCAAATGCTTGTTCTTGGAAAGATTCTATGAGGTAGGGCAGGATGTCACAATGTCCACTCTCATGGACGTCGTCCAAGGGGAGAAGGAGTTGACAAGAAACTACATCGAGCGGTTCCGCCAGACCGCCATGAAGCTGCCTTCCGGAAATCCAGATTCCTCTTTGATTGAAATTTGCCAAAAGAGACTGCTTCCAACGATCAGTCTCTGGATGGGCGAAAGTCAATTCAAAGATTGGAAGGCGTTCATCATCAGCGCCACAAGCGCCGAAGAACGACTGAAGAAGGCTCGCCAACTGGGATTGCACATCTCAGAAGGAGAGAACAAGGGTAAGCGTTCCAACAACGATAATGGGGGTAACCCCTCCAACAATCGGGACAGCAAGAGAAAGCAGGCTATGGTGGCCGACACGGCCCAGAAGCCCGAGTCACAACCAGCAGACAAACAATGGCCTCAAATCACTTACTCTTTCGAAGACGGCCACGTCAAGCCTATCTTGGACATGCTCATACAAGAAGATAGAAATCAGTTTCCTCCACCACGACAGAAGCCTCGGCCGGCTGATCTGGAGAACCCAAAGTTCTGCCATTACCACCGTTATGTATACCACGGTACACACGACTGCTACCAACTAAAACGGTACATCCAAAGCATCATCGATTCGAATGCTCTGGCCATCGACTTCGAAGAGGTAACCGTAGCAGCCAATATGGTGTCCGTACAATTCGGCAGCTTCCCTCCGACGAAGACTCAAGACAGGGTAATCCCCGTCCCTCTGGCAACGATGGAGATTACCAATCTTTCACCTCCCCGAGAATAGGCTGTTGGTCTAGTACCTCTCACCACCTCACGAGGAGAGGTCATGTGGGTCCATCCAGACTTGGTGTCAGAAGTAACTTGGCCCACACCATCTCCCACCAACAGAAAGAAGAGTAGAAAAATCAGGACCTGCCACACAATCTCAGCAGACAACGAGGAAGCTACAGCCGTCGTCATGCGGTCCGGAGCACAATCCCAACCCGTGGTTGACAATCCAGCTGAAAATCATCAACCCACTACAACTGATGCTCCGGGACCGGCTCAGCCTTCGACGACCGATAAGCCTAGGCCGAAGGAGACTCGCTTCGACAAATCTCTCCGAAAAGACGCAGCCTAAGGGCTAGAGAGGCCCTACAACTTTGACATCTTAGCACAATTGGCTAACACACCGGCCAAATTGTCACTGTACGAACTCCTAAGGCTCTCCAAGGACGTTCGTATTGCATTGAGCGAAGCACTCCAAAATGTCGATGCCTATCTGGCTCAATCCAACCTCACCGGGGAGGACTCACCCGTGGATCTCCAAGACAGTGCCTGCACGGGAGCAATGCCCAATATCGTCTTCACTCCGCAGGACATGCTCATCAAAACCAACCTACATGACCGCCCGCTATACTACACGGGATACATCGGCGACGTGAAGGTAGATCGGATGCACATTGATCTTGGCTCTTCCATAAGCATCATCTCGAAGGGCCTGCTACATCATCTCCGTATCCCAATGCATCGCCTGACGCCTACAAGCACCGCCATCAGCGGTTTCAATTTGGGCAGGAGCTACCCTATTAGGAAGATTCGTCTGAAGTGTCAAATTGGCGACCTCCAATCCGAAGTCACCTGCTACGTCATAGATGTAGACACTTCTTATAACATCCTCTTAGGGCGCCCATGGATACACGATTATATGATCGTGCCTTCCACGCTACACCAGTGCTTCAAATATGTCGACAAACACGGCTTCGTAAAGACGAAATTTGCTGATATCGATCCCTTCAAAGGGGTCGAATCCTACTACTCAGACTCTGGCCTGTACGAAAAGTCGAAGAGGCACCTTGATGAAGGAGATGCACAAGCTCATATCGAGACAGCTACGGGATCAGAAGGACCCCTAACGATCCACCTCCAAGCTCGCAAACCGGGCAAGTCGGCACCCCTTAATGCCACTCTGCGGAAGGACGCAATCATCCTCTTGGCGCAAGAGGAGCAGATGATAATCCGGCTACCAAGGTCCGGCCAAGTGCCGAGACCCACAATGGGGCCACTGACAATCAGACTGCCGAGAGTCAGTCAACCCCAAACAGGAAAGCTCAATCCCTCCGAAAAGCCCATGACGATACGCCTTTCCAGGAAGGGTCGTCACCCCGATGTAAGGTCTGACACTTCTAGCGAACCAACCACTCCTCGCCCCACATTAAATGCCAAACTGGGGGTCGCTAGTCTGCCAATAACTCCACGCTCTGCTCCATCAACTGAACCACTGACAATCAGGCTTCCCAGGTCATCCTCTCAGTCTTCGTTCACACAGGGGGTAGCCGAAGAGGAACCGGAGCTAGCTAAGTACGTGGCTGCCCACACTGATGTCCCCTCCGTTGATGATGTAATCCCCTAGAAAAGATACCTTACTTCATCAATAAAAGGGTTATCTTTGAACTACACCGAGCTTAATAAGCTATGTACCATGTACGCTATGGAACACGGTATAGGCACTCACCTACACACACAAGTGACAAATGTGTACACCACGATCCAGCTTACTCCAGTAGAAGATGTTTACCAAATATTCGAGGAAGAAGATCATCCGATCATCTTCGGCCGGACGAACAACCCGCATCCCCTTACCATAGAAGAAGTCGACCTCGGGTCAGATGCCGGGAGACTGCCTCTGTATCTCTATAGCCCTCAATCCAAATATCTCATGCAGAAATAGGGGTATGATCTGGAGACGACGTCAGGATTGAACTACGGCACTGGGCGACGATTACCTTTAAAGCCGCCAGTCCCGACGGGCAAACCACGGAACTACTATAACAAAACTCGATGCAGGTTAGGGTATGTAACGCCTACTACAACCCTGAAAGTTCAGATGAAGAATGCGACTGGCAGTCACATTCAACCGGATCACCAACTTCCGACTCAGATACCAGCATCGGAGATGCGTTCAGACAAGTCATGTCAGTCAACATGGCATTCGCCGACACTTACGAGGAAGATGAGGACATTCCCGAGATCCTCGAGCTAGAGCCGTGGGCCCAGTAATTGGATGTACAATAGGAAAAGTAGTTCGAACTGAGAGAACCTTCTACTGAAGATGAGGTCATACAAGTGAATCTCGGCAGCGAATCTTCTCCAAAACCGATTTTCATCAGTAAAAGCCTAACTGACGAAGAACGGGAGTCGCTGTTAGAACTTGTCAGAGATTACATTGATGTGTTCGCCTAGAGCTATAAAGACATGCCAGGGTTAAATCCTGACATCGCTCTTCACAAACTCAACATTCGACCAGATGCGAAGCCGATCATGCAACAACAGCGATGCTTCCGTCCAGGCATCATGGATGCAATTGCAGCCGAAGTCAACAAACTGATAGCCAGCGGCTTCATTCGTGAGGAGCAACATCCAGACTGGGTCGCCAACATAGTACCCGTCCTCAAGAAGAATAGAAAGATTCGAATCTGTATCGACTTCCGCAACCTGGATGAGGCATACCCTAAAGATGAATTCCCCCTTCCTATCATAGACATCATGATCGACAATACCTGCGGCTTCGAACGTATGTCATTTATGGATGGCTTCTCGGGGTATAACCAAATCAAAATGTCTCCTGATGACGAAAAGCATACATCATTCCGAACACCGATTGGCATGTACTGCTACACAGTCATGCCTTTCGGTTTAAAGAATGCTGGCGCCACATATCAAAGAGCCATGAGCATCATCTTTAGAGACCACTTACGCAAAGACAGTGGAGTGCTACGTTGACGATATAGCCGTTAAGAGCCGTAGCAAAGGAGACCATCTGCAGGATCTAAGGACGATATTCGACCTAATGCGAGCGCACAATTTGAAAATGAACCCTACGAAGTCCTTTCTGGACGTATCCAGCGGGAAGTTCTTAGGCTTCATCATCACTGCAAAGGGTATCCATATAGACCCTGAGAAGGCAAAAGCAATCATGGAGATGGGTCCCCCGAGAAATCTTCGCGAACTTAGAGGCCTTCAAGGAAGGCTAGCTTATATAAGAAGATTCATTTCCAACCTCTCCGGGCGATGTCGATCGTTCACACACCTCATAAAGAAAGGAGTCTCATTCATATGGGATGATGAATGCCAGCGCACCTTCGACAGCATCAAAGAATATTTATCGAACCCTCCAGTCTTGGTGGTCCCGGTTTCTGGGAAACCATTCCTGCTCTATGTACGAGCAATGGAACATTCCCTCGGGGCTCTGCTGGCACAAAACAACGACACAGGCCATGAGCAAGCCATATATTACCTCAGCCGAATGATGATTGGGCCAGAGCACCGATACACCGCTGTAGAGAAGGAATGCCTTGCTCTGGTGTTCGCCATTCAAAAAATGCGGCATTATGTCACCGGACAAATGATACATGTGATCTCACGAGTCAACCCTCTCAGGGTCCTCATGACTAAACCAGGGTCACTCAGCTCTCGACTCGCTACATGGGCAATATTGCTGTCCCCTTATCATATGATCTTCGTCCCCCAAAAGGCAGTCAAAGGTCAAGCCCTGGCAGACTTTTTAGCAGCCCACCCAGGCTCAGAGTCCTCCAGAATATACGAAAAGATCCCAGACGAGGTCGCCGACTCGCATGCACCCTCTCACGAGGCTATATGGCGAATGTTCTTTGACGGTGCTTCAAGGACCGGACCTAAAGGCAATATAGTCGTCGGAGTCGGGGTAGTACTGATCTCCCCTTCCGCATTGGTAATTAACCACGCGTATTCCCTCACCGAGCCCTGCTCTAACAATGTGGCCGAGTACAACGCTCCGGTCATTGGCCTCTAACTTGCAAGAGAGCTGGAGGTAGAATACCTTGAAGCATACGACGATTCCCAACTAATCGTCAATCAGATCCGGGGCTCGTACGAAGTCCGCCACGAAGACATGATTCTTTATCACCAAATAGCGATCGATATCATCTCGTCATTTGAGGGGTTCTTCATCGAACACATCCCCAGACTCTGAAATATTGAAGCCGATGCCCTAGCCGGTCTGGCCGCTTCCCTAGCAGTCCTAAATTATGATCGCCAATCAGTGGATGTGATAGGCCATGAACTAGTCTGTCCCAAGAACAATGTGCAATTCGTGGCGAGTTATTCCGCCCAGACGATCGATGATGCCCCAGACTGGAGACAACCATTCATCGACTTCGTCGTCTACGACATCCTGCCCGAGAACCCAAAGGAAGCCACTTCCATCAGACGACGTTCTCTCAGATTCTTCTACGATATAGAGACAAAAATGCTGTATCGCCGCTCCTACGATGGATTACTGCTTCGGTGTCTGTCAAATGCAGAAGCCAAAGAAGTCGTACGAGAAGCTCACGACGGTGTCTGCGGGGCCCACCAGCCCGGCCCAAAACTGCAAGATCGCCTTCGCTGAATGGGCTACTATTGGCCCACGATGGTGGCAGATGCGATAGATTATACTAGAAAATACAAAGCCTGCCAAGTCCATGCAGACTTCATTCACCAACCATCCGAATTTCTACATCCGACGGTGGCGTCCTGGCCATTCGAAGCATGGGGAATGGATATCATTGGTCCAATCACCCCACCTTCCTCCAGAGGATATCGCTTCATACTTGCGATCACTGATTACTTCTCCAAATGGGCGAAAGCTGTCCCACTCACAGAAGTCAAGACTTCAAACGTGATCAGCTTCCTTGAGCATCACGTCATCTACCGCTTTGGACTGCCCCCAAGGATCATCCATGATAATGGTCTGCAGTTTGCAAGCCACGTATTCTATCGGTTTTGCGATAAACACCGTATTCAGAATATCGCTTCGACGCCGTACAACCCGACAGCAAACGGGTTAGCAGAGGCATTCAATAAAACAATCATCAAACTCCTTAAGAAGTTTGTCTCCTCCAATAAACACGACTGGAACGAGAAACTCGGCGAATGCTTATGGGTGTACCATACTACAGTCCGAACAGCCACTGGGAATACGCCATTCTCCCTAGTGTACGGGAGTGAGGCAGTTCTCCCATTAGAGACTCAAATACTCTCACTCTGCGTCGCCCTCGCTTATCAATTAACGACGAATGACAACTACCGACGTCAACTGCAAGAGTTAGAGGCCTTAGATGAAAAGTGACTCCTAGCTCAGCAAAGGATCGAGCTGTACCAAGCACGCATCTCAGGAGCCTTTAACAAGAAGGTCAAAATCAGAACATTCCAAGTGGGCGATCTTGTTCTGGCAGTCCGGAGACCAATGGTCATGACTCACAAGACCGCCGGCAAGTTCCAGCCAAAATGGGAAGGCCCATTTATCATAGAGACAGTATTCTCCAACGGTGCTTACCGCCTCGCTAAGCAAAATGGAGACTTGTTCATATTGCCAGTCAACGGCAAGTTCTTGAAGAAATATTATGTCTAAACGACATTCTCTAGATTTTCGAGTCACGTACCCGCTGGTACCGCTGAACTCACCCTCACATTCTCCAGATTTTCGAGTCATGTACCCGCTGGTACCGCTGAACACACCCTCACAATTCTCCAGATTTTTGAGTCACGTACCCGCTGGTACCGCTGAACTCACACTCACCATCACAACATTCCAAATTTTTGAGTCATGTATTCGCTGATACCACTGAACTCACCCTCATAGTTTGTCAGATTTTTGAGTCACGTATCCGCTGGTACCGCTGAACTCACATCCTCCATATCCCCGATCATCGAGTCATGTACCCGCTGGTGCCGCTGAACTCATACATCTACAATATTCCAAATTATCGAGTCATGTACCCGCTGGTGCCTCTGAACTCACATCTTGGTCACTCTTTCAGAAAGAAAGTTATGTATGATCATACCTCTGAACTTTCTTCTTGAAGGAGATCCTCCCTCATGATCTAATACCCGTACTTCCAGTACATAAAAAGGGTAATCTATCCACAAATTTCCAAAACGGCCATGTCCTCATTACCTCTGAGTCGTTCTACTTCTGCCAAAAACAAATCGCCCCTCACACAGAATTTCCATGTCCTCATTACCTCTGAGTTATTCTATGTACCCCCCATCAAAGAAACCCACATGCTCACCATGTCCTCAGTACCTCTGATTCAGTATGATTGGTTCCTTTCTTTTAAACTTGTTGTCTGTATCCAAAACCAGGGTACGTTAGGGACAATGGGTCCACGTAAAATGTCCCAATAAGAGGATTATTACAAAGCAAAAAAGTGAAACAAATATATATTCCATTCATTCAGAAATCGGTTACATCCATACGATTGCAAGCAAGTCAAAAGAGTTTTTCATAAAAACAAGAAGAAAGGCGAAACAAAAACAAAGACTACAGACAGA
This sequence comes from Iris pallida, assembly GCA_029216955.1. NCBI lineage: Eukaryota > Viridiplantae > Streptophyta > Magnoliopsida > Asparagales > Iridaceae > Iris > Iris pallida. Next base: position 3,561,086 of record JANAVB010037415.1, on the reverse strand, counting down.
CATCCACGAGAAGCCCCTATATCCTAGTTACATGAGCGCATATACCATTCCCTCAACCATCTCACATATGAAGGATGCAAGTGAAGAGCGTCCTCGTCCAGAATAGGAGAAAAAGGTTTTCCAGTACTGTCACCCTCAACAGCCTCGATATTTGGAGGGCTGTCGTTCCCCTCAGGCGCAGGTTCTTCTTTCTTCACTTCCTCCTTAACTGAGGGAGATCCCTGGCTGATGACAAGAGGCTGCGGCTCCTCTGACGCTGCAGTCTCAACAGTCGGTGGAGATACTGCGAGAACCAAAGACGAAGAAAATAAAAACAGTCAGAAATGTTCATGCGGCTCGTTCTAGACAAGTCTCATGCAGCTTAGACATGGGGTATATCCTCATGTGACTCAGTCATGGGACGTGTATGTGGACCATATAGTTTGAGAAGTTCACGTTAAAGTCGTGTACATGAAGCATGCAAGCAGGCTCTACTAGGGTTTCAAATCGACTACCTAATCCTTACCTTCGATGGCAATATAAACGTCAAGACGAACGGGGGGCGCGACAGTCGAGGGCAAAGCCGACTTCTTACTCCTCGTCGTAGCCTTCTTCACAGCCTTAGAAGCCCTGGGAGCCATTGTTGTCTGATGATCAGAGGAAGAAAACACGACAAGAATCTGAGTCAAGAATAGTCTAAGAGAGAAGACCATCCAAATGTCCTTCTATTTATAGACAGAGAACTGTGGACCGACGCCTCGTATAAACGCGATCGACTCTTCGACTATCGAGCCAAACCAGCCATTTAAAGACTGAGCTCTTGGGATCCTATCCCAAAAAGATCTATACGCATGGCATAATGACGTGGCAAAGAGCCTACGCAGTTCAAATGGCCATGCGGCTGAAAGCAACTATGCGACTCAGATAGTCATGAGGCAGAAATGTGTATGCGGCTGGACCATCCATGCGGCTGAGACGCCCTTGCGGCAGAACTTTCCATGCGGCCAAGATATCCACGCGGCCAGGACTTTATATGCGGCCAGAAGAATATACAGCCATGCTTCTTATTCAAAGTATTTCAATTTTACAAATTGAAAACTTTGAAGGGGGTCTTGTAGAAGCATAGAAAATGACCTATGCGGCCAGAAAACACCATACGGCTCAGAAAACTCATGCGGCTCAGGAAGTCATGCGGCATAAGGAGCTATGCGGCCCGAGGCATTCCATGCGGCACGGAAGACACATGGCCTGACAGTGCTCCCCTCCGACCCATGCTACATTAATTGCTGTGACGGCTGACCCCTCTGAAAAGTTGACAGCCCTGACACAAAAGCAAGTAATTATGACTCTGTCATAATGATGAATCTCTAGGAAAGAGAAAAGATATCTCTGACACAAATCCCCCGAGAGCCATAAAAATGCTACGTAGCCTTGCCATGTGGGCATTCGTATGCGGCTCACTTCTCATGCGGTTCAGAATGAGTCCTATACGGCTCAGGCCAAGAAAGCCTCATGCGGCTCGAGCAAAGAACTTCTCATGCGGTTCAGAGTGAATCTGTCTTATGCGGCTCAGGTCAAGAAAGCCTCATGCGGTTCAAGCGAGGACTTCTCATGCGGTTCAAGCGGATCATGTCCATGCGGCTCAGACGGATATGTACCTATACGGCCCACAAGGATTACTCCCTTGTGGTTCGAGGGCTCAAGTGAGGGCCACTGCCCAGGCAGCTCGAACACGTGGGCTTAATCATATGCGGCTCAAATTCATATGCGGCTCACTCGTCATGCGGTCCAGACCCCCCAGCAGCTCCTGGGACACGTGTCCTAAACCAATTAATTCCTCAGATTTGCTGCCATTAAAGATTGGGTCAAATCCCAATAATCTGGGACACGTGGCAGGAAAATAAATTTAATTGTCAGAAGATCATTATAAGGAAGATTTATTCCAATCAGCATTAATTGCTAATAGGATTTAGGGTAATCTACACCTAAAGGCTCGGATTCGTCACAATCAAAACTGAACGGCCTGGATTGACCAATCTATGGGCCGCCGCCATCTCCAAGAGCTAATCATTGGCAACCCTAATGATCACATCCCACTATTATAAATAGCAAGGTGCCATTCCCTTGTAAAAAAAAGATACATACAACAACAGAGCGAAATACGTATATACAGAGAGACTTTTCCCCATAGTCAGAGAGAGAATACACACAGAGAGAGAGAGAAGCCAGAAGAGCAACAGAGAAGCAAGAAGAGCATTTCTTCATCAACGCCAACCATCTTTTCACAGGAGCCAAGGCTGCATACCGATCGTCCAAGGAGTAAGGCAGGGCTGCCGTCGCCTTTCCGAGCCTCTATCGTCACCCCCGAGAATCTAAAATAAACAATTGTACTTAGACTGCTGTACCTAGGTTTTCGTCCCTAGGCTTTCTTTGTACAAGCGAGTTTGTAATGTGAAGTAAAAGTCCGGTCCTCCGATAATTGTTCTGTTCTTTTATATTTTATGGCAAACACGAGCCGCATGAATAGTCTCTATACTCGAACCGCATGAAGGTTGTCATGACCGAGCCGCATGAATATGTTCATGACTGAGCCGCATGGGGGCCTTCATGGTCGAGTTGTATGAGAGTCTTCATGGCCGAGACACATGAATTTCTTCATGGCCGAGCCGCATGGGGGACCTTCACGATTAAACCGCATAGGTTTTTCTGCACTGGCCACGTGAACTCGTCTAATCTGGCCGCATAAACTTTCCTTGAAGCTCTGAAGATTTTCTCTAATTCCTTAGGAAGATAGTGCTCTTGTGTCAGCCATCATGACTACTTTTCGTCAGGGCTGTCATCTATCAACTGTCAGCCGTCAGAGCATTAAATGCGTCCAGTATGTTGGGCACAACTGCTTTGAAGGCCACGTGGCCTCTTTCTGTGGGCCGCATGGAGCTTACTCGTGTTGCTTATGTGTTTGAGCCGCATGGGACTCCTGAGCCGCATGATACTCTTGAGCCGCATGAAGCTCGTCTGATTTTGAGCCGCATGAAGCTTCCTGGGTTCTGTGCCGCATGAAGAATGTCTCATGACCGAGCCGTATGAAGGACGTCTCATGACCGAGCCGCATGAGGAATGTCTCATGACCGAGCCGCATGAAGGACGTCTCATGACCGAGCCGCATGAGGAATGTCTCATGACCGAACCGCATGAAGGACGTCTCATGACCGAGCCGCATGAGGAATGTCTCATGACCGAGCCGCATGAAGGACGTCTCATGACTCGCATGAGGAATGTCTCGATTTGCCCGTGCACTCGCTTTGTGGGCCCGGGTATTTCGAACCCACGAGTGCGTAGGTATTATGTTTGCTCCCTGATGTGGAGGCTAATAGAAACACTTGCCCTTGATCTTTGTTGGAAGACTCTTGAGAACCACTCTGTCCGTTTGCCGTCGGGGGCTGGACACAGGCGGCTTTGTACAACTTTCCATCAGAGGCCCGCTTAGCGGGACGCTCTTGATGGTCAGAGGTTGGGACAGCTGACTGAGCCCGATGAGCCCGCACTGCCCTAGACTTTTTCTACTTAGCACCCGAAGGTGCATAATAGGAAGAGTCTAAGTTTGGAAGGAGGGAAGAGAAGTTGGTGCCCTTTTCAAAGGAGGTAAGGGGGCTCTATTTATAGAATAGAGTGAGCCCTTTCTTCTTCTCCTTTCCGATGTGGGACTAAAAGTAATATTTTCCATGCTTCTACCGGACCCCTTCAATGTTTCCAAATTGCAAATTTGGAACACTTTGAATAAGAAGCATGGAAAGTAGATTTGTTTAGGTGTGGCAATCCAATCAGAGGTAGCATGGACGTGATAGGTTTGGGTACTTCTGCTGGGGATTTTATGTGGACTTATCATCCTTGGCGTACCTTGGTTTTAGGTACGAATAATAAGTTGAGAGAGGGAACCATCATATTTACTCAGAGGTAGTATGGACGTGGTAAATATAAGGTTGATTGTAGAGCTTTCCTATTCAGAGGTGATATGGACATGGTAGGAGTGAACTCGAATGAGGATACATAGAACAACTCAGAGGTGCTATCAACGTGGAAGTTCTATGCATTGGGTGAAAGAATGCTATGGAACAGCTGGGCTCCGAAAGCATGTGATGATGAGGAAAGATGTGGATGTACTAAGGGACCTAGTACGGCATTTGTGGTCAGCAGAGGACATTTGTGGGCCTATTATCCTTGGCATACCTTGGTTTTAGGTACGGATAATAAGTTTGATAGGGATACCTAGAACAACTCCGCGGTAAGGCGGATATGGAGGTTCTTGGTATCAAGCGAAAGAATGCCATGGAGCAGTGATCAGTTTTCTGTTTTCTTTTACTGTTTTTCTTTTCTTTTTGTCAAGGGATATGATCCCAGATAATGTAGTACTTTGAATTTTGAATAAATAAGCATGTTTCAACTCATCTTCTCTTTCTTGTACTTATGGTGTTTGTGGAATTGGACCTGCTGAGGGATTATTTATGGACCTGTTACCCTGGGCGTACCTTGGTTTTAGGTACGAGTAACAAGTTTTGGAGAGGAATACCTTGAACAACTTTGCGATAAGACAACTATAGAAGTTTTTTGGTATTCGAGAGAATGCTAGGGAGCAACTGGGCTCCTAGGCATGATAGAGAAGGGATGGGCGTGTACTGGAGACCCAGTACAGCATCTGTGGTCGACTGAGGACATTTGTGGTCATCAGAGGACATTTGTGGTCAACAGAGGACATTTGTGGTCAACAGAGGATATTTGTGGTCAACAGAGGATATTTGTGGTCAACAGAGGACATTTGTGGACCTATTATCCTTGTCGTACTCCGGTTGTGGGTACAGATAATCGGTTGAAAGGGAACTGACATACTTACTCAGAGGTAATGAGGACATGGCAAGTATGAAGGTTTCTTCTACGGAGCCTTCCCACTCAGAGGTAATGAGGACATGGTAGGAGTGGGCTCAATAAAGAGGGGGTAAATAAAACGACTCAGAGGTAATAAGGACATGGAAGTTTTATGTAGGGGGTGATTTGTTTTTGGCGGAAGTAAAACGACTCAGAGGTAATGAGGACATGGCCGTTTTAGAAATTTGTGGATCTGTTACCCTTTTTGTGCACTGGGAGTGCGGGTAGTGGATCATGAGGGAGGATCTCTTTCTGGAAGAAAATTCAGGGGTATGGTCATACATGACTTTCTATCTGAAAGAGTGACCGGGATGTGAGTTCAGAGGCACCTGCGGGTACATAACTCGATAATTTTGGAATTTGGAAATGTGAGTTCAGCGGCACCGACGGGTACATGACTCGATAATCTGGAATGTTGTAGATGTGAGTTCAGCGGCACCAGCGAATACAAGACTCGATAATCTGGAATATTGTGAAAGTGAGTTCAACGGCACCAGCGGGTACATAACTCACCAATCTGGGAAATTTGGAGGCGGAATGTGAGTTCAGCGGTACCAGAGGGTACATAGCTCAATCATCGAGAATTTTTTTTTAGGATGTCGTTTCGGACGTAATACTTCATTAGGAACTTGCCGTTGATGGGCGACATGAGCAAGTCTCAGTGTGAGCAGCCACATATTTGGCCAGCTCCGACTCTTCTTCGGCCACCCCCTGTGTAAATCCAGACTGAGAGGATGACTTGGGCAACTTGATTATCAGGGGCTCCATGGATGGAGCAGAACGTAGGGTTGTTGGCGCACTAGCCACCCCCAGTTTGGTACTCGGTACTGGGCAGGGAGTTGTTGGCTCGCTAGAAGTCCCAGACCTTGCATCGGGATGATGATTCTTCTTGGGAAGGCGTATCGTCAGTGGCTTGTCAGAGGGATTGAGCTTCTCCGTTTGGGGCTGACCGACTCTCGGCAGTCTGATTGTTAGTTGCCCCGTTGTAGATCTTGGCACTTGGCCAGACCTTGGCAGCCGGATTATCATCTGCTCTTAGCCGAGAGGCTGACTGCGTCCTTATGCAGAGTGGCGGTAAGGGGTGCAGACCTGCCCGGTTTGCGAGCTTGGAGGTGGATCGTCAGAGGCTCTTCTGATCCTGTGGCTGTCTCGGTACTAGCTTGTACATCTCCTTCACCAAGATGCTTCTTCGATTTTTCGTACAGGCAGGAGTCTGAGTAGTAAGATTCGACCCCTTTGAAGGGATCGATATCAGCAAATTTCGTCCTCACGAAGCCGTGTTTGTCGACATATTTGAAGCACTGGTGCAGCGTGGAAGGCACGATCATATAATCATGTATCCACGGGCGCCCCAAGAGGATGTTGTAAGAAGTGTCTGTATCTATGACGTAGCAGGTGACTTCGGATTGGAGGTCGCCAATTTGACACTTCAGATGAATCTTCCCAATAGGGTAGCTCCTGCCCGAATTGAAACCGCTGATGGCGGTGCTTGTAGGTGTCAAGCGATGCATTGGGATGCGGAGATGATATAGCAGACCCTTCGGAATGATGTTTATGGAAGAGCCAGGATCAATGTGCATCCGATCCACCTTTACGTCACCGATGTATCCAGTATAGTATAGTGGGCGATCGTGCAGATTAGTTTTGATGAGCATATCTTACGGAGTGAAGATGATGTTTGGCATTGCGCCAGTACAGGCACTATCCTGGAGATCCACAGGTGAGTCCTCCCCGGTGAGGTTGGATTGAGCCAGATAGGCATCGGCATTTTGGAGTGCTTCGCTCAATGCAATACGAACGTCCTTGGAGAGCCTTAGGAGTTCGTACAGTGACAACTTGGCCGGTGTGTTAGCCAATTGTGCTAAGATGTCAAAGTTGTAGGGCCTCTCCAGCCCTTGGGCTGCCTCTTTTCGGAGGGATTTGTCGAAGCGAGTCTCCCTCGGCCTAGGCTTGTCGGTCGTCGAAGGCTGAGCCGGTCCCAGAGCATCAGTTGTAGGGGGTTGATAATTTTCAGCTGGATTGTCAACCACAGGTTGGGATTGTGCCCCAGACCGCGTGACGATGGCTGTAGCTTCCTCGATGTCTGCCGAGATTGTGCGACAGGATCTGATTTTTTTATTATTTTTCTTGCAGATAGAAGACGATATGGGCCGAGTCACTTCCGATACCAAGTCTGGATGGATCCACATGACCTCCCTTCGTGATGTGGTGAGGTGCACTAAACCAGCAGCCTGATCTCGGGGAGGTGGAAGATTAGTAATCTCCATTGACGCCAGAGGGATGGGGACCTCCCCGTCTTGAATTTCCGTCGGAGGAAAGCTGTCGAATTGTACCGACACCATATTGGCTGCCACCGTTACCTCTTCGAAATCGATGGCCAAAGCGTTCGAATCGATGAGGTTTTGGATGTACCGTTTCAGCTGGTAGCAGTCGTGTGTAGCATGGTGGACGTAGCGATGATAATGGCAGTACTTTGGGTTCTCTATCTCTGCCGGCTGCGGTTCCCGTCTTGGTGAAGAAAGCTAAATTCTGTCCCCTTGTATGAGCATGTCCAAGATGGGCTTGACGTGACCGTCTTCGAAGGAGTAAGTGATTTGCGGCCATTGTTTGTCTGCCGACTTTAGCTCAGGTTTCTGTGCCGTATCGGCCAACATAGCCTGCTTGCCCCTGCCGTCCCGATTGTCGGAGGGACTACCCCTATTATCATTATTGGTGTTTGGACGCTTGCCCTTGTTCTCTCCGTTCGAGATGTGAAATCCCAGCTGGCAAGCCTTCTTCAATCATTCTTTGGCGCTTGTGGCACTGATGATGAACGTCTTCCAGTTCTTGAATTGACTTTCGCCCATCCAGAGACTGATTGTTGGGAGGAGTCTCTTTTGGCAAATTTCAATCAAGGAGGAATCTGGATTTCCAGAGGGCAACTTCATGGCGGTCTGACGGAACCGCTCGATGTAGTTCCTTGTCAGCTCTTTCTCCCCTTGGACGACGTCCATAAGGGTGGACATGGTGATGTCCTGCCCTACTTCGTAGAATCTCTCCAAGAACATGCGCTTGAAGCCGGCGAAGGAGTGGATGCAGTTGTCTGGCAGGTTGCGATACCTGTCGAAGGCGACTCCTTCCAATGCCCCGATGAATAATCGTATGAGAATGGCATCGTCATGGGGCAGATGGTCGGTGATGACCTCGAAGTAAGTGATGTACCGACTTGCTGAGGTCTTGCCATCATAAGGATTAATATTGAACGGCTTATATCTTGGTGGGAATGGAACATCCCTCCAAGCAGCAGGGTATGGTTGCCGTGTTCTGAGGTCTTGAGAGTTTTCTCGAGCGTGGAACATGGCTCGGAGCTCCTGGACCTCTCTTTTCGCTTCGCGTGCTTCGTCTATGGCGGTGGGGGCCGTTGTTTCTGGAGGATTATTGTCCGGGTTTGGTGCCGCCGAATTCGAGTCCGCATTGACCGCGGGACCCGCGCTTGTTTGGCCAGGCGTCCCTTCTTGCAGATTTGGAAGGGCCGCTTTAATCTCGTCTAGAGACTTGACCAAAGCAAGTAATATGGCTTCGAGGCTGTCGATGCGCTGGCGGTCATTGGAACCACCTTGGTTGCTGTCTGTCATGAATACCGTCTTCACATGAGGAGAGATAGACAGAGCAGTGGAGGAAGCGCCCTCCGAATCGTAACCCTGTAGTGAGAAGTCATCGGGATATGTGGGTATATTCCCTTCTGATTCAGACTCGGAAGGAAGAGTACCCCCAGTCTCCGAGTTCGCCTCGTCTTGGGAGTTGTGGACGTCCTCGGGGACGTCGAGGTTTGCTACATCCGATGGGAGAGTCGTCTCCCCTAGCTCGTCTTCTTGGAACATCGGGTTGCTGTGGAGGCTCGGAGGGGTGCTACCCCCAGCCCCAGCAACCCCCTGCTTTATGGACGACGAATTCCCCACTGTAGCAGATTTCGTCTTAGAGTGGGTACCTTGGAAAACTTCGGTGGTGGGCACCCGCTTAGACGACAGTCTTTTAGTCGCAGTGGTTGAGATCTTCGGGCTGGGAACATTCGTCTTCTTCCCCCTTCCATCAGCGGGGACTTTTTGGGCAGAGTTGCAGGAGACGATGGGTAGTGCCTCGTCTTCTGAAGACGGCTGTCGCAGTCTTTGAAAGACAGACTGCCGGTCTTCTTGCATCGTCATGCTATTGCAGCAGCAGTTGACGATGACTTGGGTGCAATGACGTCCGTAGGAGGACTCTTTGCACCCCGATATATCTTCTCTTTCCTTGTGTTTGTGGAGGATGGCCTCATGCAAGTCACTTGCTTTGCTGGCTCGGGAATTCCAGGCACGCGAGTGTGTAGGCCTCCTGCCTGCTCCCTGATTCGAAGGTAGCTTGTATACTTGCCTTCGCTCGTTACTGGGAGATGCTTGATGACTATCCCGTCCATTGGCCGCAGGGGGCATGGTACGAGTAGCCTTATACAACTTTCCATTAGTGGCCCGCGTGACAATCAGCGGGACGCTCCGATAGTCAGAGGTTGGGGCAGCTGACTGGGCTTGGTGAGCCCGTGCTGCCCTAGACTTCTTCCTTTTAGCACTTACGGGTGCGTAATAGGAAGAGTCCAAGTTGGATACCACAGAGTCTGGCTTATCATCCAGAGAACCATCAGGGTCAGGACCGCATGAGAGACGGTCGAAGACCGATCGAGAGAAGCGTGGAACAGACGCTATGCGGCTAGGATTGGAAGCCGTGCAGGCTGTCTGCATGCGGCTGTCTTTAGCTGACGGGTGAGTTGTTCTTGTGCGACTAGGAGTCACGACCGTGCAGGCTGGCCGCATGCGGTTGGTAATTGTTTCCGCATGGGTTTTCTGCAAACGATTGACTTCAGTAGCCGCATAAGCTTCGTCCATGCGGTTGGCAACTGTAGCCGCATAAGCTGTACGGCTGACAGATGTGGCCGTATGAGTTTTCTTCCTATGGCTGGCGGATGTAACCACATAGGCTTTCTCCATGAGGCTAGAACCCTTATGCGGCTCGGATCACATAGAGTTCCTTTTTGCCCCTGCAAGTCCAGCATCATAATATTTTCTTCTGCCGGACTTGGAGACAGCAGAGTTGTCTATGATCTGAAGTGGGGCCACAGGAGAGTCTTCTCCGCCGTTTTGAGCGACAAAGGGTATCTCTGCAAGAGCTTCAGTAGGAACGAATGATCGGGGTCTCCACTCCTTGCGGGCCTTCTTTGTGCGGGCTCGCTTTTGGACCGGGCCAGTGCTCTAGTCGGAGAGCATTTCTTCGAACGCCTGTTGGTCGAACCGGGCGACCATCTTCTGTTACGTGGAGCCAAGCTTGGCTGCATCCGATTGCGTCACCAACTCCTCAGCCGTAGAGAAGTTTGTCCCCAGCAGAGTCGCCATCGTGTTTGCCATGAAATATAAAAGAGCAGAACAGTTTTATGGGAGGACTGGACTTTTACTTCACGTTACAAACTCGCTTGTACAAAGAAAGCCTAGGGACGAAAACCTAGGTACAACAATCTAAGTACAATTGTTTATATTTGATTCTGGGGGGTGACGGTAGAGGCTCGAGAAAGCGACGGCAGCTCTGTCTTACTCCTTGGACGATCGGACGTAGCCTTGGCTCCTGTGATGAGATGCTTGGCGTTGACGAAGAAATGCTCTTCTTGTTCTCCTCGTATTGCTCTTCTAGCTTCTCTCTCTGGATTGATCTCTGTGGATTTTTCTCTCTGATTATTGGGGGAGCGTCTCTCTGTATGTGCATATCTCTCTTCGTATGTATCTCATTGGCAAGGAAATGGCACCCTGCTATTTATAATAGTGGTAGAATCATTAGGGTTTGCAATAATTGTCCATTCTCAAAGTGGCGGCGGCCTGGTAAATGATCAATCTGGACCATTAATCTTGAACATGAAGGATCTGGGCCATTAATGAGGATTATGCCGAATCATGTCAGTAATTAATGTTGATTGCAATAAATCCCCATTATGATGATTTGCTGATATCCGCAAATCTGAATAAATCAATTTAATTCATTCTCTTGCCACGTATCCCAAATTATTGGGATCTGACCCAAAATTTGATTATCTTTAGGACACGTGTCTTGTCATCCTTGTTGAGCCGCATAAGGAGTGTTCATATTTGGCCCGCATGAAGGTCGTCATGACCGAGCCGCATGAAAGATTTCATGACCGAGCCGCATGAAAGATTTCATGACCGAGCCACATGAATAGTCTCTATACTCGAACCGCATGAAGGTTGTCATGACCGAGCCGCATGAATATGTTCATGACTGAGCCGTATGGGGGTCTTCATGGCCGAGCTGTATGAGAGTCTTCATGGCCGAGCCACATGGATTTTTTCATGGCCGAGCCGCATGGGGGACCTTCACGATTGAACCGCATAGGTTTCTCTGCACTGGCCGCGTGAACTCGTCTAGTCTGGCTGCATAAACTTGCCTCGAAGCTGTGAAGATTTTCTCCAATTCCCTAGGAAGATAGTTCTCTTGTGTCAGTCATCATGACTACTTTTCGTCAGGGCTATCATCTGTCAGCTGTCAACCGTCAGAGCATTAAATGCGTCCAGTACATTGGGCACAGCTGCTTTGAAGGCCATGTGGCCTCTCTCTGTGGGCCGCATGGAGCTTACTCGAGTTGCCTATGTGTTTGAGCCGCATAGGACTCCTGAGCCGCATGATACTCTTGAGCCACATGAAGTTCGTCTGATTTGAGCCGCATAAAGCTTCCTGGGTTCTGTGCCGCATGAAGAATGTCTCATGACCGAGCCGTATGAAGGACGTCTCATGACCGAGCCGCATGAGGAATGTCTTATGACCGAGCCGCATGAAGGACGTCTCATGATCGAGCCGCATGAGGAATGTCTCATGACCGAGCCACATGAAGGACGTCTCATGACCGAGCCGCATGAGGAATGTCTCATGACCGAGCCGCATGAAGGACGTCTCATGACTCGCATGAGAAATGTCTCGATTTGCCCGTGCACTCGTTTTGTGGGCCCGGGTATCCCGAACACACGAGTACGTAGGTATCATGTTTGCACCCTGATGTGGGGGCTAATAGAGACACTTGCCCTCGATCTTTGTTGGGAGACTCTTGAGAACCACTCTGTCCGTTTGCCGTCGGGGGCTGGACACAGGCGGCTCTGTACAACTTTCCATCAGAGGCCCGCTTAGCGGGACGCTCTTGATGGTCAGAGGTTGGGACAGCTGACTGAGCCCGATGAGCCCGCGCTGTCCTAGACTTCTTCTACTTAGCACCCGAAGGTGCGTAATAGGAAGAGTCCAAGTTTGGAAGGAGGGAAGAGAAGTTGGTACCCTTTTCAAAGGAGGTAAGGGGGCTCTATTTATAGAATGGAGTGAGCCCTTTCTTCTTCTCCTTTCCGATGTGGGACTAAAAGCAATATTTTCCATGCTTCTACAGTACAGTGTCACAGCATCGTGAACGGGTTCACGTGTGTGTAGGACACGACACACACATCCACGTGTCTCGTAGTCGTGCCCCTAGGTTCGCCAGGGATAGGGATACGTGTTCCAGTATCTGTCTCGTGTCCACGTGTCACCAGGACACGACACGTGACGCGTATCCGGGCGTGTCTGTGCGCGCGCGTGTGAGTGTGCAAATCCAGTGCGGGTCAATTTCTTTCGTGCACACACAACGAGAACCTATAAAACTTTGTAGGTGTCATGTCAGTCACTAGGGGAACGTGTCCACAAAATTTGATGACCTGAGTCGCCGTGTCGTGTCCGCAATGGCACCCGAGCAGCAGGGCAGCCGCACGAGGACAGTGCGCAGTGTCGTGCGGCGATGCGTGTCCGATTTGGACACGAATCTCCTACAGAAATGTGCTCAGTGTTCAACACAATTAATCTATATATCAAGGGCTTCAAATCATGTAATTAGTTTAGCAAAAATCAAAAATAAAATCCTTAGAGGCATTTCGTCGAACACCTAACATACCCTATGACACGTGTCCGATACGGACACCAAACGGACTCGAAATCCACCCAAATTTGAGGTACAGCTAGGGGACACCTAAACCTAGCCTATTATGCAAAGAAATCAAAATAATAATGCAATTTAAAGGGTTTTACCTATAGGTGCAATTTGTAAGAAAAGCTCCAAATGGGGGATTCTTCCTTGCTAGCCAAATGCTCCCAAATTGTCCCAAAGCTGGGATTAAACCCCACAATCAGAAAATAGGAGAGTATTAGGTTCTAATGCAAGAAACTAGGAGTAAAAAGGAATTAAAATGGATTTATGGGGATTTTTGGAAGGGGAAAAATACCTTTCTTTCTCCAAGTGTTGGAATGATAAAAAAAAGAGGCAAGTCCTAATGAATAAGTGTTTAAATAGGGTGGAGATCCCTATGGCTGGTCATAAGCTCAATAATTAGGGTTAGGGTTTACTTGATGGCCCATGGGCATAAGTCATGATCAATCAAATCATTAAGCCATAAGTCATTTCATGAAACCACAAGCCATGACTTAAATTCACTTAAACTAATCCTCCTAATCCAAAATTAGTTTCTAATGACTAAAAGTAGGTTAACCTAAGTTAGACTAGGGTCACCATGGCTTGGGTTAGCTTCTAGGCTAGTCCACTAGGTCTCAACAGGTCAAGGTCAAACTAGAATTCACCAATTCAATAAATCATCAAATAATTCAAATAAGTCAAAATGACCAAATTACCCCTAGGCTAAAATGATAATTAAATCATCCTAAGGACATGGTTAGGCTCTAGGTCATGCAGTCTCTAGGGTTTCATTGACAGCACATCAAAATCACAAGTCATGACTTAAACCAGTTTTAATTAGTTTAAAAATTATTAAAAATCACCAAAAATCATAATGTGAAATAATTATCAATAAATAATAATTATAATTACAAAATTTCAAAATTACCCTCATCTGGAAAACTGGGTGTTACAAGAAGATGGGGATATCTCAACCTTATCCCCCTGAGTGGGGGAATGCTACTTGCCCTCATAGCTACAAGCCGCTGACGCTGAATTCATTCGACGGATTGACTTCTCCTCGTCAACACATGACGTACTTCAACACGCAGACTCTACACTTGCCCTGAGACGATCCATTCTTGTCGAAGCTATTTATTAGCACCTTGGAGGGGGTAGCTTTCGAATGGTTCTACAGTCTGTCTGACGGATGTATCAATTCATTTAAAGACTTAGAGAGGTTGTTCCTCAACAGGTTTTACGAGAGTGGCATGCATGTTAGTATGTCCACCCTCATCGAGACCAAGCAAATGAGGACTGAGTCTGTCATTTCCTTCATCGAACGCTTCAGGCGGCTAGCGCTGAAGATGGCCTTCTGTAACGCCCCAGTCCCAAAATACATAGGACCAAGTACGTGAACATACCAGCTGCACATATACGAGAAATACTCTAATATATAAAATCCTTATATATGCACATAAGCTATAAATAAAGTAATCACAGGCCAGAATAACATATCTAATCTCATCACAGCTCAACACAGAAGATAATGAGGTCCAAATGAATAAAGCAGAGTATCAAAGATAGCCGGGTGAACATACTCACTCCAAACAGCTATAAAAAATAGTCTCACAAGATCGAAGTCCAACCTCCACAAATAGAAGAAAAAGAGATGAAAAATAATATCCACTAATGTCTCATAAATAGAATAGACTAGAAATCAGTAGTGACTGCCTCGTCATCAATGTAAGATAGCTCCAATGCCGTTCCGTACTCCTGTAGAATATCGTCTAAACCTGGAGAGATAACCAGGTCCTCAGGGGACATAGCAAGATACAAAAAAACACCATGCCATATAAACTGTGATAATATAATAAGTGAAAAGGTATACATGCAATCGGGTTCCTGACCATTCTACTGTGAATATGCAGTTGAGATACAATCCTTCGACGCATGAGCCCGGGCTGTAAATGGGATAGACATAGTTCCCATAGAGGGTACCAGGGGCCTACGTCCATAACGCTCGGGAAGTGTCAGAGGGCACCATGTGCAAGGGCTACGTCCATAACGCTCTGGGAAATGTCAGAGGGCGCCTGGAGCCTGCGTCTCCGGTGGAGCGCACAGGTAATCATGGAAGTGTAAAGAAGCCCATACGTCAGGTATTGTTCTCCCCATCCAATGCCTAGTATCATCATCTCCATGACTGATATGAACCTCTAGTAACCGCCAAGTCTTCTAACATACAATACTATTGGCAGTTACTCCTATCCGTCGTACGCTCCATACGTATCGGTGGCCAGCCGACTACGCAAAAACGTGTCCTACATGTGACTCACATCACATGATACAACAAGTGTCAAGGCCGTATGAGATATACCAATACCTCAACATCAATGGGTGGTCCATAAACTAAGTCAATGCAAGAGAATAAATAAAGCAAGGAAAAATGACCGATAGAGTCGCTTGCACCCAAGTGTGACTTGGACGCACAGTTTAAATATCATGAAACAAAATGCTGAAAATAGCAACTGAAAATAAGAACATAATAATCACAGAGTAAGGTGGCAAGGTATCTTGCCTGCAGTGCGAGAAGGACAAATCCAAGAGTAGCAAGTGTCAGCACCAAAACTCACAAGTCACAGATGACTCCAAATGCTGAAACAGACATAAAAAATGATCTCAGTGAATAAGATATACCTAGGAAACGCCTGTCCAAAAGTCAAATTCTGGAACAGGGGCAAAACCGTAATTTTTGGTCAAAACGATGTCCGCCGTTGGACCCGCTTTGCACCGTAACGCATGCCAAAGTCTACAGTCTCTAAAGTCGTCAAACTACATGTCTATGGTTTCAGTTTGAGGAGGGGAACTCAACGGTATGTCCAGTTTTGGATTCCGAGGAGCCGTGTACAAAATCGTCCGTTTGAGTGGGTCGCGGGCCCGCCAAAAATGGGTTCCGATTCGACCTTCTTAGAATCGAACCAAACTTGGCATGCAGGACCAGAATTTCGATCCAGACCTGTTGGCGTAGGTTTTGTCTCGATTTGACGATTGTACACGAAGTTATGGGCAATTTTGCAAAATATCGATACGGGGGTATCTCGACTGATACGCGTTGATTTCGTCGCGCACACGCGACGAAACTGAGTTCCGTCAGTTCCCACAAGTCCGCAACGTCCATACGCGCCTTTCGATGCGTATAGCACGCGACCACGTCGCCCGGTTTGTCGAAGCGTACGTCGTATCGGACAAAATTTTCTAAAATCTATTATTTTGAAACCAGTTTTTCACTCAAGTTTAACATGGAATTTAATCTCACACAGAAATCGAAATACCGATCTATCAGTTGTGTTTTAATCGTGGTTATGTCGTCTTCACACGTGTTTAATTAGTTTCTGAAAAATCTTGACACATAGTTCGGAATTTGGCTTCTAAGTTGAGGTTTTGGACTGTCCGAAAACTGTTCCGTTCCGACAGTTTTTCGGGAATTTGGTTTCAAAATACCGAGCGATATATGGGGTTTCGCTCGATTCTACCAGAGAGGGTTTTGAGAGGGTTATATCTACTACGCATAGCATTCGATAGATCAAACTTTCGTCGAACAGATTTAAAGAAATCGGAATTGAAAGATGGGTACCTGAGTTTTTCGAAAACAAAGTATCCTCTGTTAACTGTCGACTCCGAGCGATTGGATGGCGATCCGAACGTCGGCAACGACAGGCAAGAGATCGACGGTGAGCGCGGGATGCGGAGGAAGGTTGGCGGCCTTGGGTCGAGAGATTTTGGATTATGAGAGGGGGTTAGGGTTTCGGTTTCGATGAGCGGATTTATATACTGCAGCTACTGCTAATTCGAATAGGACTAATACTAAGGCTCGGGTAGCAAGTATTACAATTGCAGCTGGGCTGCTAAGTCCCAACATGGGGGTGTGGGGTCGGGCCCACCCCCTTGCAGCCGCTGGTGCGTTCAAGGCTATTAGGGGGGTCGTGTATTAGGAATGGTAGCAGCTGAAGCTGCTTTCAATTACAATAGGGGGGGTCGGTTGAGGTGGACCGGCCCACGTGGCTGGTCCCCTCCAATCAATTTTTTTATAACAAACAGTAACTTTATATATATATATATGTATATATATATATATGTATATATATATATATATATATATATGTATATATATATATATATATATATATATATATCAAATATAAATATATATATATATCAAATATATATATATATATATATATATATATATATATATATATATTAAGCAAGCAAGAAACTCCTAAAAATTTACCAATAAATTTCCTAAAATTTTAGAATTTACTATATACCTTATTTAATAGAAATATTAACAGCACACATATAATATATACACACATGCATTTATACTTACGTAGACATACCAAATAAATTCTAAATAATATAGAAAAATAATTTTTAAGGCACTAAAATAATTTAGGAAAATATTGGGGGTTTATATCCTACCCAACTTAAAGAAAATTTCGTCCTCGAAATTAAACTAAGGTCGGGGGATCAAATGCAATGCATGGAAATATAAATGCAAGACATACCTTCGTCTTCGAACAAATGCGGGTAGCGATTTCGGATGTCGTCCTCGCGCTCCCAAGTAGACTCCCCTGGCGAGTGATGCTTCCATGCCACGCGAACCAATGGAATAGATTGATTTCGCAACACTTTCACTCGGCGATCGAGGATACCTATTGGTTGCTCTTTATACGACAAACTTGGTCCAACTGTGATCTCGGAGTGATCAAGCACATGATTGCTGTCTGCCACGTACCTCCTCAGCTGAGATACATGGAATACGTCATGTACTCCCTCTAGCGACGGTGGCAATGCCAATCTGTAGGCAACCTCTCCAATACGTTCCAAGACATCGAAAGGGCCGATGTACCTTGGACTCAACTTGCTACGTCCTCCGAATCGAATCGTGCCTCTAGTGGGGGATATCTTTAAGAACACATGGTCACCCTCTTTGAACTCCAAAGGTCGACGACGATTATTTGTCCACTGCTTCTGATGATCCTGCGCTGCTCGCAGGTGGTCCTGAATCTTCTTCACTGTCTCCACTGTGCTCAAGGCCAACTCGGGACCCAATAGCTGTCGCTCTTCTATGTCGCTCCAACAAACAGGAGACCGACACTTCCTACCATACAACGCTTCAAACGGAGCTATCTGAATGCTCACTTGATAGCTATTGTTGAAGGAAAACTCAACAAAATGAAGATGGTCCTCCCACGAACCGCCAAAATCAAGCATACACGCTCTCAACATATCCTCTAGCGTCTGAATGGTACGCTCTGACTGGTTGTCTATCTGCGGATGATACGATGTGCTAAACTTTAATCGGGTGCCCAAACTCTCTTGCATGCTTCTCCAAAAGTGCGAGGTAAATCTCGAGTCACAGTCCGACACAATACTAACAGGCACACCGTACAATCTCACAATCTGCTCCATATACATCTCTGCCAATACCTCTGTCGACTGGCCTACTCTAAAAGGTAAGAAATGGGCTGACTTCGTAAGTCTGTCAACAATCACCCATACTGCGTCACGTCCCCTAGGACTCCGAGGAAAACTCGTGATGAAATCCATAGTAATGTGCTTCCACTTCCACTCGGGAATGGGTAGCGGCTGCAATAATCCGGCCGTCCTCTGGTGCTCCGCCTTCACTTGCTGACATACCAAGCACTTGGCAACGAAATGAGCTATCTCTCGCTTCATTCCGTGCCACCAATAATACTATCGTAAGTCGCGGTACATTTTGGTCCCTCCGGGATGAATAGAGTAAGTCGAACTGTGAGCTTCTGCCATTAACTCTTGCTGTAGCTCTCTATTGGGTACATAAATGTGATCACCACATCGCAATGTCCCATCTGCGTGGATCCTCAAACTTGTCTGCTCTCCTACTTCAGTCCTCTCTTTCAGCCGTCGAAATCTAGCATCATTAGGCAATGCTGCCTTGATGCGCTCTACCAGTGATGATTGCACTTGAAGGTTGGCTAATACGCCGTCTGCTCCAGGTAATATTACCTCAATACCAAACTGCTCCAAGTCTCTAATCAATTCCTTCTGTGTAGTCAAAAAATATGCCATGGGCTTATGGCTTAATGTGTCTGCCACGACATTAGCCTTGCCCGGATGATAATGAAGCTCGATCTCATAATCCTTCATCAACTCCAACCAACGTCGCTATCGCATATTCAACTCTTTTTGTGTGAACACGTACTTGAGGCTCTTATGATCAGTGTAGATATCAACCTTCTTGCCGTACAAGTAGTGTCTCCATAGCTTCAAGGCAAAGATAACCGCTACGAGCTCTAGATCATGGGTCGGATAATTCTTCTCGTACACTCTCAACTGTCGCGATGCATATGCTACTACACGACCATGCTGCATCAATACAGATCCTAATCCCTTCCCGGATGTGTCGCTGTAGATCACAAAACCTCCTGGGCCCGATGGTAGTGTCAAGATCGGTGCTGTGGTCAATCGCTTTTTCAACTCGTCAAAAGCGGCTTGACACTCGTCTGTCCATACAAACTCCTGACCCTTGCAAGTCAATCGAGTCATAGGCCCCGCTATTCGAGAGAAATCTTCTACGAACCGTCGGTAGTAACCCGCAAGTCCGAGGAAACTTCTCACTTCAGAAGCTGTTGTGGGAGCGGGCCATGATTCGACTGTTGGGATCTTCTCTGGATCCACTGATATACCATCACCCGTAACAACATGACCGAGAAATGATACCTCATCGAGAAAGAAATTACACTTGCTAAGCTTTACAAAGAGTCTCTCGTTCCTCAATGTTCCCAAAACTATCCGTAGATGCTGCTCATGGTCCTCTTGACTCTTGGAGTAAATCAAGATATCGTCTATAAAGACTACTACAAATTTGTCAAATTACTGATGAAAGATCTTGTTCATTAAATTCATAAAAACTGCGGGAGCATTGGTCAGACCGAATGGCATGACCAAGAACTCGTAGTATCCATACCTCGATCGAAAGGCTGTCTTGGCAATATCTTCCTTCTGAGCCTTCAATTGGTGATAGCCCGATCGTAAGTCAATCTTGGAGAATACTTTTTCTCCACTCAGTTGGTCAAATAGATCGTCTATACGCGGCAAGGGATACTTGTTCTTCACTGTCACTGCATTCAATACACTGTAGTCGATGCACATGAGCACGGTCCCGTCTTTCTTAGGCACAAAAAGAATGGGTGCTCCCCATGGTGATGCACTGGCACGAATAAATCCCTTCTCTAATAAGTCATCAACTTGCATCTTCATCTCTACCAACTCCTTGGGTGCCAGACGATATACTCGAGATGAAATAGGCTCGGCTCCGGGAATAAGCTCAATAGAAAGCTCAATATCTAGGTCAGGTGGTAGTCCTGGCAATTCTTTAGGAAATACATCCTCGAACTCGGTGATAATAGGGTGCTGTGGGGTGTCATGCATCATCATATGTGTTCCCGATGTGGGTGCATGACAACTATCTCTGTCTTCTTTGGTGAACTCAAACTCTGCCGCATTCGGTGGTCTAAAGATAATTCTGCTCCTATGGCAGTCGATGAGAGCGAAATGCTGGCTCAACCAGTCCATTCCAAGAACCACATCGAATGTCAGCATAGGAAATACAAGAAGTCGTGCCACCATCTCTCTACCATTTATCACTACATGACAAAGTCTACAAACACCACTAACAGGTACAACTCCTCATCCAGTGAGGATTTTAACATTCTTAGCTAAGGGTGTGATGGGAATGCTGTGTCTAGTGGCAAAACTAGTGGCTATAAATGAATGTGTGGCTCCAGTATCAAATAATGTAATAGCAGAAAAAGATACAACTAGAACCATACCTGATATAACCTCTGCCTCTGTCTCTATATCCTCAACAGTAAGTGAGAATGCCTGTCCATAATTTTGCCCCGGGCCCTGAGCTCTGGCCTTGTTGTACTGTATGCCTTGGGGAGGCAATGGGGGACGAGGTGCTCCTGCTATGGGCCGTCGTGCTGGAAGAGCTGGGGCTGTGGGTCTCGGGTTCTGCCGATCTTGTACTATTGTATGTTGCTCCGGACAATCCTTGAGCATGTGCTGATTGGATCCACATCTCAAGCATAATTCGAGGCGAGTCCTGCAGTCGTTCTGGAGATGTCCTTGTTTACCGCAGTAATAGCAAACATGCTTCTGATAAGGTGAGGGCCTCTGCTGGAACTGTCCTGTAGTCCTCCTGATGGGTCCACTCTGAGAAGCTCGGGCTGGTATAGCTGCTGGTGTATGACGCCTCGATGTCTGCTGTTGTTCCTTGCGAAGAATCTCCTGAGCACGAGCTTCTTCCAAGACAGCTGAATGGAAGACTCGAGACTGGGTAGTCGTATAAGACTTGAGCTCTGGTGCAAGCCCCTGGTGAAATCTCTTCGCCTTCTTTAACTCTGTCAGAATCAATCCCGCACCAAATCGACTCTGGCGATTGAACTCCGAGTCATACTCATCAACTGTCGTATTTCCTTGCTTCAGATGGAGGAACTGGTCATAAAGACCATCTCAAACATGAATAGGGAAGAATCTCTCATAAAATACATCATAGAACTGCTTCCAGGTGATTCCAGTGCCTAATCGTCTCTCTTCCGCCTTCCACCAGTGGTGAGCATTGTCTTCTAACAGTAGGTCCACTACTATCATCCAATCTCGAGCTGGCAACTGGGATGCCTTCAGTAGCTTCTCGGTACTAATAAGCCACTGTGACACCTCTAATGGCTTCTCCGTCCCTCTAACGGCCTTGGGGTTCATATCTGTGAAATTCTTGATAGAGCCTTCATAGGGATGCAGAGCCGGTGCTGGTACGGGTGCTGGAGGTGGTGGTGGAGGTCTAGCCATAGCTGCCATCATCGTCTGACTCATCAGCTCAGTCTGCTGCCACTGAGCCTGCATCATGGTATACATAAACTGAGTAGTAGGGCTCCCATCAGTCGGTGGTGGAGGCATCTGAGGTCCCGACTGTGGAGGAAACTGCTGAGGGAATGGTGGTGGTGGTGGTACATTCCCTCCCGGTGGCATGGTAGTAGTCTGTCCAGCCTGGCTGCCTGGGGGTGCTGCGATATTTGGGTACTCCGTCGTCGGTGTCGTAGTAGGCTGCGACAGTTCTGGCTGGTAGGGTGTCGCTGGAGTCATGGGAGGATTCTGTCCCTCCGGAGTAGTCTCCTTGCTAGATGTGAGGGCCAAGGCAGAAGTGCGTCTGCTACGTAGATTCATACAGTTAGCACGAGGAAGATAAGTTGATATTAGGAAAGATTTGATATGAAGTAAATCGAATAATCAAGGAAGTTTCGAAAAGATTGGAAGCCAAGGGATAGTAGTAGTTCTGGATGAGATATTCTTATTCCTATATGCTGGCTTGTTGGGCACAGTCATGTAACCCAACAATATTAAATCTGACCTGTATGGGCTACCAAAAAAACATGTAACGCCCCAGTCCCAAAATACATAGGACCAAGTACGTGAACATGCCAGCTGCACATATACGAGAAATACTCCAATATATGAAATCCTCATATATGCACATAAGCTGTAAATAAAATAATCACAGGCCAGAATAAAATATCTAATCTCATCACAGCTCAACACAGAAGATAATAAGGTCCAAATGAATAAAGCAGAGTATCAAAGATAGCCGGGTGAAAATACTCACTCCAAATAGCTATAAAAAATAGTCTCACAAGATCGAAGTCCAACCTCCGCAAATAGAAGAAAAAGAGATAAAAAATAATATCCACTAATGTCTCATAAATATAATAGACTAGAAATCAGTAGTGACTGCCTCGTCATCAATGTAAGATAGCTCCAATGCCGCTCCGTACTTCTGTAGAATATCGTCTAAACCTGGAGAGATAACCAAGTCCTCAGGGGACATAGCAAGATACAAGAAAACACCATGCCATATAAACTGTGATAATATAATAAGAGAAAAGGTATGCATGCAATCGGGTTCCTGACATTCTACTGTGAATATGCAGTTGCGATACAATCCTTCGACGCATGAGCCCTGGCTGTAAATGGGATCGGCATAGTTCCCATAGAGGGTACCAGGGGCCTACGTCCATAACGCTCGGGAAGTGTCAGAGGGCACCGTGTGCAAGTGCTACGTCCATAACGCTTTGGGAAACGTCAGAGGGCGCCTGGAGCCTGCGTCTCCGGTGGAGCGTACATGTAATCATGGAAGTGTAAAGAAGCCCATACGTCAGGTATTGTTCTCCCCACCCAATGCCTAGTATCATCATCTCCATAACTGATATGAACCTCTAGTAACCGCCAAGTCTTCTAACATACAATACTATTGGCAGTTACTCCTATCCGTCGCACGCTCCATACGTATCGGTGGCCAGCCGACTACGCGGAAACATGTCCTACATGTGACTCACATCACATGATACAACAAGTGTCAAGGACGTATGGGATATACCAATACCTCAACATCAATGGGTGGTCCATAAACTAAGTCAATGTAAGAGAATAAATAAAGCAAGGAAAAACGACCGATAGAGTCGCTTGCACCCAAGTGTGACTTGGACGCACAGTTTAAATATCACGAAACAAAATGCTGAAAATAGCCACTGAAAATAAGAACATAATAATCACAGAGTAAGGTGGCAAGGTATCTTGCTTGCAGTGCGAGAAGAGCAAATCCAAGAGTGGCAAGTTTTAGCACCAAAACTCACAAGTCACAGATGACTCCAAATGCTGAAACAAACATCAAAAATGATCTCGATGAAGAAGATATACCTAGGAAATGCCTGTCCAAAAGTCAAATTCTGGAATAGGGGCAAAACCGTAATTTCGGGTCAAAACGATGTCCGCCGTTGGACCCGCTTTGCACCGAAACATGTGCCAAAGTCTACGGACTCTAAAGTCGTCAAACTACATGTCTACGGTTTCAGTTTGAGGAGAGGAACTCAACGGTATGTCCAGTTTTGGATTCGGAGGAGCCGTGTACAAAATCGCCCGTTTGAGTGGGTCGCGGGCCCGCCAAAAATGGGTTCCGATTCGACCTTCTCATAATGGAACCAAACTTGGCATGCAGGACCAGAATTTCGATTCGGACCTGTTGGCGTAAGTTTCGTCACGATTCGACGCTTGTACACGAAGTTATGGGCAAGTTTGCAAAATGCCGATACGGGGGTATCTCGACGGATACGCGTTGATTTCGTCGCGCACACGCGACGAAATTGAGTTCCGTCAGTTCCCACACGTCCGCAACGTCCATACGCGCCTTTCGATGCGTATAGTGCGCGACCACGTCGCCCGGTTTGTCGGGGCGTACGTTGTATCGGACAAAATTTTCTAAAATCTATTATTTTGAAACCAGTTTTTCACTCAAGTTTAACATGGAATTAATTCTCACACAGAAATCGAAATACCGATCTATCAGTTGTGTTTCAATCGTGGTTATGTCGTCTTCACACGTGTTCAATTAGTTTCTGAAAAATCTCGACATATAGTTCGGAATCTGGCTTCGAAGTTGAGGTTTTGGACTATCCTAAAACTGTTCCGTTCCGACAGTTTTTCGGGAATTTGGTTTCGAAATACCGAGCGATATATGGGGTTTCGCTCGATTCTACCAGAGAGGGTTTTGAGAGGGATGTATCTACTATGCATAGCATTCGATAGATCGAACTTTCGTCGAATAGATTTAAAGAAATCGGAATTGGAAGATGGGTACCTGAGTTTTTCGAAAACAGAGTATCCTCTGTTAACTGTCGACTCCGAGCGATTGGATGGCGATCCGAACGTCGGCAACGATGGACAGGAGATCGACGGTGAGCGTGGGGTACGGGGGAAGGTGGGCGGCCTTGGGTCAAGAGATTTTGGATTATGAGAGGGGGTTAGGGTTTCGGTTTCGATGAGCGGATTTATATACTGCCGCTACTGCTAATTCGAATAGGACTAATACTAAGGCTCGGGTTGCAAGTATTACAATTGCAGCTGGGCTGCTAAGTCCCAACATGAGGGTGTGGGGTCGGGTCCACCCCCTTGCAGCCATTGGTGCGTTCAAGGCTATTAGGGGGGTCGGGTCTTAGGAATGGTAGCAGCTGAAGCTGCTTTCAATTACAATAGGGGGGTCGGCTGAGGTGGACCGGCCCACGTGGCTGGTCCCCTCCAATCATTTTTTTTAACAAACAGTAACTTTATATATATATATATATATTTTATATATATATATATATATATATATATATATATATATATATATATATATATATATATATATATATGTATATATATTAAGCAAGCAATAAACTCCTAAAAATGTACCAATAAATTTCCTAAAATTTTAGAATTTACTATATACCTTATTTAATAGAAATATTAACAGCACACATATAATATATACACACATGCATTTATACTTACGTACACATACCAAATAAATTCTAAATAATATAGAAAAATAATTTTTAAGGCACTAAAATAATTTAGGAAAATATTGGGGGTTTACACCTTCGGCATACCCGACTCGAAACTTATGGATACTTGTCGACATAACTTCCTTCCTACGGTAAAGTTTTGTCTGGGTATACATAAGTATGATAAATGGCCTGCTTTCATTGGGGCCGCTGATGCTACTAAAAACGACGTTCCTAACCTGGAACTACTGGGTTTGAAAATACCCAAATTCGAAGACAAGGGCAAGCATCCTCAAACTATCCATGTCCGCGGGGGTAAAGGGAAAAAAGTCCTGAAGGTCGACACATCCAAAGGAGCTTCCAATTCTCAGGGCACCTCCAACAAGCCTAAGGAGACCTTCTCCTTTGATGAAGATGATGTCATTACCATCTTCCATACATTGACAAAGGGTAATAAACTGACATTGCCTCAACCACGACGTCCTGCAAAGACGAACCAACTCAATGATCCCAAGTACTGTCTCTATCATTAGTACGTGCATCATTCCACCAAGGACTGTATCATCCTAAAGAAGAAGATACAACAGCTTATCGACAGCCAAGTGGTCAACCTCGAAGCTGAAGATAAGGTCATATCTTCTAACATGATCTCTCTTCAGTTTGGTGACTTTCCTCCTACAGAAGTCCTAGACGATGCGGTCTCGATTCCTAAGGCAATAATGGAAGTCATCAACCTACCGCCAGCTCGTAACTCAACGTTGGTGCCATTCACAACTGAACATAGTGAGATCATGTTGGTCCATCCGGACCTTGTACAAGAAGTGACGTAGGGGGTGGTACCTCCCAAAGCCAAAAGGGACGAGAAATACAAGTCATGCCATATGGTATCCTCTCCCATCTACGAGGTTCTATCTGGCAAGACGCGATCGGGAAAGACTTATCTTCGGACATACGATCCCGCACAAGAAGATACAGTACCTCCTCAACCTCCTGCAGCCCCACAAGCTCAGAAGCTGGCCCGTCTAAGTCTCCAACTTCGGACAAAGCCAAGCTGAAGGAGACGCGGTTTGACAAGTCTTTGAAGGCGTCAGCTCTCGAGGGCATAGATCAGCCCTACAACTTTGACATACTGGCACAGCTAGCCAATACACCTGCCAGGTTGTCTATGTTCGATCTGTAGCGACTCTCCAAAGAAACATAGAAGGCCTTAAGTGAGGCACTACTACATGCTGACTCTTACCTCGCCGAAGTCAAAGCCCCCGCCGTAGACCCTATCTCCTATCCTCACTGCCACAATACTATGGAAGTGGTGCCCAATATCACCTTTTCACAGGAGGACATGTTACTAAAAACTAATCGTCATAATACACCACTGTACTATACAGGGTATACCGAGGCAATCAAGGTGGACCGCATGCACATCGATCCAGGATCCTCCATCAGCATCATTCCTAGAAGTTTGCTTCAAATTTAGAGGATCCCTCTGCACAAGTTATCTGCAACCAACACAACTATCATGGCTTTCAATGCTAGTCAAAGCCACCCGTTGGGCAAGATCCGTCTCAAGTGCCAGATCGGTGATCTCTGAACGGAGCTTTCCTGCTATGTGATCGATGCCAATGTATCATATAATGTCTTGTTGGGACGTCCGTGGATTCACGATAAAATGATCGTTCCATCCATACTTCACCAGTGCTTCAAGTACGTCAACAGCAACAATGTCATGAAGACGGAGTTTGCCGATGTCGATCCTTTTAAGGGCATCGAAGCTTACTATGGAGATTCGGTACTTTACCAATCTCAGCCCCCCAAGGATGACGACAACGAAGCTGACAGTGAAGCTGAAATAAGATCATCCTCCAATGATGGTCCCCTGATCATCCGGGTCAAAGGACGTACTACTTCAAAAAGTACTCCGAAGCCTCTCATAATCTGGGTGAAAAAGAAGAACCCTGACAAGGCAAACCATTAACCATCACTCTCAGCAAAACACCCCGGAAGGAACCTACTGATGCCCATCCTCCCATTCCTGAAGAATTATCCTACGTGGTGAACTCGGCCAAGACTGTGGCTCCTTTTCTAGATGATGATCCTCTCAATGAGTAAATCAATACTCACAATAATGTACCTTCAGTGGATGATGTTATTCTTGAAGAAGAACTTGCGTATTTCTTTAGTAAAGGTTTATCTTTGAATTACTCCGATGTCTATCAATCCGTAAACCACTACATAGATACGATATATGCTCTGGAGCACGGCATAGGACCACACCTCTGCATGCCGGTCACGATGCCTCACCTACGGGAAAAAGTTTACCCAGAAGATATCCACTACTTCATCGTTCCAGCCAGAAAGAAGGATGAATAACTAATCATCTTCGGTCGTATAATTGGCGAGAGAAAGTTTGTTCCAGACTCTACTTCTTCCAAGCACAACACGGAAGCTGACTATTACTCTGGAAAAATGCAACTTTTCTGATATAGTTGGCAGGCCAAGAATATCATCCAGAACATGGGATATGACATCAAAAGCGACCAGGGGCTAAATTACGGTCGGGGATGACGATTGCCAATACGACACTTTGTTTCTCCCGGCAAACCTGAGAACTACTATCAATGAAACGGTGTTGGTTTGGGCTATGTCACTCCTCCAACAACTCCCAAAAGATTAGATGATGAAGCAGATCATTGTTTTCATTCTTCTGACTACTCCCTCTGGGACTCAGACTCCAGCATTGGCAACATGTTCAAGGCAACTCTGTCCGTGAACATGGTTTCTGTTGACCAAATCGCAGATAATGTCTAATCGATCGAGCTCGAACAATAGGCTCAAAAGATAGACACTAGGTGGGAGCTGCACTTCGAACAGCGTGAACCACCTACCGAAGACGAAGTCATCCAAGTCAATTTAGGAGATGAATCATATTTTAAACCAATCTTCATCAGCAAAAGTCTATCTAACGAAGAACGCCAATCTCTTATATAGCTTATAAGAGAATACATCAACGTCTTTGCATGGAGTTATGAAGACATGCCAGGCCTGGATCCTAAAGTCGTCATGCACCGCCTGAATATTTCGTCTAAAGCTAAGCCAGTGAAGCAGCAACAACGACGATTCCGACCAGATGTCATGGAGGCCATATAAAATGAAGTAAAGAAGCTCATTGCCACTGGATTCATTTATGAAGAACAACAACCTGATTGGGTTGCCAACATCGTTCCAGTTATAAAAAAGAATGGTAAAGTTTGAGTCTGTATCGATTACCGTGATTTGAACTCTACATGCCCGAAGGACGAGTTCCCTCTACCAATCATCGATATAATGATCGACAATACTTGCGACTTCGAGCGGATGTCCTTCATGGATGGGTTCTCAGGCGACAACCAGATTAAGATGTTCTCCGACGATGAGAAGCACAAAACTTTTTGAACACCATTGGGGGTAAACTGTTATATGGTGATGTCCTTCGGATTAAAAAATACTGGGCGACATACAAGTGAGCCATGAACAAAATTATTCACAATTATTTGCACAAAACAGTCGAGTGCTACATAGACGATATCACAATTAAAAGTCGTCTCAAGTGCAACGAACTCCAAGACTTGAGAACGGTGTTCGAACTAATGCGTGCACACTAACACAAGATGAATCCAACCAAGTCTTTTCTGGGATTCTCCAGCGGCAAGTTCCTTGGATTAGTCATCACTTTAAAGGGTATACATCTGGACCCAGAGAAAGTGAAGGGTATCCTCGATATGCATCCTCCAAGAAACCTAAAAGAGCTATGCGGACTACAAGAAAGGCTAGCCTACATCAGACGATTCATTTCGAACCTTTCTGGAAGGTGTCAACCATTCACTCAGCTCATGAAGAAAGGTGTATCTTTCGTCTAAACTGAACAATGTCAACGTGCGTTCGACGACATCAAGGCGTATCTTACAAGCCCTCCAATATTGGTAGCTCCAAAAATGGGGAAGCCTTTCTAACTATATGTTCGCGCTATGGACCATTCTCTTAGTGCCCTCCTAGCACAGAAGAATGAAGGCGGCCATGAACAGGCAATCTACTACCTCAGCCACACAATGGTGGGTGTCGAGCACAGATACACACCAGTGGAGAAGGAATGCCTTGTACTAGTATTTGCCATCCAGAAGACACGCCACTATGTGTCTGGGCAGACTATCCATATCACATCTAAAGTCAATCCTCTCAGAATACTCATGACTAAACCGGGTTCTCTCAATTCCCATTTAGCTACATGGGTAATGTTATTGACTCCGTATGATATGCTTTCCATTCCTCAGAAGGCAGTAAAAGGCCAAGCATTAGCTGATTTCCTGGCAGCTCATCCGGTGCCAGAATCTTTGAAACTCTACGTCAAAATCTCCGATGAAGTAGTAGAGTCTAACACTGCAACTGAAGAAATTCCCATTTGGCGAATATTCTTTGACGGTGCAACAAGAACACGACCCAAATAAAATATTATGGCTGGAGTAGGTGTCGTGCTCGTGTCACCTGATCATCTGGTTATATATCGTGTATATTCTCTCGTGGAACCATGCACCAATAACGTGGCTGAATATAATGCCCTATTAATCGGCTTGTAACTGGCAGAACAACTGGAAGTTGACTATCTAGAAGCGTACGACGATTCCAAGCTAATAGTTAGTCAACTCTGAGGGGATTATAATGTTCGTCACGAAGATATCATCCCCTATCACAGAGCTACAATCGAGTTGGCGTCTACTTTTGCTGGATTCTTCATCGAGCACGTATATCGACTACAGAATATAGAAGCAGATGCTCTAGCCGGTCTCGCTGCTTCCTTGGCCGTTCCTACCAATACTCAGCAGTCGATCACAGTGTTTGGTCGAAAACTATTCTGTGTGAAAGATGCCTTGCATATTCATCACAGTTACACAACGGAAACAAACGTTGATATTAAAGACTGGAGATTCCCTTTCATAGACTACGCTGTCTATGGAATCCTTTCCGAGGACACGAAAGAAGCAGTGTCTATCCAAAGGCGATCCCTCAAATTTTACTACGAGACAGCTACCAAGATGTTGTACCGCCGATCTTACGATGGGTACTGTTACGATGTTTATCAGACACAGAAGCCAAACATGCACTCCGGAAGGCTCACGATGGAGTTTGTGGTGCACATCAACAAGGCCCCAAATTATAAGATCGCCTTAAAAGAATGGGTTATTACCGGCCCACAATGATAGCAGATGCTGTTGAATATACGAAAAAGTGTAGAGCTTGTCAGTTCTACGTCGATTTCATTCATCAACCTTCAGAGTTTCTACACCCGATGGCAGCATCTTGGCCGTTTGAAGCCTGGGGCATGGACGTCATAGGACCAATCAGCCCGCCATCCTCCAAAGGACATCGGTTCATCCTAGCCATAACCGATTACTTCTCCAAATGGGCGGAAGCTATACCGCTCACCGAAGTGAAGGCATCAAACGTGATCAATTTCATCAAACATTACGTCATCAACCACTTCGGCCTATATCGCAGGATCATCCATGATAATGGTCCACAGTTCGCAAGCAATGCATTCTATCGGTTCTGCGATAGGAATAGAATCCAGAACATAGCCTCTACTGCCTACAATCTAGCGGCTAACGGGCTAGCAGAAGCCTTCAATAAAACCATCATAAAATCTCTCAAGAAGTTCGTGTCTTCAAACAAGCGCGATTGGAATAAGAAGTTTGGTGAATGTCTATGGGCCTATCGTACAATGGTCTGGACTCTAACAGGCAGTACGCCATTCTCTCTAGTTTATGGGAGCGAAGCAGTTCTTCCCCTAGAAATCTAGATTTCTTCTCTTCGAATAGCCTTAGCTAGCGAGTTGACTACCGAAGAAAGCTACCGTCTGCGACTCTAGGAGCTCGAAGTACAAGACGAAAAATGCTTGTTAGCTCAGCAGCACATTGAGCTATACAAAGCACGCCTTTTCAGAGCCTTCAATAAAAAAGTGAAGAAAAAAATCTTCCAAGTCGGCGACCTAGTCTTAGTAGTGAGAAGACCAATGGTCATGACACACAAAAGAAAAGGAAAATTCCAGCCTAAATGGGAATGTCCTTTCACCATAGAATCAGTGTATTCTAATGGTGCGTACCGACTAACCAAGCTCGATGGTGACTTGCTAATGATGCCTATCAACGGCAAGTTCCTGAAGAAATACTATGTGTAACCTTTTTACGAAATGTTTACATATGTTCAGTCATGTAAATGTACAGTACGATGTTTATATGATTCAAAAAATTATCTAACTATTATCCATATTTTAAGAGTCTTGAATACGCCCTGGATAATAGGTCCTCTAAAAATTTCCCCAGTGGAATCATTCCCGTTTTTGACTCTGTCCAAACTCAGCTTGACGAAAACAAGTAACGTCCCTATTACCTCTGAATTGTTTTTCGATAATTATTTCGCCAGTGAAATGATTATGTTTTGCCATGTCCATATAACTTCTGAGCAAGGCATTAATTAAGGATAATCACGTCCTTACTACCTCTGAATTATCCACTCCCACCTAACGTTATATATCTTTCCACGTCTATATCAAAATTCCCCAGCAGAATACCCACTGGAAATATCCTTGCTACGTCCACATTACCTCTAGTTCCGATATTTCACAAAAACATAGATTCTTTATTCTTTACGTCTATTAAGAGACAGAAAAATGGTACAAGAGCCGTGACAGCTGAAAAGAAAAAAAGAGAGAAGAAAGTTACAAAATTCTACGGGATACATATACGGGTTATATTGTGTCTTATAGCCGCAACTTTGGCTTCAGACTTTGCGGTAGCTCGACGGCGCGCCTATTCTTGATGAGCAGCTTCATCTTCGAAAAGGATCAGACTCAGATGCTTTCTCTCGAACTTCGCCAGCTGTTCTTCTAAATGGGCGGAAGTGGTGGCAGTCATGGCAGCCTGAGCCAGATAATCCTCCAGTTCAGATGTCGCCGCCCTCAAGTCGGCTTCAAGTTGGACGATCTCATTCTTGATCTGCGCGATGTGATTATACCTCTCGGTGATCTGTGCAGTCAGTTTGTTCTTCGAGGCGGCACACGCCTCACTTGCAGCATTGAACTAACCATACTGGTCAACCAATTCGCCGATCTCCCGAACGAGGGCGTCCTTTCTCACCAGGAAAGTAGCCTTCTCCTCTGCGAGAGCCTTGATCAGAGCCTCGTCTTCCGCACGGAACATGGATGACGGGCTCCGTTGTTTAGCATCCCAGAATCGAGCTACCTGACCCTCCAGGTCATTCAGAACATTCCTCGGAGTATTAGCATGCTCTTCATAGCCGAAAATGCTCCAGAGGGCCGCCACTTGGCACTCTGGGACTGCCTTTACAGTGCCGAAGGCAGCATTCCAATTCAGGACTCCAGGAAGCTTTACTTTCAGTACAGAGTAGAAAGCTTTGATGACTTCCTGGGCCATCTCCTCATCTTTAGTGGAGGTCATCAGGGAGGAGGCTTGGAAAGTTTCTTCCGCTCTAGAAAGGAATAACTGACAAGAAGCCAAACCTGATAAAGAAAAATATATACACATCAATAACCAAAAAAGTGGAAGGAAAATGCGAAAGAGTTGTAATTTCGTACCTTTGGCTTGCTTAACTCCAGCCTGGACTACGCCATCAGTCTTGGCTTTAGGGAAACCAAGAGCAGGCCCAGACTGTTCAAGGGAAATAATATCATGGCCCTGAGCAGCATCAGGCCTGATATCCTCCACAACCTCAGCCGGAACAGGAGCGGATTCAGCAATAGCCCCCTCAACAGGCTTCTCAACTTCTCCTTCTGTAGCCGATACCAGCTCACTAACAGCTCCCCCAACACCAGCAAAATTGGAGGAGCCAAGAACAACTTCTGTCCCCTCCCCAATGGCGGGGACTATCTTCGCGAGGGGTTCTTTCCCTTTGTCTACAAGTGAACATACAGTCGTGGTCAGTCTCACAAGGAGCACGCAAAATTGAAGTCTAAAAATCTCATCCGAAGAGAGGCACAAAGACAACGTACCCGCAGGAGGATGAGCCGATTGGACTTGGTTCTCATCCCGCTCTTTCATCGTAGTTCCTATTGCAGACATATCCCCCACAGATATGTCGTAGGAGAAACTGATCTTATGATTGCCGTCAGGGTCTAGGCCTTTGTCCTGATCACCCTGTCGCGCAAGTCTTACAGCCGAAGAAGACCCACCCTCATCCATCAGTCGAGGACAAGCAGGGGGCTCTGTTGTCACATCCACCTCCTCAGATGAGGAGGCACCTACCTCAGTTGCAATTTCGGGGTCTAGTGCAAAGGACAAACGCAAAGGTGAGAAAGCTTCCAAAGGCTTGACCAGAACGGCTACAGAGTCTAGAAAAGGGTCTACCTCCCGAATGGCAACGGCCTGCAAAGCCGTCTGCCGAGAAGACCTTTTGGGAGGAGGCGAGCCGGCACCCACGTCCACAACCTTCTTCCTTCGGGAAACAATCACCTTCGTCCTTTTTGGCCGTGGCACCAGCTCGGTGGGAGCCTTCCTCTTATGAGGAACGGTAGGAAGAGGTTCTTCAGTGTCCTCTCTCCGAGGCGCTGCAATGATAGGCTCTTCAACAACAACTCTCTGTTGTGGCGCTACATTTGGTTCAATTGTGGGTGCGACTTCTTCCTTTTTGTAACTTCCTATTGCACGTGCTCGTCCTATATCAGCAAGGGTAGGGGCAAGCTTGGTCCCCGATATAAAACAATGCTCACGGTCATACCAAAAAAGAAAGGTATTCACCTGGATATAGACCTTAGCAGCAACAAAGAGCATGTGGGTGTCGGGTTTATCTTCGGGCAAGATAAAAACTGCCCCTGTACATCCAACATTGTAGTAGCCCCATGCACGGGCCCCGTCGATTAGACTCCCTATCGACTGGAGATGAGGACTGGGATTTTCCAAGAGAAGGTGACTGTAGCCAAATTGTCGTGCAAAGCGGCTTGGCAAATAAGGTTCCAGAAAAGTGTGGTTCATGTTCCTGAATACCAGATGGGAAGGCTTAATGGATTGGAGCCAACAAAATGCTCCAATAGAAAGGCTAGTAGTAAGTGCTCCTTCATCTACTAGGGTGTCTCCCGTACGACCACTACCAGATGGAGGCAATACTCTGAAGAATTCGTAATTCTACAAAAAACTCAAAGCCCTCCTGCAAATAGGCACCCCTGTAACAGTCCAATCCGTGTCTCTGAACCTCCGAATGAAGGTATCTCCCGAAAAAGAATTGGCCATCAGCCCGACGTTCATCAATTTAGGACAATACAGTACCAACAACCCTATCAGATAGTGGAATTGTAACTCAGTCCTAGCAAAGTCCTTCCTACCCTCGAATGTTATTACGTGCACAACAGAATATGGCAAACCCTGTTGGATGGCACAGACCATCGCTGAAAGCAGAGCAAGTGGGCGTCCAAAGGCCAGCCTTATAGCTAGAAGTATCATCCCCCGGCTGATTCTTTCAACAGAACCTGAACCGCCAGAGACTACGCAGTCACGAAGCCATATCATCAGAAAAGCGGCTAGCACCGCCTTTTCTGACATCTTAAACTCGGTTTGTCTGAAGAAATGATAAATCAGGGAATTTCCTTCAGGATCGTCACTATCTCCGGTATCTGTAGCTTCGTAATCTGTCATCAGCTGATCTATCTCAAAGATCGTCAAGGGCTTAGGCGACGAGAAGGAGACTGGACCATTCCTCCCTTCTCTAGTGAAAACATAGTTTGTCAAACCCTCGTATGCGGGATGGACCCCTCGGTCTTACCCTTCTTCGTAATCTGGTGACGAATGAAAAAGTGACAAAATAATTCTTTGTACACATTCATCATATCAGAGCTCTCCTTCTCCAAATCCAAGATCTCTGTATCACTGGAGATATATTCTGCATACGGCTCCGTCCCTGTCACGCCCCAGAACTAGAATACTGGCAAGTAGGAACGGACAAGGCCAGCTACATATACCAAAGTACTCTAGTACTCTGAAACAACGTATAAGCTGTATAGATGGGGGTCACTGCTAAAAACCAACAGTCAATCCTAGGTCACATAATCCTAGATATCTCAGTCTCAGACAAGAAGTAAGGTACAAGAATATGATCATCATGCATATAAGACAGTAAAGCGTCCCAAACTATAATATATAGATGATCATGAAGCTAGTAATACAAAATGAAGAACTAGCAAGACTAAGTAATACATGATCAGCTCTAGCTGCAGTCTAGAAATATAACATCATGTCTAAGCCCGTAGGCCGAAAGTCAAGTCCAAAACACGAGCTAAACACGTGCTCGGTGGCTAAATGCCTCAAAAGAATATGTACAGAAAAGAGTGGGTAAGAGAAAGAACACCCACTCAAGTCCCCTGGTGCTCTGGGTGGTCACTATCGAGTGGAAGGTCCGGAAGATCCTCGGGCTCCTCAACTAGATCTGGTCAATACAAAACCAGTGGGGTCAGAACCCCAATAGCAAGTACCACAAAGGAAGCAAAACCAGGATGCAATTTATAACATCTCTAAGATAAAGCAGTAAACGAGACTAGAATAGTAAATTGGTACCACAGTGTTTACGAAAGGAAACTGGAACATGCAAGAAGGATAACAAGTGAATACATAGAATAAACTGGACAGGTGAGCATATGGAGAAGCCTAGCATGTAGTAGGAAGAATAGCGTGTAAGGAAAGATTGGAAGCTAAGTACAACAATAAGATAAACTGGAGCAAGACTAGACTAGACAAGAATAAACTCCATCAATCAATCACGGCCAAGCAATGAGTACGGCTTAATACTTTAGCTAACTAGGGTTGCCACAATCCTAATTACTAACACATACAAGTTTGAGAAATCCAAGTCCAGTTACCTGTAACGCCCCAGTCCCAAAATACGTAGGACTAGGAACGTAGACATGCCAGCTGTATTTATACGAAGTATACTCCAATATATAGAAGCCTCGTATAAATACATAAGCTGTAAAATACAGTAGAACCATAACTAATCTCATCCACGCAAAATAAATGAATAAAAGACATCATATAAAGATAATGAATTTTCTTGATAAAATATGTTGGGCGGAGACAAATCTACTACCAACAAGTAAAGGAAAAATACATGGAAAATAAAATAACTTTGGCGAGCGAAGCGAAGACGATCCAGGTGCAATCATCCTCGAAAAATAGCAATGAACACGGCTAGAGCTAAAGCACCTGCGAAAGACAATAGCACACACCTGGGAAGATAACGAGGTCCTCAGAGGGACATAACAAGACACATAATAGCATGCCATATAAACTGAATAAATATTGCTCAAATAAATAAGTAAATCGAATTATAACATGGTCCAATACGCACCTACTGAACGAGCGTACCATCCCCCCAACCAAACAAGGACAGGAGATGGTAAACTAATTCACGGTAACGTATCTTCCCATGCTATGAATCCAATATGGTATCCGGACCCCAACAAGGTTCAATACCTTCTCATCGAAGTAGTAAGTCATACCTACAACCAAACAAGGACAAGATGTGACGAACTAATCCGCGACAAGTTATTGTCCCAAGCCACGGTCAGATACAAGTACCCAAACCAAAAGTACTCGTACCTATCGGATAAGGTAGCCTAACCGTTCTAAGTGAAATGTAGTTAAGAACAATCCTTCCTACGCATGGGCCCTGGCTGAATAGGATCGGCATAGTCCTCCCTTGGGCACCAGAGGCCCCATCAGTAAGATCATGACGTTCCGCAGAATCGTCAGTGGCCATCAGTAATCATGGGTCATCAACCCCATATCTCCAGTGGAGAGTCCGGGTCACAAGAGAAAGTGCATCGAAGCCCATACGCTAAGGAATTCTCCTCCCCGCCCAATGCCTACGGTGTTGTATCCACAACACAAAACCATTATAACCGCTAAGTCAAACTAGCGTACAATCTCTATTAGCGGTTATTCCTATCGCACGGCTTGTCCGTACTGGTGGCCAGCCAATCACGCACTTCCGTGTTCTACATGCGACACACAACTTCATGGTACAACGTGTCAAGGCCATGAATGCAACACACAAAGGTGGTCCCTTAAATCTTGGTTTAATGTGTAAGAAAAATAATACATAGCAGAGAATATAAATGAACAGTAAGTTCTAACAGTTATGCCATGTATCACAGTTTATTTTGCATAAAGAAAATAATGAACAATGCATGAAATATGAGCTAAAATAAGTAAACAGCTAATGGCAAGGTGTCTTGCCTGGTAGGATGCTTGGTGTGCTGTAATGATCAAGCTGGCATGGAGTTATGACTTCGGTGCAACAACTATGCAAGGTGATCTCGGGTGGTGACACGGACAGTTCCATTGGGTCCAGAAGGGTTAATTTAGTTAGGGTCAATAGGTGGAAGGGAAAAATTTGCAAAGGGATAGGAAGATTGGTTACGCACAAGAGAAAATCAAAGAAATAATGGATAAACAATAAGATATAGAAAAACTATTTATAATACTGGTAAAACAATATATTTTAGTTAATATTTGTTAAAAAATATCTTTTGAAAATCTAGTAACTTATTTAAGGCAATTCCTTAATTTATCAAAATATCTTTGACTAGCAAAACTAGATGTAAACATACCCCAAAAATATTTTATATATTTCATAAGGAAAATTATACTCAATACTAATAATATTTTCGATAATAATAGGAAATAAAATATTTACAAATAATATCATAATTATAATAATAATAAACCTTTATCACTAAAATATATATTTTTGAAATTTATATATGTTGTTTTAAAACAGTATTGAATATAAAAATATCAACAATAATTATGATAGTAATTAAGAATACTTAGTAAATATTATAAAATGAAATTATAATTACTATATGGTACTGTTATGAAAGAAGAAAAAAATATAAAGAATCAAACAAAAAACAACAAAAACAAAAACAAAAAAAAAACAAAAACAACCCAGCACAGTGCTCTGTGCTCCTCCCTCGAATGAGGGGACACCGAATTAAATAGATCAAGAGAGAGAGAGAGAGGGAGAGTGAAAATAAAAAGGAGTCTGAGAAGAGAGAGAATCGAGTGAGAGAGAGGAAAAGAGGGGGCAACCGGAGTAGCTCCGACGAGGCGGAGAACAGCGGAGGAATGGTGTGGCGACAGAGGGAGGTTTTGGCCGGGCGGAGCTCACTCGCGCGGAGTCGAGCGCGGCAAAGATGAGTGGGCGGCCGGTGGTTGACGCCGGGGCTCGGGTCGGCAAGGGCGCGGCGGAGGGTTTGAAGCGACGGATCGGGGCTGTCGGGGGCTCGACGGTGAGGGCGGCGTCGGCGGACGCTGGGTCGTGGGATGAGATGGGCTCGGGCACTGCGGCGGGAAGGAGGGTTTTTGCGGTGGCCGACGACGGAGGCTCAGGCGCGGGAGGAAGACGGAGGGCGACGGTCGGCTCCGGCGAGGTAAGGGTTTAATTTTATTTTTTGGGGTTTTTCTTGGGTTGTGGTGGCGGTGGGCTGTGGTTTCCGGCCAGTGGCCGTGGCGGCGTTGGCGGGGGTTCGATGGTTGGCCGAGGAGAGGCGGCCGGTGGGCTGGTCGGTGTGCGGACAGGCGGTGGTGCGTCCTGGTAGTGGCGGAGACGGAGGCGGGGGTCGGTTGTGGCGCCGGTGGGGTCGGGGTGTCTTCGAGTGGTAGCGAGCTGTGGTGGAGGTGTGGTCGGGATATGGCGGAGACGGGTCTGCCACGGTGGTGGCGGTGGTAAAGGTGATGGTCGAAGATGGTGAGGGTGGCGGCTGACCGGAGACGAGGGACCGGGGTCGGGTGTGCTGGTCGAAGTCGGGATGGTGGTCGCGACGGCGCTGGCTTTGGTGGCCATGGAGTCGGGTTGTGTCGGCAATGGAGGTGTGGTGGTCGACAAGGCAGGGTAGGGTTAGGATTTGGGTTTTGGATGAATCGTGTCGGAGTTGTCGACACGGGAAAATAAATGTATTTGTAATAGATGGAATAAGAATTTGGGACGTGGAACACGGACACGGACACGAGGC
Organism: Iris pallida; assembly: GCA_029216955.1. Lineage (NCBI taxonomy): Eukaryota > Viridiplantae > Streptophyta > Magnoliopsida > Asparagales > Iridaceae > Iris > Iris pallida. Next base: position 3,521,755 of record JANAVB010037415.1, on the reverse strand, counting down.
ACTGCACTTATGGTGGAGAAATTTGTGGAGGAATTAATAAAAAGTTGGAGGAGTACCTGCCTATTTATAGGATGTGGTTATTCCCAATTGGATAAGAATTAGGATCCCTTAAAACCCAATTTAGATATTTCCTAATTTAATTTAAAAGCAATCAAATCCAAATCCAAATCCAAATCCATATCTAATTTAAATGAAATTAAATTTTAGTTTAAAATCGAATAGGATAAATCAAATTTTAAATACTTAACTATTTAAATAAATCCAAAATTTCAAATCAAGGTTTAAATTGCCACAATAATTTCAAAATATGTTTTCCAAAAATACTATTATAATAATTTCGAAAATATCTTATTATTTAAAATACCCTTAATAAAATATTTATGAAATAAATATTTTTGCACGAAGAATATTATTTATTATTAATAATTGCTAAAACAATAGACTTTTTATAGCAAGAATAATAATTCTATATAATATTTTGAAAGTGTAATAAAATAAAAAAATTGTTTTTCTAAAATATGTATGCTCGCACATATTCGCACTCGTCGAGCAAATTCAAAAAAGAAATAAAAGTCGTGCACGACGTATAATACGACTACGCGATGTGTATTACGAAAATTTTAAATCAGTACTAAATTTAATTAAAAAAAATAGTAGAAATTTTAGGGGTTTTACATCCTACCCAACTTAAAAGAATTTTGTCCTCGAAATTAAGAATTTCGTAGGGGGGTGAGAAGACACAAGGGTTATCGGTGGGGAACAATCAATAACAAACTCATGTCGTAAGAATTCACGATCTAGATCATAGAAAAATAATGAGGGTCACGATTAAGAGAACGAAATAGATTCACTTAAATTAAGCGATTAGAGGGTCTTGATAGGGCCGAGTAGTTTGGGATGAAGATATAGCAACATCGAGTGGTAATGGTCATGATTGATAGGACAGCTAGAGGAATTTCGAGTATAACGCCTTCGTCTTTCGAAAGTTGGTGAAGGCGAAAGCAATATAGAGTTCAAAAAAGGCGTTATCGAATACGGATACGTGATTCAAAGACGATCGAATAATTTCAAAGGAATTGTCCGGGCAGTCGTGGATGGGATTCTTAAAGGCCAAGTTTAATTATGTACCATCCACGTAGAACGATAGACAAAAGCGAACCAAAGTGCACTCGGTTGATCAGACCATCCTGCACCGGTTCTGATTAGACAACATGTTAGTGGGAATTCTTCCAATAACATATGTCATGAACAAGCTTGGTAAAGATTTGAGCTTGCAAAAACTAGGCTACATTAGCATCATTAGTCTAGATAGTAAAAATATAGGCACGAGATTAAGATTGAAATAAAGAACAAATATGAATAGTCTAAGAGTCATAAGGATCTAAGTCTTGTTTATTCCTATACCATCATTCTATGGTTTTATTTACCAAGGCTTGATTGACCAAATGGGTTAACTTCCTCTAGTCTCTATGGTATAGATAATACCATTTGTATTCTCCTTAATGGTCAAGTGTGTGTCAGGTCGTGGGGTATTCTACCAAACTTAAAAAATTTAGCTAAGGGTGTTTGGGGGCATCTAACTAGTAGGGTCAATCTCTAGCAAGCACGAAGGAAAGATAAGAATAATGATAGGAGGAATCAAGCAAGATGCAATCGATGAGTCGAATGGTAGATCGAATATGGAATCGAGGAAAGAGGTCAAGTATGTGGATGAGATCCTAGACTTCTAATCCTATACGCAGGCTTGCTTGGTACGGTAAAGTAACCAAACAATTTATCTTGACCTGCATGGGCCACCACAAAAACATGTAACGCCCCTGTCCCAAAATACGTAGGACTAGAAACATAGACATGACAGCTGTATTCATACGAAGTATACTCCAATATATGGAAGCCTCGTATAAATACATAAGCTGTAAAATACAGTAGAACCATAACTAATCTCATCCACGCAAAATAAATGAATAAAAGATATCATATAAAGATAATGAATTGTCTTGATACAATATGTTGGGCGGAGACAAATCCACTACCAACAAGTAAAGGAAAAATACATAGAAAATGAAATGACTTTGGCTAGCGAAGCGAAGACGATCCAAGTGCAATCATCCTCGAGAAATAGCAATGAACACGGTTAGAGCTAAAGCACCTGCGAAAGACAATAACACACACCTGGGAAGATAACCAGGTCCTCAGAGGGACGTAACAAGACACATAATAGCATGCCATAAAAACTGAATAAATATTGCTCAAATAAATAAGTAAATCAAATTATAACGTGGTCCAATACGCACCTACTGAACGAGCGTACCATCCCCCCAACCAAACAAGGACAGGAGATGGTAAACTAATTCACGGTAACGTATCTTCCCATGCTATGAATCCAATATGGTATCCGGACCCCAACAAGGTTCAATACCTTCTCATCGAAGTAGTAAGTCACACCTATAACCAAACAAGGACAAGATGTGATGAACTAATCTGCGACAAGTTATTGTCCCAAGCCACGGTCAGATACAAGTACCCAAACCAAAAGTACTCGTACCTAACGGATAAGGTAGCCTAACCGTTCTAAGTGAAATGTAGTTAATAACAATCCTTCCTACGCATGGGCCCTGGCTGAATAGGATCGGCATAGTCCCTCCTTGGGCACCAGAGGCCCCATCAGTAAGAGCATGACGTTCCGCAGAATCGTCAGTGGCCGTCAGTAATCATGGGTCATCAATCCCGTATCTCCAGTGGAGAGTCCGGGTCATAAGGGAAAGTGCATCGAAGCCCATACGCTAAGGAATTGTCCTCTCCGCCCAATGCCTACGGTGTTGTATCCATAACACAAAACTACTATAACCGCTAAGTCAAACTAGCATGCAATCTCTATTAGCAGTTATTCCTATCGTACGGCTTGTACGTACTGGTGGCCAGCCAATCACGCACTTCCGTATTCTACATGCGACACACAACTTCGTGGTACAACGTGTCAAGGCCATGAATGCAACACACAAAGGTGGTCCCTTAAATCTAGGTTTAATATGTAAGAAAAATAATACATAGCAGAGAATATAAATGAACAGTAAGTTCTAACAGTTATGCCATGTATCACAGTTTATTTTGCATAAAGAAAATAATGAACAATGCATGAAATATGAGCTAAAACAAGTAAACAGCTAATGGTAAGGTATCTTGCCTGGTAGGATGCCTGGTGTGCTGCAATGATCAAGCTGGCATGGAGTTATGACTTCGGTGCAACAACTATGCAAGGTGACCTCGGGTGGTGACACGGACAGTTCCATTGGGTCCAGAAGGGTCAATTTAGTTAGGGCCAATAGGTAGAAGGGAAGAATTTGCAAAGGGATAGGAAGATTGGTTACGGACAAGAGAAAATCAAAGAAATAATGGATAAACAATAAGATATAGAAAAACTATTTATAATACTGGTAAAACGATATATTTTAGTTAATATTTGTTAGAAAAATATCTTTTGAAAATCTAGTAACTTATTTAAGGCAATTCCTTAATTTATCAAAATATCTTTGACTAGCAAAACTAGATGTAAACATACCCCAAAAATATTTTATATATTTCATAAGGAAAATTATACTCAACACTAATAATATTTTCGATAATAATAGGAAATAAAATATTTACAAATAATATCATAATTATAATAATAATAAACCTTTATCACTAAAATATATATTTTTGAAATTTATATATGTTGTTTTAAAACAGTATTGAATATAAAAATATCAACAATAATTATGATAGTAATTAAGAATACTTAGTAAATATTATTAAATGAAATTATAATTACTATATGGTACTGTTATGAAAGAAGAAAAAAAATATAAAGAATCAAACAAAAAAAAACAAAAACAAAAACAAAAAAAAACAAAAACAATCCAGCACAGTGCTCTGTGCTCCTCCCTCGAATGAGGGGACACCGAATTAAATAGATCAAGAGAGAGAGAGGGAGAGAGAAAATAAAAAGGAGTCTGAGAAGAGAGAGAATCGAGTGAGACAGAGGGAAAGAGGGGGCAATCGGAGTAGCTCCGACGAGGCGGAGAACGGCGGAGGAACGGCGTGGCGACAGAGGGGGGTTTTGGCCGGGCGGAGCTCACTCGTGCGGAGTCGAGTGCGGCTGAGATGAGTGGGCGGCAGGTGGTTGACGCCGGCGCTCGGGTCGACAAGGGCGCGGCGGAGGGTTTGAAGCGGCGGATCGGAGATGTCGGGGGCTCGATGGCGAGGGCTGCGTCGGCGGACGCTGGGTCATGGGCTGAGATGGGCTCGGGCACTGCGGCGGGAAGGAGGGTTTTATTTGGTGGCCGACGGCGGAGGCTCAGGCGCGGGAGGAAGACGGAGGGCGGCGGTCGGCTTCGGCGAGGTAAGGGTTTAATTTTTTTTTGGGGTTTTTCTTCGGTTGTGGTAGCGGTAGGCTGGGGTTTTCGGCCAGTGGCCGTGGCAGCGTTGGTGGGGGTTCGATGGTTGGCCAAGGAGAGGCGGCCGGTGGGCTGGTCGGGGTGCGGACAGGCGGTGGTGCATCCTGGTAGTGGCGGAGACGGAGCCGGGGGTCGGTTGTGGCGCCGGTGGGGTCGGGGTGTCTTCGAGTGGTAGCGGGCTGTGGTGGAGGTGTGGTCGGGATATGGCGGAGAAGGGTCTGCCACGGTGGTGGCGGTGGTAAAGGTGATGGTCGAAGATGGTGAGGGTGGTGGCTGACCGGAGACGAGGGACCGGGGTCGGGTGTGCTGGTCGAAGTCGGGATGGTGGTCGCGACGGGGCTGGCTTTGGTGGCCATGGAGTCGGGTTGCGTCGGCAATGGAGGTGTGGTGGTCGACAAGGCAGGGTATGGTTAGGATTTGGGTTTTGGATGAATCGTGTCAGAGTTGTCGACACGGGGAAATAAATGTATTTGTAATGGATGGAATAAGAATTTGGGACGTGGAACACGGACACGGACACAAGGCACTGCATTTGTGGTAGAGAAAATTGTGGAGGAATTAATAAAAAGTTGGAGAAGTACCTGCCTATTTATAGGATGTGGGAATTCCCAATTGGATAAGAATTAGGATCCCTTAAAACCCAATTTAGATATTTCCTAATTTAATTTAAAAGCAATCAAATCCAAATCCAAATCCATATCTAATTTAAATCAAATTAAATTTTAGTTTAAAATCGAATAGGATAAATCAAATTTCAAATACTTAACTATTTAAATAAATCCAAAATTTCAAATCAAGGTTTAAATTGCCACAATAATTTCGAAATATGTTTTCCAAAAATACTATTAGAATAATTTCAAAAATACCTTATTATTTAAAATACCCTTAATAAAATATTTATGAAATAAATATTTTTGCACGAAGAATATTATTTATTATTAATAACTGCTAAAATAATAGACTTTTTATAGCAAGAATAATAATTCCATATAATATTTTGAAAGTGTAATAAAATAGAAAAATTGTTTTTCTAAAATATGTACGCTCGCACATATTCGCACTCCTCGAGCAAATTCGAAAAAGAAATAAAAGTCGTACGCGACGTGTATTACGAAAATTTTAAATCAGTACTAAATTTAATTAAAAAAATAGTAGAAATTTTAAGGGTTTTACATTACCTGTCTGCTACTACCTGAATGATCCAAGCCAAAAAGAAAAAAAGTATAGCAGACACACTGCAGTAAGATACATGTGTCCTAAAGAGGTGCCCCACTCGACGATGTGCTGGAATAGTGCTCATCATGACAGATAGCTCCAAATCCCATGTATATATATATATAAGACCAAGACCAAAGGGGCAACAAGTAACCGGGAAAATCTCCAATGATCTAGGTAATCAAGCTAGTTGTTTAGTCCTTAACATTTTCGTGTTGGATTCTAGGTGTGGCATTCCGCAGAATCCATTCTAGACATGTGACATGCAAGACTGGACAAGACAAGCAAGATTGTGCACTACAATATGCCACAACAAGACATGACAATATCAAGACAAGAGTGCGCTACGACGAGCCACTGTTAAGGAGCTAGACATGTACTAGAATCAAGAGTGCGCCATGACAGGCCACTATCATGTAAGCAAGAAGGACATATATCCTGAGTGCGCAATGATGGGCCACTATCTAGTAAGCAAAGAAGGCATGGCAACAATTATCATAGCTTATAAGAAGGAATCTACTAAAAGACATATCATGGCATGTGGAAAAGAATAATTAAAGCTAAGTACATTTCATAGAAAAATAATTGAACATGTGCTATTGTCAATGTATATAGGGTGTACAATCATTTTCTAACTATGCAAGATAATCTTATCATGTTAAGAATTCATTACAATCGAAGAAAATATCAAAAATCGACAAAAACGGGCAGAAACAGGCAAAAAAGACAAAAACAGCCTAACCGGATCATCCGGCGAATTACTGCGGATTACCGACGGATTTTCCGAAGTGTCACAACATGTTTAGTAGTGCAAGTTCGAATTTTCCGACGGATTTCTACGGATTTCCGATGGATTTTCCGAACCGTCACAGAAAGTTGATTCTTGAAAACTCAAAACTTGTTTCGGCCATAAAAACTTCGTTTTAAATCGATATTCGAATTTTCAAAAGTCAAAATCGCGCACAAATTTAAAGATTTGATAGATCAATACCTCAAAATACTCCAAAAATAGGATCTCGAAAAACCGAAACGGGTTTCGATTTCCACCAAACTCAAAATCTATGTATACAAGCTAGGTGAGGGCCTCATATATGCATATGTGACCAAGATCCATGATGGTAACACCAGTATCACTGTTGATACCGAGTTTTCTACTAGGTCAATATTGGATTTTAACAAAAAATCAAATCCTAAATCTAACCAAATTTAGAAACATGCATATAGACGAGAATCACAAGGAAAACATTCTTAACAAAATGAATTTAGAACAATTTTAAGAATTTAATACCAAGAAAAACAAAAAAATGACAATAAAAACAATATTGTTCATGAAATTGACAATGTGTACTTGCCTAGGTTAAGCTCCAAGCCTAATCTTCTACTCCACCACCAAGAGGGGTACGAAACCACACTCTAGACCTCAAGGCCAAGCTCTTGGCAAGCTCCAAGGGAAGAGAAGGGAAGAAAAAATAAAGAGAGAGTGAAGAGAATGAAAAGAGAGTGGAGAGAGAAAGTGAAATGGTATATATATAAGGGGGAATTAATCTTAGCCGTTGTATCATGATCCATGTCAAAGTCTAGGTCAATCATGGCCATTCAAACAAAACCAATTATCCATTGGATAATAGGGTGCATCTATACTATTCACGAAAATATCTAGACACTATTCACGAAAATACCTAAATACTATTCATGAAAAATATCTAAATACTATTCATGAAAATATCCGAAATACTATTCACGAAAATATCAGAAACCAAAAATATCTAAAGTATAGAAAACATGTCCGGGCGGTATGCCGTCGGTATACACCGGTATACCGGCGGTATGCCGATCAAGGAGAAAACCTATAGTTTTGGGAAAAATTAAAAGTGTTCCGGAAACCAAGAAAATACGAAATACGCTGCAAAATACGTATCCGTATATAAATACCGATACTGTGAGACGAGTCTCACAACTCTCCCCTCCTTAGAAAAATTCCGTCCTCGGAATTTCCTAAAGGTAATCAAAAGTAAGCAAGTAACCCAAGAAAACATGCTATCAGGATCAAGATAGGAAACTCATAAAGCATAAAATCCAACTAGAGTAATGTACAAGAAATGTAAAAGCAATTTAAACATACGTAAACAACAACATCATGTATTCCTACAATCACACAAAAGGTAGAACATAGATATACGAAATAAGTATACCTCACGAGTCAAACAGATACGGGCAACGAGCTCGGATATCATCCTTGCGCTCCCAAGTCGACTCGCCCGGTGAGTGATGATCCCAGGAAACACGAACTAATCGTATAGTCCAGTTCTTAAGAATCTTCTCCTCCGATCCAAAATGGATATGGGCCTCTCCTCATACGATAGGTCGGTACCAACGACCAGCTCGGAATGATCTAGGATATTACTCGGATCCGAAACATATCGACGTAGCTGAGATACGTGAAATACGTCATGTACTTCACATAACGATGATGGAAGAGCAAGGCGATAAGATACATCCCTTACTCGCTCGAGAACATCGAACGGCCCAATAAATCTTGGACTAAGCTTTCCCCGTACGCTAAACCAGATGACACCATGGGTAGGCAAAATTTGAAGAAATACATAGTCGCCGACAGAGAACTCAAGATGGCGTCGATGCTGATCTGCCCAATGACACTGTCGATCCTGAGCTACTCTGAGATGCTCTCTGACCTGTCTGACTACTCTAACTGACTGAGCAATCATCTCTGGACCAAGCATCTGTCTCTCTCTAATGTCATCCCAAGCTAGGGGTGACCTACATCTCCTACCATACAAAGCCTCGAAAGGAGCCATCTGAATGCTCGCCTGGAATCTATTATTTTAAGAGAACTCTACCGAATGCAAGTGATCCTCCCAAGAACTACTGAAGTCAAGAATGCATGATCGAAGCATATCCTCCAAGGTCTAAATCGTACGCTCCGACTGACCATCTTTCTGAGGATGGTATGCTGAACTAAAACTCAAACGGGTACCCAGACTCTGCTGAAGACTCTGCCAGAAATGAGAAATGAATCTGGAATCCCGATCTGAGACTATGCTAGCTGGCACCCCATGCAATCTGACAATCTGCCTCATGTACAAGTCGGCCAACTGCACTGTAGACTGACCAACTCTGAAAGGTAGGAAGTAGGCAACTTTCGTGAGTCGATCCACTATAACCCAAATGGCATCTCTACCAGTTGGGGTTCTAGGAAGACCAGTCACGAAGTCCATAGTAATATGATCCCACTTCCACTGCGGAATCGGTAAGGACTGAAGAAGTCCGGCCGATTTCTGGTGCTGAGCCTTGACCTGCTAGCAAACTAAGCATCGAGAGACAAACCGAGCTATCTCCCTCTTCATACCATTCTACCAGAAATGCTGACAAATATCTCGGTACATCTTTATCCCTCCTGGATGAACATAATACTGAAAACTGTGGGCCTCCGACATAATCTTCTGTCGAATATCTCCACTCGACACACAAAGATGACTCCCGAATCGGAGTGTCCTATCGTCATGGATGCATAACTCTACTCTGCACCCTGCCACACACTCTACTCTGAGCTGCTGAAGCCTGGCATCCTCTGACTTAGCTGCTCTAATCCTATCCACAATGGTAGACTGAACCTGCAAGCCTGCCATCATAGCTGCCTCACCAGGTAGCAATACCTCAATGCCCATGTCATGAAGATCCTCTAGAAGGTGACACTGCTCTGTCAAGAAATAGACTCCGGGTCTCCTGCTCAAAGCATCTGCAACGACGTTTGCCTTTCCGGGATGATACTGAAGATCAATATCATAATCCTTCAGTAACTCAAGCCCCCTCCTCTGCCGCATGTTCAGATCCCTCTAGGTGAACACATACCTCAAGCTCTTATGGTCAGTGAAAATCTTCACTCGATCACCATACAGATAATGCCTCCAGAGCTTGATGGCAAACACAACTGCGGCCAACTCAAGATCGTGCGTCGGATAGATCTTCTCATGGTCCCGAAGCTGCCGAGACGCATAAGCTATCACTCGACCGTACTGCATAAGAACACAACCAAGTCCCCGGCCTGATGCATCACAATACACCGTGAACCCACATGGTCCGATGGGTAATGTCAGAATAGGAACTGAAATCAAACTCTGCTTGAGTTTCTCAAAAAAACCCTGACAAGCATCTGACCACTCAAAGCACACATCCTTACACGTCCGCCGTATCAAGGGTGCGGAGATCCTAGCAATGTCTGCCACAAACCGTCTATAGTAGCCTGCTAATCCCAGAAAGCTGCATACATCTGAAGTTGTACGAGGTACTGGCCAACCCTCGATAGCCTCAACCTTCTTGGGGACCACCTCAACACCACCTCTAACAATAATGTGACCCAAGAAAGAGACTCGATCGAGCCAAAAATTGCACTTGCTAAACTTTGCGTAAAGCTGATGGTCTCGAAGAATCTGAAGAACCACGCGAAGATGCTGCTCGTGCTCTGCCTCAGTCCGACTATAGACCAAGATATCATCAATAAACACTATCACAAACTGGTCTAAGTAGGGCATGAAGATGCAATTCATGAGATCCATGAAGATCGCTGGCGCATTGGTCGCTCCGAAAGGCATAACAAAGAACTCCCAATGGCCATATCGAGATCTAAACGCTGTCTTGGGTATATCCTGCTTTTCTGACTCTGATCTGATGGTACCCAGACCACAAATCGATCTTCGAAAACACAGCCGTTCTACTAAGCTGGTCGAACAAGTCATCTATCCTGGGCAAGGGATACTTGTTCTTCACGGTTACCGCATTAAGCTAATGATAGTCAATGACCATACGCGATGAACCATCCTTTTTCTTCACAAGAAGGGCTAGAGCTCCCCAAGGCGATCCACTAGGACGAATGAATCCCTTGGTCCTAAGCTCCTCAATAGACTGATACCACACCAATAACTCTGAAGGAGACATCCTGTAGACTCTCGCTGATACTGGATCTACACCCGGAACCAAATTAATATAATACTCAATCTCCTGAACTGGAGGCATACCCGGAAGCTCTTCAGGAAACACATCAAAAAACTCACAAACTACTCTGGGCAACTGAACCTCCTTGGCTACTGCCATCCAAATGACCGCTGGTGAAGACTCCACCGCGTCTCTAGAGAATGAGAACTCCTCCTCATTCGGAACACGAAAGATAACCTTGGCAGAATGGCAATCTATCGAAGCTTGTCGAGCACTCAACCAATCCATACCTAGGACGACATCATAATCGCCCATAGGAAACTCTATCAGCCTAGCAGGAAACTCTCTTCCACATACTATAACTCTACACGAGGCATAGACTCGGTCTACTCCTACTAGACCGTTACCAGTAAGTATATTCATCCTTACAAGTAAAGATTCTGGCTCTAAACCAATATGTATCACAAATCGTACAGATATAAACGAATACGAAGTACCAAAATCAAATAAAGCTGAAGCTGAATGAGAGTGAATAAGAATGGTACCTGTGACCACCTTCCCTGCTACTAGCGCCTCCTTCATAGAAAGCGTAAAAGCCTGACCCTGGACTCTGGTCGCTGGACCCCTCAGCCTCTGAGCCTGAGCCTGAGCCTGAGCCTGAGCATACTGCTGAGGCCTCTGCTGGTGGAACTGCTGAGACTGCATCGGTAATGGTCTCTGGGCCTGCTGCTGCTGAACCGGAGCTGGTGCCCTAAACTGCTGAACTGCTGGCTGGAAGGATGCTGATCCAGCCGAATCCTCCTGGGATAAGCCCCTATTTTGTGGTCCGGTGCTCCACAAGCTAGGCACAAGCCCTGTGCCCTATAGCACTCTGATAAGACATGCCCTCCCTTTCCGCAATGGGAACAACCAACTGAGGAAGACTGCCTCTGCTGTTGACGACGCGGCTGAGACGACTACTGAAAAGAAGCCGCCGAAACCGGTCCCCTCGGAGATCCAATCATCAAAGCTCGGACTGCTGGAGCTGGTGTTGACGACTGGGAAGAAGATCCCCTCTGAATGTGAGGCCTCTTCTGACCTCCGACTCTATCAATAATCCTCTGCGAGGTGTACTCATGCCTCCTCGCCGCCCTCATCACTGCATCAAAAGTCTGGAACTCATGCTGCTCAACTGCTAGTATAATCTCTAAATAAAGCCCCTGCTGGAACCTCCTCGCCTGGTCCAACTCAGTCGCCACTAAAAAAGGAGCAAACCGACTGAGCCTGCTAAACTCTGTCGCATATCCGTCGACGGTCCTGCTCATCTGCCGCAAGCCAATGAACCTCTGCTGCAGATCATAACGCGACACCGCATCAAAATAGCGAGTCTGAAACCTCTCGTTAAAATCGGCCTAGGCTACTGGTGCCCTAAGAGACATCTCATGAGCCGCCCACCAGTCGCGGGCCAAATCCAAGAGCTGCAACCTGACAACTGCCACATGCTCCCTAGCCGGAATCCCTGCCGTCTCCAGAATGGCCTCAGTATCCTAAAGCCACGCATCAGACGCAATAGCATCCTCTGTACCATAGAAGTACGAGGAATGGAGGCGCTTGAAGTTGCTCACAGAATTGTAGACCTGAGCACCACCTCTCTCCAAAGCCGTCTGGATAGAATGGGTGAGAACATCACTCCGACGCTGCTACGATGCCATGAAATCTCTCAGAACATCCACCAGTGCTCGAACAACACCCTCTGGCTGCTCTGGATGAACTGGTACTACTGGCTAAACAGGAGGAACTGGCGACTCTGTCCTTCGGTCCACTCTAGACTCTGCTCTCGAATGCTGATGATGCTCCTCCTGAACTGGCAAAATGAAGGGACGCTGATCTGCCATCGACAAAGCCCGTACAGGCCGATCAGAAGGACCAGGAACGGTGCCCCTGAAAGTTTAAGGACACAATGATTAGGTCAAAGGTGTTTGCCATTGATTGTGAAAGTACAGAACAATTTATATAGGAGGACTGAACTTAAACTCACAATACAAACTCGCCCGTACAAAGAAAGCCTAGGGACGAAAACCTAGGTACAACAATCTAAGTACAATTATTTAGTTTTTCTGGGGGGTGACGGTAGAGGCTCGGGAAAGCGACGGCAGCTCTGCCTTACTCCTTGGACGATCGGACGTAGCCTTGGCTCTGGTGAAAAAATGCTCTTGGACATGTGGGGAGACTCCTCTGCGCCTTCGGTTGCTGTATCTCTGGATGTCTCTGTAGTGCTCTTTTTTTTCATTTTATTCATTTTTTTTCATTTTTTTCTCCTCCTCTCGCTGCTGCTTGCAAGGGAATGACACCTTGCTATTTATAGGAATGGGGTGTGCTTATTAGGGTTTGCAAATGATTGCCTCCTTCAGAAGTCGGCGGTTAAGGATCACTTAATCTGGGCCATTCATCTTGAATATAATAAATTTGAGCAATTAATGTGATTGCATCAAATCTTTATGGACAATAAATATTGATTGCCATGAATATTCGTGATTTGTGATAGCTTGTCACGTGTCCAATTTGCTTGATTCGATTTGATTTGGGCAATTATGACGATCGCAACAAATCTGATTTTGTTAGGATTTATTAGCACCCATAATTCCAGGGAAGATAAGACTGCCACGTGTCTCAATTACAGCGAAGGGCGCCACGTGTCTCAACTGGACCGTCCTGGCCGAGCCGTATATGGGGGGGTCCTCTCAGCCGCATGCAGCCGCATGAGGATGGGCAACCGTATTAGGATGGGCAGCCGCATGAGGATGGACAGCCAAACGTAGATGGGCAGCCACATGGGGATAGGCAGCCGCATACAGATGGGCAGCCGCATGGATATAGGCAGCCGCATGAAGATGGACAGCCGCATGGAGTGGCCTCGGGACTTGGTGGATTTTGCCAGCTGTAAGGAGATTTTCTCCTTTTTCCTAGGATCACGCCACTATGTCAGAGTCATTATTATGTCCTTATGCCAGAGCTGTCATAACTGTTATTTGTCAGAGCGACCGTCAGGGCATTAAATGCAGCTGAATGTAGAGAAGAACTGCTGAAGGCCACTGAGCCGCATGGATCCTTGAGCCGCATGGACTCCGAGCCGCATGGACTTCTAAGCCACATGGGAATCCTGAGCCGCATGGGGATCCTTCTGTCGGAGCTGCATAGGTCTTTCTTTATTCTTTTCCATGCTTCTACAAGACCTCCTTCAAAGTTTTCAATTTGCAAAATTGAAATACTTTGAATAAGAAGCATGGCCATATAAAAAACTCTTCGGGCCGCATAGGATGTTCTGGCTGCATGGATGTCTCAGCCGCATGGCCTCCTCAGCCGCATGGCCATCTGAGCCGTATGGGCTTTCCAGCCGCATAGGCTGCTTGGCCGCATAGGCCCCTCGTCACGTCTTCATGGCACGTGTGCAAATCTTTGTATTGATTGCCTTTGATCTACTTTTTGGGGTAGGATCCTAAGAGTTTAGCCTTGAATAGTCAGATCACTTTGATAACCGAAGAGTTGGTTACACTGCACATGGATCGATGCGTCGGTCTACAGGCTCCGCCTATAAATAGAAGCGTGTTTGGGACGAAGAGACTTCTTTATTCTCTCTCAGTCTTCGATTATTCTTGCCCTAGTTTTTTTTATCTTCGTCTTCCTTCTCTGATCATCAGATAGCAATGGCTCCCAAGTCCTCCAAGATTGCGGCGAAGACTGCAGCGAAATAAAATGGAGTGGCCTCCACGTTGGCTGCGGCGCCTAGGGTTCATACCGGCGCTCACCCTGTCATTAAGGGTAAGGTCTTGGGAAGATTATCTACTTCGAACCCCTGATGAAGACGGCTCTATTGCATGCTTTATGCACAAGCCTTTAATGCATCTTTTATCGAACTGTTCAAGCTATATGGGCCGCATGTGCATCCCACGTTTGAGCCGTATGGGGGTATATCCCGTGTCCGAGCCGCATGGGAGTTGTCTAGACGCTTCACAAACTGGACCGCATGATGACCCTTCGAACAGAATCGCATGAGTCCCCCCATTTAAACGGGACCGCATAAGCTCGTCTGGATTGGGCCGCATGAGGCTCCGACCATCTCCTAACTTTGTTTCTTTTTATCTTTGATTCTTGCAGAAACCCTACCGAAGGCTAAGATCATTGTGAAGGAAGAACTGCCACCCTCTTTCAAACAGGAGTCATCGCTTGTTAAGGAGGAGATAATACCAAAAATGAAGGAACAGAAAGGAGAAATGGCGCCCATTGCTGTTAAGGAGGAGCCCCAGTCTGACGGCGGTAGTACTGGGAGTTCTGACCTTCCTACTTCGGATGAGGATTTTGCTTAAATACATCCTTCATATGCAAAATGGTTAAGGGATTGGTATATGCGCCCCCGCAACTAGGACTCGTGGGCTCTCATAAACGTCCGTCTTTTATCTTGATATTTCTATCTGTTTTTAACTGCAGTTTGTGTTTTGCTTCTTTTTGGACATCAATGTAATCTTTGTTTTCCTTCTCGTCTGAATGAAATAATAGAAAACTTTTCTGACTTGCTCATGAGATATAGTCATGTGATTGTAACTAATTTTGAATAGAAAGCATTCGCTCTGTTCTTTGCCTGTAGTAGTTGCCCCAATGGGAGACTTTTTGTGGACCTATTATCCTTGGCGTACCCTGGTTATGGATACGGATAATAAGTTGGGGAAGAACCAACATACTTACTCAGAGGTAATGAAGACATGGTAAATATGAGGGTTTCTTCGATGGAGCCTTCCCACTCAGAGGTATTGAGGACATGGCAGGAGTGGGCTCCATGAAGGGGTACACAGAACGACTCAGAGGTAATGAGGACATGGAAGTTCTATGTAGAGGGGTGATTTGTTTTTGGCGGAAGTGAAACGACTCAGAGGTAACATCGACGTGGTCGTTTTAGAAATTTGTGGATCCGTTGCCCTTTTTGTGCACTGAGAGTACGGGTAGTGGATCATGAGGGAGGAGCTCTTTCAAAAGAATAAGTTTAGAGGTATGGTTATACATGACTTACTACCTAAAAGAGTGACCGGAATATAAGTTCAGAGGTACCTGCGGGTACATAACTCAGCAATCTAGGATATTTGGAGAAAGAATGTGAGTTCAACGGTACTGGAGGGTACATAACTCAGCAATCTAGAATTTTGTGAATGTGAGTTCATCGGTACCGACAGGTACATAACTTAATAATCTGGAATTTGGAGAATATGAGTTCAGCGGTACCGGATGATACATAACTCAATAATCTGGTGTTTGGAGAATATGAGTTCAGCGGTACCGGTGGGTACATAACTCAATAATCTGGAATTTTGTGAATGTGAGTTCAGCGGTACCGGCGGGTACATAACTCAATAATCTGGAATTTGGAGAATATGAGTTCAGCGGTACCGTCGGATACATAACTCAATACTCCGGGATTTGGAGAATGTCGCTTAGACATAATATTTCTTCAGGAACTTGCCATTGACGGGCAACATGAGCAAGTCTCCATTTTGTTTCGCGAGGCGGTAAGCACCGTTGGAGAATACAGCCTCAATGATAAATGGCCCTTCCTATTTTAGCTGGAATTTACCGGCAGTTTTGTGAGTCATAACCATCGGCCTCAGAACTTCCAAAACGAGATCGCCCACTTGGAATGTTCTGATTTTAACCTTCTTGTTGAAGGCTCCGGAGATGCGTACTTGGTATAGCTCGATTCGTTGTTGAGCCAATAGGCGCTTTTCATCTAAGGACTCCAACTCTTGTAGCCGGCGACGGTAGTTATCGTCCGTCGTCAATTGGTAAGCGAGAGCGACACAGAGCGAGGGTATTTGAGTCTCCAATGGGAGAACTGCCTCACTCCCGTACACCAGGAAGAATGGTGTGTTTCCAGGGGCCGTTCGGACTGTAGTACGGTACGCCCATAAGCATTCACCAAGATTCTCGTTCCAGTCGTGTTTGTTGGATGATACGAACTTCTTGAGAAGTTTGATAATTATTTTGTTAAATGCTTCTGCCAACCCATTCGCTGCAGGATTGTATGGCGTCGAAGCAATATTCTGAATTCGATGCTTGTCGCAGAATCGATAGAAGGCGTGGCTTACGAACTGCGGATCATTATCGTGGATGATCCTTCGGGGCAGTCCAAAGCGATAGATGACGTGATGCTTGAGGAAGCTGATCACGTTTGAAGTTTTCACTTCTGCAAGCGGAACAACTTCCGCCTATTTGGAGAAGTAATCCGTGATTGCGAGTATAAAACGATGTCCTCGGGAAGAAGGTGGAGTGATCGGACCGATGATATCCATTCCCCATGCTTCGAACGGCCAGGATGCCACTGTCGGATGTAGAAATTCGGATGGCTGGTAGATGAAGTCCGCGTGGACTTGGCAGGCTTTCTACTTTCTTGCATAGTCTATCGCATCTGCTACCATCATGGGCCAGTAGTAGCCCATTCGAAGAAGACGGTCTTGCAATTTTGGGCCAAGCTTACGGGCCCCGCAGACACCGTCATGAGCTTCACGTATGGCTTCTTTGGCTTCTGCGTTTGACAGATATCGAAGTAGTAATCCATCGTAGGATCGGCGATACAGCATTTTCGTCTCTGTATCGTAGAAGAATCTGAGAGAACGCCTTCTGATAGAGGTGGCTTCCTTCTGATTCTCCGACAGAATGTCGTAGACTACGAAGTCAATGAATGGTTGTCTCCAGTCTGGTACTTCGTCGATCATCTGAGCGGAATAACTCGCCACCAATTGAACGTTGTTCTTGGGACAGACCATTTCATGGCCTATCACGTCCACCACATGATGAATATTGTTTAGCCCTACTAGGAAAGCGGCAAGGCCTGCTAGGGTATCGGCCTCAATATTTTGGAGTTTAGGGACGTGTTTGATGAAGAACCCTTCAAATGACGAGATAATGTTGATCGCTATTTGGTGATAGGGGATCATGTCTTCATGGCGGACTTCGTACGAACCTCGGATCTGATTGACAATTAACTGTTAATCGCCGTATGCTTCAAGATATTCTACCTCCAGCTCTCTTGCAAGTTGGAGGCCAATGACTAAAGCATTGTACTCAGCCACATTGTTAGAGCAGGGTTTTGTGAGGGAGTAAGCACGATTGATCACAAGTTCGAAAGGGAAAATCAGTACCACCCGACTCCGACGACGATGTTGTCCTTGGGTCCGGTTATTGAAGCACCGTTGAAGAATATTCGCCATATATCATCGTGAGAGGCCGCATGCGAATCGGCGGTCTCATCTAGGATTTCTTCATATATTCTGGCTGACTCTGAGCCTGGGTGGGCTGCTAAAAAGTCTGCCAGAGCTTGACCTTTAACAGCCTTTTGCGGGACGAAGATCATATGGTAGGGGGACAGTAATATTGTCCATGTAGCGAGGCGAGAGCTGAGTGCCCCTGGTTTCGTCATGAGGACCCTGAGGGGGTTGACTCGTGATATCACATGTATGGTTTATCCCGTGACATAGTATCGCGTCTTCTGAATGGCGAATACCAGGGCAAGGCATTCCTTCTCTACGGTAGTATATCGGTGTTTTGGCCCCATCATCATTCGGCTGAGGTAATATATAGCCTGCTCATGGCCTGCATCATTGTTTTGTGCTAGTAGAGCGCCGAGGGAATGCTCCATTGCTCGTACATAGAGCAGGAATGGTTTTCCAGCAACCGGGGCCACCAGGACTGGAGGGTTCGACAAGTATTCTTTGATGCTGTCGAAGGCACGTTGGCATTCTTCATCCCATACGAATGAGACATCTTTCCTCATGAGGTGGTTGAATGGTTGACATCGCCCGGAGAGGTTAGAAATGAACCTCCTGATGTAAGCTAACCTCCCTTGAAGGCCTCGGAGTTCTCGAAGATTTTTCGGAGGACTCATCTCCATGATTGCCTTCATCTTCTCAGGGTCTACGTGGATACCCTGGGAGGTGATGATGAAACCTAGGAATTTTCCACTAGATACACCCAAGAAGGATTTGGTAAGATTCATTTTTAAGTTGTGCGCTCGCATGAGGTCGAATACCGTCCTCAAATCCTGTAGATGGTCTCCCTTATAGCGACTCTTAACGGCAATATCATCAACATAGCACTCCACGATCTTGCGCAAGTGGTCTCTGAAGATGATACTCATGGCTCTTTGATAGGTGGCGCCAGCGTTCTTTAAACCGAAAGGCATGACTGTGTAGCAGTATGTGCCGATTGGTGTTCGGAATGATGTATGCTTTTCGTCGTCGAAAGACATCTTGATTTGGTTATACCCCGAGAAGCATCCATGAACGATATACGTTCGAAGCCGCAGGTGTTGTCAATCATGATGTCTATGATATGGAGGGGGAACTCGTCTTTGGGACATGCCTCGTTCAGATTATGGAAATTGATACAGATTCGAATCTTTCCATTCTTCTTGAGGACCGGTACTATGTTGGCGACCCAGTCCGGATGTTGTTTCTCGCGAATGAAGCCGCTGGCTATCAGTTTGTTGACGTCGGCTTCGATCGCATCCATGATGCCTGGGCGGAAGCGTCATTGCTGTTGTTTGACTGGCTTTGCATCTGGCCAAATGTTGAGCTTATGAAGAGCAACATCTTGGTTTAGTC
Source organism: Iris pallida (assembly GCA_029216955.1). NCBI lineage: Eukaryota > Viridiplantae > Streptophyta > Magnoliopsida > Asparagales > Iridaceae > Iris > Iris pallida. The sequence goes on along the minus strand of JANAVB010037415.1, from coordinate 3,502,530 downwards.
CTGGCATGTCTTCATAGCTCCAGGCGAACACATCAATATGTTCTTTGACAAGTTCCAGTAGTGATTCTCGCTCTTCATCATTCAGATTCTTGCTGACGAAGATGGGTTTTGGGGAGGATTCATCACCGAGATCAACTTGTACAACCCCATCCTCGGTGGGAGGCTCTCTTTGTTCGAACCGCTTCTCCCACTGCGCATCTAGTTGTTGTGCCCATGGCTCTAGTTCAAGAAGTTCGGGAATGTCTTCGTCTTCTTCGTAGGCATCGACAAGTACCATATTGACGGACCGGACTTGCCTGAGCATGTCCCCGATGCTGATATCTGAATCGAAAGTGGGTGATCCGGTTGAGTGTGAGTGCCAGTCGCATTCTTCGTCTGAGATTTCGGGTGTTGTCACGGGTGTGACATAACCTAGCCCACGTCTGGTCTTGTTATAGTAATCTCGTGGCTTTCCAGCCGGGATCGGCGATTGTAAGGGTAACCGTCGTCCAGTTTCGTAGTTCAAGCCTAGTGTAGGTCCCAGATCATATCCTTGTTTTTGCATAAGGTACTTGGATTGGGAACTATACAGATAAAGGGGCAATCTCTCGGTGTCGGATTCGAGCTCAACTTCTTCCATCTTGAAGGGCTGTGGATTATTTTTTCGACCGAAGATGATTGGATGGTCCCCTCCCTCGATTATACGGTAGGCGTCTTCCATGGGAGTAAGTTGATTGGTGGTGTAAACATTTGTCACCTGTATGTGTAGGTGAGTGCCTATACCGTGTTCCATAGCATACATTGTACAGAGCTTATTAATGAAGTAAGGTATCTTTTCTAACGGGATTACATTATCTGCGGATGGAACACCAGTGTTAGCAGCCACATACTTGGCCAGTTTTGGTTCTTCTTCGGCCACCTCCTGTATAAATAAAGACTGAGAGGATGACTTGGGCAATTTGATCATCAGGGGTTCTGCTGGTGGAGCAGAACGTAGAGTCGTTGGCAAACTAGCGACCCCCTGTTTGGTACTCGATACTGGGCGGGGAGTTGTTGGCTCGCTAGAAGCCCCAGATTTTGCATCGGGCTGACGATTCTTTTTGGGAAGACGTATCGTCATTGGCTTGTCGGAAGGATTGAGCTTCTCCATTTGTGACTGGCCGACTCTAGGTAGTCTGATTGTCAGTGGCTCCGTTGTGGGTCTTGGCGCTTGGCCGGACCTTGGCAGCCGGATTATCATTTGCCCCTCTTGTGCCGAGAGGCTGATTGCATCCTTACGCAGAGCGGCCGTAAGGGGTACAATTTTGCCAGGTTTGCGAGCTTGGAGGTGGATCATCAGAGGTTCTTCTGATCCTATGGCTGTCTCAGTTCGAGCTTGCGTATCTCCTTCGCCAAGGTGCTTCTTCGATTTTTCGTATAAGTAGGAGTCTGAGTAGTAGGATTCGACCACTTTAAAGGGATCAATGTCGGCAAATTCTGTCCTCATGAAGCCGTGTTTATCGACATACATGAAGCACTTGTGCAGCATGGATGGCACGATCATGTAATCCTGCATCCAAGGGTGCCCTAGGAGGATATTGTAGGAAGTGTCCGCATCTATGACGTAACAGGTTACTTCTGACTGAAGATCGCCAATCTGGCACTTCAAGCAAATCTTCCCAATCGGGTAGCTCCTGCCCGAATTGAAACCACTGATGGCGGTGCTTGTTGGCGTCAAGCGATGCATAAGGATACGGAGATGATGTAACAGACCCTTCGGGATGATGCTTATGGAAGAACCAGGATCAATGTGCATCCGATCCACCTTTACGTCACCGATGTATCCAGTGTAGTATAACGGACGATCATGCAGGTTGGTTTTGATGAGCATATCCTTTGGAGTGAGGACAATATTGGGCATCGCTCATGTGCAAGTGCTGTCTTGGAGATTTGTAGGTGGGCTCTCTCCCGTGAGGTTGACCAGGGCTAGATATGCGTCGGCATTCTGGAGTACATCATTCAAAGCCACGCGAACATCCTAGGAGAGTCTCAGAAGCTCATATAATAATAATTTGGCTGGTGTGTTGACCAATTGTGCCATGATGTCAAAGTTGTAGGGCCTCTCTAGCCTATGAGATGCCTCTTTTCAGAGGGATTTGTCAAAGCGAGTCTCCTTCGGTCTAGGCTTATCGGTCGTCGGAGGTTGAGAAGGTCCCGGAGCGTCAGCAGTAGCCGGCTGATGTTCTTCAGTCGAGTTATCTGGTGTAGGTTGGGATTGAGCACCATACCGAGTAACGACAGATACAGCTTCCTCGACATCTGCCGAGATTGTGTTGCATGATCTGACTTTCCCATTCTTTTTCTTGCCAATAGAGGGTGGTGTAGACTGAGTCACTTCAGGTACTAAGTCTGGATGGACCTATATGACCTCCCCTCGTGACGTGGTACGGGGTACTAGACCAGTAGCCTGCTCTCGAGGAGGTGGAAGATTAGCAATCTCCATTATCGCCAGAGTGACGGGTATCACGCCGTCTTGAGTCTCTGTTAGAGGGAAGCTGCCAAATTGTACTGACACCATATTGGCTACCACGGTCACCTCTTCGAAATCAATGGCCAGAGCGTTCGAATCGATGAGATATTGGATGTATCGCTTTAGTTGGTAACAGTCGTGTCTAGCATGGTGGACATAGCGATGGTAATGGCAGTACTTCGGGCTCTCCATTTCCGCCGGCCGAGGTTCCCATCTTGGTGGAGGGAGCTGAATTCTATCTCCTTGTATGAGCATGTCCAAGATGGGCTTGACATGGCCGTCTTCGAAGGAGTAGGTCATTTGAGGCCATTACTTGTCTGCCGATTTTGACTCAGGTTTCTGGGCTGTATCGGCCACCATGGCCTGCTTGCCCTTGTTGTCCCGATTTTTGGAGGCGCTACTACCATTTTTGTTGTTGGTATTTGGGCGCTTGCCCTTGTCCTCTCCCTCCGAGATGTGCAATTCCAGTTGGCGAGCTTCTTCAATCTGTCTTCGACGCTAGTGGCACTGATGATAAACGTCTTCCAGTCCTTAAATTGACTTTTGCCCATCCAGAGGCTGATTGTTGGGAGCAGTCTCTTTTGGCAAATTTCAATTAAGGAGGAATCTTGATTACCAGACGGCAACTTCATTGCGGTTTGGCAAAACTGCTCAATATAGTTCCTTGTCAGCTCCTTCTCCCTTTGAACGACGTCCATGAGGGTGGACATTGTGACGTCCTGTCCTACTTCGTAGAATCTCTCAAAGAACATGCGCTTGAAGCTGGCGAAGGAGTGGATGCAGTTGTTTGGCAGGTTACGGTGCCAGTCGAAGGTGACCCCTTCCAATGCCCCGATGAATAATCGTGTAAGGATGGCATCGTCATGGGGCAGATGGTCGGTTGTGACTTCAAAGTAGGGGATGTACCGGCTTGCAGATGTCTTCCCATCATATGGATTAATGTGGAATGGTTTATACTTTGGTGGGAAGGGAACATCTCTCCACGCAGCGGGATACGGTTGTCGTATCCTAAGGTCTTGGCAGTTTTCTCGGGCATGGAACATGGCCCGGAGCTCCTGGACCTCTCTTCTTGCCTTCCTTGCCTCGTCTGCGGCGGTAGGAGCCGTCATTTCAGGAGGATTGTTGCCCAGGTTTGGTGCCGTTAAGTTCGAGTCCGCATTGACCGTGGGACCCAAGTTTGTTTGGCCAAGCGTCCCTCCTTGCATAGTAGGGAGGGCTGCTTTGATCTCGTCCACCGATTTGACCAAAGTACGCAGTATAGCCTCCAGAGTGTCGATGCATTGGCGATCACTGGAACCATCTTGTTCATCGTTTGCCATGAATGCCGTCCTCACATGAGTAGAAGTGGAAGGGACGGTGGACGACGTGCCCTCCGAATCATACCCCTGTACCGAGAACTCATCAGGGTATGTGGGGATATTCTCCTTTGGTTCGGACTCAAAAGGAATAGTACCCCCAGCTTCAGAGTTTGCTTCATCTAGGACGTCCTCGGGGACGTCGGCACCTGTTGTATCTGATGGGAGAGTTGTTTCCCCGGGCTCGTCTCCTTGGAATATCGGATTGTCGTGGATGTTCGGAGGAGTGCTACCCCCAGTTCCAGCGACCCCCAGTGATGTGGATGATGAATCTCCCACTGCAGCAGATTTCGTCTTTGAACGGGTACCTTAGAAAACTCCGGTGGTGGACAACCGTTTAGACGACAGTTTCTTAGTCACAGTGGTCGAAATCTTCGGGCTGGAAACGTTTATCTTCTTCCCTCTCCCATCGACGGGAATTTTTTGAGTAGAGTTGCAAGAGATGACGGGAGGTGCCTCATCCCCTGAGCTCGGCTATTGTAGTCTTTGGAAGACGGACTACCGGTCTTCTCGAACCGTCGTGTTGTTGCAATAACAGTTGACAATGACTTAGGTGCAGTGATGTCTGTGTTTGCCATTGATTGTAAAAGTACAGAACAGTTTTATGGGAGGACTGAACTTAGACTCACAACACAAACTCGCTTGTACAAAGAAAGCCTAGGGACGAAAGCCTAGGTACAGCAGACAAAGTACAATTGTTTATTTTAGATTCTGGAGGGTGACGATAGAGGCTCGGGAAGGCGACGGCAGCCCTGCCTTACTCCTTGGACGATCGGTGTGCAGCCTTGGCTCCAGAAGATTTTCTCAGCGTTGAAGAAATGCCCTATTTGCTCTCTCTCTGTTCTCCTCTCCAAGTACTCTAGTGCTCTCTCTGATCTCGAAAAGTGCTCCTGTGTGCTCCTCTCTCTGTGTGCGTCTCTATTGCAAGGGAATGGCACCCTGCTATTTATAGGAATAGGGTGTGATCATCAGGGTTGCAAATGATTGCTTCTTGGAGATGGTGGCAGCCTGTGGATTGGTCAATCTAGGCCATTAGTTTTGATTGTGATGAATCTGGACCATTAAGTATAGATTACACCAAATCTCATCAGCCATTAATACTGATTGGAATAAATATTCCTCATAATGATCTTCTGATGTCTGTAAATAAATTTGATTTATTCTCCTGTCACGTGTCCCAGATTATTGAGATTTGACCCAATCTCTGATTACAATAAATCTGGGAGATTGATCGGCTTTGGACACGTGTCCTAGGAGCCACTGGGGGGATCTGAACCGCATGACGATTAAGCCGCATAAGATTTTGGCCGCATAAGGTTCGGGCCACGTGTCAGGGCTGCTTGGGTAGTGGCTCTTCCCCTTCGAACCCGTGAACCGTATAGAGATGATCATTGCGAGCCGTATAGGGATGCATCCGCCTGGGCCGTATGGAAATGGTCCTCTTGAACCGCATGGAAAGGCCTCCACTTGAGCCGTATGAGACTGTTTCGGTCTGAGCCGCATGGAACGGCTTCATTCTGAACCGTATGGGAAGTCTTCGCTCGAGCCGCATATGATCGTCCACGTGGCAAGGCCACGTGGTATTTTATGGATCTCGGGGGATTTGTGTCAGAGATCTCTTTCTCTTCCCTAGGGGACTGTCATTATGACAGAGTCATAATTACCACTTTTGTGTCAGAGCTGCCACTTTTTTCAGAGTTGTCAGCCGTCAAAGTAATTAATGCAGCATGGGTCGAAGGGGAGGACTGTTACGCCACGTGTCTTCTGAGCCGTATGAAATATTTCAGGCCGCATAGTCCCTGAGCCGTATAGTCTTTCTGTGCCGCATGGGCTATCTGAGCCGTATGGGGTTCCCTGGCCGCATGGATCATTTTCCATGCTTCTACAAGACCCCCTTCAAAGTTATCAATTTGCAAAATTAAAATACTTTGAATAAGAAGCATGGCTCATGTACTCTTCTTGCCGCATATGCTATGCTGACCGCATGGATAACTCGGCCGCATGGATGTTTTGGCCGAATGAATGTTTCAGTCGCAGGGGTGTGTCAGCCGCATAGCTCTTTGCCACGTGCGCGAGCCTTTAATTGCCTTGAATTCGTTAATGCCGTCTTTAGGGGGAATCCCAAGGGTTGGCTCATTAAATCTTTTTAGACACTATGCCCTGGGTGAATCTTAGGGACAAAATCCGAGGAGTCGGTTGCGTCTTCTACGAGGCGGTTACTAGTGCACGTGTCTTTCCCTTCTCTCCTTCCTATAAATAAGAGTGGTTTGAGAGAGAGAACTTCTTTATTTTCTCTCTTACTGCAAATCTTCCCCGTCCCGATCTTCATCTCCCTCTTCGATTTAAGCAGATGGCTCCCAGGAAAACTGTTGCAGCGAAGAAGGCAGTGTTTTCGTCTAAGGGCAAGGATGCTTCTACTTCGACTGTGGCCGCTCTTCCACCGGTCGTTGTCCCCAATGTTCATTCTGATGTTCATCCCCCCATTGTTGGTAAGGAGATTGTATGAGTTGGACAACCCTAACCGCTATGGCTACGTCGCATACTTTATGCACGAGCCTTTACGAGCCGCATGTTCATCCTATGGCTGAGCTGCGAGCCGCATAAGAATATCCATTGTGTCCGCATATGCGCTTTACTGACGAAGCCGCATAAGCGACGATGAGCCGCATGGACTTTCACTGAACCGAGCCGCATAAGTGTTCTTCTGAGTTCGAGCCTTATGAGGCTTTGTTAAGTTAGAGCCGCATGAGGCTTCATTAAGTTGGGGCCGTATGGGTGCTCTCCCGAGCCGCATGGGACTTGAAAGCCCCCAACAATTCTTTTTATCCATCCTTTTAACTCACCCTTTTTCTGTCTTCTTCTCAGTGAATTTGCCGGTTAATGCGGCTGGAGAACTTCTGGTAGGGAGTGCCCAAGCTGTTCTGGGTTATAGGTACGACCATATTGTTCAGCATATGGCGGATCAGTTTCCAAGTGAGGAACCCTCGGCTAGACTAAATTCTATCAAGAATCAGTCTTTCTATTTTCTGAACGCTATGATGAACTCCGGGAAATTTGAAGGGGAATATTTGAAGCCTGCGTTCTTTTTTGGAGACGCCTTGACTGTAGAGAACAGTCATGTTCTGGAGGTATCGGAGAATTGGAGTTTTGTCTCTAATGGGATGGCGATCTGCATCTCCCAAATGGAGCGACACTTCCCATTATCTTGGTACAATATGCTCCCATTGGACCGGAAGATGGAGGAGACTTTAACCCCTACCCGAGGTGGGATGTTTGTGGGAAGCATCCATTATAACAACAGTCTAAAGTCAGTGACTGCCGGCAAGGTGCATACCAGCTGTTCTGTGACGGGATTGGTCCCAGGTACTTTCTTGAATGTGGCGGGCCCCAACTTCATATTTTCTACTGCCGATACTTTTATAAATCAACTCGCTCGGAAGGGCTCCTATCCCGTTGGCCGGTTGATGCTCCCCAGTTGGGTACATCCTATTCCTTCGTGGACCAATCTGTCCATGTGGATCTTGCAGAAGTATGAGGCCTTTCTGTGTGAGATTGGCCTTTACCATGCTATCCGAGGCACCAGCCATGGCTTGTCCATAAACAAGAAGTTGTTCATGTCTCTGCTGGAGATGTATAACTGCCGTACGGGAACCTCCTATACACCCGTCGGGGAAATAGGACTTGCGCTCCATGAAATGCACGCGGTGTCCAAACATTCTTGGGAGGACGAAGCTTTTGAAGCGTATACTCCCACTAATGAGGAGCTCGAAGATTTGGAACGACGGTATCCCGGCTTCGTGGCTCTCTACCAAGAGATATTGTGTCACTATTGCACCTGTCATCAGATAGCCCGAAAGGATAGCAACTCGGAAGGAATGCTTCCCATACCAAGGACTGGGTGCACTATCTTTTCCCGACAGATGCCTCAGGTCAAGTTACCTCTCGTCGCCCTCGATCGCGGGAAGCGGTTAAAGACTTGGTGTCGTCGGCTAAGAGAGTGGCCACTATCAGTGACAGATTCGGGAGTAAGACTGACTCTTTTGGTTACTTTTACCAGGATACCCATGAGCTGTCAGAAAAGGTGCTCCTGGCGGGGTTTTTGATAATATGGCTGTGAAATTGTGTAGTCTCCGGAGGGGCAGGTTCTATTGTGAGAATCAGTCGTAACTTCATCCTCCCGGTGGTGAAGTTAGTTTTGCGAATCAGGCTAGCTCTCCTCCCGGCCATGGTATGCAGCATCCATCGTGGACTTTGCACCTTCACATCTAAGGTCATCGCTCGCGATGTGACCAAGGATTTTGAACGCACCGAGTTGCCCTATAACTATTTGATGGGGTGGCTACTGATGCATTATCCATCTTTGATGAGACCGGGCTCTGAAGACGGTGTAACTGATGATGACGCATTTACCTTCCGTTACCGTGATGAGCCTTGGGAGTGTGAGACCATGCGGACTTACCGGATGGCCTTGGCGAGGGCGGATATGTATCATATTTTTGTATCCGTCCCTCGCTTTGCTGCGAAGGACATAGAGGCTGTACATCTTGACGGTATTGTGCCTCCTCAACTTCTGGATGGCCAGATGCTCCTGTGGCTGCGAAACATCCGCCCCGCACATCTGGTGTACCGTAACCGCAATACGGTTTTTCTGGAGCCTTATCTGCCCAGTAGGTTTGCCCGACAGTTTGGATACAGCCAACTTTGCCTAGACAACCCCAGCTCCTGTCTGGGTTTTGAAGGTAGCCTTCTTGATGGTATCAGGGCTTGGCAATACTACGATACATTCCATACCCGTACCATTTTCTCGGTTCCTGCCATTAAGGCGTCAGTGGAGATCTTGTACATGGCGGCTTTATATCATGTCATGGCGAACAAACCCCCGGTCGGTTTTAACCCAGGTGCCAGTTTTATTGCTGGTACCGGCCTGGAGGAAGGATCTCAAGGGTCCAAGAAGAGAAAGACTAGAGTCTAAATGCCAGATCTGGATTCCGCTGTTGAGGGTGATGAAGGCAACGAGTATGATAGAGATGACTCTATCCTTCCAGTGGCAGACGCAGAGGTGGATCAGTCGCCTATTTTGTTAGATGAGATGTTGGGGGATCAGTCACCCATTGCGCCCGGCCCTACTCCGAAACATAGCAGGCTAGTTTCTCCTGTTGGCAGTATTTCTCGTTCCCGGAAGCTGGTTGCGACCAGGCACCGCCAGCTAGCCATAAGAGAAAGTGGAGAAGAAGTCAACCCTGCGTCAGAGGTAACCAAACGGCTCTCGATTCTTTCTTTCTTCTTTCCTTCTAGCTTCAATTTTAATCATCTTTGTTCCCTCTTTTAGGTGTCAGGAGAAGAATAAGAGTTTCAAGATGCCGAGATGGTGACCCAGGATGACGGGGACTCCCGTGAGCTTGTTCCTCTTCAAGATGATGTTGATCGATTTGTATCCCCTTTCGAGGTGGCGGGGACAGAGGACGCTGCCGAGTTTAACTCGGGGATCGCGGATGAGGGGACTATGCCAGCTGTGGATGAGCTGCAGCCTTCATGCTCCTCCCCTGGTAAGATTAGCCGAATCTTAACCTGTGAGGAAGCCTATCTGCTCTATCATCACGTCCTTCGGGTCACGTCGATTGATTGTCAATCTGGGCTTACAGGTCTTGCCTCTCCAGTGCCGAGAATGGATATTGTTGAGATAAACCCAGCCGAAGGGGCACTGGTGGAGAGGGGTGTACCCCCTCACCTTCCAACTCGTCTTGATGGGCCTTCTGGGGGCTCGGGTTTAGCGGGCTAGGTATCGGGGCAGTCGGGGCAGGGAACGATGGTCCTTGCGTCATCCTCTGCTCAAGCGGCCCTGAGAATAGACCTTTCTGCTATACCGAGTGTCCAAGCTCTCCGGGCGGCGGAAGACGAGTTGGCCGCCATTCATGCATCGTTCCGCTCAGACTCTGTTCCTCTGGTGGCAAGCTCCAGCGTCACTCCTCCGATGTTGCCGTCCTCGCTTCCTCTAACGCCATCCTCGGCGGAAGTTTTGGACGATGCGTTACAGGACGTGGTTGCCAGTTTTTATCGTCATTTGAAGAGGAGAATAGAAGCTGCCATGGAAAGAGGGACCTTCTTCACCTTGGCCTTGCAATGCGCCCAGGGTCAAGTCGATATCCTTAGGAATCTTCCCGGTGATGCAGGGATGGCCGCATTTCTGGAGGCAAAATTGTTAGAGATTGATCGGTTGGTGGCCGAGCTCCGGGTATTACGGCAGGCTGATCTGTCTGCTGTTATAAATGAGGAGCGGGGTTCCCTTATCGCCGTCATAGAGAGGACTTTAAGCTGCTCGGGATAAAACCAGGTCGGTCATACTGAAGGACCTCAGCGGTTTATCTGATCGGTATGATCAATTGAGTCATGCGAATGAAGACGTCACAGCCCGGGAGGAGACTGCATCTCGTGAGATTATTGACACGCGGGAGTAGATTCTCGCGCTTCAGAGGAAGTTGACTTTCTTAGAGTCCGAACTTGAGGTTGCCCGTACTGACAGGGGGCCGATTGTTCGGAAGGCTGACAGGGTTAATCAAGCTTCAACTGACCTGGAAACTGCCCTGAAGAAGTTGAAAGACGACTGCCAGGCACTCATGGATTTGGACGACGGGGAGCGGTTATCCCGGGAGGCTGAGCTTCGGGCTCGACAGCGGATCGAGCGGGGGACCACCTCAGTGAGAAGCCGTCTCCTAGAATTGAGTAATGCCGAAATGTAGTTGGCTTTTCTTTCTTTTGTTTTGTTCCTGTTTTCTTTTTGAGAGGGACGCGGTCCCGAAAACATGTAATGCTTTTTTCTTCCTTCAAATAAAGAGTACTTTCCATTCTACCCTTCATTTGTATTGCTTGTTTGCTTGCGATATTTGTGGTGGTGTTTGTCCTACATGGGGGACTTGTTTGTGGACCTGTTACACCTGGCATACCATGGTTTTAGGTACGGATAACAAGTTTGATTAGGATACCTGGAACAGCCATAGCAAAGTGGTCATGGGTGCTCTTGGTATCGAGAAAAAGAATGCCATAGAGCAGCTGGGCTCCCGGGGCATGATGAGGTGGTGGGCTTGTGCTATGAAGCTTAGCAGAGGATATTTGTGGGCCTATTACCCTTGGCGTATCCTGGTTTAGGATACGGATAATAGGATGGGGGGAACCAACATACTTACTCAGAGGTAATGAGGACATGGCAGGTATGAAGGTTTTAACCGTAGAGTCTTCCTACTCAGAGGTAATGAGGACATGGCAGGAGTGGACTCAACGGGTGATATTTGTGGTCAACAGAGGACATTTGTGGACCTATTATCCTTGTCATACTCCGGTTGTGGGTACAGATAATAGGTTGAAAGGGAACCGACATACTTACTCAGAGGTAATGAGGACATGGCAAGTATGAAGGTTTCTTCTACGGAGCCTTCCCACTCAGAGGTAATGAGGACATGGTAGGAGTGGGCTCAATGAAGAGGGGGTACATAGAACGACTCAGAGGTAATGAGGACATAGAAGTTCTATGTAGGGGGTGATTTGTTTTTGGCGGAAGTGAAACGACTCAGAGGTAATGAGGACATGGCCGTTTTTGGAAATTTGTGAATCGCTTACCCTTTTTTGTGCACTGGAAGTACGGGTATTGGATCATGAGGGAGGATCTCTTTCAGGAAGAAAGTTCAGAGGTATGATCATACATGATTTTCTATCTGAAAGAGTGACCGGGATGTGAGTTCAGAGGCACCATCGGGTACATGACTCGATATTATGAAAGTGTGAGTTCAGTGGCACCAGTGGATACATGACTCGATATTCTGGGATGTCGTGGATGTGAGTTCAGCGGCACAAGAGGGTACATGACTCGGGAATCTAGAGAATGGTGAGTGTGAGTTCAGCGGTACCAGCGGGTACGTGACTCAATAATCCAGGGAAATTGTAAGGGTGAGTTCAGCGGTGCTAGCAGGCACGTGACTCGAAAATCTAGAAAATTATGGATGTGAGTTCAGCGGTACCAGCAGGCACATGACTCCATGATCTGGAGATTATCGTTTTAGACATAGTATTTCTTCAGGAACTTGCCGTTGACGGGCAACATGAGCAAATCCCTATTCTATTTTGCGAGGTGGTAAGCTCCGTTGGAGAATACGGCCTCAATGATAAATGGGCCTTCCCATTTTGGCTGGAACTTGCCGGCGGTCTTGTGAGTCATGACCATCGGTCTCCGGACTGCCAGAACGAGATTGCCCACTTGGAATGTTCTGATCGTGACCTTCTTGTTGAAGGCTCCGAAGATGCGTGCTTGGTATAGTTCAATCCTTTGCTGAGCCAGGAGGCGCTTTTCATCTAAGGCTTCCAACTCTTGTAGTCGGCGTCGGTAGTTATCATCCGTCGTCAATTGATAAGTGAGGGCGACGCGGAGCGAGGGTATTTGAGTCTCTAATGGGAGAACTGCCTCACTCCCGTATACCAGGGAGAATGGTGTGTTCCCGGTAGCTGTTCGAACTGTAGTACGGTACGCCCATAAACATTCACCGAGCTTCTCGTTCCAGTCGCGTTTGTTGGAAGAGACAAACTTCTTGATGAGTTTGATGATTGTTTTGTTGAATGCCTCTGCTAGCCCGTTCGCTGCCGGGTTGTATGGTGTCGAAGCAATATTCTGGATCCGATGTTTGTCGCAGAACCGATAAAAAGCGTAGCTTTTAAACTGCGGACCATTGTCGTGGATGATCCTTCGGGGCAGTCCAAAGCGATAGATGACGTGATGCTTGAGGAAGCTAATCACATTCGAAGTCTTTACTTCTGCAAACGGGACAGCTTCTGCCCATTTGGAAAAATAATCCGTGATTGCAAGTATAAAGCGATGTCCACGGGAGGAAGGTGGAGTAATCGGACCGATGATGTCCATTCCTCATACTTTGAATGGCCAGGTTGCCACTGTCGGATGTAGAAATTCGGATGGTTGGTGGATGAAGTCTGAGTGGACTTGGCAGGCTTTGCACCTTCTAGCATAGTCTATCACATCTGCTACCATTGTGGGCCAGTAGTAGCCCATTCGGCGAAGACGGTCTTGCAATTTAGGACCAGGCTGATGGGCCCCACAGACACCGTCATGAGCTTCTCGTACGGCTTCTTTGGCTTCTGCGTTTGACAGACACCGAAGCAATAATCCATCGTAGGATCGCCGATACAGCATTTTCATCTCTGTATCGTAGAAGAATCTGAGGGAACGCCGTCTGATGGAGGTGGCCTCCTTCGGGTTCTCGGGCAGGATGTCGTAGACGACGAAGTCAATGAATGGTTGTCTCCAATCTGGGGCATCATCAATCGTCTGAGTGGAATAACTCGCCATGAATTAAACGTTGTTCTTGGGGCAGACCAGTTCGTGGCCTACAACGTTTACCGATTGATGAGTATGATTTGGCACTGCTAAGGAAGCGGCCAGACCTGCTAAGGCATCGGCTTCGATATTTTAGAGTCTGGGGACGTGTTCGATGAAGAACCCCTCGAACGATGAAATGATGTTGATTGCTATTTGGTGATAGGGAATCATGTCTTCGTAGCAAACTTCGTATGAGCCCCGGATTTGATTGACGATTAACTGAGAATCGTCGTATGCTTCAAGATATTCTACCCCCAGCTCCCTTGCAAGTTGGAGGCCAATGACCAGAGCGTTGTACTCGGCCACATTGTTAGAGAAGGGTTCCGTGAGGGACTAAGCGCGGTTGATCACCAATCCGGAAGGGGACACCAGCACCACCCCGACTCGTTGCCCTTAGGTCCAGTTCTCGAAGCACCGTCGAAGAACATTCGCCATATATCATCGTGAGAGGTTGCATACGAGTCGGCGACCTCATCTGGGATGTCTTTATATATTCTGGACGACTCCGAGCCCGGGTGGGCTGCCAAAAAGTCTGCCAGGGCTTGACCTTTGACCGCCTTTTGTGGAACAAAGATTATGTGGTAGGGGGATAGCAATATTGCCCATGTAGCGAGGCCAGAGCTGAGTGCCCCTGGTTTAGTCATGAGGACCCTGAGAGGGTTGACTCGTGAGATCACATGTATCGTTTGTCCGGTGACATAGTGCCGCATCTTCTGAATGGCGAACACTAGGGCAAGGCATTCCTTATCCACAGCGGTGTATCGGTACTCTGGCCCAATCATCATTCGACTGAGGTAATATATGGCCTGTTCATGACCTATATCGTTGTTTTGTGCTAGCAGAGCTCAGAGAGTGCTCCATTGCTCGTACGTAGAGCAGGAATGGTTTTCCAGCAACCGGAGCCACCAGGACTGGAGGGTTCGACAAATATTCTTTGATGCTGTCGAAGGCCCGCTGGCATTCTTCGTCCCATACGAACGAGATGCCTTTCTTCATAAGGTGGGTGAATGGCCGACATCGCCCGGAGAGGTTAGAAATAAACCTCCTGATGTACGCTAGCCTCCCTTGAAGGCCTCTGAGTTCACGGAGATTTCTCGGGGGACCTATCTCTATAATTGCCTTTGTCTTCTCAGGGTCTACATGGATACCCTGGGCGGTGATGATGAAACCCAAAAACTTCCCGCTGGATACGCCCAAGAAGGACTTCGTAGGGTTCATTTTCAAATTATGCGCTCGCATCAGGTCGAATACCGTCCTCAGATCCTGCAGATGGTCTCCCTTACAACGACTCTTGACGGCGATGTCATCAACATAGCACTCCACCATCTTGCATAAGTGGTCCCTGAAGATGATACTCATGGCACTTTGATATGTGGCACCAGCATTCTTTAAACCGAAAGACATGACTGTGTAGCAATACGTGCCAATCGGTGTTCGGAATGATGTGTGCTTTTCGTCGTCAGGAGACATCTTGATTTAGTTGTACCCCGAGAAGCCATCCATGAATGACATACGTTCAAAGCCGCAGGTATTATCAATCATGATATCCGTGATAGGGAGGGGGAATTTATCTTTGGGGCATGCCTCGTTCAGATTGCGAAAGTCGATGCAGATTTGAATCTTCCCATTCTTCTTGAGGACAGTTACTATGTTGGCGACCCAATCCGGATGTTGTTCCTCACGAATGAAGCCGCTGGCTATCAGTTTATTGACTTCGGTTTCGATCGCATCCATGATGCCTGGGCGGAAGCGTCGCTGTTGTTGCTTTACTGTTTTGCGTCCGGCCGAATGTTGAGTTTGTGAAGAGGAACATCGGGATTTAACCCCGACATGTCTTCATAGCTCCATGCGAACACATTAATGTATTCTTTGACAAGTTCCAGCAGTGATTCTCGCTCTTCGTCTGTTAAGCTTTTACTGACGAAGATTGGTTTTGGAGAAGATTCGCTGCCGAGGTCGACCTGAACAACCTCATCTTCAGTAGGAGGTTCCCTCAGTTCGAACTACTTTTCCCATTGCACATCCAACTGCTAGGCCCACGGCTCTAGCTCGAGGATTTCGGGGATGTCTTCGTCTTCTTCATAAGCGTCGACGAATGCCATGTTGACTGACAAGACTTGTCTGAATATATCTCCGATGCTGGTATCAGAGTCAGAAGTTGGTGACCCGGTCGAACGTGAATGCCAGTCACATTCTTCATCTGAACTTTCAGGGGTCGTTGGGGGTGTTACATACCCTAATCCACATCGAGTCTTGCTATAGTAGTCCCGTGGTTTGCCAGCCGGGACGGGGGCTTCAAAGGTAATCGTCGTCCAGTACCGTGGTTCAAGCCCGGCGTCGCTTCTAGATCATACCCCTGTTTCTGCATGAGATATTTAGAATGGGGGCTATAAAGATACAGAGGCAGTCTCCCGGCATCTGATCCGAGGTCGACTTCTTCTATGGTGAAGGGATGTGGATCGTCCTTCCGGCCGAAGATGATTGGATGGTCCCCTCCCTTGATTATTCGGTAAGCATCTTCTGCTGGAGTAAGCTGGATTATGGTGTAGACATTTGTCACCTGTGTGTGTAGGTGAGTGCCTATACCGTGTTCCATAGCATATATTGTACAAAGCTTATTAAGCTCGAGGTAGTTCAAAGATAGCCCTTTATTGATGAAGTAAGGTATCTTTTCTAGGGGGATTACATCATCTGCGGAGGGAACATCAGTGTGGGCAGCCACATACTTGGCTAGCTCCGGTTTCTCTTCGTCTACCCCTTGTGTGAATGAAGACTGAGAGGACGACCTGGGGAGTTTGATCGTCAGCGGTTCAGTTGATGGAGCTGAGCGTGGAGTTGTTGGCAGACTAGTGACCCCCAGTTTGGTACTTGATGTGGGGCGAGGAGTGGCTGGTTCGCTAGAAGTGTCAGACCTTGCATCGGGGTGACGACCCTTCTTGGGAAGGCGTATCGTCAGTGGCTTGTCGGAGGGATTGAGCTTCTCCATTTGGGGCTGACCGACTCTCGGCAGTCTGATTGTCATTGGCCCCGTTGTAGGTCTTGGCACTTGGCCGGACCTTGGCAGCCGGATTACCATTTGCTCTTCTTGTGCCGAGAGGCTGATTGCGTCCTTCCGCAGAGTGGCAGTAAGGGGTGCGGACCTGCCCAGTTTGCGAGCTTAGAGGTGGATCGTCAGAGGCTCTTCTGATCCTGTGGTTGTCTCGGTACTAGCTTGTACATCTCCATCACCAAGATGCTTCTTCGATTTTTCGTACAGGCAGGAGTCTGAGTAGTAAGATTCGACCCCTTTGAAGGGATCGATATCAGTAAATTTCGTCCTCACGAAGCCGTATTTGTCGACATATTTGAAGCACTGGTGCAGCGTGGAAGGCACGATCATATAATCGTGTATCCACGGGTGCCCCAAGAGGATGTTGTAAGAAGTGTCTGCATCTATGACGTAGCAGGTGACTTCGGATTGGAGGTCGCCAATTTGATACTTCAGACGAATCTTCCAAATAGGATAGCTCCTGTCCGAATTGAAACCGCTGATGGCGGTGCTTGTAGGCATCAGACGATGCATTGGGATGCGGAGATGATGTAGCAGACCCTTCGGGATAATGCTTACGGAAGAGCCAGGATCAATGTGCATCCGATCCACCTTTACGTCGCCGATGTATCCAGTATAGTATAGTGGGCGATCGTGCAGATTAGTTTTGATGAGCATGTCCTGCGGAGTGAAGACGATGTTGGGCATTGCTCCCGTGCAGGCGCTGTCTTGGAGATCTGCAGGCGGGTTTTCTTCCGTGAGGTTGACTTGAGCCAGGTATGCGTCGACGTTTTGGAGCGCATCGTTCAAAGCCGCACGAACATCTTTGGAGAGTCTCAGGAGCTCGTATAATGACAACTTGGCCGGTGTGTTGGCCAATTGTGCCAAGATGTTGAAGTTGTAGGGCTTCTCCAGCCCTTGGGCTGCCTCTTTTCGGAGGGATTTGTTGAAGCGAGTCTCCCTCGGCCTAGGCTTGTCGGTCGTCGGAGGCTGAGCCGGTCCCGGAGCATCAGTTGTAGTGGGTTGATGATCTTCAGCTGGATTGTCAACCACAGGTTGGGATTGTGCCCCAGACCGCGTGACGACGGCGGTAGCTTCTTCGATGTCTGTCGAGATTGTGCGGCAGGACCTGATTTTTCCATTCTTTTTCTTGCAGATAGAAGAAGATATGGGCCGAGTCACTTCCGATACCAAGTCTGGATGGATCCACATGACCTCCCCTTGTGATGTGGTGAGGGACACTAGACAAGTGGCCTGATCTCGGGGAGGAGGAAGATTAGAGATCTCCATTGTCGCCAGAGGGATGGGGACCACCCCGTCTTGAGTTTTCGTCGGAGGGAAGCTGCCGAATTGTACGGACACCATGTTGGCTGCCACGGTTACCTCTTCGAAATCGATAGCCAGAGCATTCGAATCGATGAGGTTATGGATGTACCGTTTTAGCTCGTAGCAGTCGTGTGTAGCATGGTGGACGTAGCAGTAATAATGGCAGTACTTTGGGTTCTCCATCTCAGCCGGCCGCAGTTCCCGTCTTGGTGGAGGAAGCTGGATTCTGTCTCCTTGTATGAGCATGTCCAAGATGGGCTTGACGTGACCATCTTCGAAGGAGTAAGTGATTTGCGGCCATTGTTTGTCTGCTGGCTTTGGCTCAGGTTTCTGTGCCGTGTCGGCCACCATAGCCTGCTTTCCCCTGCCGTCCCGATTGTTGGAGGGGCTACCCCCATTGTCGTTGTTAGGACGCTTGCCCTTGTTCTCTCCGTCCGAGATGTGCAATCCCAGTTGGCGAGCCTTCTTCAATCGTTCTTCGGCGCTTGTGGCGCTGATGATGAACGTCTTCCAGTCCTTGAATTTACTTTTGCCCATCCAGAGACTGATTGTTGGGAGCAATCTCTTTTGGCAAATTTTAATCAAGGAGGAATCAGGATTTCCAGATGGTAATTTTATTGTGATTTGGCGAAACCGCTCGATGTAGTTCCTTGTCAGCTCCTTCTCTCATTGGACGACGTCCATGAGGGTGGACATTGTGATGTCCTGCCCTACTTCATAGAATCTTTCCAAGAACATGCGCTTGAAGCCGGCGAAGGAGTGAATGCAGTTGTCCGGCAGATTGCGATACCAGTCGAAGGCGACTCCTTCCAATGCCCCGATGAATAATCGTGTGAGGATGGCATCGTCATGGGGCAAATGGTCGGTGGTGACCTCGAAGTAAGTGATGTACCGACTTGCCGAGGTCTTGCCATCATAAGGATTGATATTGAATGGCTTATATCTTGGTGGGAATGGAACATCCCTCCACGCAGCAGGGTATGGTTGCCGTATTCTGAGATCTTGAGAGTTTTCTCGAGCGTGGAACATGGCTCAGAGCTCTTGTACCTCTCTTCTCGCTTTGCGAGCCTCATCCACGGCTGTGGGGGCCGTTGTTTCAGGAGGATCGTTGCCCGGGTTTGGTGCCGCCGAATTCGAGTCCGCATTGACCGCGGGACCCGCGCTTGTTTGGCCAGGCGTTCCTCCTTGCAGAGTTGGAAGGGCCGCTTTAATCTCGTTTACAGACTTGACCAAAGCAAGTAATATGGCTTCGAGACTGTCGATGCGTTGGCGATCACTGGAACCACCTTGGTTGCTGTCTGTCATGAATACCGTCTTCACATGAGGAGAGATAGACGGAGCGGTGGAGGAAGCGCCCTCCGAATCGTACCCCTGTAGTGACAAGTCATCGGGGTATGTGGGTATGTTCCCTTCTGATTCAGACTCGGAAGGAATAGTACCCCCAGTCTCCGAGTTCGCCTCGTCTTGAGAGTTGTGGACATCCTCGGGGACATTGAGGTTTGCTACCTCTGATGGGAGAGTTGTCTCATCTGGCTCGTCTTCTTGGAAGATCGGATTGATGTGGAGGCTCGGAGGGGTGCTACCCCCAGCCCCAGCAACCCCCTGTGTTGTGGACGACGAATCTCCCACTGTAGCAGATTTCGTCTTAGAGCGAGTACCTTGGAAAACTCCGGTGGTGGGTACCCGCTTAGACGACAGTCTTTTAGTTGCAGTGGTTGAGATCTTCGGGCTGGGAACATTTGTCTTCTTTCCCCTTCCATCAGCGGGAACTTTCCGAGCAGAGTTGCAGGAGACGACGGGTAGTGCCTCGTCTTCTGAAGATGGCTGTTACAGTCTTTGAAAGACAGACTGCCGGTCTTTTTGCATCGTCGTGCTGTTGCAGCAGCAGTTAACGATGACTTGGGTGCAGTAACGTCCGTGGGAGGACTCTTTGTACCCCGATGCATCTTCTCTTTCCTTACGTTTGTGGAGGATGGCCTCACGCAAGTCAGATGGGTCTGGACCGACCGTGTTTGCTTCCGGGATTTTGGGAGACTTTTGCGAACCTCTCTGTCCGTCTGCCGCCGGGGGCTGGACTCGAGTGGTTCTGTACAACTTTCCATCCGAGGCCCGCGTAGCAGTATGTGGAACGCTCGGATGGTCAGAGGTCAGATCAGCGGGCCGAACTCGCCAGGCTCGCACTGCTTTAGACTTCTTTGCTCTAGTGCGTAAGGGCACATAGTAGGAAGAGTCTAAGTGATACTGGAGAGAGTCAGACATATCTTCTTGGGAGCACAAGAGATCAGGACCGTACGAGAGGCGGTCGAAGACAGAGCCGCGTGGAGTAGACGTTATGCAGCTGTCATCATTGGCCTGTACACGGCTGGCAGACGTAGCCGCATAGGTCTTCTTCATGCGGCTGGGAGTCTCAGCCACATGGGTCTTCTTTATACGGCTGGATGATCTGGCCGTATTGATTTTCTTCATGCGGCTGGTAGATCCACCCGTATGAACCTCCTGCATGTGGTTGGCAGATTTGGCCACAGGAGTGCTCGGCTTCTTCTTCGGGCGCATAGAGTTGCTCTTTGTCCCTGCAAGTCCAGCATCGTAGTGCTTTCCTTTGTCGGTCTTGGGGACAGCAGAGTTCTCTACGGCTCGAAGTGGAGCCGCATGAGAATCGCCCTCGCCATCTTGGGTAGCAGAGAGTACTCCGTCCAGAGTTTGTGGGGGAGCAAATAATTTTGGCCTCCACTCGCAGCGAGCTTTCTTTGTGCATGTTCGCTTCTGGATCAGACCAGCACATCCTTCAGAGAGCATCTCTTCAAACGCCTGTTGGTCGAAACGGAAGACCATCTTCTGTTGTGTGGAGCTAAGTTTGGCTGCATCCGACTGCATCACCAACTCCTCAGCCGTGAAGAAGTTTGTCCCCAGCAGAGTCGTCATCGTGTTTGCCATTGATTGTAAAAGTACAGAACAGTTTTATAGGAGGACTGAACTTAGACTCACAACACAAACTCGCTTGTACAAAGAAATCCTAAGGACGAAAGCCTAGGTACAGCAGACTAAGTACAATTGTTTATTTTAGATTCTGGGGGATAACGATAGAGGCTCGGGAAGGCGACGGCAGCCCTGCCTTACTCCTTGAACGATCGGTGTGCAGCCTTGGCTCTAGAAGATTTACTCAGCGTTGAAGAAATGCTCTCTTTTCTCTCTCTCTGTTCTCCTCTCCAAGTACTCTGGTGCTCTCTCTGATCTCGAAAAGTGCTCCTGTGTGCTCCTCTCTCTGTGTGTACGTCTCTATTGCAAGGGAATGGCACCCTGCTATTTATAGGAATGGGGTGTGATCATTAGGGTTGCAAATGATTGCTTCTTGGAGATGGCGGCGGTCTGTGGATTGGTCAATCTAGGCCATTAGTTTTGATTGTGATGAATCTGGACCATTAAGTATAGATTACACCAAATCTCATCAGCCATTAATACTGATTGGAATAAATATTCCTCATAATGATCTTCTGATGTCTGCGAATAAATTTGATTTATTCTTCTACCACGTGTCCCAGATTATTGAGATTTGACCCAATCTCTGATTACAATAAATCTGAGAGATTGATCGGCTTAGGACACGTGTCCTAGGAGCCATAGGAGAGGCGATCGAAGAATGAGCCTGAGCCGCGTGGAGCAGACAGCATGCGGCTGGAATCAATAGTCTTCATGCGGTTGTCAATCGTAGCTGTATGGGCTTTCTTCATGCGACTGGAAGTCTTGGCCGCATAAGTATTCTCCATGCGGCTGGAGATCTTGGCCGCATGGGTATTCTGCATCCGGCTGGCAGTTTTGGCCGCATGGACATGCATGCGGCTGGCAATCTAGGCCGTATGAATGTTCGGCTTCTTCCTGGAGCACATAGAATCACTCTTTGTCCCTGCAAGTCCAGCATCGTAGTGCTTTCCTCTGCCGGACTTGGGGACAGCAGAGTCCTCTATGGCTTGAAGTGGGGCCGCATGAGAGTTGCCTTCGCCGTCTTGGGCAGCATAGAGTACTCCGTCCAGAGCTTGGAGAGGAGCAAATGATTTTGGCCTCTACTCCCTGCGAGCCTTCTTTGTGCATGTTCGCTCCTGGACCGGGCCAGCGCTTCCGTCGGAGAGCATTTCTTCAAACGCCTGTTGGTCGAACCGGACGACCATCTTCTGTTGTGTGGAGCGAAGTTTGGCTGCATCCGATTGCGTCACCAACTTCTCAGCCGTGGAGGAGTTTGTCCCCAGCTGAGTCGCCATCGTGTTTACTATTGATTGTGAAAGTACAGAACAATTTATATCGGAGGACTAAACTTAAACTCACAATACAAACTCGCTCGTACAAAGAAAGCCTAGGGTCGAAAACCTAGGTACAGCAATCTAAGTACAATTGTTTAGTTTTTCTGGGGGGTGACGGTAGAGGCTCGGGAAAGCGAGGACAGCTCTGCCTTACTCGTTGGACGATCGGACGCAGCCTTGGCTCTGGTGAAGAAATGCTCTTGGACGTGTGGAGAGACTCCTCCGCGCCTTCGGTTGCTGGATCTCTGGATGTCTCTCTAGTGCTCTTTTTTTCTCCTCCTCTCGCTGCTGCTTGTATGGGAATCGCACCTTGCTATTTATAGGAATGGGGTGTACTTATTAGGGTTTGCAAATGATTGCCTCCTTCAGAAGTCAGCGGTTAAGGATCACTTAATCTGGGCCATTCATCTTGAATATAATAAATTTGAGCAATTAATGTGATTGCATCAAATCTTTGTGGGCAATAAATGTTGATTGCCATGAATATTCGTGATTTGTGATAGCTTGCCACATGTCCAATTTGCTTGATTCGATTTGATCTAGGCAATTATGACGATCGCAACAAATCTGATTTTGTTAGGATTTGTTAGCACCCATAATTCCAGAGAAGATAAGACTGCCACGTGTCTCAATTACAGCGAAGAGCGCCACGTGTCTCAACTGGACCGTCCTGGCCGAGCCGCATATGGGAGGGTCCTCTCAGCCGTATGCAGCCGCATGAGGATGGGCAGCCGCATGAGGATGGGCAGCCGCACGTGGATGGGCAGCCGCATGGGGATAGACAGCCGCATAGGGATAGGCAGCCGCATACAGAGGGGCAGCCGCATGGAGATAGGCAGCCGCATGCAGATGGGCAGCCGCATGGAGTGGCCTTTGGACTTGGTGGATTTTGCCAGCTGTAAGGAGATTTTTTCCTCTTTCCTAGGATCACGCCACCATGTCAGAGTCATTATTATGTCCTTATGTCAGAGCTGTCATAGTTGTTATTTGTCAGAGCGGCCGTCAGGGCATTAAATGCAGCTGAATGTAGAGAAGAACTGCTGAAGGACACTGAGCCGTATGGATCCTTGATCCGCATGGACTCCTGAGCCGTATGGACTTCTGAGCCGCATGGGAATCCTGAGCCGCATGGGGATCTTTTTGTCGGAGCCGCATAGGTCTTTCTTTATTCTTTTCCATGCTTCTATCGAGGAAACAGGAAAGATCAACGATCAAAGAAGATATCAGGTCAAAGATCAGAGGTAAAGAGTAATACGAAGGATATCAATGGAGAAGAATTTATGACTGAGATAACTACCAGCAACCCCCACAATCTGATAAATCAGACCTGCATAGGCCACCACTAAAACCTATGTTATGCCCTAGAACCAGAATACTGGCAAGTAGGGATGGTCAAGGCCAGCTACGTATACCAAAGTACTCCAGTACTCTGAAACAACGTATAAGCTGTATAGATGGGGGTCACTGCTACAAACCAACAGTCAATCCTAGGTCACATAATCCTAGATATCTCAGTCTCAGACAAGAAGTAAGGTACAAGAATATGATCATCATACATATAAGACAGTAAAGCGTCCCAAACAATAATATATAGATGATCATGAAGCTACTAATACAAAATGAAGAACTAGCAAGACTAAGTAATACATGATCACCTCTAGCTGCAGTCTAGAAATATAACATCATGTCTAAGCCCATAGGCCGAAAGTCAAGTCTAAAACACGAGCTAAACACGTGCTCGGTGGCTAAACGCCTCAAAAGAATATGTATAAAAAAGAGTGGGTAAGAGAAAGAACACCCACTCAAGTCCCCTGGTGCTCCGGGTGGTCACCATCGAGTGGAAGGTCCGGAAGATACTCGGGCTCCTCAACAAGATCTGGTCAATGTAAAACCAGTGGGGTCAGAACCCCAATAGCAAGTACCACAAAGGAAGCCAAACTATGAACTAAAACCAGCATGCAATTTATAACATCTCTAAGATAAAGCAGTAAACGAGACTAGAATAGTAAAATGGTACCACAGTGTTTACAAAAGGAAACTGGAACATGCAAGAAGGATAACAAGTGAATACTTAGAATAAACTGGACAGGTGAGCATATGGAGAAGCCGAGCATGTAGTAGAAAGAATAGCATGTAAGGAAAGATAGGAAGCTAAGTACTACAATAAGATAAACTAGAGCAAGACTAGACTAGACAAGAATGGACTCCATCCATCAATCACGGCCAAGAAATGAGTACGGCTTGATACTTTAGCTAACTAGGGTTGCCACAATCCTAATTACTAACACATGCAAGTTTGAGAAATCCAAGTCCAGTTACCTGCCTGCTACTACCTGAATGATCCAAGCCAAAAAGAAAAGAAGTATAGCAGACACATTGCTGTAAGATACAAGTGTCCTAAAGCGGTGCCCCACTCGACGGTGTGCTGGAAGAGTTCTCATCATGACAGATAGCTCCAAATCCCATATATATATATACATATATATATATATATATATATATATATATAAGATCAAGACCAAAGGGGCAACAGGTAACCAGGAAAATCTCCAATGATCTAGGTAATCAAGCTAGTTGTTTAGTCCTTAATATTTTCTTGTTGGATTTTAGGTGTGGCATTCCGCAGAATCCATTCTAGACATGAGACATGCAAGACTGGACAAGACAAGCAAGATTGTGTACTACAACAAGCCACAACAAGATATGACAATATCAAGACAAGAGTGCGCTATGACGAGCCACTGTCAAGGAGCTAGACATGTACTAGAATCAAGAGTGAGCCATGACAAGCCACTATCATGTAAGCAAGAAGGACATGTATCATGAGTGCGCCACGATGGGCCACTATCTAGTAAGCAAAGTAGGCATGGCAACAATTATCATAGCTTGTAAGAAAGAATCTATCAAAAGACATATCATGGCATGTGGAAAAGAATAATTATAGCTAAGTGTATTTCATAGAAAAATAATTGAACATGTGCTAGTGTCAAGTGTATATAGGGTTTATAATCATTCTCTAACTATGAAAGATCATCTTATCATGTTAAGAATTCATTACAATGGAAGAAAATATCAAAAACGGACAAAAACGGACAAAAAACGGGCAAAAACGGGCAAAAATAGACAAAAACAGCCTAACCGGATCATCCGACGGATTACTGCGGATTATCGACGGATTTTCCGAAGTGTCACAGCAAGTTTAGTAGTGCAAGTTCGAATTTTCCGACGGATTTCCGTGGATTTCCGACGGATTTTCCGAACCGTCACAGAAAGTTGATTCTTGAAAACTCAAAACTTGTTTCGGCCATAAAAACTTCGTTTTAAATCGAAATTCAAATTTTCAAAAGTCAAAATCGTATGAAATTTAATTCCCTACAACATGGGAGAATTAGTTTTCACAAATTTAAAGATTTTATAGATCAATACCTCAAAATACTCCAAAAATAGGTTCTCGGGAAACCGAAACGGGTTCCGATTTCAACCAAACTCAAAATCTATGTATACAAGCTAGGTGACGGCCTCATATATGCATATATGACCAAGATCCATGATGGTAACACCAGTATCACTCTTGATACCGAGTTTTCTACTAGGTCAATATTAGATTTTAACAGAAAATTAAATCCTAGATCTAACCAAATTTAGAAACATGCATATAGACGAGAATCATAAGGAAAACATTCTTAACAAAATGAATTTAGAACAATTCTTAGCATTTAATACCAAAAAAAACAAAAAAAATGATAATAAAAACAATATTGTTCATGAAATTGGCAAGGTGTACTTGCCTAGGTTAAGCTCCAAGCCTAATCTTCTACTCCACCACCAAGAGGGGTACGAAACCACACTCTATACCTCAAGGCCAAGCTGTTGGCAAGCTCCATGGGAAGAGAAGGGAAGAAGAAATAAAGAGAGAGTAAAGAGAATGAAAAGAGAAAGGAGAGAGAAAGTGAAATGGTATATATATAAGGGAGAATTAATCTTAGCCGTTGGATCATGATCCATGTCAAAGTCTAGGTCAATCATGGCCATTCAAAAAAAAACCAATTATCTATTAGATAATAGGGTGCATCTATACTATTCACGAAAATATCTAAACACTATTCACGAAAATGTCTAAATACTATTCATGAAAAATATCTAAATACTATTCATGAAAATATTCGAAATAATATTCATGAAAATATCAGAAACCAAAAATATCTAAAGTGTAGAAAATATGTCTGGGCGGTATGCCGTCGGTATACACCGGTATACCGGCGGTATACCGATCAAGGAGAAAACCTATAGTTTTGGGAAAAAATTATATTATTTCGGAAACCAAGAAAATACGAAATACGCTGCAAAATACGTATCCGTATATAAATACCGATACTGCGAGACGAGTCTCACAGTCTCCCAAGGAAGTTTAGATACCGCCTGCTTCTCGTGAAGAGCCAAACCCATCTCCCCGCCCGGAGTGAAGAAGGTGCACGTATGATGGTTGCACTGCTCTGCCAAGGAGACGAACATCGGTCAGTTAACTTTGATGCCATACTGGGTTGCCCTGATGACATAAAGAAGACCGACAGCTTTTAGGGTGGCCCCATAAGTCGAGAGCACCCATCCAGTAAGGTCACTCCAGAACGGAACGGAATGTCTCCAGCCTTCCATCCGCATCTTTCCTCCCGGATATAACTCCTTCGACAACATCAAGTTGGAAAGAGTCTCAGCAGCATAGGGATGCAGATCAGTCAGGACATCGTTGAGTATAATACCCGGTTGTAGCCCCCTCATGGAGTAGGAAGTGGAACCCTTAACACACTTGAACATGTCCTTCTTCCGGTCACCAGAGATGAACTGGATCCTGCCAGAAACAACCCCAGACAGTTCAGGAGTCAGGTCCCATTTCATTTGCCTCTGCACAGCCAGATCAGTAAATGCCGACATAGGGTACCGGCGCTTCATCGATGGTAGCCCTGTTCTTTGGTCATTCAACGTAACTACCAAAGGATCTTCCAGACAAATTATCGTATCATCCTAGAATCGTACGCTGTTATCGAATAGAAAGTTCGGCTTTTTCCAACCGCGTGACCCTCCGAGCTTCTCATCATTTATTATCTGCTTCAGAAAGGTTTTGTCCTGTTCAATTATGGCAATCGCCCGTTCCGTAGGTTGGTCATGACTGATCTTTGTCTGAACATCGCTGATCATGCTGGTTATAAGACTTGTACCCAGAACATGGCAAGCAGAACCGAAAAGGATACCGCCAAGCTCCGAGATAAATATGTTTACTGCAAGGACAGAAGAGAAAGTCAGACTCAGAAATCTGCAAAAAAAGCTAAGTGTTGAAAGACTCTTATACGCCCAAAAGGCTATGCGCCCAAAGGGCTATGCGCCCAAAGGGATATGCTCCCAAAACAAACAAGTGGGCGCATAACAAATGAACAGTACGTAGGCGCATAATATGCCACGGCATGTGGGTGCATAACATGGCAACATGTGGGCGCATAGCCCACCACAGTATTGGCGCATGACTTATGTCGACACGTAATGATGCTCATAGAAGTATATTGCCTTAGGCGCATGCACCCAGGCAGAAGAAAAGTCTAAGTATCGTAAATTAATGCTCGAGACAATATTTTAAAAGTATGCCCTCATCCGGAATCAGGTCCTGGACTGCCGAAGACGCTGCCGCAGGAGGAGAGCCACTCGGCACAGCCCCCTTGTCCTTCGCGGATCTCTTGGCGACCTTGGGAGACATGGTTCTCAAAGAAAGAAGATGAAGAGTTTTCTGAAAAATTCTACGAGAGGAGAATAATGAGCTTTCTCTCTCCTTCAGAGCCTATTTATAGGCACAGGCTACTTCCTATGCGCCTATGCGCCCATTGTGCAGTATGCGCCTACAATGGCCTATGCGCCCACGTGAAGATCCAGCCTCTTGTACACTATGCGACTGCCACTTGCTGACGTGGACGACGTATAAAGGATGGACCTCTTCAAATTCCATCCCGATGAATCTGTCAGTTCAGATTTCGAGAAAGATGTCAACAGTTGTATCTCTCTGACAGGGTGGCCAAATACTATGCACCCAAAGAGGGAGTCGTGCTATGCGCCCATTGCATCACGAGAAGACAGTCCATGCTTCTTTCAAAGTATTTCGAACTCGTTCAAGTATCGAAAACTTTGAAGGGGGTCTTATAGAAGCATAAAAATTTCAGCAAATAAAGCCGTATGCGCCCAAGCCAAAGGAGGACATATGCGCCCAAGTGAAGCTCATATGTGTTCAAGTCATCCTGTGAAGCTCCTATGCGCCTATCATCCTAAGAAGCTCTATGCGCCCAAGCCTGTGAAGCTCTATGCACCCAAGCCATCCCCTGTGAAGGAGGGCGCATAGCCTGAAACAGGACTATATGCCCAAGCCTGACTCGGTCAAAGCCATGATCAAAACGTGCACCGAAGCGCACGGCCACATCATTCTCCACGAGCAATCGTGCACCGAAGTTTGCGGCCACGTCAATACCACGACCAACCCACGGTCTCACAGCCTGCATGTGCCTACACCCTATGCGCCCAAGACAGGGCTATACACCCACATAAAAACTAGTATATTTTCCTCATATGGGTGCATAACATCATTTCAGCTCAAGAATAACTATAAAAAGAGGCCTCATCCCTCTTCAAAAGACAGAACTGAGAGCATTTTTAAGAGCCAAATTGCTGTACTTCTTGCAAGTGAGCCGAGAGTTAGAAATTTTCTTAGGTTTTCTCCCACTTTTGTAATCGGAGTGTCAACGGAGTAAAGGAGCAACTGTCGCTCGATCTCCATCGTCCCATTCCCCAGAATTCTTTTTGTACTCGGGGATCCTCTGCGCAGGATCTCTCAGGCGTACTCAATTTGTGGTGTCTTGTGCCAATAAAGAAAAGTCATCGTTTCTTCTTCTTTTTGTGTGTATCCATAAAAATTAGTTTAAATATTATTTTTACGATTTTTATATAATTTTTAAGTGTGTTATTGAAGAAGGGGCATAACCGACTAATTAAGAGTTAGAAACCTAAAACTGTATTTTGATGTCTCGTGGAACCTGTGTGTGATTGTATGGATCTAAATGGTTCCATGAGAGATTGAATAATTTTAACACATTACTTTGACTAATTAAGTCGTATCATAAGTTTCATAAGTAGTGACTTAATCTAGTTAATTAATTATCTAGGAGCGTCGAGTTCCGGAGGCGTGGATGCGGGAGCGGCATTTCATATTCACATCGCAGAATCAGGCAAGATACCTTGCCACCTTACTATGTGATTTATATATTCTTATTTTTAGTTGTTATTTTCAGTATTTCTTATTTGTTGATTTTATAAAAATGTGCGTCAAAGTCACACTTGGGTGCAAGCGACTTTGTTGGTCATTTTTATCGCTTTTATTTATTTTTCTTGCATTAACTTAGTCCAGTGACCACCCCTTTGTTGATGAGGTATTGGTATACCTCATGCAGCCTTGACACATACTTTATCACGTGATGTGAGTCACATGTAAGACACGTACACGCATAGTCGACCGGCCACCGATACGTATGAGGCGTGCGACGGTTAGGAGTAACTGCTAATGGAATTGCAAGCTAGTAGACTTGGCAGTTACTAGAGGTTTCTATGAGTCATGTATGTGACCCTACTAGGCATTGGGTGGGGAGAACAGTTTTCTAACGTGTGGGCCACGTATGTTCTTTTCAATTATTGCCGGTTATCTCCACTAGAGATACGGTCCTAGATCCTGATACCTTAATTTCTGCTGGCCTCTGACATTCGAGGAATGTTATGCTTTGAGGTCCCTGGTATCCTGATGGGACCATACCTGAGTTCCTATACCTAAGCCAGAGTTCCCATGTGTTGAAGGTTTATTTTTAACTGTATTTTCACTGTAGAATTGGTGGGCATCCTATTGTATACATCCCCTTTTACTCTCTATTATATATCACAAATTATATGGCATGTTCTTTATGTATCTTGCTACATCCCTCTGAGGACCTGGTTATCTCTCCAGGTGTGTGCTTTGTGACTTTTTACAGGTGTTCTAGCCAAGGCCGTGATCTTCTCCATTTTTTCGAGGATGATTTCTCTTGGTTCATCTTGCCATTTTTTGATCATTTCTTTGTATATCTTCTTTCATTTAAATTGGTTGGTAGTGGATTTGGCTTCGCCCAACTACATATATAAATAACAAATTTTTGAGTTGATTATAATATTATTCTTTATTGTTGTGGATGAGATTTAGTTATCATAGTTTTACTGCATTTTACAGCTTATGTATACATACAGGGTTCCACACATTGGAGTATACTTCGTATGTATATAGCTGGCATGTTTACGTACTTAGTCCTAAGTATTTTGGGATTGGGTGTTACATGTTTTTGTTGTGGCCCATGCAGGTCGAGTTTGTCACTTCGGTTATGTTACTGTACCGATGTGAGCCTGCATATAGGATTAGGATATAGGAATCTCATCCACAAATTTGACTTCCTTCCTTGATTCCAAATCTTGAACTCTCGTCCAATTACCTTGACTTCCTTCTGCTTGATTCCTTTCACTGTAAATCTTATCTTCTTTCGTGCTGAATAGGGAGGTTAGGAGATAACTCATACGAGTATACGTGTTATTTTCCTCAGTTACTCTATTAGTTGACTTTGTAAGTTGAGTAGTATGACTACAACCTACCACCCGTATCCTTGTAACCTAGTATTAAAGTGTAACAGAGTGATAATTAATATATGCTAGTGTAGGAGAGATGTTTACCTAGAATATATAAATTTTGTAGCCCATACCTATTGGTCAACCAAGGCCTGATGCAAGAACCAGTAGGACGACTGTATACGCAAGCACATCGTTTAAGACTTAGATCTTTGTGAAACTCGAACTATTTATTACTGCTTTCAACGTATTCTTCCGTACTTATACTTTAAACTACCAAGAATGACGACGCTATTTATAGCCTTGTTTTGTAAGCTTATTCTTTGTCGAGCTTGTTCAGGACATATGTATACTGGGGACGCCCACATGCATATTGTCTATTTAGAATCAATGTATTATGGTCTGATCAACCATAGTACACTTGGTTCGCTCTTCATATGATTATCCCACGTGGATTGAGATATAGTGGTATCTAGGATCTCATCCACGACTGTATTGACAATTCCTCTTGAATTACACATTCGTCTTTGAATCACGTAATTGTATTCAATGACATCTTTCTTGAATTCTTTATTGCATTTGTCTTTTACTGATTAGAAAGACGAACGCTCGTATTTGATAGATAGATACATAGTATCCCCATGGCCATGGTAGTTATATGCACAAGTATAGCAACCATCGGCCAAGCCATATAACTACAACCTTGCCTAAAGTTGCTCGTCCTTCCCTCGACCCTAATACTAATATCGTGACCTTCTAGTCATTTGAGCTAGAAAAATGAGTAAGATCTTACCCTTGGGTAAACCACAAATCTAGGAGGCTATCTAATCTCTAGGAATCAATTATTGTGAGTCTCCAAATATTTATCTTGATTCTTGGCTTAACTAGCAACCCGTATGCCTTAACTCAAACCTTGCTTGACTAGGCCCGCACAGTTTAGACAGAGAAGAATAGACCAAAATAAGGACAAACATTGCAAGGACTGTGGTAGACACCTATTCCAAGATTAGAGATTCAACAAATGTTACTCTAGGTACAAAATTCTATTATCAAAGAAGTGACTTAGTATTAGAACAACACATTCACCAGCTTAGCCAAAATCTATAGCGTGATGCCCCGTCATTATGTTGTATTAGTAATCAACAAGTGATGAATGAGCATTACATTCAATACCTCTAGAACCCTTGTGACTATAGTCTGGCAGGTTCGACACAAATAGATATTCACGACTTAGTAGTTAGAGATCATTCCCATGACGTGCATTAGAGTTCGTTATCCCACCGATAGACTCTCGTATACCATGGACAAGTGGGTCATTCCATTTTATCGACTCAGGTACCACTGTACGCGATCATTTCCATTTATTAGGACTCATGGTATGATCCTCGAAACTAACTCACAACTACCCTATCATGTTATCGATCACATTGTGACTTTTTATTACCAAAGGTCAAGGTACGATGTCGCGACTCAAATATTCCTAACCTCATTATTCCTAAAACCATGTCCTAGTCTTTAGAGTGAATAGATTGTAAGCCATTCTTACTTTTAGGAATTAAGGGATCATCGATTAATTGAGGTAAATTGGTTCTCACTAAGATGATAAATTAGTGACTCGTGAACTCATACTTTCTTTTTAGATCTTTTGGTGTCCCTTACTGTGACTTTGATATTTGGAGTGTAATACTAGCTGTTACCTTCCAAGAAAATTCATATGCAAAACCTAAACGAGTCCACCTTCAAGTAGACGTATCATGTCCCACTCAAACACATATCCTTGCACTCTATTATTATGATACGACTTTCAGGTCAAAAGTGACTAGCGATAACCCTTACCATAACACCGATGTACTTTTTGACTGCAGTTAGAGATCCAACCCTGACTCAAATCTTTTGGTCCAATATATGTGGTGATCTACTCGAAGCCCTCTACGTACATGCCACTAGTGTGCCACTCTATAGAGGCCTCGTGTGCTACTTAAACACAAAAGTCACGGAAGGCGCATCTCATGACTTATAGAATCTATTCTACCAACCCGACGGGAAATTTGCCCAACCACTTGAATTTGAACCTATTCTACATTACCCTAACCTCATAGGGATGGTTTAAAATTCTACAAAAATTGGTCCAGCAACTATAGATTTAAATCTAAAGTTCATGCAATCAAAGATTGAAGTCCAATTAGGGAACCTATTGAGACTCAGTTAAACCCATAATAGCCCATCGCTATATTGGGACTATAAAACCAAACTTGATGAAATAGGCCCCCACCCCTATTATGTAGGCCCCACCTCTTGGCTCACTAATTCTCCTTCCATAGATTTCGTAACTGCATCTCTCCATAGCCTATGTTATGCATCTCTCAGTACCAACTTGCTTCCGGATATACTTGACCAAGACCTCTTATACTGTCTTGACCAAACATAGTTAATATGTGGGCCATATTAAATAGATAATACCTAGACTTCCTATAGAGTTCGTGACTATGATTGGAAATACCTCATACTTCCACATACCTCCTTGAAATTTGACCTTCTTAGAAGCCCTATTACTGTGCTTTTCCCGATTAACCAACTTTTATAAGTTGGGTAGAACATTGAACTTATTATACTCTACCTCTCAGAATAGGATTACAATCGTGACCGTTGTTTCGTCTGTTTAGAATTTATGAAATGATCTTTTATTTTGTATTTTATATCCCTTTGCTCGTACGTTTAGATAACTACGGTAATAGATTGCAACCTAAATTCTTCAAGTCAATCATAGAATCATTTTTGTTTAAATCAAGAGAGGAATTTTCGAGGCAAATAGATCGCAAGCCTCTCTAAAAAACATAAGATTTTGGAATTAACAAGTGGTTGGAAATGATTGGTTCCAATTAGACTAATAATTCAATGGTTCATAATGTCGACCCATATTCGTATCATTTGATACCCTCGACCGTTATTTTGATAATTAAAGCACAACACTAGCCTTTTCCTTTCGACAAAGTTCACACTCACGAACTAGACTAGTCATGATACTCACGTGACATACATGTCCCACACAAACGAACTTTCCAGTGCTCCATTTAAATTACACCACGTGTATGACACATTGTTTCCTCAAAACAAACCATGGAGACCCAAATTCGATATATTCGATTTCACCGATTCAAATATCGACCCATTCCCTTAACTAAATTGAATACTCAAGATCTATGCAAGACGTAGCACAACTATGACGTATGCCTTCCAACAAGCAAGCGCATGTCTCCTACACAACACCAAATATCAGCCCACACATATTAGTCTTTATGACTTGAGTTTTCAAAACACTTGCCTAATCATATTTATAGCCTGGGTTCTTTAATTATCATCGATTCTCATCACTTGGTCATAAATTCTTCTTCCCTAAGTTTTCAAGCTCATTTTTTAGTTTCCCATGTTAGACGTAGAACGAATCCTTCTGAACCGACACACCTTAGCATATTCAAACAAGAGGTCGCTACCAGCTTGTCAGAAGCATGACCCCTAGAGTGACAATGTTTGATTGTAGTAACTTTTTTATAGTTGTTGTTGACCAAGAATGTCATGGTATTATCAAGGCTCGCTTAGAATCCAAGACTGCAGTCAAAAGTGTCTATTATTCTCGTGCCCCTCCCTAGAAATTGTCCCCCTCAAAGTCTCGTAATGACGACGATCTTTATGGGTGGCCAACTTCTATAAGTTGGGTAGAGTCTGGAAGGAAGCATAACCCATCTAGTAGAATATGAGGTCAGTAGGATTCCTATGACAACCGCCCCTCCATCCTTTAAAAAATTGATCTACGATTTGACGTATCTACTCTTCCTCCGTACAAAATCTCGCATTCTTGATATTATGATTATTTTTAATTTCGAGGACAAAATTATCATAAGTTGGGTAGGATATAAAATCCCTCAAAAATTTAAAGGAATATTTAAATTATTTATTTGAATTTTATTTAATTCTAATTTATTTTTTATCTTATTTATATTATATAAAAGGACTATAGCCATGGTTGAGTTTGAATATGCAAGACGACTAGAAAGTATGGCATGTCTAGCGTAGTCGGGTACTTTAACTAGCATGCTAGCCATGTTAGGAATGCCATGGTCATATTGTAATCTCTTGCTTGTTAACCATTCGAATTATGGTACAAGTTATATTTTTATTTAATTAATTAGTTAAGAAAGCCTTTATGACTTTTTAGGAGACCCGATTGCACCAAACCTCTTCCAAGCCAAACCCAACCCTATGTAGGCATGTTGAGAATTAATAAATATGAATAATTACATATATTTGTATTTAATTCAGATTTTGGATTAGTATTTCATAGATAGAATTAATTATCTCTATATTAGGAAAGACCTTTTTAAATCCTCAATCCAATCAATTAGCCAACTCACCAAACAACCAAATCATGCCATAGTGGATCCCCCACCATAGATTTCGGCCAAGCAACCCCCCCATGGACGAACACCCCAAAGGAAAAGGATTTCCACTCCTTTTCATACATGCAACCCAATAAAACCCATATATATACATCAACTTAGCCCAAACCCTAACCCTAACTTAATTCCTCTATTCTTTCCACCTCCATAGCCGACCACCCCTTTTCCTTTCCATATTTTTGACAGCACTTCTCCCTCGATAGCCTCCATACATCATCTCCTCCATTGCACATCTCTCCATCATTCACAAAAACTCATCTCCTCTACCAAACATCCACCCGACCCCTCAAAACAAATCCTAAAAACTCCTTCTTCTCCATCCAACCATCTATAGCCATTGCCAACCCTTCCATACTCACCAAAAAGAGGATTTTGAAGCAAGGATAGCGAGAAAGGTTGGAGCTTTGACGAGGAGAAGTCGTCACAACCTCTCTAGCAGGGACCTTTGGTAAGAAATCCTAATCTTTCCATCTCAAACCCTTACTAAAATTCTGTACAATTTTTTTATGAAATCTATTGAAAACATATTTTGATGGCTTTTATTTTGTATAATCAGCCATAAAGGTTTCAGGAAATATAGGCGTAATATTCATGTTTCGATAGGATCGAAATTAACCCCATTGTGAAGGAACTATGAGTTATTGGTGCCTATTCTTGATACTGAATTTTATGTGTTTTCATATATATAAATTAGGATTTTTTAAGTATTTTTCCACGATTTTAGCAACTCATATCTGGTCGAGAAAATTGTAGGTCAAAACTAGCTAATTTTGGGTAACCGGCTGACCTATAATGTCCCAAACTTGTAGTATAACTCAACCCTTGTACCTCTAATATTATTCTATAAAATAAAGTATTTTACTACTATTTAAAATATATTTTTGGTTATTTTAGCAATTTTGAGTCATTAACTATGTTCTGGGCGAGTTTCGGGTAGACTAGCTGACTTAGTAATCAACCAGTCATAAATGTCTTTAGAAATATTAATTCTAGAATTTTAGAGATAAATCTATAGAAAATTAGTCTAAATATTATTTTTATAATTTTTAAATAATTTTTAAGTATATTATTGAAGTAGGGGCATAACCGACTAATTAAAAGCTAGAAACCCCAAAACTGTGTTTTGATGTCTCGTGGAACCTGTGTGTGATTATATGGATCTAAATGGTTCCACGAGAGATTGAATAATTTTAACACATTACTTTGACTAATTAAGTCATATCGTAAGTTTTGTAAGTAGTGACTTAATCTAGTTAATTAATTATCTAGGAGCGTCGGGTTCCGGAGGCGTGGACGCGGGAGCGACGTTTCATATTCACAACACGGAATCAGGCAAGATACCTTGCCACCTTACTCTATGATTTATATATTCTTATTTTCAGTTGTTATTTTCAGTATTTCTTATTTGTTGATACTATAAAACTGGGCATCCAAGTCACACTTGGGTGCAAGCGACTTTGTTGGTCGTTTTTCTCGCTTTTATTTATTTTTTCTTGCATTGACTTAGTACAGTGACCACCCCTTTGTTGATGAGGTATTGTTATATCTCATGCAGCCTTGACACATACTTTATCATGTGATGTGAGTGACATATAGGACACGTACTCGCGTAGTCGGCCGGCCACCGATACGTGTAAGGCGTGCGACGGTTAGGAGTAACTGCCAATAGAATTGCATGCTAGTAGACTTGGCAGTTACTAGAGGTTTCTATGAGTCATGGATGTGACCCTACTAGGCATTGGGTAGGGAGAACAGTTCCTTAACGTATGGGCCACGTATGCACTTTTCTATTATTGCCGGTTATTTCCACTAGAGATACGGTCCTGGATCCTGATACCTGATTTCCTGTTGGCCTCTGACATTCGAGGAATGTTATGCTTTGAGGTCCCTAGTATCCTGATGGGACCTTACCTGAGTTCCTGCACCTGAGCCAGAGTGCCCATGGGTTGAAGGTTTGTTCTTAACTGCATTTTTACTGTAGAATTGGTAGGCACCCTAAAGCGTGCATCCCCTTTTACTCTCTATTATATATCACAGATTATATGGCATGTTCTTTATGTATCTTATTACGTCCCTCTGAGGACATGGTTATCTCTCCAGTGTGTCCTTTGTGACTTTTCGTAGGTGTTCTAGCCAAGGCCATTATCTTCTCTATTTCTTCGGGGATGATTGCTCTTGGTTCGTCTGACTATTTTTTTGATCATTTCCTTGTATATCTTCTTTTATTTAAATTAGTTGGTAGTGGATTTGTCTCCACCCAACTACATGTATAAATGACAAATTCTTGAGTTGTTAATAATATTATTCTTTATTATTGTGTATGAGATTTAGTTATCATGGTTTTACGGCATTTTATAGCTTATGTATACATACCGGGTTCCACACATTGGAGTATACTTCGTATGTATACAGCTGGCATGTTTACATACTTAGTCCTATATATTTTGGGAGTGGGGCGTTACAATGCGCCCAGGCTCTGATGACCCATTCTGTGTGCCCACATCCAGTAGGGCCAGGCATGCTACCAGGACTTCAGAAAAGCATGCGCCCAAGGGCATGCTCCAGGGTCTATGCACCCACAGCAAAAAGACAGACCCCATCGCGTATAGCATGGGGTTGTGTTCAAGGTTATTACGGAACTTAGGTGTGGGGGTTGCCCCTGCACATGAACTAAGTCCGGATGTGCCAACTCCCCTTACAAACCTATATGCAAAGCTCAGCGATGCATGTGACATGGGTTTTTATGGAAAACTCCCTTCCGCCGATTTACGCGATATGATAAATCATAAGCGTAAAGCGAGGAAGGATACTACAATTCATGGCGTAGATCCGTGAACCAGTATTGTCATCAACTGTTGCTACTCCAAAGCAACGAAGGTGCTTCAGAGGCAGTTCGTGTTTCGACGACTGCAGCACTCTGATGATGAAAAGTTGCTATGTGTTTCATCCAACATGGCTTCATGGGGTCCTCCTTACGGGAGCCCCAATCAAGGAAAGTGGACCACTAACCAAACTTTTTTCTCAGTTCTGCGAATAGAAGAAGTCTGCCAACAGATAGCCAGTGAGCTGTTACATCTGAAGGATTCTATATGGGTACTCGATCAAGGACGAAAATCCGTATAGATGATAAGGACTCCCAAGATGGGGGTGATGATCCTTCAGCTGGGGGTAGTATTCCCTCAGAATCTGAAGCAGATGACCTTCACACCGGGGGTAGCCTTCAAGATGACGATGATCTCTTCGAGTCCAATGGTGACTATCTACCTCCCATGCCTGAAGACGACGGTCTTATCAACTCAGAGACAGACAGTTTCAGCATCAGTTGTACTGTCTCCTCTATTCATCCTCGCATGTTATCTGCATACATGGCGGATGGAGAGAGACCTGAAGAAGCCAATGATCAGACCAACAAGCGGCTAGAGAGTCTTAAAATAATATTTGCCAAGATCACTAATATGCTTACCAGTATCATGGCAGTCCAAACTGCTGGGGCTGTTCCTCCACCTCAACCGAACGACTCAGCAAACGCTAGTACGGCTCATAGCAACAACCCTCATTTACTACAAAAGGAGTATCATTCCGTTGTGCCTCCTCCAAATCATGTAAATACTGGAGGTGGTCCTTCACCAATGACGCCTGACAACCGTACAGTAGCTGTTTCCCAATATCTGCTCAATAATCAGGATGCGATTGATTCTCCTGTTGCCCGTTACGATACCATCTCACACAAAGATGAGCTTAAGAAGATGGGGATATCTCAACCTTGTCCTCCTGAATGGGAGAATGCTATTTGCCCTCCTAACTACAAGCCACTGACGCTAAATTTATTTGATAGGATGACTTCTCCTAGCCAACAAATGACATACTTCAACACGCAGACTCTGCATTTACCAAGGGACGATCCGTTCTTGTCCAAGCTATTTATTTGCAGGGGGGTAGATTTTGAATGGTTCTACAGTTTGTCTGACGGTTGTATTAATTCCTTTAAAGACTTGGAGAGGTTATTCCTCAACAAGTTTTACAAGAGTGGAATGCATGTTAGTATGTCCACCCTCATCGAGACCAAGCAAATAAAGAGTGAGTCTGTTATTGCTTTCGTCGAACGCTTCAGGCGACTAGCATTGAAGATGCCCTTCGGTATCCCAGACTCAGAGATTATGGATAATTGTCGACATAACTTCCTTCCTACAGTAAAGTTCTGTATAGGTATACATAAGTATGATGGATGGCCGGCTTTCATCGGGGTTGTTGATGCTGCCGAAAATGATGTCCCTAATCTCGAATTACTGGGGTTGAGGACACCCAAATCTGAAGACAAAAGCAAGCACCACCAAACTATCCTTGTGCATAGGGGAAAAGGGAATGAATTCTTGAAGGTCGACACTTCCAACGGAGCTTCCAATTCTCAGGACGCTCCTGACAAACCCAAGGAGACTTTCTTCGTTAACGAAGATGATGTTATTATCATTTTTATACATTGATGAAGGGTAATAAACTGACATTGCCTCTACCACGACATCTTATGGAGGCAAACTAACTCAATGATCCCAAGTACTGTCTTCATTATCAGTACGTGCACCACTCTACCAAGGATTGCATCGTCCTAAAGAAGAAGATACAATAGCTTATCGACAACTAAGTTATCAACCTCGAAGCTGAAGATAAGGTCGTATCTTCTAACATGATCTCTCTTCAATTTGGTGACTTTCCTCCCACAGAAGTCCCAGACAGCGTAGTCCCAATCCCCAAGGCAATAAGGGAAGTCGTCAACCTACTGCCAGCTCTCAACTCAACATCAACGTTGGCGCCACTCACGACAGAAAGTGGTGAGATCATGTGGGTCCATCAAGACCTTGTACAAGAAATTATGCAGGGGTGGTGTCTTCCAAAGTAAAAAGGGGCAAGAAATACAAATCATGTCATATGGTGTCTTCTTCCATTTACGAAGTTCTATCTGGCGAGACGCGATCTGGGAAGACCTACCTATGGACTTATGACCCCGCACAAGAAGATGCAGTACCTGTTCAAGCTCCAGCTGCCCCTATAAGTTCAGAAGCTGGTCTATCTAAGTCCTCAACTATCGACAAAGCTAAGCAGAAGGAGATGCAATTTGACAAGTCTCTAAAGGCACCAACTCCCGAAGGCATGGATCGGCCTTTCAACTTTGTCTTACTGGCACAACTGGCCAATACACCAGCTAGGTTGTCTTTGTTTGATCTACTACGACTCTCCAAAGAGACGCGAAAAGCTTTAACTTAGGCATTACTACATGTCGACTCTTATCTCGCTGAAGTCAAAGCCCCCGCTGAAGATCTCGTCTCCTGTCCATACTGTCATAACACTATAAAAGTGGTGCCCAACATCACCTTTGTACTATACAATCGTCATGATAGACCTCTGTACTATACAGGGTATATCGGATCGATTAAGGTGGATCGGATGCATATCGATCCAGGTTCCTCCCTCAACATCATCCCTAGAAATTTACTCCAAATTCTAGGGATCCCTCTGCACAAGCTGTTTGTAACCAATACAACTATCATGGCTTTCAATGCTGGAAGAATCCATCTGCTGGGCAAGATCCGCCTCAAGTGCCAGATTGGTGATCTCCGAACAGAGGTTTCTTGCTATGTAATCGACACCAATGTGTCCTACAACGTCTTGTTAGGACGTCCGTGGATACATGAGAACATAATCGTTCCTTCTACCCTTCACCAGTGCTTCAAGTACGTCAACTGTGATGGAATCGTGAAGACAGAGTTTGATGATGTTGATTATTTTAAGGGTGTTGAAGCATACTATGGAGATTCGGTACTTTACCAATCTTAGCCCTCCAAGGATGATGGCAACGAAGCTGACGATGAAGCTGAAGTGAGTTCATCCGCCAGTGATGGTCCCTTGGTTATCCGAGTCAAAGGACGTACTACTCCAAAAAGTACTCCAAAGCCTCTCACAATCTGGGTCAAAAGAAGAATCCTGATATTATCAAACCATTGACCATCACTCTCCGCGAAACGACTCGGGTGGAGTCTGCCGAAGTCCGTCCTCCCAATCCTGATGAGTTACCATACGTGGTGAACTTGGCCAAGTTTGTGGCTCCTGTTTCGGACAATGATCCCCTCGATGAGTATAACAATACTCAAAATAATGTACCTTCAGTGGATGATGTTATCCCTGAAGAAGAACTTGTATAATTTCTAAGTAAAGGTTTACCTTTGAATTACTTCGATGTCTACCAATCGAAAAACCAGTACATGGATACGATATACACCCT
This sequence comes from Iris pallida, assembly GCA_029216955.1. Classification (NCBI taxonomy): domain Eukaryota; kingdom Viridiplantae; phylum Streptophyta; class Magnoliopsida; order Asparagales; family Iridaceae; genus Iris; species Iris pallida. Next base: position 3,461,270 of record JANAVB010037415.1, on the reverse strand, counting down.
AGAGCAAGGCATAAGACCATATTTCTGCATGCCGGTTACGACGCCTTATCTAAAGAAAAAAGTCCGGCCAGAAGATATCCACTACTTCATCATTCTACCTAGAAAAAATGGTGAATAATTGATCATCTTCGGTCGAATAATTGGCGAAAGAAAGTTCGTTATGGACTTTACTACTCCTAATCACAACACTGAAGCTGACTATAATTCTAGAAAAATGCAACTTCATCGATATAGTTGGCAGGCTAAGAAAATCATTCAGAACATGGGATATAATATAAAAAGTGACCAGGGACTAAACTACGGTCAAGGGCGATGATTGCCAATACGTCACTTTGCTCCTCCCGGCAAACCCGAGAACTATTATCAACAAAATGGTGTTGGTTTGGGTTACGTTACTCCTCCAACAACTCCTGAAGGATCAGACGTCGAAGTGGATCATTGTTCTCATTCTTCTGATTCCTGCCTCTAGGATTCAGACTCCAGCATTTGAGACATGTTCAAAGCAACTTTGTTCGTCAACATGGTGTCAGTTGACCAAATTGCAGACAATATCCAATCAATCGAGCTTGAACAATGGGCTTAAAAGATGGATACCAGGTAGGAGTTACATTTCAAACAACGTGAACCACCTACTGAATACGAAGTCATCCAAGTTAATTTAGGAGATTAATCATATCTTAAACCAATCTTCATCAGCAAAAGTTTGTCTGGTGAAGAACGACAAGCTCTTATACAGCTTATAAGAGAATACATTGACGTCTTTGCATGGAGCTATGAAGACATGCCAGGCTTGGACCCTAAAGTTGCTATGTACCGCCAAAATATCTCGTCTAAAGCTAAGCCAGTAAAGCAGCAACGACGGTTCCGACCAGATATCATGGAGGCCATCGAGAGTGAAGTCAAGAAGGTTATTTCGAGTGGGTTCATTCACGAAGAACAACACCCTGACTGGGTCGCTAACATTGTTTCAGTCATGAAAAAAGAACAGTAAAGTTCGAGTCTGTATGGATTACGGTGATTTAAACTATGCATGCCCAAAAGATGAGTTTCCTCTACCGATCACCAACGTAATGATCGACAATACTTGCGACTTCGAGCGGATGCCCTTCATCGATGGGTTCTCAGGCTACAACCAGATCAAGATGTTCCCCGACAATGAGAAACACACATCTTTTCGAAAACCGTTGGGGGTATACTGCTATACGGTGATGTCCTTCGGATTAAAAAATACAGGGGCGACATACAAGCGAGCTATAAAAATAATTTCTTGTGATCATTTGCACAAAATAGTGGAATGCCACGTAGAGGATATCGCAGTTAAAAGTCATCTCAAGGGCAACAACCTCCAAGATTTGAGAACGGTGTTCGAACTAATGCGTGCATACCAACTCAAGATGAATCCAACCAAGTCTTTTTTAGGAGTCTCCAGCGGCAAGTTTCTTGGTTTTGTTATCACTTCAAAGGGTATACATCTTGACCCGGAGAAAGTGAAAGCTATCGTCGATATGCGTCCTCCAAGAAATCTTAAACAGCTACGAGGACTTCAAGGAAGGCTAGCCTACATCAGACGATTCAGTTCAAATCTTTCTAGAAGGTGTCAACAATTTACTCAGCTCAAGAAGAAAGGAGTATCTTTCGTCTGGACAGAACAATGTCAACGCACATTTGATGACATCAAGACGTATCTCACAAGCCCCCCAGTGTTGGTGGCTCCGTTAATTGGATAGCCTTTCTTGTTATATATCCGCGCTGCGGATCAGTCCCTTGGTGCCTTATTAGCTCAGAAGAATAAAGGCGGCCACGAACATGCAATCTACTACCTCAGCCGTACGATGGTCGGTGCCGAGCACAGATACACACCTGCGGAAAAGGAATGTCTCGTACTGGTATTTTCTATCCAAAAAACATGTCACTATGTGTCTGGGCAGACTATCCACATCATATCTAGAGTCAATCCTCTCAGAAACTCATGACTAAACCGGGTTCTCTTAATTCCCGTTTAGCTACATGGACAATGCGCTTGACTCCATACGATATGTTATTAGTCCCTCAGAAGGCAGTAAAAGGCCAAGCATTAGCTGATTTCTTAGTAGCTCATCTGGTTCCAGAATCTTCCATACTCTACGATGAAATCCCAGATGAAGTAGTAGAGTCTAATACCACAACTGAGGAAATCCCCATTTGACGAATGTTCTTTGACGGTGCATTAAGAACATGACCTAAAGGAAATATCGTGGCCGAAGTAGCCATCATACTTGTGTCACCCGACCACCTGGTTATACACCATGCGTACTCTCTTGTGGAATCTTGCACCAATAATGTGGCTGAATATAACGCCCTACTGATCGGCCTTCAATTGGCAAAACAACTGGAAGTTGACTATCTAGAATCATACGGTGAATCTAAGCTAATAATTAGTCAGGTCCGAGGGGATTATGAAGTTCGTCACGAAGATCTCATCCCATATCACAAGGCGACAATCGAATTGGCTTCTATCTTTGCGGGATTTTTCATCGAGCACGTGTCTCGATTACAGAATATAGAAGCAGATGCTCTAGCCGATCTTGCTGCTTCTTTGACCATTCCTACCAATACTAAGCATTCGATCACAGTGTCTGGTCGAGATTTATTCCGTACGAAAGATACCTTGCATATTCATCACTGTTATGCAACAGAAACAAACATCTACGTTAAAGACTAGTGATTTTCTTTCATAGACTACGCCGTCTAAGGAATCCTTCATGAGGGCCCAAACGAAGCAGTCTCTGTCCAAAGGCGATCCCTCAGATTTTACTATGATATAGCTACTAAAGTGCTATACCGACGCTCTTATGATGGGCTACTGTTACGATGTTTATCAGACCCAGAAGCCAGAAGAAAGAAGAAAAAGTCAAAACTTAGAATCTACAGAAAAAAGAGCTAAGTATTGAGAAATTCTATGCCCTCTGATGTTATGCACCCAAAGGGCCTGTGGGCGCATAAGCACATATTCTGTGTGGGCGCATAACACAACAAAGTGTGTGAGCACATGACACAACCAAATGCGCAGGTGCATACACAACAAAGTGTGTGGGCGCATGTATCTGTGAGCGTATAAGACTGCTCACAAAAGAAGTGTGTTTGCTTTTGGCGTATATCGATGGTTATGTGCCCAAGCCGAAAAAAAGTTCGAGCGTCCCAAATTAACGCTCGAGACTTCATTTTTTGAGACATCGCCTCACCTAGGATGGGGTCTTGATCTTGATGAGACGCTGCCAAAGGAGGAAAACTAGCTGCTGCAGCCTTCTTGTCCTTCGCAGGATTCTTGGGAGTAGAAGCAGCCTTGGGAGACATGATTGCTCGAAAAAGAGTAAAAGAAAAAACTCTTTAAAAATTCTGAAGAAGAATAAGAGATAATGAACTTTCTCTCTCCTCAAGGCCTATTTATAGGTACGAACGGAGAGTTATGTGTCCACATGGCCTATGCGCCCACACGATCTATATGCCCATATTGTAGAAGCATGGAAAAGAATAAAGAAAGACCTATGCGGCTCCGACAGAAGAATCCCTATGCGGCTCAAGATTCCCATACGGCTCAGAAGTCCATGTGGCTCAGGAGTCCATGCGGCTCAAGGATCCATGCGGCTCAGAAAAGAAGCTACGTGGCCTTCAACAGTTCTTCTCTACATTCAGCTGCATTTAATGCCCTGACAGCCGCTCTGACAAATAACAGCTATGACAGCTCTGACAAAAGGACGTAATAATAACTCTGACATGGTGGCGTAATCCTAGGATAGAGGAGAAAATCTCACTACAGTTGGCAAAGTCCACCAAGTCCCGAGGCCACTCCATGCGGCTGCCCATCCCCATGCGGCTGCCCATCCCCATGCGGCTGCCCATCTGCGTGCGGCTAGCTATCTGCATGAGGCTGCCTATTTGCATGCGACTGCCTATCTCCATACGGCTGCCCATCTCCATGCGGCTGCCCATCTGCATGCGACTGCCTATCCCCATGCTGCTGCCCATCCCCATACGGCTGCCCATCCCCTGCAACTGCCCATCCTCGTGCGGCTGCCTATCCTCATGTGGCTGCATGCTTCATACGGCCGAAAGGATCACCCATATACGGCTCTGCCAGGACGGTCCAGTTGAGACACGTGGCACTCTTCGCGATAATTGAGACACGTGGCACTCTTCACGACAATTGAGACACGTGGCAGACATCTTCCCTGGAACTATGGGTGCTAACAAATCCCAACAAAATCAGATTTGTTGCGATCGTCATAATTGCCCAGATCAAATCAGATCAAGCAAATTGGACACGTGGCAGGCTATCACAAATCATGAATATTCATGGCAATCAATATTTATTGCCCACAGAGATTTGATGCAATCACATTAATTGCTCAAATTTATTATATTCAAGATGAATGGCCCAGATTAAGTGATCCTTAACCGCCGACTTCTGAAGGAGGCAATCATTTGCAAACCCTAATGAGCACACCCTATTCCTATAAATAGCATGGTATCATTCCCTTGCAAGAGGCAGAAGAGGAGAGAGAGAGAGGAGAAGAGCAGAAAAAAGAGGGAGAGAGCACTACAGAGACATTCAGAGATCTAGCGACCAAAGGCGCAAGGGAGTCTCCCCACACATCCAAGAGCATTTCTTCACCAGAGCCAAGGCTACGTCCGATCGTCCAAGGAGAAAGGCAGAGCTTCTGTCGCTTTCCCGAGTCTCTATCGTCACCCAAAAAAAAAACTAAACAATTGTACTTAGATTGTTGTACCTAGGTTTTCGTCCCTAGGCTTTCTTTGTACAAGCGAGTTTGTATTGTGAAGTAAAAGTCCAGACCTCCGATATAATTGTTCTGTTCTTTTATAATCAATGGCAAACACGATGGCGACTCTGCTGGGGACAAACTTCTCCATGAGTGAGAAGTTGGTGACGCAATCGGATGCAGCCAAACTTGGTTCCACACAACAGAAGATGGTCATCCACTTCGACCAACAGGCGTTTGAAGAAATGGTCTCCGACGGGAGCATTGGCCCAGTCCAGAGGCGAACCCGCACAAAGAAAGCTCGCAGGGAGTGGAGGCCAAAATCATTTGCTCCTCTCCAAGCTCTGGACGGAGTACTCTCTGCTGCCCAAGACGGCGAAGGCAACTCTCATGTGGCCCCACTTCAAGCCATAGAGGACTCTGCTGTCCCCAAGTTCGGCAGAGAAAAGCACTACGATGCTGGACTTGCAGGGGCAAAGAGTGATTCTATGTGCTCCAGGGAGAAGCCGAACAAAGGCAATAGTCGCAGACTAAACATTCATGCGCCAAGATTGCCAGCCGCATGCATGATGTTCATGCGGCCGAAACTGCCTTTCGGATGCAGAATACCCATACGGCCAAGATCTCCGGCCTCATGGAGAAGATTTATGCGGCCGAGACTCCCAGCCGCATGAAGAAAGCTTATGCGGCAACGACTGTCAGCCGCATGAAGACTGTTGATTCCAGCTGCATGATGTCTGCTTCACGCGGCTCAGGCTCATTCTTCGATCGCCTCTCCTATGGTCCTGATCTCTCATGTTTCCGAGAAAATATGTCTGACTCTCTGCAACACCACTTAGACTCTTCCTACTATGTGCCCTCACACACTAGAGTGAAGAAGTCTAGGGCAGCACGAGCTTGGCGAGCTCAGTCCGCTGTCCCGACCTCTGACCATCCGAGCGCTCTATATACTATTATACGGACCTCTGATGGGAAGTTGTACAGAACCACTCGAGTCCAGCCCCCGGCGACAAACGGACAAAGTGGTTCCCAAAAGTCTCCCAAAACCCAGGGAGCAAACATGGTCGTTCCAGACCCATCTGACTTGCGTGAGGTTATCCTCCACAAGCGCAAGGAAAGAGAAGAGGCCTCGGTGTGCAAAGAGTTCTCCCACAGACATCACTGCACCCAAGTCATTGTCAACTACTGTTGCAACAACGCGACGGTACAAGAAGACCGGCAGTCCATCTTCCAAAGATTATAACAGCCAAGCTCAGAGGATGAGGTGCCTCCCGTCGTCTCCTGCAACTCTACTCAAAAAATCCCCGCCGATGGGAGAGGGAAGTAGATAAACGTTTCCAGCCCGAAGATTTCAACCACTGTGACTAAGAAACTGTCGTCTAAACGGTTGTCCACTACCGAAGTTTTCCAGGGTACCCGTTCAAAGACAAAATTTGCTACAGTGGGAGATTCATCATTCACATCACTGGGGGCCGCTGGAACTGGGGGTAGCACTCCTCCGAACATCCACGACAATCCGATGTTCCAAGGAGACGAGCCCGAGGAAACAACTCTTCCATTAGATACAGCAGGTGCCGACGTCCCCGAGGTCGTCCACGACTCTCAAGATGAAGAAAGCTCTGAAGCTGGGGGTACTATTCCTTCTGAGTCCGAACCAGAGGAGAACATTCCCACATACCCCCGATGACTTCTCAGTACAGGGGTATGATTCGGAGGGCACGTCATCCACCATCCCTTCCACTTCTACTCATGTAAGGACGGCATTCATAATAAACGACGAACAAGATTGTCCCAGTGATCGCCAACGCATCGATACTCTGGAGGCCATACAGCGCACTTTGGTTAAATCGGTGGACGAGATCAAAGCAGCCCTCCCTACTCTGCAAGGAGGGACGCCTGGCCAAACAAACTTGGGTCCCGCGGTCAATACGGACTCGAACTCGGCGGCACCGAACCCGGGCAATAATCCTCCTAAAATGACGGCTCCTACCGCTGCAGACGAGGCCAGGGAGACATGAAGAGAGGTCCAGGAGCTCCGAGCCATGTTCCATGCCCGAGAAAACTGCCAAGACCTCAGGATACGATAACCGTATCCCGCTGCGTGGAGAGATGTTCCCTTCCCACCAAAGTATAAACCATTCCACATCAATCCATATAATGGGAAGATCTCCGCAAATCGGTACATGACTTACTTCGAGGTCACAACCGACCATCTGCCCTATGACGATGCCATCCTTACACGATTATTCATCGGGACATTGGAAGGGGTCGCCTTCGACTGGTACGATAACCTGCCAGACAACTGCATCCACTCCTTCGCCATCTTCAAGCGCATGTTCTTGGAGAGATTCTATGAAGTAGGACAGGAAGTCACAATGTCCACCCTCATGGACGTCGTTCAAGGGGAGAAGGAGCTAACAAGGAACTATATTGAGCGGTTTCGCCAAACCGCAACAAAGTTGCCGTCTGGTAATCCGGATTCCTCCTTAATTGAAATTTGCCAAAAGAGACTGCTTCCAACAATCAGCCTCTGGATGGGCGAAAGTCAATTTAAGGACTGGAAGACGTTTATCATCAGTGCCACTAGCGCCGAGGACAGGTTGAAGAAGGCTCGCCAACTGGGAATCCATATCTCGGAGGGAGAGGACAAGGACAAGTGCCCTAATACCAACAACAACAATGGTGGTAACTCCTCCAACAATCGGGACAACAAGGGCAAGCAGGTTATGGTGGCCGACACAGCCCAGAAACCTGAGTCAAAACCGGCAGACAAGCAATGGCCGCAAATGACATACTCCTTCGAAGACGGCCATGCCAAGCCTATCTTGGACATGCTCATACAAGGAGATAGAATTCAGCTCCCTCCACCAAGACGAGAACCTCGGCAGGCAGAAATGGAGAGCCTAAAGTACTGTCATTACCACCGCTACGTCCACCATGCTACACACGACTGCTACCAACTAAAGCGATACATCCAACATCTCATCGATTTGAAGGCTCTGGCCATTGATTTCGAGGAGGTAACCGTGACAGCCAACATGGTGTCCGTACAGTTTGGCAACTTTCCTCCAACGGAGACTCAAGACGGCATGGTACCCATCCCTCGGGCGACAATGGAGATTACTAATCTTCTACCTCCTCGAGATCAGACTGCTGGTCTAGTGCCCCTCACCACATCACGAGGGGAGGTCATGTGGGTCCATCCAGATTTGGTACCTGAAGTGACTCAGTCCGCACCATTCTCCATTGGCAAAAAAAAGAATGGAAAAGTCAGATCCTGCCACACAATCTCGGCAGATGACGAGGAAGCCGCAGCTGTCGTTACTCGGTCTGGTGTTCAATCCCAACCTATACAAGATAACTCAACTGAAAGGCATCAGCCGGCTACTACTGACGCTCCGGGACCTTCTCAACCACCGACGACCGACAAGCCTAGACCGAAGGAGACTCGCTTTGACAAATCCTTCCGAAAAGAGGCACCTCATGGGCTAGAAAGGCCCTACAACTTTGATATCCTGGCACAATTGGCCAACACACCGGCCAAATTGTCATTATACGAGCTCCTGAGACTCTCCAAAGATGTTCGCGTGGCACTAAGCGATGCACTCTAGAATGCCGACGTATATTTAGCTCAGGTCAACTTCACGGGAGAGAGCCCGCCTGCAAATCTCTAAGACAGCGCTTGCACAGGAGGGATGCCCAACATTGTCTTCATGCCGCAGTATATGCTCATCAAAACCAACCTGTACGATCGTCCGTTATACTACACTGGATACATCGATGACGTAAAGGTGGATCGGATGCACATTGATCCTGGTTCTTCCATAAGCATCATCCGAAGGGTCTGTTACATCATCTTCGCATTCCTACGCATCGTCTGATGCCAACAAGCACCGCCATCAGCGGTTTCAATTCGGGCAGGAGCTACCCGATTGGGAAGATTCGCTTGAAGTGCCAAATCGGCGATCTTCAGTCAGAAGTGACGTGTTACGTCATAGATGCGGACACTTCCTACAATATCCTCCTGGGGCGCCCTTAGATACACGATTACATGATCGTGACTTCCATGCTGTACCAGTGCTTCAAGTATGTCGATAAACACGGCTTCGTGAGGACAGAATTTGCCGACATCGATCCCTTTAAAGGGGTCGAATCCTACTACTCAGACTCCTGCTTATACAAAAAGTCTAAGAGGCACCTTGGTGAAGGAGATGTGCAAGCTCGAACTGAGACGACCACAGGATCAGAAGAGCCTATGATGATCCACCTCCAAGCTTGCAAACCAGGCAAGTCCGTACCCCTTATGGCCGCTCTGCGTAAGGACGCAATCAGCCTCTCGGCACAAGAGAGGCAAATGATAATCCGGCTGCTAAGGTCCGGCCAAGCGCCAAGACCCACAACAGAGCCACTGACAATCAGACTGCCTAGAGTCGGCCAGCCACAAACGGAGAAGCTCAATCCCTCCGATAAGCCAATGATGATATGTCTTCCCAAAAAGAATCGTCAGCCCGATGCAAAGTTTGGGGCTTCTAGCGAGCCAACCACTCCCCGTCCAGCATCGAGTACCAAACTGGGGGTCGCTAGTTTGCCAACGACTCTACGTTCTGCTCTACCAGCGGAACCCTGATGATCAAGTTGCCTAAGTCATCCTCTCAGTCTTCATTTATACAGGGAGTGGCCGAAGAAGAACCAGAACTGGCCAAGTATGTGGCTGCACACACTGATGCTCCATCCGCAGACGATGTAATCCTGTTAGAAAAGATACCTTACTTTATCAATAAAGGGCTATCTTTGAACTACATCGAGCTTAATAAGCTTTGTACAATGTATGCTATGGAACACGGTATAGGCACTCACCTACACACACATGTGACAAACGTTTACAACGTAAATCAACTTACTCCCGTGGAAGACGCTTACCGCATAATCGAGGGAGGGGACCATCCAATCATCTTCGGCCGAAAGAATGATCCACAGCCCTTCACCATAGAAGAAGTCGATCTCGAATCGGACGTCGGGAGACCGCCTCTCTATCTATATAGCCCCCAATCCAAATACCTCATGCAAAAACAGGGGTATGATCTGGAGACTACGGCAGGTTTGAACTACGACATTTGTCGACGATTACCTTTAAAGTCGTCGGTCCCGGCTGGCAAACCATAGGACTACTACTGTCACCCCCAATTTCCTGAATAGGGCTAATATGGTCATTTGCATTATTTCATTACTTTTAATATTATTTAAATATTATTTTTAGTGTTTTTATATTATTATTAAAATAAGTAATTTTCTGATAGTATTTTTATTTATAAAAAGTTTAATATATTTAATATATATAAAATAAATATTTAGTATTTGTTTATGAATAAATTCTGATTTTTATTATATATATATTTAGGTAATATTTCATTTATGGGATATATATATAAATATATATATTTATATTAATGGATTATTTTATATAAATAAATATATGCATATATGTGTAAATATATAATGTATGTATGTATGTATGTATGTATGTATGTATGTATGTGTGTGTGTGTGTGTATGTATATATATATATATATATATATATATATATATATATATATATATATATATATATTTTATATATATATATATATATATATATATATATATATATAAAATATATATATATATATATATATATATATATATATATATATATATATATATATATATATAGCTTACGGTTAAAGGTTTAATGAATAAAGAAAAAAACAATGACTATTATACAAAAAAGTAACAAACACTAACAAGCCCTCCATAAAGCAAAGCAGCAGCTGCTGCTGCTTACGAAGTCCGAGCTTTCAACCCGCAGCCCCCTTTCCGTTTACTAAATCGAACGGGAATAGTATATATATATATATATATATATATATATATATATATATATATATATATATATTTATATATATATATTTATATATATATATATATATATTTTTTTTTATATATTTATATATATATATATATATATTTATATATATAAATATATATATATATATAAATATATATATATATGTATAAAAATATATATATATAAATATCTATATATATATATATATATATATATATATATTTATATATATATATATATATATATATATATATATGTATAGAGAGAGAGAGAGGAAAATTTTGAGAAAAACTAAACCCTAGCCGTCACCTCCAACCCAACGTGCACCCCAACGTCGTCGACGACCAGCCCGTTGCCGTCCATCGCCGGGAAACGTGCAACAAGCATCCCACCCTCGCGCGGAAACTGTCAGCGAAGGGCCAACTTCGGAAATAGATTTCTCCTTCCTCGCTCCGCCGTTTTGCGAACCACTTGGTCAGGTATGATCCCAACATATATACCTTTAATTTTCTTCAAATAGTTCGTGCCGATTCGCACCATATGCGACGAAAAACAATTTCCAAAATAGAGAAATAACTCGATTTTCTGGGTTTAGAAACTGTCCCGAAACCCCAACTTTGTAGCCGATTTGCGACCAGCGTGTTGCAATTTTTTCAAAATCGATCTGAAGAGACTTGTAGACAACCTATAGGGCTTTAAAACCTTTCTTGTAGAACTAAATTTCATGCACTGTACAGAAAGTTATTGATTTATGAAGTAGGAGAAAAAACTAATTTTCAAAAGTGGATTTTTAGAAAAATTGTCCCGATATGCCGTCCGTCCCGTCAATCCGGGCGACGTGGTCACGAACCGAAAGTAGCTTAAGGTGCGTATTGACTTTGTGGTCGTGTGGGCTTTGACGGAATTCAAATTGGTCGCGTGTGCGCGACGAATTTGATGCGTATCCGTAAAAAATTCACCGTATCGGCATTTTGCATATTTGTCAATTACTTTGTGCACACTAATCAAATCGTAACGAAACTTGCGCCATTGGACTCGAAATATTTTTCTGGTCCTGTATGCCAAGTTTGGTCCGATTCTGAGACCGTTGATCGGGACGCCATTTTGGCGGGCCCACAATCCTACTCAACGGGAGATTTTGTGTACAGCCCACCTGAATCCAAAATTGGACATACCGTTGGGTTCGTCTCGTCAAACCGGACGTGTAGGCATATAGTTTGATGACTTTAGAGATCGTAGGTTCTAGCACGTTTTTCGGTGCAAAATGGGTCCAACGGCGGACACCATTTTGACCCGAAATTACCGTTTTGCCCCTGTGTCCAGAATTGGACTTATGGGTAGGCTTTTCTAGCTAATTTGACCATTCTAAGAACGTTGGTAATGTCTGTTTCAGCATTAGGAGACAGTTGTGCGAGTTGACAGTTCGTGGCTCATTGAGTGGGTTGTCGTTCCGATTTTCTCAGCTCAGGACGACAGGCGAGTACATTCTCTGATAGTTTTCATTGTCTTGATATCTACTATATCCGATTTAGTTGTAGTATTATACTTGATTCTCGACATGAGGATACACGGACTAGTATACGTGAATCTCGTCATGAGATGTCATTCCTGGTTTACCTGGTATATGAGTACATTGTTCGAAATTGTTTCATGTACTTGTATAGACACCGATTTAGGAGTGGGCTGGCCCCCTGCTCTTCGAATCCCGTGTCATGACCTGTCATGTCTGGATTCATTATACTACTCGGGGATGGGGGAGTTATTAGAGGTCATGTGATCATTACCTCTACTTGTTTATTACTTGTGCATAGCTCCACCCTCACCACACGTAGGGTGTAGCCTGACCTTATACTACTTGTGCATAGCTTTCCATTTTGGCAGGCCTGATCCCAACATTTTTATATTACCTGTGCATAGCCGGTCAAATGGAACAACCTGATCTTGACCCAAGCCAATCACATAACACTACAAGAAAATAGGTCTTTTCCAACGTTTATTCCTCCGACATTTTTGTAAACGTTGGCTAAGTTAGCATATAACGACGTATTTAAAAAAATGTTGGTCATGACCGGCATTTGTCTTTAAATGTCGCACAATATACCAACGTTTGTAAACAAACGTTGATAATTACCTGCGTTTGCCCTTAAACGTCGAGCAATATACCAACGTTTTTAAACAAAGGTTGACAATTACCTTCATTTGTCTTTAAACGTCGAGAAATATACCAACATTTTTAAAACAAACATTGATAATTACTTGCATTTTTCTTTAAATGTCGAGCAATATACCAACATTTGACAATTACCTGCGTTTGTCTTTAAACGTCGAGAAATATACCAACATTTTGAAAACAAACGTTGTTAATTACCTGCATTTTTCTTTAAACGTCGAGCAATATACCAACATTTTGTGAAGCATGTCACATATTTTGAAACCCTTTTCGACATTTCTTTGACATTTTTTTGGGCATTTACACTTATTTGACGTGTGAAGGAATTTTTTTTTCTAATCCTACATAAATTAGGCAGATTTTGTTTATGGAAATTAAGGTGAACCATTGACTAAATTAAAAAGTCTACTTTATACATGGAAATATGTTGGGATATATATATATATATATATATATAGCAAATGACCTCTAGCCTAGTGGTTAAGAGAGATGCATGCGACCCGAGTGGTCAGGAGTTCGAATCCCAGTGGGAGCGATTCCAGAAACAATTTACCTGGTTCCAAAAGAAAAAAAACCCAACAGTTTTTGAAAAAAGTTGGCCATACAAAACCTAACGTTTGTTTAAAATGGTTAGGAAATCAAAATTCGACGTTTTTGGGAAAAGGTTGGGAAAACTCATCGTTTCAAAAAACATTGGAAAGTTCTCTTTTGCGACATTTCTGTGAGAAACTGTTGGAAATATGGTAATCATTATAGAACAATTAATGGCGTTTATAAACGTCGTCTAAACCCAATGCCAACGTTTTGCATAAATGTCGTAAATTGCCAACTAGAGCAACGACGACGTTTGCAAAAAACCGTTGAACAAACGTCGGTAACGCCTATGCCAACGTTTTGCACAGTTTTGCCAACGCTAATAAAACGTTGGAAAAAATCATTTTTCTTGTAGTGTAATGCTCTAATATCTCATGGCACTTTACTTTTATGTTTACATCATACCTCAGTTTACTTTCCATTATTTATATTCCAATTTTATCTTATATCTGACACATGACATGATATCCAGTTCTTTGTACCGTTTTATTTTTAGTCTTGATATTCCATCTTGTATTTCATTATAATTGTCTTTTATAGTATTTGTCAATTCACATGGAACTGCTGTTGGCGTTTGTACTTGCTCATATCCTGACAGGATAACCCTCGTTGTTTTTCAGAGGATTTAGATACAGATTGCCCGACCTACTACGGGTTTGGCATAGATGGAGCCTACGACCAGGACCAGCCTGTGGACCCGGTGCTCGTAGAGGACGTACATCCAGTAGTGGCCTAGTTCACCTAGATTTTGTCTTGATTACATTCCAGTTTGATACTTTGTAGTATTTATTTTGAGATATTGTTTTATGTCTTGGTCTCTGAACTTGTGATTGTGGTTCAATATATTTCAGACTATTTATCTCATATTTATCTTTATCTTTATCATCGTGATTATCTTCCTTAGAATTATGTGATTGAGTTGTGGTTATATTCCTCCGTGCGGAGATGACAGGTTATATTATTGTGTCTTAGATTATATATATTCTAGATGACCTTTACAGCGTTCTACCGCCGATACTGCGGCGTAGGCTGGACGTACCCACGTGCTCGTGCCCCTAAACAGGGTACGGGTCATGACACATTTTTATGGTGGCCCATGCAGGTCATAGTCGCAACTAGTACGATTTCGTAAGGGTGCTCGACTTAGAGTGCTAATTATGAGCCTGCTCTTAGGATATAGGTTTTAGGTTATTATAGGAGTTACTCAATCACATATTAGAAATATTCTAATCTTTTGATTACCATGACAAACTCTTCTTGCATTTCGAAAAAAATTGTCCTTCCTTGATGATATCCTATCAGGTGACATATTGATCTCTTTGCTTAGGACTTTTGAGAGATTCCTGGGATGACCCTTGAGAATCTTGGTTGAACGTCAATTTGAAATCCTTTCCCCTTGTTTCTATTCACCCTTGCTCCTTGTTATTGAATTTGATTTTGATGGATCATCGCTGATTTTGATTTTTCATATCGAGATAAATTTTATGGCCTGAATTATGGTACTTTTATGATAACATATGTTGACAGGAATAACAGGGAAGGTAAACGTCTACTTGGTTATGGAACCTGGAGTTTATCGCAGCTATATTAGCCGGCGTGGCAGAAACGTAGAGACCTGACTTCGGATGTACATATCTTGGTCATGAGATTTAAGATTTCTCGTAGCTATACTAGTCGGCGTGGCGAAGATTCCAGACGACATGATTATAGAGGTGTATACACAGTTATTGAATCTACTATTTATCGCAGCCTTGCTTACTGGCGTAGCGAGGATTCCGAGTATCATGATTTAGGACGGACGTGTATGATTATCAGATTGTATCTTGATAAGGGTCGTAACATCTCATCTCTATCATTTCACTTCTATTATTATAGATTCTGTTCCAGCCTCAATTAGCTCAGGAGTAAGGATACCTTCGGTTCTTTATTCCAGGTGTCTCATTTCATTATAGGTTCTTCGTGGAGTAATGGCTTGGTGACTTACAATTGGTCTGTGTCCTTGAGTTTTAGTGTTAATAGTTTGGAGTATGGTTACGAAGTATTGTATATGATTGTTGATAATTAAATATGAGAACCTTAGAGTGATTAATGAGTGTTAGGGTAGGAGTTGCACCAGGTGCCAGAATAGGAGGAGTACCCTAGTAGCAATAGCCAGAGTATTTCAAGTGTTATAGAGGTTTAGGCACCAACATTTTAAGTGACTTGTTAGAGGAGGGACATGAGTAACTTAGTATAGAAGTATCATCCAAGTATCATATAGATGAGTTAGTGCTTTGCGTAGACAGCGTCAAGACTTGGGTAGACACCCTAGAGAGAGTATCCTAGATAGATGAATGTTCTTCCGTGACTTTGATTTCTGGAGCGTCAGAGATGTCAATCTCTGGAAACTTCGTTCATGAGTTTGTAGTAGACAAGATTATCTTCATTTTGATATATCATGTCCTACTCAAACTCGTTCTCTTGTACCATCTTTGTATCATACAACTTTTGGATAAATTTAGGCCATTTGACCATTCCCACTTTTATTTGTGATTATCATATGCACAATGCCATGTCTTTTAATTTAGGAGCACAAGACTAGTTGTTTTCTCAAAACCAACTTCATATTGATAATCTACACAAGACACCCTACGCCCATGACCTTCGCGTCCCACTCAGGCACACCATCTTGTGCTTCATTTTATCACACAACTTTTCTGACACAAGACCCAATCTTGATTCACCCCACGAAGTCGCTTTTATTTCCGACTTAAATTGGGGGCACCATTTCGACCCAAACTTGTTGACCCAAAATATGGACATGACCCATATTAAGTCTACTATATACCAACATGACACTTGTGTCCCATTCAACTGAGCCCCGCATGCTACTTATTTACCCACATTCACTTGATGAAGTCAATAGAATGTAGTATCCCATATGTGTAGTATAGTATCCAGGATAAAGTGTGCCAGTAAGTTGAGATTTTTACGGATCACAAGAGCTTGAAGTACATGTTCACCCAGAAGGAATTAAACATGAGGTGGAGGCGCTGGCTTGAGCTGATGAAGGACTTTGATATCTCTTTGCAGTACCATCCGGGGAAGGCCAACTTAGTTGCAGATACCTTGAGCAGGTATCCAGTCGCTCTGTATTTGACGACAGATCGTCATCTATTGGCCGATTTGGATAGTTTGGGTATCGGGGTAATCGTTCCGGGAATGGAGGTTCAGATGTGGGGTTTACAGATTCAGTCTGCGTTGATGGACAGAGTCAGATCATCACAGTTTGATGATGTGACCTTGAGGAGCATCAGGGAGCAGGTGCAGGCCGGATTGCTAGACGATTTCTCTATCGCCGAAGATGGGTCTCTGAGGCACGGTACTAGATTGTGCATTCCGAGTGGAGAGCTTCGGGAGGAGATTCTGTAAGAAGTGCATCGTTTCCAGTACACTATGCATCCTGGAGCCAACAAAATGTACAGAGACCTGAGGGAGCATGTATGGTGGTATGGCATGAAGCGAGATGCAGCTCAGTTTGTATCTCAATGCTTAGTGTGCCAGCAGGTGAAAGCCGAAAAAGAGAGGCCAGGTGGTCTGCTTCAGCCACTACCCATTCCAGAGTGGATGTGGGAGCACATTACTATGGACTTTTTATTGGACTTCCACGATCTCCAAAAGAAAAAGATGCGATTTGGGTTATTGTTGATAGATTGACCAAATCGGTCCACTTTTTGCCTTTCAAGGTGGTACTATCCACGGAGAAACTTGCAGAGATGTATGTGTGCAGATAATCAGATTGTACAAAATTTTGGTGAGCATAGTCTCGGATAGGGATAGTCGTTTCACTTTCCACTTCTGGAGGAGTTTGCATACTAGCTTGGGCACCCAGCTCAAGTTCAGTACCGCGTATCACCCTCAGACGGATGGGCAGTCAGAGGTTACCATCCAGACACTCGACGATATGCTTCGCACTTATGTATTAGATTTCGGGGGATCTTGGGAGGACCATCTTCACCTGGTAGAGTTTGCTTACAACAACAGCTATCCGGCCTGTATAGAGATGTCGCCATTTGAGGCTCTATACGGACGAAGATGTCGCACTCCTTTGTCATGGGACGATGTCGGTGAGAGAGTTTTGCCTGGCCCGGAGATGGTGGTGGTTGCAGCAGAGAAGGTTAAGTTGATCAGGAATAGACTTCGGGTGGCTCAGGATAGACAGCAGCATCGGGCCGATAGCCACCGGAGACCGTTAGATTTCGAGGTTAGTATCAATTTTTTCTATTTGTGCTTGTTGGTGATTGTTTGCTTTAGGATCTTGTATTGAGTCTTATCTTGTGTCTAGGTTGGCGATATGGTGTTCCTGAGGATTTCTCCGACACGGGGCACGATTCGTTTTGGCCGAGGCGGGAAGCTTAGTCCGCGCTTCATCGGACCTTTCACTATTCTTGGAAGGGTCGGTGTAGTGGCCTATCGACTAGACTTGCCACCTACGCTCGAGGGAGTCCATAACGTGTTCCATGTGTCGCGGTTGCGACGGTACATGGCAGACCCTAGTCACGTATTGGATCACTCCGAGTTAGAGGTGGGGCCTACTCTCCGCTATCCAGATCAGCCTGTGGAGATTCTGGATCGCCATGAGAAGGTTCTCCGGAACCAAGTTATTCCTTTGGTTCGTGTCGCATGGAGGCATCACTCTCCAAGAGAGTCTACCTGGGAGAGGGAGGACGAGATGCGGGAGCATTACCCTTATCACTTCGAGCCTTGAGGTATTTTTTTTTTCTTGCTACCGTTATTGTGCCAGTTTGCTCCAATTTTGAGGACAATTTTTTTTTTTAGGAGGGTAGATTTATCACCCCCAATTTCCTGAATAGGGCTAATATGGTCATTTGCATTATTTCATTATTTTTAATACTATTTAAATATTATTTTTAGTGTTTTTATATTATTATTGAAATAAGTATTTTTCTGATAGTGTTTTTATTTATAAAAAGTTTAATATATTTAATATATATATAAAATAAATATTTAGTATTTGTTTATGAATAAATTCTGATTTTTATTATATATATATTTAGGTAATATTTCATTTATGGGATATATATATAAATATATATATTTATATTAATAGATTATTTTATATAAATAAATATATACATATATGTGTAAATATATAATGTATGTATGTATGTACGTATGTATGTATGTATGTATGTATGTATGTATGTATGTATGTATGTATGTGTGTGTGTGCGTATATATATATATATATATATATATATATATATATAGTGTTAATTCCTAAGATCAAACAACCCCGTACATTTGGTGATTACAGACCAATAAGTTTATGTTCTGTTTTTAACAAAATCATTTCAAAACTATTGGCTCGTCGTTTAGCTCCAATTCTGCCAAGGTTAATATCTCAGGAACAGAGTGGCTTTGTCCAAGGGAGAGAAATAGTTGATAATATTTTGTTAGCTCAAGAGATGATGGCTAAGATGCAGAAGAAACATTGGGGAGGAAATATTGCAATTAAACTGGATATGAAAAAGGCTTATGATAGGGTGGACTGGAGATATCTTCTGAAAGTTCTTCGTAGGTTTGGCTTTCATAATAAGTGGGTGGATATGATGTTGAGAATTGTCAATAATGTGTGGTATTCACCCCTTATCAATGGGGAATCTACAGATTATTTTCAAGCTTTTCGTGGATTGAGACAAGGTGATCCATTGTCTCCGACATTATTCATTCTGGCTGCGGAAGTTCTATCTCGTAGTCTTAATAGACTTCCTGATTGTGAGGGCTATTCTCCTTTTATCTCTCCTAGGGGGTGTCCTCCTATAATACATCTTGCATATGCAGATGATGTGTTACTATTCTCTGCAGGAGATATTAGATCAGTGGGGATGATTAACAATGTACTGACTCGCTATGAAGGTATGTCAGGACAGCAGGTTAATAAACAGAAGTCTTCTATTTATATGTCTTCGAAGGAACGGCCAGAGAAAGGGGAAGAACTTGGCTCTCGCTTTGGATTTCAAGTGGGCTCGCCTCCATTTCATTATCTTGGTTGTCCTCTCATGGTTGGTAGGCGTAATGGGGCTATGTTCGAGAACTTATTGGACAGGATTCGACTTAAATTAGAGGGTTGGCATAATAAAATTCTGTCACCTGGGGGAAAGTTGGTTTTAATCAAGAATGTCTTAGCTTCTATTCCTGTATACACGTTGGCTGCGTGTGACCCACCTAAAACAGTGCTCAACAGGATTGAATCTATGTTCTCCACATTCTTTTGGGGGACCATTGATGGTGCTGCGAAGAGGACTTGGCTGGGTTGGGATACTATTGCTCGTACTAGAGATGAAGGTGGCTTGGGTGTTAGGCGGTTGGAGGATGTCATGTCTGCGATGACAATTAAGCTGTGGTGGAAGTTCAAGACACAATCTTCATTATGGACTAATTATTTCAAGAGGAAATATTGCTCTCAAGAATCAGAAGACACTATTATATTGACCTCAAATGCATCACATGTCTGGAAAAGATTGATTCAAGGAAGAAGAATTGCAGGTCAGCACATAACAGAGGGTGATGGTGGATAGCAATGGCAGTATGTGCAATCAGGTACATTTTTAGTTTCATCAGCATGGGATTTAAGTCGTATTCATTTGCCTAAACTTCCTTATTTCAAACATATTTGGAATACGTGTATCCCTGCAAAATGGTCGATTTTATGTTGGCGTTTGATGCATGGGAAGTTACCCACAGATGATAATATTGCTAGACTTGGTTTTAGTATGGTTTCAATGTGCCACTGTTGTGCCAATCCCTCAGTGGAAACTATTGAGCATATATTTCATGAAGGAGATATAGCTGTCAAAGTTTGGAACTCATTACAGCAGGCTTACAATATCAGGTCGAGTGGGGGTTCTTTGATTCACAGACTGCGAGCTTGGTGGAGAAAGAAGATGAAGCATAAGAAAGAGATCGTGGTGGCAGCAGCTATTTGGGTGTTGTGGAAAAATCGTAATAAATGGAGATATGAACAATACAAGTATGGAGCTGATAAGCTGATCCTGGAGGTTTACAGGCAGGTTGAGAAAGCTAGTATCAAATGTAAACATTAATTTTTGTAACCTGAGTTGGTACTCATAGTAGTTTGAATGAATAAGTGGTTTCTGAAAAAAAAAAAAAAATATATATATATATATATATATATATATATATATATAGCTTAAGGTTAAAGGTTTAATGAATAAAGAAAAAAACAAGGACTATTATACAAAAAAGTAACAAACACTAACAAGCCCTCCATAAAGCAAAGCAGCAGCTGCTGCTGCTTACGAAGTCCGAGCTTTCAACCCGCGACCCCCTTTCCGTTTAATAAACCGAACGGGAATAGTATATATGTATATATATATATATATATATATATATATATATATATATCTTATATAAAACACAAAGGTTTTTGAATCCTAGGGCTGACTGTGCCAAGATAAAGAGTGGTTGGGATTTAATCTTGGTGAATCAACGATTGTGGGGTTTTATGGGAAAGAGCATTATTGGGAGTGGGGTTTTATGGGGAAGAGCATTATTGGGAGTAGGGTTTTATGGGGAATCCAAAGATAGGGATTTAATATTTTGATGGTTGGGATTTAATATTTTGATGGGAGCCTCATAATGGTTGTGGATGAGCATTATTGAGAGTGGGGTTTTATGGGGAATCCAAATAAAATTCACATCCAGCAGTGGTTGGGATTTAATATTTTGATGGGGGCCTCAAAATTATTATTGTTCGTTTAAAATTGGGGGTCCAAGATTTTGAGGGGGAATACCTTAAATGAACCATGCCCTATGGGCACGGGTTGTGACTAGTATATATATATATATATATATATATATATATATATATATATATATATATATATATATATATATATATATTTATATATAGAGAGAGGAAAATTTTGAGAAAAACTAAACCCTAGCCGTCACCTCCAACCCAACGTGCACCCCGACGTCATCGGCGACCAGCCCGTTGCCCTCCATCGCCGGAAAACGTGCAACAAGCATCCCACCCTCGCGCGGAAACTGTCAGCGAAGGGCCAACTTCGGAAATAGATTTCTCCTTCCTCGCTCCGCCGTTTTGCGAACCACTTAGTCAGGTATGATCCCAACATATATACCTTTAATTTCTTTCAAATAGTTCGTGCCGATTCGCACCATATGCGACGAAAAACGAGTTCCAAAATCGAGAAAAAACTCGATTTTCTGGGTTTGGAAACTGTCCCGAAACCCCAACTTTGTGGCCGATTTGCGACTAGCGTGTTGCGATTTTTCAAAATCGGTCTGAAGAGACTTGTAGACAACCTATAGGGCTTTAAAACCTTTCTTGTAGAACTAAATTTCATGTACTGTACAGAAAGTTATTGATTTATGAAGTTGGAGAAAAAACTGATTTTCATAAGTGGATTTTTAGAAAAATTGTCCCGATACGCCGTCCGTCCCGTCAATTCGGGCGACGTGGTCACGAACCGAAAGCATCGATCGGTGCATATCGACTTCGTGGTCGTGTGGGCTTTGACGAAATTTAAATTGGTCGCGTGTGCGCGACGAATTTGATGCGTATCCGTCAAAAATTCACCGTATCGGCCTTTTGTATATTTGTCAATTACTTTGTGCACACTAATCAAATCGCGACGAAACTTGTGCCATTGGACTCAAAATATTTTTCTGTCCTGTATGCCAAGTTTGGTCCGATTCTGAGACCGTTGATCGGGATGCCATTTTGGTGGGCCCACAATCCCACTCAACGGGTGATTTTGTGTACAATCTACCGGAATCCAAAATTGGACATACCGTTGGGTTTGTCTCGTCAAACCAGACCTGTAGACATAAAGTTTGATGATTTTAGAGACTGTAGGTTCTGGCACATTTTTCGGTACAAAGTGGGTCCAACGGCGGACACCATTATGACCCAAAATTATCGTTTTGCCCCTGTGTCCAGAATTGGACTTATGGGTAGGCATTTTTAGCTAATTTAACCATTCTGAGAATGTTGGTAATGTCTGTTTCATTATTAGGAGACAGTTGTGCGAGTTGACAGTTTGTGGCTCATTGAGTGGGTTGTAGTTCCGATTTTCTCAGCTCAGGACGACAGGCGAGTACATTCTCTGATAGTTTTTATTGTCTTGATATCTACTATATCCGATTCAGTTGTAGTGTTATACTTGATTCTCGATACGAGGATACACGGACTAGTATACGTAAATCTCGTCATGAGATGTCATTCCTGGTATACCTGGTATATGAGTACATTGTTCGATATTGTTTTTTGTACTTGTATAGACACTGATTTGGGAGTGGGCTGGCCCCCTGCTCTTCGAATCCCGTGTCATGACCTGTCATGTCTGGATTCATTATACTACTCGGGGATGGGGGAGTTATTAGAGGTCATGTGATCATTACCCCTACTTGTTTATTACTTGTACATAGCTCCACCCTCACCACACGTAGGGTGTAGCCTGACCTTATACTACTTGTGCATAGCTTTCCATTTTGGCCGGCCTGATCCCTACATTTTTATACTACCTGTGCATAGCCGGTCAAATGGAACAGCCCGATCTTGACCCAAGCCGATCACATAACGCTCTAATATCTCATGGCACTTTACTTTTATGTTTACATCATACCTCAGATTACTTTCCATTGTTTATACTCTAGTTTTATCTTATATCTGACACATGATATAATATCCAGTTCTCTGTACCGTTTTATTTTTAGTCTTGATATTCCATCTTGTATTTCATTATAATTGTCTTTTATAGTATTTGTCAATTCACATAGAACTGTTGTTGGCGTTTGTACTTGCTCATATCCTGACAGGATAACCCCCGTTGTTTTTCAGAGGATTTAGATGCAGATTGCCCGACCTACTACGGGTTTGGCATAGATGGAGCCTACGACCAGGACCAGCCTGTGGACCCGGTGCTCGTAGAGAACACACCGCCAGTAGTGGCCTAGTTCACCTAGATTTTGTCTTGATTACATTCCAGTTTGATACTTTGAGAGTTGTAGTATTTATTTTGAGATATTGTTTTATGTCTTGGTGTCTAAACTTGTGATTGTGGTTCGATACTATTTCAGACTATTTATCTCATATTTATCTTTATCTTTATCATCGTGATTATCTTCCTTAGAATTTTGTGATTGAGTTATGGTTATATTCCTCCGTACGGAGATGACAGGTTATATTATTGTGTCTTAGATTATATATATTCTAGATGACCTTTACAGCGTTCTACTGTCGATACTGCGGCATAGGCTGGACGTACCCACGTGCTCGTGCCCCTAAACAGGATGCGGGTTATGACAACTACAACAAGACCCGATGCGGACTAGGATATTACGCCTGCAACGACCCCTGAAAGCTCAGATGAGGAATGCGACCGGCATTCACACTCAACCTGATCACCAACTTCTGATTCGGATATCAGCATCGGAGATGTATTCAGGCAAATCCTGTCTGTCAATATAGCATTCGCCGATGCTTACGAAGAAGTTGAAGACTTTCCTGAAATCCTCGAATTAGAGCCGTGGGCCCAACAACTTGATGCGCAATGGAAGAAGCGGTTTGAACAAAGAGAGCCTCCTACTGAAGATGAGGTCATGCAAGTGGATCTCGGCTGCGACTCTTCTCCAAAACCAATCTTCGTTAGTAAAAGCATGACAGACGAAGAGCGAGAATCACTACTGGAACTTGTCAAAGAATACATTGATGTGTTTGCTTGGAACTATGAAGACATGCCAGGGCTAAACCCCGATGTTGCTCTTCACAAGCTCAACATTCGGCCAAATGCAAACCTAGTCAAACAACAGCAATGACGCTTCCGCCCAGGCATCATGGATGCGATCGAAGCCGAAGTCAACAAACTGATAGCCAGTGGCTTCATTCGTGAGGAACAACATCCGGACTGGGTCGCCAATATAGTACCGGTCCTCAGGAAGAATGGAAAGATTCGAATCTGCATCGACTTCCACAATCTGAACGAGGCATGTTCCAAAGACGAGTTCCCCCTCCCTATCACGGACATTATGATTGACAACACCTGCGGCTTCGAACGTATGTCGTTCATGGATGGTTTCTCGGGGTACAACCAAATCAAGATGTCTCCCGACGATGAAAAACATACATCATTCTGAGCACCAATAGGCACGTTCTGCTACACAGTCATGCCTTTCGGTTTAAAGAACGTTAGCACTACATATCAAAGAGCCATGAGTATCATCTTCAGGGACTACTTGCGCAAGACCGTGGAGTGCTATGTTGATGACATCGCTGTCAAGAGTCGCTATAAGGGAGACCATCTACATGAGGACGGTATTCAACCTCATATGGGCGCACAACTTAAAAATAAATCCTACCAAATCCTTCTTAGGTGTATCCAGTAGAAAATTCTTGGGTTTTATTATTACCGCCCAGGGAATCCATATAGATCCGGAGAAGACAAAGGCAATCATGGAGATGAGTCCCCCGAGGAATCTCTGTGAACTCCGAGGCCTTCAAGGAAGGCTAGCCTACATCAGAAGGTTTATCTCTAACCTCTCCGGGCGATGTCAGCCATTCACCCATCTCATGAAGAAGGGCATCTCATTCGTATGGGATGAAGAATGCCAACGTGCCTTCGACATCATCAAAGAATATTTGTCGAACCCTCCAGTCCTGGTGGCCTCGGTTGCTGGAAAACCATTCCTGCTCTATGTACGAGCAATAGAGCATTCCTTCGGCCCTCTGCTAGCACAAAACAATGATGCAGGCCATAAGCAAGCTATATATTACCTCAGCTGAATGATGATCGGGCCAGAGCACCGATATACCGCCGTGGAGAAGGAATGCCTCGCCCTGGAGTACGCCATTCAAAAGAAACGACACTATGTCACGGGGCAAACCATACATGTGATATCACGAGTCAACCCCCTCAGGGTCCTCATGACAAAACCAGGGGCACTCAGCTCTCGCTTCGCTACATGGGCAATATTACTGTCCCCCTACCATATGATCTTCGTCCCGCAAAAGGCTGTTAAAGGTCAAGCTCTGGCAGACTTTTTAGCAGCCCACCCAGGCTCGAAGTCGGCCAAAATATATGATGAAATCCCAGATAAGACCGCCGACTCGCATGCGGCCTCTTACGATAATATATGGCGAATGTTCTTCGACGGTGCTTCAAGGACCGGACCCGAGGGCAACATCGTCGTCGAAGTCGGGGTGGTGTTGGTTTCTCCTTCCGGACTGGTGATCAATCGCGCTTACTTCCTCATAGAACCCTGCTCTAAAAATGTGGCCGAGTACAACGCTTTAGTCATTGGCCTCTAACTTGCGAGAGAGCTGGGGGTAGAATACCTTGAAGCATACGGTGATTCACAGTTAATCGTCAATCAGATCCGGGGTTCATACGAAGTCCGTCATGAAGACATGATCCCCTATCACCAAATAGCGATCAACATCATCTCGTTATTTGAAGGGTTCTTCATCGAACACGTCCCCAGACTCCAAAATATCAAGGCCGATGCCCTAGCAGGCCTTGCTGCTTCCCTAGCAGTGCCGAACCATATTCATCATTTGGTGGACGTGATAGGCCATGAACTGGTCTGTCCCAAGAATAACATTCAATTCGTGGCGAGTTATTCTGCTCTGACGATCGACGAAGTACCAGACTGGAGACAACCATTCATAGACTTCCTAGTCTACGACATTCTGTCGGAGAATCCGAAGGAAGCCACCTTTATCAGAAGACGTTCTCTCAGATTCTTCTACGATACAGAGACGAAAATGTTGTATCGCCGATCCTATGATAGATTATTGCTTCGATGTCTGTCAAACACAGAAGCTAAAGAAGCTGTACGTGAAGCTCATGACGGTGTCTGTGGGGCCTATCAGTCTAGCCCAAAATTGTAAGACCGTCTTCGCCGAATGGGCTACTACTGGCCCACGATGGTAGCAGATACGATAGACTATACAAGAAAGTGCAAAGCCTGTCAAGTCCACGCGGACTTCATCCACCAGCCATCTGAATTTCTACATCCGACATTGGCGTCTTGGCCATTCAAAGCATAGGGAATGGACATGATCGGTCCAATCACTCCACCTTCGTCCCGAGGACATCGCTTCATACTTGCCATTACAAATTACTTCTCCAAACGGGCGGAAGCTGTTTCGCTTGCAGAAGTGAAGACTTTACACGTGATCAGCTTTCTCAAGCATCACGTCATCTATCGCTTTGGACTGCCCCGAAGGATCATCTACGATAATGGTCCGCAGTTCGCAAGCCACGCCTTCTATCGATTCTGCGACAAGCATCAAATTCAGAATATTGCTTCGACGCCATACAATCCGGCAGTGATGGGTTGGCAGAAGCATTCAACAAAACCATCATCAAGTTGCTAAAGAAGTTCGTATCATCCAACAAACACGACTGGAACGAAAAGCTTGGAGAATGCTTATGGGCATACCATACTACAGTCCGAACGACCACTGGGAACACACCATTCTCCCTGGTGTATGGGAGTGAGGCAGTTCTCCCATTAGAGACTCAAATACCCTCGCTCCGCGTCGCTCTCACTTACCAATTGACGATGGACGATAACTACCGTCGCCGGCTACAAGAGTTGGAGGCCTTAGATGAAAAGCGCCTCTTGGCTCAGCAACGAATCGAGCTATATCAAGCACGCATTTCCGGAGCCTTCAATAAGAAGGTTAAAATTAGAACATTCCAAGTGGCGATCTCGTTCTGGCAGTTCGGAGGCCGATGGTTATGACTCACAAAACTGTCGGCAAATTCCAGCCAAAGTGGGAAGGGCCGTTTGTCATTGAGGCTGTATTCTCCAACGGTGCTTACCGCCTCGCAAAACAAAATGGAGACTTGCTCATGTTGCCCGTCAACGGCAAGTTCCTGAAGAAATATTTTGTCTAAACGACATTCTCCAAATCCCAGAGTATTGAGTTATGTACCCTCCGATACCGCTGAACTCATATTCTTCAAATCCCAGATTATTGAGTTATGTACCCGCCGGTACCGCTGAACTCATTCCAGATTATTCAGTTTTGTACCCTCCGGTATCACTGAACTCACATTCACAAAATCCCAGATTATTGAGTTATGTACCCGCCGGTACCGCTGAACTCACATTCTCCAAATCCCAGATTATCGAGTTATGTACCCGCCGGTACCGCTGAACTAACATTCTCAAAATCCCAAATTATTGAGTTATGTACCCGCCGGTACCGCTGAACTCATATTCTCCAAATCCTAGATTATCGAGTTATTATCACCCTCATTTCCCGAATTTCTCGTATTTCGTATTTATATTCGTATCTGGATTTTGGCATGTATTTTTATTTTTCTCGACTTGTAGAATTTTGGTAATTCTCGTATTCTTTGGTTTTTGGCATGGCTCGGTTTTAACTGGGTTGGTTTGTTTTGGTTTGGTTTATGAGCATTGGATCACCTTAACCTATTCTCCACCCTCAACACACCACAACTCCCCCTCTTTAAAACTCCACCAACATTTTCTCTCTCCTCATAACCACCATTTATTTTCTTCTTCTTTTTCTTCTCCTTCCTCTACACAACTCTCCCAACCTAGGCAAGTGCATCTTGCCACTACATGAGAACCCTATTTTATTTGTCTATTTGCTAGATTAGGACATGGTGATCAACATTAGTTCTTGGCTTTTTGTGATTTGGTGTCTCCATTGTTCTAGATCTAAGTTTTCCTATTTTTGGATTTTGTATGGTTTGATCTATTTAAGTTGGATTTTATGGGTTTTTGATGTTTTCATGTGGTAGAGCATTCAGTTTCACTCCAGTTGGAACTTTAAAAATCCAGATTTGGAGTTCGGATGGCCAAGTTCTCAACTTTTGAAGCTTTGGATTCATCCATGGTGTTCTTACTGTTTGGAGAAGACAGTGAGCAGTGTGCAGAGCTTCTTAGCTTACGCCACTGAGTCTTGGATACGCTTCCTGTTGGAGGCGTGTCTCCTGCGTGCGTGCTTTTGTGCGTACGCAGACTTGAGCGTGCATAACTTTTCATGTACGCTGCTCCCTTGAGCGTGCGTGACTTTTCATGTACGCTGCTCACTTGAGCCTGCGTGACTTTTCATATACGCTGCTCCCTTGAGCGTGCGTGACTTTTCATGTACGCTGCTCCCTTGAGCGTGTGTGACTTTTCATGTACGCTGCTCCCTTGAGCGTGCGTGACTTTTCATGTACGCTGCTCCCTTGAGCCTGCGTGACTTTTCATGTACGCTGCTCCCTTGAGCGTGCGTGACTTTTCATGTACGCTGCTCCCTTGAGCGTGCGTGACTTTTCATGTACGCTGCTCCCTTGAGCATGCGTGACTTTTCATGTAAGCTGCTCCCTTGAGCGTCCGTGACTTTTTATGTACGCTGCTCCCTTGGGCGTGCGTGACTTTTCATGTACGCTGCTCCCTTGAGCGTGCGTGACTTTTTATGTACGCTGCTTCCCTGGAGCGTGCGTGACTTTTTATGTACGCTGCTCCCTTGAGCATGCGTGACTTTTCATGTACGCTACTCCCTTGAGCGTGCGTGACTTTTCATGTACGCTGCTTCCCTGGAGCGTGCGTGACTTTTCATGTACGCTGCTCCACTTGAGCGTGCGTGACTCTTCACGTACGTAGCTCCCCCTGCGTGCGTGACTTTTGTGTACGCTGCCCCCTGACCCCTTGCTTAACCCATTGGCTCTTGGAGTTTTGGTCTTAATTCTTTAAGCTTTGCTCTTCTATAGCCCTGTATATTGATATTTTATTAGATATTTTACGTCCATTTTATATCCTTACGCCTTTTGTCCTGAACATGATAATCACGAATTTACTGGGTATGTTTGGAATTGATAATTGAGCATGACCTGATAAGTGGCCCGTCATGGCGCACTCCTGACCAGTACACTTGATATGATAACCTAACCTGATATATCTTGAATAGCTGTTGCGACGGCTACCTAACATGACATAACATGTATAATTAATCCTGACACCGTGGGCGATTGTGCTTGTACAAATAATCCAGTCATGTCTTGCATCATGCCTAGGAAGGGACTCCTGAGTACCGCGGTCAGGAGTACCTACGGAATTGGACTAAGGTTAATAATTAGTATAATTCATTAGTCATGAAGAGATGTTCCCCAGTTACAGGCGATCCCGTTATCCCGGCCGCAAATGATTGGACTTGTAGCCTGCCGACGAGTAGGGCACATTTCCAGCCCACTGCTATGTGGGGCACCCACCATTGTCACTTAAATGATTGAACTCTATTGTCACTATAATGCATTGTACTCTCTAGATTGTCACTATAATGATTGCCTGGATAACCTGGATAGCTGCAGGGACTGTGACTACTTGGAGCATCTCATTGCATCTTGCTAGTAACTAGGATTGTGATAACCCTAGTTAGTTAATGTAGAAAGCCGTAGGCAATGATTGGCCGTGATTGCTTGGATGGAGTCTGGTCCAGTATTGTCTAGAATTGATTGATTGTAGGATTGTACCAGAATAATTGAAGGATTGTCACTCCAGATTGTCACTATAATGATTATCACTCCAGATTGTTACTTGACCTAATTTCTTATATTTATCTTGTCGATAAATGGTGAGAGAAACCAAGTTCCGTTCAGACGAAGGGTTACAACCCCGGTCCTTGTTTGGTTTACGGGTTGTAACCTAGCTATCTGAATAGTCCTATGGTTATCTCATCGTATATCATCCTGACATGCTTTTCCATATGTCCTATCTTTTAGTGATTCTATGCAAGATTGTCTTTTATAATTACCCATCATTCTTTTTCTTAAATTACTGTCTCTTATTATGTAATTTTATTATTGTGCTAATTTGCTGGCTTTGGATCTTATTTTGTGGCCTTCTTTGTGGCACTTGCTCTTCCTGGGGTCTGACCCAGCTGGTTTTTTATGGCCAGATACCGGAGCAGCAGCAAAGGATCTACCTGTCTTCCAGCCCGATGGTGGTCACCAGGCGTAACCAGGGCATCGAGTGGGTTTCTTTTGTTCTCCCACTGTAATATTATAAATTATTCTTTTGATGTGTTTAGCCGACGAGCAAGTGTTAGCTCGATTGTACTTACTTACTGTCTGCCTACGGGCTGTAACATGATTGACAAGCCCCGGAGGTTGATCATGTATGACTGAACTCTTGCTAGTCCTCACATTTTGTAACGACTAGCTCCATGATCATCTGGATATGTAATGTTTGGGATGCCTTACAATTGTATATTTGGAGATCTGATATCTTGTGATTATTATTAGTTGGTTGAGATTGAGATAATAGGCTATTTTATGACCTTAAGAGACTGATGGATTGTAGTGAAACCCTCACATATCTAGACAGCCGTGACCGTATAGCGGTGTGGATCCTATTCCGTTATACGTAGCTGGCTATGTCTGCCTCCGCTCTCCAGTATTCTGGTTCTGGGGCGTGACAGTTATGTACCCGCCGGTACCGCTGAACTCACATTCTCCAAATCCCAGATTATCGAGTTATGTACCCGCCGGTACCGCTGAACTCACATTCTCCAAATCCCAGATTATCGAGTTATGTACCCTCTGGTACCGCTGAACTCACAGATTAGTGAGTTATGTACCCTCCGGTACCGCTGAACTCACATACTCACAATTCCAGATTATCGAGTTATGTACCCTCCGGTACCGCTGAACTCACATTCACAATATCCCAGATTGCTGAGTTATGTACCCGCAGTTGCCTCTGAACTTACATTCCGGTCACTCTTTTAGGTAGTAAGTCATGTAGGACCATACCCCTGAACTTATTCTTCTGAAAGAGCTCCTCCCTCATGATCCACTACCCGCACTCTCAGTGTACAAAAAGGGTAACAGATCCACAAATTTCTTAAAACGACAACGTCGCTGTTACCTCTGAGTCGTCTCACTTTCGCCAAAAACAAATCACCCCTCTACATAGAACTTCCATATCCTCATTACCTCTGAGTCGTTCTATGTACCCCTTCATGGAGCCCACTCCTGTCATGTCCTCATTACCTCTGAGTGGGAAGGCTCCATCGAAGAAACCCTCATGCTTGCCATGTCCTCACTATCTCTGAGTAAGTATGCTGGTTCCCTTTCGACTTATTATCCGTATCCAAAACCGGAGTACGCCAAGGATAATAGGTCTACAAATGTCCTCTGTTGACCACAAGTATCCTCCGCCGAGTCCACTCCTTCCATGTCCTCATTACCTCTCAGTAGGAAGATTCCGCGATAAAAAACCCTCATGCTTGCCACGTCCTCATTACCTCTGAGTAAGTATGTTGGCTATGTCTCGTCCTATTATTCGTATCCTGGACCAGGATACACCAAGGATAATAGGTCCACAAAAAGTCTCCCATTGGGGCAACTACTACAAGCAAAGAACAGAGCGAATATATTCTATTCAAAACCAGTTATATTTACATGACTACATCTCATGAGCAAGCTAGAAAAGGTCTCTATTATTCCATTCAGACAAGAAGGAAAAAGATTACATTGATGTCCAAAAGGAGCAAAACACAAACTACAGCTAAAGACGGACAGGAATATCAAGACAAAAGACGGATATTTGTGAAAGCCCACGAATCTTAGTTGCGGGGGCGCATATAACAATCCCTCAACCATTTTGCATATGAAGGATGTACTTGAGCAAAATTCTCGTCCGAAGTAGGAAAGTCAGGACTTCCAGTACTACCGCCGTCAGACTAGGGTTCCTCCTTTACAGCAAGGGGTGCCAGCTCTCCTTTCTGTTCCTCCATTTTTGCCTTCGGCAGGGTTGCTGCAAGAATTAAAGATAAAAAAAAACAAAGTTAGGAGATGGTCGAAGTCTCATGCGGCCCAACTCAGAAAACACTTATGTGGCTCCGTCCAGTGAAGGTTCATGCGGCATGTTTTTATACGGCTCTGTTTAACGAAGTCTCATGCGACAGAGGTCGGATAAGTTTATGTGGCTCAGACGACGAACAAATTCGTGTGAGCCCATGCGTCCCAGTGCAGCTTATACGGCCCCGTTGGCGAACTGCTTCTGTGGCCACAGTAACAATTCTTATGCGGCTCAAACATGAGACGTACATGCGGCACACATGAAGATGAAGGCTCACGCATAAAGCATGAGACGTAGCCACAACAGTTAGGGTTTCAAGCTCACACAGCGTCCTTACCAGCAATAGTGGGGTGGACGTCGGGGTAAACTACGGGCACGTCGATTGGAGGAGGAGCTGCCATATTATCATTCGTCGTCGCAGTCGAAGTAGAAGCAGTTTTCTTGCCCTTCGCCGCCGCAGCCGACGAGGACGCCGCCTTTTTACCCTTCGCCGTAATAGTCTTCTTGGGAGCCATCGGTGATCGAAGAAGAAGATGACAGTTAGGGCGGGAAAGACTTGAATTGAAAGAGAGAGTAAAGAAGTCTCTTCGTCCCAAACACGTTTCTATTTATAGGCGGAGTCCGTAGACCGACGCATCGATCCATGTACAGCGTAACCGACTCTTCGGTTATCAAAGAGATCTAACTATTCAAGGCTAAACTCTTGGGATCCTACCCCAAAATACGGGTTTAAATCTGACAGCAAATCAAAGACAATCAATACAAAGATTTGCACACGTGGCATGAAGACGTGGCAAGGGGCCTATGCGGCTGGAAAGCTCTTGCGGCTCAGATGGCCATGCGGCTGAGGAGGCCATCCGGCTGAGACATCCATGCGGCCAGAACATCCTATGCGGCCCGAAGAGTTTTTACATGGCCATGTTTCTTATTCAAAGTATTTCAATTTTGTAAATTGAAAACTTTGAAGGGGGTCTTGTAGAAGCAGGGAAAAGAGTAAAAAAAGGCCTATGCGGCTCCGACAGAAGGATTCCCATGCGGCTCAGGATTTCCATGCGGCTCAGAAGTTCATGCAGCTCAGGAGTCCATACGGCTCAAGGATCCATGCGGCTCAGAAAAGAAGCTACGTGGCCTTCAACAGTTCTTCTCTACATTCAGCTGCATTTAATGCCCTGACGGCCGCTCTGACAAATAACAGCTATGATAGCTCTGACATAAGGACGTAATAATGACTATGACATGGTGGCGTGATCCTAGAAAAGAGAAGAAAATCTCATTACAGCTGGCAAAGTCCACCAAGTCCCGAGGCCACTCCATGCGGCTGCCCATCCCCATGCGGCTGTCCATCTGCGTGCGGCTATCTATCTGCATACGGCTGCCTATCTCAATACGGCTGTCCATCTCCATGCGGCTGCCTATCTGCATGCGGCTGCCTATTCCCATGCGGCTGCCCATCCCCATGTGGCTGCCCATCCTCGTGCGACTACCTATCTTCATACGGTTGCATGCTTCATGCGGCCGAAAGGATCATCCATATACGGCTCTGCCAGGACGGTCCAGTTGAGACACATGGCGCTCTTCACGACAATTGAAACACGTGACAGTCTTATCTTTCCTGGAACTATGGGTGCTAGCAAATCCCAACAAAATCAGATTTGTTGCGATCGTCATAATTGCCCAGATCAAATCAAATTAAGCAAATTGGACATGTGGCAGGCTATCACAAATCACGAATATTCATGGCAATCAACATTTATTGCCTACAAAGATTTGATGCAATCACATTAATTGCTCAAATTTATTATATTCAAGATGAATGGCCTAGATTAAGTGATCCTTAACCGCCGACTTCTGAAGGAGGCAATCATTTGCAAACCCTAATGAGCACACCCCATTCCTATAAATAGCAAGGTGCCATTCCTTTGCAAGAGGCAGAAGAGGAGAGAGAGAGAGAGAGAGAGAGGAGAAGAGCAGAAAAAAGAGGTAGAGAGCACTACAGAGACATTCACAGATCTAGCGACCAAAGGCGCAAGGGAGTCTCCCCACACATCCAAGAGCATTTCTTCACCAGAGCCAAGGCTACGTCCGATCGTCCAAGGAGTAAGGCAGAGCTGCCATCGCTTTCCCGAGCCTCTATCGTTACCCCCTAAAAAAAACTAAACAATTGTACTTAGATTGTTGTACCTAGGTTTTTGTCCCTAGGCTTTCTTTGTACAAGCGAGTTTGTATTGTGAAGTAAAAGTCCAGTCCTCCGATATAATTATTCTGTTCTTTTATAATCAATGGCAAACACATATGATCTATGAGACTACGCAGAGACAGTCTTTTGTTGATTATGCACCTGCTATTCGCTGATGCAAACTACGCATAAACATCGCATAAAGAGCGGACCTTTTCAAATTCTGTTTCAAAACGAGTCTATCGCTTCAGATTTCCAAGGAAGATCTCAACAACCATATTTTGACAGCCTGGCAAATACCTATGTGCCCAAAGGGGTCATACCCATCATGCGCCCATGAAGCTAGTGGAGACAGTTCTTCCCATGCTTCTTTCAAAGTATTTCGACACTCGTTCTAGTCTCAAAAACTTTGAAGGAGGTCTTGTAGAAGCCTGAAAATACAAGACTATGTATCCTACATGAAAAAGACAAAAGAAACTATGTACCCACATAACCAAAGGGGGGCTATGCGCCCACAGAACCAAGGGGAGGCTATGCGCCCTCATGATCGAAGAGGGGCTATGCGCCCACATGATCAAAGAGGGGCTATGCGCCCACATTATTTCATACAGATCTAACATGCACCCAAGTGTAGGCGTATAAACTTACTCCCACACTAGCGCACAAGGCAGCAGATCCCTACGACTGAGTCAACATCCACGATCAGTCATGCACCGAAGCATACGGCCACGTCAGTCTCCACGAGCAATCGTGCACCGAAGCATGCGGCTACGTTAACCCCATGATCTACCTACGATTATCCAGTGTCCATGCGCCTACACCCTATGCACCCAAAGGGGTGTTATGCGCCCACAGTTAAATCAGTGTATTTTCTACCTGTGGGCGCATAATAATCATTTTAGTGTAAAACGACTATAAATAGGGGTCTCATACCTCTTCAAAAATAGACAGAACGGAGAGCATTTCGAGAGCCAAATTGCTTCCCTTCTTGCCAGTGAGCCGAGAGTTAGCAATTTCTTAGGTTTTCTCACACTTTTGTAATCGGAGTGTCAATGGACTAAAGGAACAACTGCCGCTCGATCTCTATCATTCCATTCCCCAGAATTCATTTTGTATTCGAGGATCTTCAGTGCAGGATCTCTCAGGCCTACTCAATTTATGGTGCCTTGCCCCAATAAAAAAAGATAGCGTTTCTTCTTCTTTTTTTTGTGTGTCCACAAAAATAGCAACTCTGCTGGGGAACGTAGCCTATCGTAAGCGAAGACATCATGCGCCCATGAAGCTAGTAGAGACAGATAGTATTAGCACCAGTTGTACTGTCTCCTCTATTCATCCTCGCATGTTATCTGCATACATGGTAGATGGAGAAAGACCTGACGAAGCCAGTAAACAGACCAACAAGCGGCAAGAGAGTCTTGAAATGACATTTGCCACGATCACTGATATGTTTACCAGTATCATGGCAGTCCAAACTGCTAGGGCTGTTCCTCCACCTCAACCGAACATCTCAGCACGCGCTAGTCCAACTCATAGCAACAACCCTCCGTCACTACAAATGGAGTATCATTCCGTTGTGCCACCTCCAAATCTCGTAAATGTTGGGGTTGGTCCTTCGTCAATGATTCCTGACAACCGTACAATAGCCGTTTCTTAACATCTTCCCAATCAACAGGATGTAATTGATTCTCTTGTTGCCCTTCTCGATACCATCTCACACAAAGACGAGCTTCAGAAGATGGGAATATCTCAACCTTATCCTCCTAAATGGGAGAATGCTACTTGCCCTCCTAATTATAAGCCACTAACGGTAAATTTATTTGACGGGATGACTTCTCCTCACCAACGCATGACATACTTCAACATGCAGACTCTGCACTTACCAAGGGACGATCCGTTCTTGTCAAAGCTATTTATTTGTAGGGGTAGCTTTTGAATGGTTCTACAGTCTGCCTGACGGTTGCATTAATTCTTTTAAAGACTTGTTGAGGTTATTCCTCAACAAGTTTTATGAGAGTGGCATGCATGTTAGTATGTCCACCCTCATCGAGACCAAGCAAAGGAGGAGTGAGTCTGTTATTGCTTTCATCGAACGCTTCAGGCGACTAGCATTGAAGATGACCTTTGGTATACCAGACTCAGAGCTTATGGATACTTGTCGACATAACTTCCTTCCTATAGTGAAGTTCTGTCTAGGTATACATAAGTATGATACATGGCCTGCTTTCATCGGGGCTGTTGATGCTGCTGAAAATGATGTCCCTAATCTTGAATTTCTGGGGTTAAAGAAACCCAAATCTGAAGACAAAAGCAAGCACCCCAAAACTATCCCTGTTCGTGGGGGTAAAGGGAAAGAAGTATTAAAGGTCGACACTTCCAAGGGAGCTTCCAATTCTCAGGGCGCTCTTGACAAACCTAAGAAGACTTTCTCCTTTGACGAAGATGAGGTTATTACTATTTTTCACACAATGATGAAGGTTAATAAACTGACATTGCCTCCACTACGATATCCTGCGGAGGCGAACCAACTCAATAGTCCCAAGTACTATCTTTATCATCAGTACGTGCACCACTATACCAAGGATTGCATCGTCCTGAAGAAGAAGATACAACAGCTTATCGACAGCCAAGTTATCAACCTCGAAGCTGAAGACAAAGTCATATCTTCTAACATGATCTCTCTTCAATTTGGTGACTTTCCTCCCACAGAAGTCCCAGACAGCGTAGTCCCAATCCCCAAGGTAATAAGGGAAGTCATCAACCTGTTGCCAGCTTTTAACTCAATATCAACGTTGGTGCCACTCACGACAGAATGTGGTGAGATCATGTGGGTCCATCCAGACCTTGTACAAAAAATGATGTAAGGGGTGGTATCTTCCAAAGTAAAGAGGGGCAAGAAATACAAATCATGTCATATGGTGTCTTCTTCCATTTACGAAGTTCTATCTGGCGAGACGCGATCTGGTAAGTCCTACCTATTGACTTATGACCCCGCACAAGAAGATGTAGTACCTGTTCAAGCTCCTACTACACCTATAAGTTCAGAAGCTGGTCTATTTAAGTCCTCAACTATCGACAAATGCTAAGCAGAATGAGACACAATATGACAAGTCTCTGAAGGTACCAACTCCCGAAGGCATGGATCGCCTTACAACTTTGACATACTGGCATAGTTGGCCATTACACCTGCCAGATTGTCTTTGTTCGATCTACTATGACTCTCCATAGACATGCGAAAAGCTTTAAGTGAGGTATTACTATATGCCAACTTTTATCTCATGTTGCTGTTGAGATCTTCCTTAGAAATCTGAAGCGATAGACTCATTTTAGAATAGAATTTGAAAAGGTCCGCTCTTTATGCGATGTTTATGTGTAGTCTATATCAGCGAATAGCAGGTGCATGATCAACAAAAGACTATCTCTATGTAGGCGCATAGATCATATGTGCGCATAGATCGTGTAGGTGCATAGGCCATGTGGGCGCATAACTCCCCGTTCGTTCCTATAAATAGGCCTTGAGGAGAGAGAAAGTTCATTCTCTCTGATTTTTCTTCAGAATTTTCAAAGTGTTTTTTTTTTACTCTCTTTCGAGTAATCATGTCTCCCATTGCTGCTTCGACTCCTAAAAAGTCTGCGAAGGACAAGAAGGCAGCAACAGCTAGTTCTCCTCCTTTGGCAGCATCTCATCTAGTTCAAGACCCCATCCTGGGTGAGGTGATGTCTCAAAAAATAATGTCTCGAGCGTTAATTTGTGACGCTCGAACTTTTCTCTGCTTGGGCGCATAACTATCGATATGCGCCCAAAGTAAACACATTTCTTTTGTGAGCAGTCTTATGTGCTCAAAAATGCATGCGCGCACACACTTTGTTGTCATGTGCCTAAATATTTGGTTGTGTCATGCGCCCAAACACTTTGTTGTGTTATACGCCTACACAGAACATGTACTTATGTGCCCACAGGCCCTTTGGGCGCATAACATCAGAGCGCATAGAATTTCTCAGTACTTAGCTCTTTTTTCTGTAGATTCTAAGTCTGACTTTTTCTTCTGTCTTCGCAGTTGACATGGTTGTCCCGGCTCTTGGTGGGATTCCTCTTGGCTCTGCCTGCCATGATCTGGAGTCTAGCCTCACCACCGCAATGGTTATCTAAGATAGAGCAACTGATGACAGATCACGGTGTAGTAGACACTAAAGATAGTGATGATCCCGAGGGAAACTTCGGTTTATCATTTCTTCAGGCAGGCTAAGTTTAAGCTGTCGAGAAATGCTGTACTAGCCGCCTTTCTGATGACATGGCACCACGATTGTGTAGTCCCTACTGGTTCAGGGTCTATTGAAAGGATAAGCTGGGGTATAATACTTCCGGCTGTAAAGCTGGTATTTGGATACCATCTTACCCTGCTTCCTTCGATGGTCTGTGCCATCTAACGAGGCTTGCAACACTTTTGTTGTTAATACGATAACACCCAATGGTAGAAAGGATTTTGTCAAGACTGAATTTCCCTTTCATTACCTGATGGGATGGCAGGTGCTGCACTGTCCCAGATTAATGAATGTCAGTATGATGGCAGACACTTTGGTGGGAGATGCTTTTCTTCGGAGATTTAAAGATACAGATTGGACCGTCACAGGGGTGCCTGTTTGCAGGAAGGCTTTGAGTTTCCTGCAGAATTATGAGTTCTTCACAGTGTCACCTCCTTCTAGTAGTGGCCCTGTAGGAGACACTCTAGTAGATGAGGGAGCACTCACTACTAGTCTTCTTATTGGGGTGTTCCGTTGGCTCCAGTCCATCAGGCCTTTCCGTTTGGTGCTCTGGAATAGGAACCACACTTTTCTGGAACCTTATCTGCTGAGTTACTTTGCACGGCAGTTCGGCTACAATCAACTTCTTTTGGGCAACCCCAGCCCTCATCTACAGTCGATAGGAAGCCTGATCGATGGGGCACGTGCATGGGGTTACTACAATGTCGGATGTACGGAGGTAATTTTTACCTTGCCAGAAGATGATCGTGAAACCCATATGCTCTTTGCTGCTGCCAAGTTCTATATTCAGGTCAATACCCTTCATTCTCGGTATGACCATGAGCAGAGTTTAATATCGGAGACTAGGCTTGCCCCCACTCTTGCCGATATAGGACGAGTGTACACAATGGGTGGTCACAGAAGGAAAGGTACCGCATTCTCAGCAGAGCGGGCTACAGTGCCATGACAGAGAGTCACTCTTGAGGAGCAAGTTGTTACAGTACCTCAGAGAAAGGACACTGAAGAACCTCTTCCTGATATTCCTCACAAGAGAAAAGCTTCTACTGATCTGGTTTAACGGTCCAAAAGGAAGAAGGTTATTGTCTCTAGAGGGAGAAAGAAGGTCACGAATGTGAGCGTCGGCTCGCCTCTTCCCAGAAGATCTTCCTGGCAGACCGGGAGAGGTGGAACGGCGTCACGGACCGTTACCATTCGGGAGGTAGATTCCTTCCTAGACTCCATAGCCATTTTGGTCAAACCGTTAGAAGATTTTTCCCCATTGCATTTGTCCTTTACGCAGGACGTTGAAGTCATGACCGCGGCAGGTGCTTCTTCGTTTGAAGAGGTGGACATAACAATAGTGTCCCCTGCTCGTCCTCAATCGATAGATGAAGGTGGGTCTTCTTCAGTTGTAAGGTTTGAGCAAGGAGATGATCAGGGCAAAGGCCAAGACTATGATGGCAATCAGAAAGCCAGTCCCTC
Source organism: Iris pallida (assembly GCA_029216955.1). Classification (NCBI taxonomy): domain Eukaryota; kingdom Viridiplantae; phylum Streptophyta; class Magnoliopsida; order Asparagales; family Iridaceae; genus Iris; species Iris pallida. Next base: position 3,421,092 of record JANAVB010037415.1, on the reverse strand, counting down.
CTATGTTATTTCTTTGGGGTATATGTCTGTGATAGGAACTATGATAAAAGATTTGGATGAAAATCAAGTCCAATCAGCTCACCCTCCTCTGGGTATGACATTCTTGCACTTTTCTTCGGATGAGATTTTTGGACTTCAATTTTTCGTGTAACTTGTGAGGCTGACTTTCGTCGTATATTCCCTTATAGACAAGGAGAGGGAACAAAGCATGGAGGTTGCTCCAGATACCGGGGCTAGACAGGAAGCTGCCTTTGGTTTTTCTAGTAAACCGGCATCGGTTACTAAAGAAGTCTTTGATCGGCCTGTTGAGGCGACCATTATTAAATCTGCTTAGGGTCCAGCTGGGACCGTGGAAGACAAGCAGCCTAATGCTGCTTTGGCAGATGTTGACAATGAGCGACCTGGGTCTTCTCTCATTTCCCTAGTTCCTGTTGATACTGAGCCGGTAGGAGGTATGAACTTACAACTCCTTCATACTCTTTAACTAAGTTTTTTTGGTTATTGATATGTATATTGCTTTATTTGTCAGGTTCGACTTCCTCCCAAGTATCTCTCCCTGGGATAGAAGATCCCTATCAAGCTTCATCTAGAACGACCTCTTCTAAAGATGATGAGATGGCTCAGGAAGTCATAAGAGCTTTGTACTCCATTTTGAAAGTAAAGGTTCCTGGAGTTTTGAACCAAAATGCCGCCTTCGGGCCTGTGAAGGCTATTGCTGAATGCCAGGTGACAGTCCTTAAAAGCATTGCTGGCTATGAAGAGCGAGCTAATGCTTTAAGGAAGGTCATAGCTGACCTGGAAAATCAAGTAGCCAAACTTCGAGAGGTCAGTCAGCGAAGCCCAACATCATTGTTTCTTGAGGAGGATGTGGCTCTAATTGCGGCTGTTGAGGAAGAGAAAGCTACTTTCCAGGCGAGGAATGAGGCGCTAGCTAATGATATTAGTGAGCTGGCTGATCAGTATAAACAGTTTGATGCTGCAGTTAGGGCTCGTGTTGCCTCATAGAATAAGCTGGCCATCCAGATCGTTGAAAAGTACAATCAGATTGGGTAGCATCACAAAAAGATTGACCAGCTTGAGGCCGACTTGTGAACAGTTGCATCTGAGCAGGAAGACTACGTGGTTCAGGCTGCTGCGACTGCCACAACTTCAGACCAATTGAAGGCTCAGTTGGTGAAGTTAGAAGATGAGCATATGAAACTGATTCCTTTCGAGGATAAAGTTGCTCGACAGAAAGAACAGGAAGAAGCACGTCCTCGTGCCACTGTCAAATCTCAACCTGAAATCAAGGCTTTGAGGGATAGCATCAATTGATTGTGTATCCCTTAAGTCTTTTGTTTGTAATTGTCTCTTTTAGCCGTCAAGCCTCTTGTATCTTTTTCTTTTCTTCGTCTTTTATAGACGTTTTTATTAAAGAATCTTTTGGCTTTCAAAATTTATGAATGAAGTTTGTGACATATCAGAACTAGAGGTAATATGGATGTAGTAAGGATATTTCTGGGTATTCTGCTAGGGAATTTGATGTGAACTTATTATCCGTATTATATTCAAGGTTCTTGAATATAAATAATAAGTTGAAAGAAGCTGCTAATAGAGGTAATATGGACGTAATAGCAGAGAATATTCTATATTTGACTAGAGGTAATATGGACGTGGCCGGACATATAAAATTAGGTAGGAGTGGATAATTCAGAGGTAATATGGACGTGATTATCTTTGATGAATATTTTGCTCAGAGGTTATATGGATGTAATACCCAGTTTTCCAGAAGAGGGTAATTTTGAAATTTTATAATTATAATTATTATTTATTGATATTTATTTTATATTATAATTTTTGGTGATTTTTAATCATTTAAAACTATTTTAAAACATGACTTATGATTTTGGTGTTTGATAGTGTAACCTTGGAGACTGGTTGACCTAGAGCCTTGCCTTGTGATTAGGGTATTTCGTTTATCATTTATAGTTTGAGGGTATTTTTGTCATTTTTGGGGTTATTTGAATTTAATAGAATTTATTAGAATTTATTTGGATTTATGGGAATTTTTAGGATTTATTTTGGAATTGTTTGAATAAAGGTTGACTAGGTTGACTTTGACTAGCTTTGACTTGGTAGGCTAACCTAGAAGCTAACCCTAGTTGTGTTGGACTTGGTTAGGGCATGCAACCCTAGTTAGACTAGGGTTGACCCATGGTTTGGTTATTTGACTCAAGTTAGAATATTAAGTCACAAGCCATGACTTATGGTTGAACCTTGATTAATAACTTAGCCATAGAAGCCCAAAGCCCATTAGATAATGCCAAACCCTAACCCTAACATTATTTGGCCAGCCACCACACCCACATTGGGAATCCCCCTATAAATATCCTCTTCCATTAGGGCTAGCCTCTTTAGGAAAGAGCAAGTTTAGAAAGAGGTATTTTCCCAACTTCATAAATCCCTAGAAAATCTATTTTAACTCCTTTTTAATCCAAACAAATTGCAATAGATTCTAATTGATGTTTTCTTGCTGTTGGAATTTGTTTATCTCAATTTTCTATCATTTGAAGGAGTTTGGTGGCTTTTGGGAATCCTCATTCAAGGAGTTTTGGTGTTGGAGAACACCATAGGTAAAATCCTAATCCACCCATTAAAATTAGGTTTTAATTGCATAAATGCCTAGCCCTAAGTGTCCTGGTCCTGTAGGAAAAGGTTTTGTAGATATTCGTGTCATGTACGTGTCCGTATCGTACACGTATCAGTGATGCATGTAAGTGTTTGACGAAACGCCCCAATGGACATTTCGTTTTGTTTTTGTGAATCTATTTGCATGAAAAATTGTATTTTAGTGTCGGTTACACGTTTCTATTACTCTGAGTCAGTATCGAGTTCGTGTCGTGTTATTTTGACACTAGTGCACATGTGTTTGGACACGCGCGCGCGGCCCAAGCGCATCCCCTGCCACTCGGGGCTTCTACAGGACACGACACGGGATCAACTGACACGAAACTTGGTGGACTCGAGGGGGCATGCACTGACATCATGCCCCCAAAGTTTCATCGAGTCTCGTGCTCGGGTTGGGGAGTAATCGATCGCGCACGGGGTTTGCACTGTTTTGTACACTGTGGTTTTAAGCCACTGATACGGCTCAATACATTGGACACGCGACACTTTGAACACGCTGCAGGCTATTAGCCACGTGCACCTAGACCTAACCTAGGTGTGGACACAACCACGAGTCCTAGTTCGTGTCGTATCGGGTGCACGACACGCGTGCACCTGTGCACGAGACAGTGCACTGTGCAGTGTCTGTGTGCCCGATTGGTGTTTGTTTGTATGTGGACACGTCGTGTCATATTGTGGTGAACATGAAACACTCCCTAAGACACGTGCACAAGTTACATTTACTTTACCAACCAATGTTTTGCATTTTAGTTTATATTTTAATCATCATTTCCAAATTTTTTCCAAAGTCTGATACAAGGGTTCATTTATAGTTTTTTTCCAGTTTTTGATTATGAGTTTTATCATTCATTTAGATTAATCTAAATGCTGTTAATTACATATTTAAGTTCCTAAAACTGTCCTCCTATAAGTTATCAACTGGGGTATCGAATTTGGGTTGAAATGATGGTGTATTGATTTCGAAAATGGGGGTGATAAGGAGTTGGACTGTTTTACAAAACTGAGATTTGAATTCTGAAATTTCATGATATTATGAACTCAAGTCTGAGATAGGTTGAACCTGAGATTAATGGAGGTTTAATGATTTGATTTCCTTTTCTTTTATCATTGATTTTATGTTGAAATCTGAGTTTAGGCTATATGTGGACTGTCACTTGGTTGGACTGAAACCTAGGTTTGACTGTAATGGGATGGTGACTTCACTATTTCCTGTGCAATGGTTTCCTGTGGTTTTAGGGATCATACACACAACACTCACATTGCCCTCCACAAACACACACACAACACTCACATGTGCACACACTTTGTGTTCCCCTCTCTCACTCACATTTCTCTCTCACACACACATTCATGAGCACTGTCACACACAAACTGAAATTAGCTATCACATTGTTATTAATTCACACACACACCATCACACACACACACAAATCATGATGTACTCACCCACTCTCTCACTCACAGCTCACTCACCCTTTCACACACTCACTCTCTATTTTCTATCCCTCTCTAGTATATATATATATGTATCTAATATAGATGCTTACAATGGATGTATAGGTTATGTATGTATATATATACATTTAAGTATCATATATTATGTGTATGTGTGTTTACTATATATATGTAATATATATACATGTGTTATGTATTAGGTTATGTAAACATATCAAGAGTGTATCATGTTTAGGTATATATATTGTCATGTATTATGGTTGGCCTATAGGCATGATATAGCCTATGGCCTGTGTGTGCCTGTTTGACCGGTGAGCCTAGATTGGGCTTGTACAGCCTTATTAGACCTAGAATAGACTTGCTAGACTAGTTGACCTAGTTTGACCAAAGTTGACCCAGTTTGACTTCTAGAGTTGACCAGAGTTGACCAAGAGTTGACTTTGGCCTAGATTGACCTAGATTCATGTAGAATACATTGTAGTACTTCATTTTACCATTCTAGACTTGTTGTGACTTGTGCTGTTCTAAATAGGAGCCAGACACCACTCCTCGGACAGTACATTTCAGTTGGACACTCAGATACCAGGCGAGTACATTCTCTGATCATTTTATATCCTGCTTAGAATTATTTTCCTGCATTAAAATACTTTACTTGATACTGTCACATTGATCACACGGATTAGTACTATATGGATCCCTTCTTGAGATGTTATTCCTTCAGGGAGCATCGGGTACTACACGTTCTGTGCATTTCACTTACATGGCGTATCACTATGCTTCATTGGTTCTTTGGTCACTTGTGACATATACTCTTATGATCACAGAGTCTTCTTTGAATCCTTATCCCATTTATTAGGTATCCTAGAATCCCTATTTATGTGACTACTATGTACCACCCTTCGGGGGCCGTTATATAGAATCATAACATAACCTGGTTGGATCCTTGTGTATTGATTGAGGGTACGGGGGAGTAGAAGTAGACATGTGAATAATAACCAAGTAGTATAATTCCCATATCACTCCATAGTATAATTCCCAGATCACCTATGCCATTTACATGTCTATATTGTACTCTGACTCACTAGCCACTGTTAGTTCTCTATTTATAGTAGATATTTCTATTACAGCTCTCCCTCTCTATTTACATACTGCATTTCCTTCAGTATCTATATCTTACTTTACTACATGATTATATTTTCTAACCTGCTATGGACTGTTGAGATGTATTGTGCTCGCTCCTGTCCTGATTGGACCTGTTGAAAATATTACAGAGGACGAGGAGGAGGCTAGTGTGGATACCTCTAACGGTGCTACCTTAGATGAGATATTGGACCTGGACCAGCAGCAGGTCCCTTTAGCTGTGGATGACACACCTCTAGACTAGGATGTTTTTTATTTGCTTTACTCTATGGATGATTGTATATATTTGATACTGGGATATGTATTTATCTTAGACACTTAGACTCTCTATTGTACTTAGGATTTCCTTTCTGTTCAGCAGTTTCATCTATCTATCTATCTGTTATCTTATCATCTGCCTTAGTTGTGATTGAGTTTACTTTCTGCTATGTCACCCCCATTCGGGGAGTATAAACTGTTTAGCTTTATATTATTAGATGTTGTGACCTAGGACAGCGTTCTACCGCCGACACTGCGGCGTAGGCTGGACGTACCCACTTCTCGTGCCCTTACCCTAGGGTGCGGATCGTGACACATTTTTAGTGGTGGCCCATGCAGGTCGAGTTTATGTAGTGGTATTCGAACTAGAGTATCACTACAGCCTGCAGTAGGATTAGGATATATATCTTTAGGGTACTCAATCACAATAGGAAAATTCTTAATCAGATTCCTTTTATCTAAATTATTGTTTATTGACTTCTCTTGAATATAAACTGTCCTCCTTTGAATTTTTACTTCATTCTCAGAAATTGCTTCTTGTTTTGATCTGTCTTCATGATGGTTATGAAGACACGATCTCATCGTTTCGGTTCGGGGGATACTATCGAGAGGCTGGCCACCTCTCGTCCTGTTCATCAGGGCCTCGAGACCGCAGCTTCTGTTGTGCCGACTCAGGTTGGCGTTTCTGCTACATTGGAGGTGCACCTCCGTCTGTACAGAGACCTTTTCCCGTCATTCCCGATTTCTCTCAGCAACAGCAGTTCATAAAGCATCAGCAGCAGACCAGAGGAAACCAGCAGGGGCGAGCTATCGTCAGGACAGTCGAGGATGCACAGACCATTATAGATCTTACTGCAAGTTCCGTTCTTCTCAATTTCATTCCCGAAATTATCTTTTATAACTACCTTGAAATCCGATTCCATCTGTTCCTTGTTGATTGATTAATTTTGTTATGTTACTCTTTTGTTATATTTGTTTTATTTTTTTTTTCTTTCTGAGAAAATCATATAGGCTAGGTCACCTCAGTTATGGAATCTAGAATCTTCGATGGTCATGTTAGTTGGCATTGTGAGGACATGTAGTCAGATTTTGGATGTATTTCTCTGGTATAGGAATTTAAGATTTTTGCCGTCGTATGCGACAATGCAAAAATTTTAAATACCATGAACCTAAGGGTACGTACCTTATTCAAGGACTCTATGATTATCGTAGCCTTGCTCACTAGCATGATGAAGACTCTGGACAACATGATTTTGGACAGACGCATATGATTAACAGGTTGTATCTTGAGAAGGTTTTAAACATCATACCCTTCTGTTGTTGTAAATAACTTAAGAGTAGGGATATTTAGTTTGTAGAGCTTGATCATAGGTAGATCTTCATAGTGAAATGATATGACGACTTGTAGAGTGTCTGTACCCTAGAGAAGTTAGCATTGGTATTAGAATAGTAACCTATTGTAGATGATTTCCCGGTTATTTATAATACCAACCAGTTTATATATAGGATGTTAGTATGCCTTACAGCCTTCATGATTGTTATTATTTTCCCTTATCCTTCCCAGAGAGGCACCCATGACTAGAGCCTGTCCTTCAGTATAGTTGTAGCTGTACCTAAGACTGAGAGGTCTATATACATAGATAGATTGCAGAGGGTATTGGCATATAGGATATGGGTTTGGTTAGTATCTATAGGTCATGGTTGTATAGGATTATTGACATGTTGTTTAGCCTATATTTGGTTCAGTTTTCTATTTTAGTTAAATTCTCTTTGTGTTGAGTTCAGTCATGTTTGATCAACCTTTACAGGTAGTATGCAGACCCTTGCCTGATACGTATGCATGCTACACTTTGATTACCAACCTATCTAAATACATATTAATATGTTATTGATGTTTAAATTCTCAAACCCTAATATTCTGATACAGTACAGTATCAGAGACTGGTTCTCTGCTTTTTCCTGTTTAAATTCATAAATTAAATATAAATTTCATGTTATTAGTTATGTTACATCACTGCACATGTATGCTATACATAGGGTTTTAATTCAAAAAACTTGGTTGAGTTTTGTGTTTGAATTTGTCAAATCTAAGACTGTGTGCATATTAACCCTTAATACTGGATTTTAAATGTTAGTTCAAATTGCTATTTTTTTAAATGTAATATTTTGAGCTATATACATTATTGTATGTAGGAATATAATGTTAGGTTTCATATTCTTGCATGTTAGGCTGTGATAAACATTGGGTTGGTTTGATGTTCGAATTTCCCCAAAATCCTAAAACTGAATATATGATTACATTTTTACATTGATTTCAAATGTTTAGTTCGATTTCAGATTTAATATGTAATATTGAACTGTGTGCATAGATAAATGTATGGATAGTATGTTATGGTTCATCTCCATCATGTTAGGATGTGTTGGAAGCATTGAGTTAGTTGTGATGTTTCAAATCCCTAAAAATCTGAAATTGCATTGTGTTAATATTATCCTGGTTTAAATGTTAGCTTATTTTCAGCTTTGGCATGTAAATGCTGAACTAATACTGGATTTAACCTTTCAATACTAAGCTATACCCTGTACAAGGACACCACACACTAACTTAGTATACACTGCCATGTAAACCTAACCTTTCCTCTCTATGTTATGTTCATATACCTGTATAGATATATATATAGAGTTTATGCATATATGTTATAATGTATCTAGATACATAACTAAATCTCTACCTATATATATATATATATATATATATATATTTTATATATATATATATATATATATATATATATATATATATATGGTTAGCCATGCATGTTATGAGCAAATGGGTTGCGTATTGTAGATTGTTTAACCAATATGCCATGAGTAGTGTAACTTGATAACTATTGTCTTGAAACCCAAATCCTCCTATACACATGCCTACTATCTAACCATATGAATATGTCCACATACACCCATACACACACGAACCACATAACATTCACATAATGCTAGCTTTTCCCTCTCTAACACACTCTATATATACACATTGTGATTGGATTCCATGCAATTGACTTTCATTCTTTAACTTTTGATTTTAATTTTCTTGAATAGTATCCCTTAATAGATAATTGGTAGTTATCTTTATTATATTTTATTTTTGATAAGTACCAGTTTTCATATAGGAGGATAGACTGCCTTACAGTCTTGATGATGTTATTTCTGTATCCTTTCTAGTTTAGCACCCTAGATTGCTTGTGTGTTTTGATACCCTATAACCGTTTTGGTAAGCATGACTAGTATACCTAGATGAGACTTCACTACCATCCTATGCCATGACCCTGTATGCCATCTTTTTTTTAATCGTATATTTGTTTAAGTTCTGAGACTTTGATTGTGGGGGGTTTGACTTAGAAGGAGTAGGAACATTTTTTTCGAGGACGAAAGTTTTATAAGGTGGGTAGTATTGTAACACCCAGTTTTCCAGAAGAGAGTAATTTTGAAATTTTGTAATTATTATTTTATTATTGATATTTATTTCATAATATTTTTTGGTGATTTTTAATCATTTAAAACTATTTTAAAACATGACTTATAATTTTTGTGTTTGATAGTATAACCTTGGACTCTGGTTGACCTAGAGCCTAGCCTTGTGATTAGGTATTTTGTTTATCATTTCTAGTTTGAGGGTATTTTTGTCATTTTTGGGGTTATTTGAATTTATTAGAATTTATTTGGATTTATGGGAATTTTTAGGATTTATTTTGGAATTGTTTGAATGAAGGTTGACTAGGTTGACTTGACTAGCTTTGACTTGGTAGGCTAACCTAGAAGCTAAGCCTAGTTGTGTTGGACTTGGTTAGGGCATGCAACCCTAGTTAGACTAGGGTTGACCCATGGTTTGGTTATTTGACTCAAGTTAGAATATTAAGTCACAAGCCATGACTTATGGTTGAACCTTGATTAATAACTTAGCCATAGAAGCCCAAAGCCCATTAGCTAATGCCAAACCCTAACCCTAACATTATTTGGCCAGCCACCACACCCACATTGGGAATCCCCCTATAAATATCCTCTTCCATTAGGGCTAGCCTCTTTAGGAAAGAGCAAGTTTAGAAAGAGGTATTTTCCCAACTTCATAAATCCCTAGAAAATCTATTTTAACTCCTTTTTAATCCAAACAAATTGCAATAGATTCTAATTGATGTTTTCTTGCTGTTGGAATTTGTTTATCTCAGTTTTCTATCATTTGAAGGAGTTTGGTGGCTTTTGGGAATCCTCATTCAAGGAGTTTTTGTGTTGGAGAACACCATAGGTAAAATCCTAATCCACCCATTAAAATTAGGTTTTAATTGTATGAATGCCTAGCCCTAAGTGTCCTGGTCCTGTAGGAATAGGTTTTGTAGATTTTTGTGTCCTGTACGTGTCCATATCGGACACGTATCAGTGATGCGTGTAAGTGTTTGACGAAATGCCCGAATGGACATTTCGTTATGTTTTTGTGAAACTATTTGAATGAAAATTGTATTTTAGTGTCGCTTACACGTTTCTATTGCTCTGAGTCAGTATCGAGTTTGTGTTGTAACGTTTTGACACTCGTGTACATGTGTTTGGACACGCGCGCGCGGCCCAGGCGCATCTCCTGCCACTCGGGGCTTCTACAGGACACGACACGGGATCAACTGACACGAAACTTGGTAGACTCGAGGGGGCATGCACTGACATCATGCCCCTAAAGTTTCATCGAGTCTCGTGCTCGGGTTGGGGAGTAATCGATCGCACACGGGGTTTGCACTGTTCTGTGCACTGTGGTTTTAAGCCACTGATACGGCTCAATACATTGGATACGCGACACTTTGGACACGCTGCAGGCTATTGGACACGTGCACCTAGACCTAACCTAGGTGTGGAAACAACCACGAGTCCTAGTTCGTGTCGTGTCGGGTGCACGACACGCGTGCACCTGTGCACGAGATAGTGCACTGTGCAGTGTCTGTGTGCCCGATTGGTGTTTGTTTGTATGTGGACACGTCGTGTCACATTGTGGTGAACACGAAACACTCCCTAGGACACGTGCACAAGTTACATTTACTTTACCAACCAATGTTTTGCATTTTAGTTTATATTTTAATCATCATTTCCAAATTTTTCCCAAAGTCTGATACAAGGGTTCATTTACTGTTTTTTCCAGTTTTTGATGATGAGTTTTATCATTCATTTTGATTAATCTAAATGCTGTTAATTACATATTTAAGTTCCTAAAACTGTCCTCCTATAAGTTATCAACGGGTGTTCAAATTTGGGTTGAAATAATGGTGTATTGATTTCGAAAATGGGGTGATAGGGAGTTGGACTGTTTTACAAAACTGAGATTTGAATTCTGAAATTTCATGATATTATGAACTCAAGTCTGAGATAGGTTGAACCTGAGATTAATGGGGGTTTAATGATTTGATTTCCTTTTCTTTTCTCATTGATTTTATGTTGAAATCTAAGTTTAGGCTATATGTGGACTGTCACTTTGTTGGACTGAAACCTAGGTTTGACTGTAATGGGATGGTGACTTCACTATTTCCTGTGCAATGGTTTTCTGAGGTTTTAGGGCTCATACACACAACACTCACATTGCCCTCCACAAACACACACACAACACTCACATGTGCACACACTTTGTGTTCCCCTCTCTCACTTACATTTCTCTCTCACACACACATTCATGAGCATTGTCACACACAAACTGAAATTAGCTATCACTTTGTTATCAATTCATACACACACCATCACACACACACACAAATCATGTACTCACCCACTCTCTCACTCACAGCTCACTCACCCTTTCACACACTCACTCTCTATTTTCTATCCCTCTCTCGTATATATATATATGTATCTAATATAGATGCTTACAATGGATGTATAGGTTATGTATATATATACATTTAAGTATCATATATTATATGTATGCGTGTTTACTATATATATGTATATATATAGTGTTATGTATTAGGTTATGTAAACATATCAAGAGTGTATCATGTTTAGGTATATATTGTCATGTATTATGGTTGGCCTATAGGCATGATATAGCCTATGGCCTGTGTGTGCCTGTTTGACTGGTGAGCCTAGATTGGGCTTGTATAGCCTTATTAGTCCTAGAATAGACTTGCTGGACTAGTTGACCTAGTTTGACCATAGTTGACCTAGTTTGACTTCTAGAGTTGACCAGAGTTGACCAAGAGTTGACTTTGGCCTAGATTGACCTAGATTCATGTAGAATGCATTGCAGTACTTCATTTTACCATTCTAGACTTGTTGTGACTTGTGCTGTTCTAAATAGGAGCCAGACACCACTCCTCGGACAGTACATTTCAGTTGGACACTCAGATACCAGGCGAGTACATTCTCTAATCATTTTATATCCTGTTTAGAATTATTTTCCTGCTTTAAATTACTTTACTTGATACTGTCACGTTGGTCACACGGATTAGTACTATATGGATCCCTTCTGGAGATGTTATCCCTTCAGGGAGCATCGGGTACTACATGTTCTGTGCGTTTTACTTACAAGGCGTATCACTATGCTTCATTGGTTCTTTGATCACTTGTGACATATACTCTTATGATCACAGAGTCTTCTTTGAATCCTTATCCCATTTATTGGGTTTTCCAGAATCCCCATTTATGGGACTACTATGTACCACCCTTCGGGGGCCGTTACATAGAATCATAACATAACCTGGTTGGATCCTTGTGATTGGGGGTACGGGGGAGTAGAAGTAGACATGTGAATAATAACCAAGTAGTGTAATTCCCAGATCACTCTATAGTATAATTCCCAGATCTCCTATGCCATTTATATGTCTATATTGTACTCTGACTCACTAGCCACTATTAGTTCTCTAGTTATAGTAGATATTACTATTACAGCTCTCTCTCTCTGTTTACATACAGCATTTCCTTCAGTATCTATATCTTACTTTACTACATGATTATATTTTCTAACTTGCTATGAACTGTTAAGATGTACTGTGCTCGCTCCTGTCCTGACTGGACCTGTTGAAAATATTACAGAGGACGAGGAGGAGGCCGGTGTGGATACCTATTACGGTGCTACCTTAGATGAGATGTTGGACTGGACCAGCAGCAGGTCCTACTAGCTGTGGATGTTTTTCATTTACTTTACTCTATGGATGATTTTATATATTTGATATATGGGATATGTATTTATCTTAGACACTTAGACTCTCTGTTGTACTTGGGATTTTCTTTCTGTTCAGCAGTTTCATCTATCTATCTATCTGCTATCTTATCATCTGCCTTAGTTGTGATTGAGTTTACTTTCTGCTATGTTACCCCCATTCGGGGAGTGTAAACTGTTTAGCTTTATTATTAGATGTTGTGACCTAGGACATCGTTCTACCGCCGACACTGTGGCGTAGGCTGGACGTACCCACTTCTCGTGCCCTTACTCTAGGGTGCGGGTCGTGACAATGGACGTGGCAAAACATTTCTTAATTATCCCACTGGGGAAATAATTATCGAAAAATAGTTCAGAGGTAATATGGACGTGACTTGTTTTCGTCAGACCAAGTTTGGGCAGAGTCCAAAATGAAGATAATTCTACTGGAGAATCTTTTTAAAGGACCTATTATCCATGGCGTATTCAAGACTCTTGAAATACGGATAATAGTTAGATGATTTTTTGAATCACAGAAACAATATACCGTACGTTTACATGACTGAAACATGGTATATGTGAACGTTGTTCATGAAGGTTACACATAATATTTCTTCAGTAACTTGTCGTTGATCGGCATCATGAGCAAGTCACCATCTGGCTTGGTTAGTCGATACGCACCGTTAGAATACACTGATTCTATAACGAAAGGACCTTCCTATTTAGGCTATAATTTTTTTCGTCTTGTGTGTCAAGACCATTGGTCTTCTCACTGCTAAGACCAGATCACCAACTTGAAAGATTTTTTCCTTTACCTTTTTGTTAAAGGATATGGAAAGGCGTGCTTGGTATAGCTCAATACCTTGTTGAGCTAATAAGCATTTTTGTCTTCAGCGCTTCTAGCTCTTTTAGTCACAGACGGTAACTTTTTTTGGCAGTCAACTCACTAGCTAAGGCTACCCGAAGAGAGAGAATCTGGATTTCTAGGGAAAGAACTGCTTCACTCCCATAAACCAGAGAGAATGGCATACTGCCTGTTGGAGTCCGGACAGTTGTACGATAGGCCCAGAGACATTTGTCGATCTTCTTATTCCAATCACGCTTGTTTGAAGACACGAACTTCTTGAGAAGTTTGATGATAGTCATATTGAAGGCTTCTGCTAACCCATTAGCCGCTGGATTGTAAGTAGTAGATGCTACATTCTGAATTCGATTCTTATCGCAAAACCGATAGAATGCATGGCTCTCGAATTATGGACCATTATCATGGCTGATCCTATGAGGTAGGCCGAAGTGGTAGATAACATGATGTTTGATGAAACTGATCATGTTTGACGTCTTTACTTCGATGAGCAGTATAGTTTCTGCCCATTTAGAGAAGTAATCGGTTATAGCTAGGATAAACTGATGTCCTCTAGAGGATGGCGGACTGATTGGGCCTATGACGTCCATACCCCAGTCTTCAAAAGGCCAAGATGCCGTCATCGGGTATAGAAACTCCGAAGGTTGATGAATAAAGTCAGCATGAAACTGACAAGATCTACATTTATTTGCATATTCAACAACATTTGCTATCATCGTGGGCCAATAATAATCCACTCGTCTGAGGCTATCTTGTAATTTGGGGCCTTGTTGATGTGTACTACAAATTTCGTCGTGAGCCTCACGGAGTGCATGTTTGGCTTCTGTGTCTGATAAACATCGTAATAGTAGCCCGTCGTAAGAGCGCCGATACAGCATTTTTGTAGTTGTATCATAGTAAAATTTGAGGGATCGCCTTTGGACAGACACTGCTTCCTTTGGGTCCTCAGGGAGGATTCCGTAGGCGGCGTAGTCTGTGAAAGGAAATCTCTAGTCATTAACGTCGATGTTTGTTTCTGTTGCGTAACTGTGATGAATATGCAAGGTATCTTTTGCACGGAATAACTGTCGACCAGACATTATGATCGAATGCTGAGTATTGGTAGGGACAGTCAAGGAAGCAGCAAGACTGGCTAAGTCATCTGCTTCTATATTTTGTAATCGAGGTACGTGCTCGATAATGTATCCCACGAAGGTAGAAGCCAATTCGATTGTCGCTTTGTGATATCGGATGAGATCTTCGTGGCGAACTTCATAACCCCTCGAACCTGACTAACCATTAGCTTAGAATCGTTAGAAGCTTCTAGATAGTCAACTCCCAATTATTTTGCCAATTGAAGGTCGATTAGTAAGGCATTATAGTTAGCCACGTTGTTGGTGCAAGGTTCCATAAGAGAATACGAATTGTGTATAACCAGGTGGTCGGGTGACACAAGCACGATGCCGACTCAGTTGCGGTGTTAGACTCTACTACTTCCGAGATTTTATCGTAGAGTTTGGAAGATTCTGGCACCGGATGAGCTGCTAAGAAATCAGCTAATGCTTGGCCTTTCACTGCCTTCTGAGGGACGAACAGCATATCGTATGGAATCAACAACATTGTCTTTGTAGCTAAACGGGAATTAAGAGAACCCGGTTCAGTCATAAGTATTCTGAGAGGATTGACTCTAGATATGATGTGGATAGTTTACCCAGACACAATGACGTGTCTTGTGGTTAGCAAATACCAGTATGAGACATTCATTTTTGACAGGTGTGTACCTATGCTCGACACCCATCATCGTGCGACTGAGGTAGTAGATTGCCTGTTCATGGCCGCCTTCATTCTTCTGAGCTATGAAGGCACCAATGGAGTGATCTATAGCACAGACATATAACAAAAAAGGCTTTCCAATTATCGGAGCCACCAATACTTGAGGGCTTGTGAGATACTTCTTGATGTCATCAAATATGAGTTGACATTGTTCAGTCCATACGAAAGATAATCCTTTCTTCATGAGCTGAGTAAACGGTTGACACCTTCCAGAAAGATTTGAAATAAATCGTCTGATGTAGGCTAGCCTTTCTTGAAGTCCACATAGATCTTTAAGATTTCTTGGATGACACATATCGAGGATAGCTTTCACTTTCTTCGGGTCAAGATGTATACCCTTTGAAGTGATAGCAAAACCAACGAAGTTGCCGCTGGAGACTCCCAGAAAAGACTTGGTTGGATTCATTTTGAGTTGGTGTGCACGCATTAGATCGAACACCGTTCTTAAATCTTGGAGGTACTTGCCCTTGAAATGACTTTTAACTGCGATATCGTTTATGCAGCATTCCACTGTTTTTTGCAAATGATCACGAAAAATTGTGTTCATAGCTCGCTGGTATGTCGCCCATGTATTTTTCAATCCGAAAGGCATCACAGTATAGCAGTTACCCCCAACGGTGTTCGAAACGATGTGTGTCTCTCATCGTCGGGGAACATCTTGATTTGGTTATAGCCTGAGAACCCATCCATGAAGGACATCCGCTCAAAGCCACAAGTACTGTCGATTATTACGTCAGTGATCGGTAGAGGGAACTCATCTTTTAGGCATGCAGAGTTCAAATCACGGTAATCGATACAGACTCGAACTTTACTCTTCTTTTTCATGACTAGAATAATGTTAGCGACCCAGTCAGGGTGTTGTTCTTCGCGAATGAACCCACTTAAAATAAGCTTTTTAACTTCACTCTCGATGGCTTCCATGATATCTGGTCAGAACCGTCGTTGCTACTGCTTCACTGGCTTAGCTTTAGACGAGATATTTAGGCGGTGCATAGCAACTTTTGGGTCCAAGCCTGGCATGTATTCATAGCTCTATGCAAAGACGTAAATGTATTCTCTTATAAGCTGTATTAGAGATTGTCGTTCTTCACCAGACAAACTTTTGCTGATGAAGATTAGTTTAAGAGATGATTCATCTCCTAAATTAACTTAGACGACTTCGTCTTCAGTATGTGGTTCACGTTGTTCGAAACATAACTCCCACCTAGTATCCATCTTTTGAGTCTATTGTTCAAGCTCGATTGATTGGACATCGTCTGTAATTTGGTCAATTGACACCATATTGACGGACAAAGTTGCTTTGAACATGTCACCAATGCTAGATTCTGAATCCCAGAGGCAGGAATCAGAAGAATGAGAACAACGATCCACTTCGATGTCTGATCCTTCAGGAGTAGTTAGAGGAGTAACGTAACCCAAACCAACACCGTTTTGTTGATAATAGTTTTCGGGTTTGCCAGAAGGAGCAAAGTGACATATTGACAATCGTCGCCCTTGACCATAGTTTAGTCCCTGGTCGCCTTTTATATTATATCCCATCTTCTGGATGATATTCTTGGCCTGTCAACTATATCGGTAAAGTTGTATTTTTCCAGAATCATAGTCAACTTCAGTATTGTGATTGGGAGTAGTAAAGTCCAGAATGAACTTTCTTTCGCCAATTATTCAACAGAAGATGATCAATTCTTCACCCTTATTTCTAGCTGGAACGATGAAGTAGTGGATATCTTCTGGCCAGACTTTCTCCCGCAGACGAGACGTCGTGACCGGCATCTGGAGTTGTGGTCCTATGCCATGCTCTAGTGCGTATATCGTATCTATGTACTGGTATACTGATTGGTAGACATCGAAATAATTCAAACATAAACCTTTACTTAGAAAATATGCAAGTTCTTCTTTAAGGATAACATCATCCACTCAAGGTACATTATTTTGAGTATTGATATACTCATTGAGGGGTCATTGTTCGAAACAGGAGCCACAGACATGGCCAAGTTCACCACGTAGGGTAACTCATAAGGATTGAGAGGACGGACATCAACAGGCTCCATCCGAGTTGTTTTGCGGAGAGTGATGGTCAATGGTTTGACAATATCAGGATTCTTTTTTTTGACCAAAATTGTGAGAGACTTTGGAGTACTTTTTGGAGTAGTACATCTTTTGACTCGGATGACCAGGGGACCATCACTGGCGGATAAACTCACTTCAGCTTCATCGTCAGCTTCGTTGCCATCATCCTTAGAGGGCTGAGATTGGTAAAGTACCGAATCTCCATAGTAGGCTTCAATACCCTTAAAAGGTTCGACATTGGCAATCTCTGTCTTCACGATGCCATCACTGTTGACGTACTTGACGTACTGGTGAAGGGTAGAAGGAACGAACATATTCTCGTGTATCCACGAACATCTTAAAAAGATGTTGTAGGACACATTGGCGTCGATTACATAGCAAGAAACCTTTGTTCGTAGATCACCAATCTGGCACTTGAGGCAGATCTTGCCCAGCAGATGGCTTCTTCCAGCATTAAAAGCCATGATATTTGTATTGGTTGCAAACAGCTTGTGCAGAGGGATTCTAGAATTAAGAGTAAATTTCTAGGGATGATGCTGAGGGAGGAACCTAGATCGGTATACATCCGATCTACCTTAATTGCTCCGATATACCCTGTATAGTATAGAGGTCTATCATAACGATTGTTTTTTAGTAGCATGTTCTCTTACAAAAAGGTGATGTTGGGCACCACTTCTATAGTGCTATGACAGTGAGGATAAGCGACAAGATCTTCAGTGGGGGCATTGACTTCAGCGAGATAAGAGTCGGCATGTAATAATGCCTCATTTAAATCTTTCCGCGTCTCTTTGGAGAGTCGCAGTAGATCGAACAAAGACAACCTGGCAGGTGTATTGGCCAGCTGTGCCAGTATGTCAAAGTTGTAAGGCCGATCCATGCCTTCGGGAGTTTGTGCCTTGCCTGCAGAGGCTTGTCAAATCGTGTCTCCTTCTGCTTAGCTTTGTCGGTAGTTGAAGATTTAGATGGACCAGCTTCTGAACTAGTGAAGGCAGCAGGAGCTTAAGAAGGTACTGCATCTTCTTGTGCGTGGTCATAAGTCAGTACGTAGGACTTTCCAGATCGTGTCTCGCTAGATAGAACTTTGTAAATGAAAGAAGACACCATATGGCATGATTTGTATTTCTTGCCCCTCTTTACTTTTGAAGACACCACCCCCTGCATCAGTTCTTGTATAAGGTCTGGATGGACCCACATGATCTCACCACATTCTGTCGTGAGTGGCACCAACATTGATATTGAGTTGCTAGCTGGCGGCAGGTTGACGACTTCCATTATTGCCTTGGAGATTGGGACTACGCCGTCTGGGACTTCTGTGGGAGAAAAGTTACCAAATTGAAGAGAGATCATGTTAGAAGATACGACCTTGTCTTCAGCTTCGAGGTTGATAACTTGGTTGTCGACAAGTTGTTGTATCTTCTTCTTTAGGACAATTCAATCCTTGGTAGAGTGGTCCACGTAATGATGATAAAGACAGTACTTGGGATCGTTGAGTTGGTTCGCCTCCGTAGGACGTCGTGGTAGAGGCAATGTCAGATTATTAACCTTCATTAATGAATGAAAAATAGTAATAACATCATCTTCGTCAAGAGAGAAAGTCTTCTTGGGTTTGTCAGAGCGCCCCGAGAATTGGAAGCTCGCTTGGAAGGGTCGACCTTCAAGAATTCTTTCCCTTTACCTCCATAGATAGGGATAGTTTGGGGGTGCTTGCTTTTGTCTTCAGATTTAGGTGTCTTCAACCCAGTAATTCCAGATTAGGGACGTCATTTTTAGCAGCATCAGCAGCCCCGATGAAAGCGGGCCATGTAATATACTTATGTATACCCAGATAGAACTTCACTGTAGGAAGTTAAGTCGACAAGTATCCATAAGCTCTGAGTGTGGTATACCGAAGGGCATCTTCAATGCTATTCATCTGAAGAGTTCGATGAAAGCAATAACAGCACTCCTCCTTTGCTTGGTCTCGATGAGGGTCGACATTCTAACATGCTTGCCACTCTCCTAAAACCTGTTGAAGAATAACCTCTCCAAGTCTTTAAAGAAATTAATACAACCGTCAGGAAGACTGCAGAACCATTCAAAAGCTATCCCCTGCAAGGTGCTAATAAATAGCTTTGACAAGAACGGATCGTCCCTTGGTAAGTGCAGAGCCCGTGTGTTGAAGTATGTCATATGTTGGCGAGGAGAAGTCATCCCGTCAAATGAATTTTGTGTTAGTAGCTTGTAGTTAGGAGGACAAGTAGCATTCTTCCATTCAGAAGGATAAGGTTGAGGTATCCCCATCTTTTGAAGCTCGTCTTTGTGTAAGATGGTATCGAGACGGGCAACAAAAAAATTAATTACATCCTGCTGATTGAGCAGATGTTGAGAAATAGATATTGTACGGTTGTCAGGCGTCGTTGGTAAAGGACCACCCCCAGCATTTACGGGATTTGGAGAAGGTGCAACGAAATGATACTCCTTTTACAGTGAATGAGGGTTGTTGCTATGAGCTGGACTAGCGTGTGCCGAGACGTTCGGTTGAGGTGGAGGAACAGCCCCAACAGTTTGGACTGCTATGATACTGGTAAGCATATCAGTGATCTTGGCAAATGTCGTTTTAAGACTCTCTAGCCGCTTATTGGTGTGATCACTGGCTTCTTCAGGTCTCTCTTTATCCGCCATGTACGCAGATAACATGCAAGGATGAATAGAGAAGACAATACAACTGGTGTTGATACTGTCTGTCTCTGAGTTGAAAAGACCCTCGTCTTCAGGCAAGGGAGGTAGATAGTCACCGTCGGACTCGAAGAGATCATCGTCATCTGGAAGAATACCCCCGGAGTGAAGGTCATCTGCTTCAGATCCTGAAGGAATACTACCCCCAGCTAAAGGATCATCACCCCCAGCTTGGGAGTCCTCGTCAACTATACAGAATCTCGTCCTTGACCGAGTACCCATATAGACTCCTTCAGATGTAACAGCTCACTAGCTATCTGTTGTCACTTCTTCTTCTGTTCGCAGAACTAAGAGAAAAAGTTAAGTTAGTGGTCCACCTTCTTTGATTCGGGCTCCCGTAAGGAGGACGCCATGAAGCCATATTGGATGAAACACATAGCGACTTTTCATCATCAGAGTGCTGTAGTCGTTGAAACACGAATTGCCTCTGAGGCACCTTCATTACTTTGGAGCAGCAACAGTTGATGACAATACAGGTGCACAGATGTACACCATTAATTGTAGTATCCTTCCTCGCTTTATGCTTATGATTATCATGTCGCGTAAATCAGCAGAAGGAAGTTTTGCCTTAAAACCCATGTCATGTGCATCGTCGAGTTTTGCATATAGGTTTGTAAGGGGAGTTGGTGCATCCAGACTTAGTTCATGTGCAGGAGCAACCCTCACCCCTAAGTTCCATAATGACCTTGAAGACATCCCCGTGCTATACGCCATAGGATATGCCCTTAGGCGCATACTTTCCTGAAGTCCTGGCAGCATGCCTGGCCCTCCTAGATTGTGTACATAGAATGGGTCATCAGAGCCTGGGCGCATAGCCCTTGGCGCATGGCCCTCGACGCATAGCCTATCGAAGACAGAAGTCCTCTGGCTAGAGTTATGCACCCACATACTGCCTTAGGTGTATAGCTCTGGGCACATGCTTTGGAAAATAATGATGTGCCCATAGAGCCCGGAATGGTATGTGCCTTCTTCGTATCAAGAGCCTCTATGGCAGAGCTATGCATCCAAAGGGGTACTCCATGCGCCCACATGGAAGGCCTATGCGCCCACGTGACAGAGTTCTTCGATTGCATATCTTTTACGGTACTGGCAGGATATGTACCATGAGCCTTCGGAAGCCAAGTCTGCGAGACTTGTTCGGCTTCATTGATTTTCAGGGAGTAGAGCCGTCCCTCGAGAGTATCTCTTCGAACGCCTGCTGATCAAACTTCACGATCACATCTTCTGAGTGCTCCCCACTTTATCGGTATCGAATTGTGTCACCACCCTTCTTGTCAGAAGAAAAGGTAGTCACAGCAGAGTCTCCAGCAGAGTCGCCAATTCTGAGCCTGCACTGAAGATCCCAGAGTACAAAATGAATTTTGGAGAACGGAATAATGAAGATCGAGCGCAATTGCTCCTTTACTCCGTTGACACTCTGATTACAAAAGTGGGAGAAAACCTATAGAAATTGCTAACTCTCGGTTTACTGGAAAGAAGGACAGCAATTTGGCTCTTGAAATGCTCTCCGTTCTGTCTGTTTTTGAAGAGGTATGAGACCCCTATTTTATAGTTGTCTTGTACTGAAATGACTGTTATGTGCCTACAGGTATAAAATACACTAATTTCACTATGGCGCATAACACCCCTTTAGGCGCATAGGGTGTAGGCGTATGGACACTGGATGATCGTGGGTAGATCGTGGGCTTGACGTGCCATATGCTTCGGTGCACGATTGCTCGTAGAGGCTGACGTGGCTGCATGCTTCGATGCACGAGTGTAGGAGTAAGTTATGTGCCCATACTTAGGTGCATGTTTGATCGCATGAAACAATGTGGACGCATAGCCCCTCTTCGATCATGTGGGCGCATTGCCCCTCTTCAATCATGTGGAAGCATGGCCTCCCTTTGGTTCTGTAGGCGCATAGCCCCCCTTTGGTCATGTGGGCGCATAGTGCTATAACTTTGAGGACATGAGACAGGTCTTGTAGAAGCATGAAAAATACAAGACTTTGTATGCCACATGAAGAAGACAAAAGAACTATGCACCCACATAAAACAAAACAGGGCTATGCGCCAACAGAACCAAAGGGATTCTATGTGCCCATATGATCGAAGAGGGCTACGCTACTCCAGAAATCTGCGAAGGGCAAGAAGGCTGCAGCATCTAGTTTTCCTCCTTTAGCAGCATCTCATCTGGTTCAAGACCCCATCCTGTGTGAGGCGATGTCTCAAAAAATGAAATCTCGAGCGTTAATTTGTGATGCTCGGACTTTTCTCTGCTTGGGTGCATAACCATCGATATGCGCCCAAAGCAAACACACTTCTTTTGTGAGCAGTCTTATGCGCTCACAGATGCATGCCCACACACACTTTGTTATGTCATGCGCCTACGTAGTTTGGTTGTGTCAGCACCCACACACTTGTTGTATTTTGAACCCATACAGAATATGTGCTTATGCGCCCAAGGCCCTTTGGGCGCATAACATCAGAGCGCATAGATTTCTCAGTACTTAGCTCTTTTTTTTGTAGATTCTAAGTCTGACTTTTTCTTCTATCTTTGTAGTTGACATGGTTGTCCCGGCTCTTAGTGGGATTCCTCTTGGCTCTGTCCGCTATGCTCTGGATTCAAGCCTCATCACCGCAATGGTAAAAAATGCTTAGGTGAAGATCAGCCATGACCAGCCTTCGGTGCGGGTGATCACTATGCTTGATCAGGACAAAACGTTCTTGAAGTAGATGATGAATGATGAGAAGTTAACGCTTATCATTCATCATCTGCATCAAAAACATTTTGTCATGTTCAAGCATAGAGATCACCCGCATTGAAGGCTGGTCATGGTTGATCTTCACCTGAGCATTTTTGACCATTGCGGTGATGAGGCTTGAATCCAGAGCATGGCAGGCAGAGCCAAGAGGAATCCCACCAAGAGTCGGGACAACCATGTCAACTCCGAAGACAGAAGAAAAAGTCAGACAAAGAATCTACAGCCACCTCCAAGATTTGAGAACGTGGGACTACTTGGAGGGCAGAGATATTTAGACTTTTCCCCAGCAGAGTCACCATTTTTATGGACACACAAAAGAAGAAGAAGAAACGCTGTCTTTTCTTATCGGCGCAAGCTACCATAAATCGAATACGCCTGAAGGATCCTGCATTGAAGATCCCCGAGTACAAAATAAATTCTGGAGAATGGGACAATAGAGATCGAGCGACAGTTGCTCCTTTACTCCGTTGACACTCCGATTACAAAAGTGGGAGAAATCTAAAAAAATTGCTAACTCTCGGCTCACTGACAAGAAGGGCAGCAACTTGGCTCTTGACATGCTTTCCGTTCTGTCTGTTTTTGAAGAGGTATGAGACCCTTATTTATAGTCGCTTTGTACTGAAACAAATGTTATGCATCCACAGGTGGAAAATATAATAATTTCAATGTGGGTGCGTAACACCCCTTTGGACGCATAGGATGTAGGCGCATGGATACTGGATGATCGTGGGTAGATCATGGGGTTGACGTGGCCGTATGCTTCGGTGTATGATTGCTTGTGGAGACTTACGTGGCCACATGCTTTGATGCACGATTGATCGTGGATGTTGACTGAGTCATAGGGATCTGCTGCCTTGGGCACATAGTGTGGGAGTAAGTTTATGTGCCCACACTTGGAAGCATGTTTGATCTGCATGAAACAATGTGGGAACATAGCCCCTCTTCGATCATGTGGGTGCATAGTCTCCCATTGGTTTTGTGGGCCCATAGCCCCCCTTTGGTTATGTGGGCGCAAAGCTTCTTTTGTCTTTCTCATGTGGGATACATAGTCTTGTATTTTGTATGCTTCTACATACCCAGACAGAACTTTACTGTAGGAAGGAAGTTATAAAGACATTGACGTCTGGTGAAGAAGGACAATCTCTTATATAGCTTATAAGAGAATACATTGACGTCTTTGCATGGAGCTATGGAGACATGTCAGGCTTGGACCCTAAAGTTTCTATGCACCGCCTAAATATCTCGTCTAAAGCTAAGCCAGTGAAGCAGCAGCAACGACGGTTTCGACCAGATATCATGGAGGCCATCGAGAGTGAAGTCAAGAAGCTTATTTCAAGTGGGTTCATTCGCGAAGAACAACACCCTGCCTGGGTTGCTAACATTGTTCCAGTCATAAAAAAGAATGGTAAAGTTTGAGTCTGTATCGATTATCATGATTTGAACTATACAATCCCGAAAGATGAGTTCCCTCTTCCGATCACCGACGTAAAGATCGACAATAGTTGCGGCTTCGAGTGGATGTCCTTCATGGATGGGTTCTCAGGCTACAACCATATCAAGATGTTCTCCGACGATGAGAAACACGCATCTTTCGAACATCGTTGGGGGTATACTGCTATACGGTGATGCCCTTCGGATTAAAAAATGTAGGGACGACATACCAGCGAGCTATGAACACAATTTTTTGCGATCATTTGCACAAAACAGTGGAATGCTACGTAGACGATATTGCAGTTAAAAGTCCTCTCAAGGGCAACCACCTCCAAGATTTGAGAACGGTGTTCGAACTAATGCGTGCACACCAACTCAAGATGAATCCAACCAAGTCTTTTCTGGGAGTATCCAGCGGCAAGTTCCTTGGTTTTGTTATCACTTCAATGGGTATACATCTTGACCCGGAGAAAGTGAAAGCTATCCTCGATATGCATCCTCCAAAATATCTTAAAAAGCTATATAGACTTCAAGGAAGGCCAGCCTACATCAGACGATTCATTTTAAATCTTTCTGGATGGTATCAACTGTTTACTCAGCTCATTAAGAAAGAAGTATCTTTTGTCTGGACTGAACATTGTCAACACATATTTGATGACATCAAGATGTATCTCACAAGCCCCCCAGTGTTGGTGGCTTCGATAATTGGAAAGCCTTTCTTGTTATATGTCCGTGCTATGGATCATTTCCTTGGTGCCTTATTAGTTCAGAAGAATGAAGGCGGCTATCAACAGGCAATCAACTACCTCAGCCGTACGATGGTGGGTGCCGAGCACAGATACACACATGTGGAAAATGAATGTCTCGTACTGGCATTTGCTATTCAGAAGACACGTCACTATGTGTCTAGGCAGACTATCCACATCATATCTAGAGTCAATCCTCTCAGAATACTCATGACTAAACTGGATTCTTTTAATTCCCGTTTAGCTACATGGGCAATTCTGTTGACTCCATATGATATGTTGTTCATCTCTTAGAAGGTAGTAAAAGGCCAAGCATAAGCTGATTTCTTAGAAGCTCATCTGGTGCCAGAATCTTCCAAACTCTACGATGAAATCCTGGATGAAGTAGTGGAGTCTAACACTGCAACTGAGGAAATCCCCATTTGGCGAATGTTCTTTGACAGTGCATCGAGAACAGAACCTAAAGGAAATATCGTGGCCGGAGTAGGCATCGTGCTTGTGTCACTCGACCACCTAGTTATACACCGTACATATTCTTTCGTGGAACCTTGCAACAATAATGTGGTTTAATATAATGCCCTACTGATCGGCCTTCAATTGGTAAAACAACTGGGAGTTGACTATCTAGAAGCTTACGGCAATTCTAAGCTAATAATTAGTCAGATCCGAGGGGATTATGAAGTTCGTGTTGACGATCTCATCCCATATCACAAAGCGACAATCGAATTGGCTTCTACCTTTACAGGATTCTTCATCGAGCACGTGCCTCGATTACAGAATATAGAAACAGATGCTTTAGCCGGTCTTGCTGCTTCCTTGACCGTCCCTACCAAGACTCAGCATTCGATCACAGTGTCTGGTCGAGAGTTATTTCGTACGAAAGATACCTTGTATATTCATCACTGTTACGTAATAAAAACAAACATTGACGTTAAAGACTGGAGATTTCCTTTCATAGACTACGCCGTCTACGGAATCCTTCCTTAGGACCCAAAGGAAGTAGTGTCTGTCCAAAGGCGATCCCTCAGATTTTACTATGATACAGCTACTAAAATGTTGTACCGACGCTCTTACGACTGGCTACTGTTACGATGTTTATCGGACACAGAAGCCAAGCATGCACTCCATGAGGCGCACGACAAAATTTGTGGTGCACATCAACCAGGCCCCAAATTACAAGATAGCCTCAGACGAATGGGTTATTATTGGCCCACTGATAGCAGATGTTGTCAAATATGATCAGTTTCATCAAACATCACGTTATCTACCGCTTTGGCCTACCTCGCAGGATCATCCATGATAATGGTCCCTAATTTGCGAGCCATGCATTCTATCGATTCTTCGATAAGAATCGAATTCAGAATACAGCTTTTACTTCTTACAATCTAGCAGATAATGGGTTAGCAGAAGCCTTCAATAAGACTATCATCAAACTTCTCAAGAAGTTTGTGTCTTCAAACAAGCACGATTTAAATGAGAAACTCGGCGAATGTCTCTAGGCCTATCGTACAACGGTCCGGACTCCAACAGAAAGTACGCCATTCTCTCTGGTTTACAGGAGCCAAGCAGTTCTTCAACTAGAAATCCAGATTCTTTCTCTTCGAGTAGATTTGCCCAGTGAGTTGATTGCCGAAGAAAGTTACTGTCTGCGACTATAAGAGCTGAAAGCGCTAGACGAAAAATGCTTATTAGCTCAACAACATATTGAGCTAAACCAAGCACGCCTTTCCAGAGCCTTTAATAAAAAAGTGAAGGAAAGAATCTTTCAAGTTGGTGATCTGGTCTTAGCAGTAAAAAGACCAATGGTCATGACACACAAGACAAAAAGAAAAATCTAGCCTAAATGCGAAGGTCCGTTCATTATAGAATCAGTGTATTCTAACGGTGCGTATCGACTAACCAAGCATGATGGTGACTTGCTCATGATACCGGTCAACGATAAGTTCCTGAAGAAATATTATGTGTAACCTTCATGAACAGCGTTCACATATACCATGTTTCAGTCATGTAAATGTCACGACCCGTACCATAGAGTAAGGGCACGAGACGTGGGTACGTCCAGCCTACGCCGCAGTGTCGGCGGTAGAACACTGTCTTAGGTCACAACATCTAGCAATAATATACTAAGCAGTTTATACTCCCCGAATGGGGGTGACATGATAGAAGTAAACTCAATCACAACAAAGGAAGAAGAAGCACGATAGATATAGAACTCAAGGAAATACAAATGATAAAATAGTCTAAGATAACATCTCAGCAAATATCCAGAGTACAAATCTCAGCTACTGAATATAAAAGAATATATACAACTCAGAATCTCCAGACAGAAATAACGTCTAGCTAAAACAGTCTCAAGGCAACATAAATATAGGCCTAACTAAGCTAGTCTAGGCAATGGGGGTAATGTCCTCAGCTAGAGCTGGGTCCTCCTGAGAGTCCAGCTCGTAAGTGTCGTCTAGGGCTGCCCCGTAGAAGGTATCCACACAGGCCCCCTCCTCGTCCTCTGTAATATTTTCAACAGGTCCAGTCAGGACAGGAGCGAGCACAATACATCTCAACAGTTCATAGCAGGTTAGAAATATAATCATGCAGTAAAGTAAGATAAGGTACTGAAGGAAATGCAGTATGTAAACAGAGAGAGAGCTGTAATAGAAATATCTACTATAAATAGAGACTAACAGTGGCTAGTGAGTCAGAGTACAATATAGACATGTAAATGGCATAAGAGATTCTGATGCTACACTATGGAAAGATTCTGATACTACACTACTTGGATAATATTCACATGTCTACATCTACTCTCCCGTACCCCCAATCAATAAACAAGGATCCAACCAGGTTATGTTATGATACCATGCAAAGGCCCCCGAAGGGTGATACATGGATGTCGCATAAATGGGGATTCTAGGAGATTCTAGGAGACCCAATAAATGGGATAAGGATTCAAGAAAGACTCTGTGATCATGAAAGTACATATCACAAGTGATCGATGAACCAATAAAGCATAGTGATACGCTATGTAAGTGAAACACATAGAACATGGAGTACCCGATGCTCCCTGAAGGGATAACATCTCAAGAAGGGATCCATATAGTACTAATCCGTGTGACCAATGTGACAGTATCAAGTAAAGTAATTTAATGCAGGAAAATAATTCTAAGCAGGATATAAAATGATCAGAGAATGTACTCGCCTGGTATCTGAGTGTCCAATTGAAATGTACTGTCCGAGGAGAGGTGTCTGGCTCCTAATCAGAACAGTACAAGTCACAACAAGTCTAAAATAATAACAATATGCAATTCAATGCATTCTAGATGAATCTAGGTCAATCTAGGCCAAAGTCAACTCTTGGTCAACCTTGGTCTAACTAGTCCATACTAGTCTAAACAAGGCTAAACTAGCTAACACATATCATTACAAGGCTATGCAAGCCTATCAAGTCTATACTAGCCAAATCACATCATCACAATATAGCTATATGCTATATAACTAGCATACATTCAACATGTCTAACTTATTTATCAATATACCTATTTATTTAGATACTTTACATATAGGTTATAATACAATTCATTAGGAACATCACACACATATATATATATTTTATATATATATATATATATATATATATATATATATGTATATAAAAAAAAATATATAATAATATATATGTATATATATATATACATAGGCTCAAAATACTATATATACATTAACCATATTTAGATACACTACATAGATTGATATATACATATAATCTCCATTACATATATACGTTACTTACATATATGATGTACATACATAATAGGTTTACACTAGTCTATATACTTACATATATATATACATACATGTACACATTCAATATATAAAATATACATACATGTGTCTATTCAATATATATATACACACATATGGATTTAGAGAGAGAGAGAGAGCATGTGTGTGTGTGTGTGTGTAAACTGTGAGGAAAACAGTGTGTGAGAGATGAGAGACATGTGTGAACTATGTGTGCAGGAAATAGGAAAATCAGAAATGTGTGTGTGTGGAGGGGTGAACTGTGAGTGAGAGAGAGAGCAATGTGTGTAGAGAGTGAATGATGGGCTGTCCATACTAGACTGTGCAGGAAAATAGAAAGAAATCAATTCATGTATTATAATGTTCAGAAATTAGACTGAAAAAGGAAAGGAAATTGATTCATTCAAACTCAGATTACTGAAAAACTAAACCCAGTTTCAGTCCCAACTCCAAACCACATTTCGAAATCAAATGTACAACCAAATCAACCCAAACTTGAACCACAGTTAGATTACAAATAGGAGTACCATATTAGGGTCTTAAACCAATCCTTAACAATATTTAATTAGGCTAATTCAACTGTCTAAACTCAATTAAAAACCTGGAAAAATACAGGAAAATACATGTTTCAGAAAATTGGGGTAATTAGGAATTTGTAATCAAAATCAAACTAAAATGTATAATGGTTGGTAATAAACATATAGAGTGTACACGTGTCAGAGAGAGTGGTTCGTGTCCACAAAAGTGGACACAAAGTGTCCAAGCACAGAAAACACGTATGTATCAGAAAACTGTGATGGCAAGCCTCGTGCGGCCATGTCGAGCCACATTGGACTCAAAACACAACACAAGGGACCATGTGCTCAAGTCTAGTGCTAGGCTAGGTCTAGGTGAGTGTGTCAGTATCCACGAAGCGTGTCCACGACGTGTCCAGCATGAATACGAATAGCGTATCAGTGTCCAATAAAACTCGACTATATAGTCTGTCGAGACCAATGCAGAGCCTCGTGCGTGTCCGACACGACACGAGATGACTCAAGGCTTGGGGGCCCTCGTGTCAGACACTGCCTCCACCCCCTCGTCAAATTCCAGCTCGCCACGTGGCCTGTGCATCGAGCACGAGGCCAAGAGCTGCAGGGGAATGCACTGCCTGTGCCCGCGTGTGCACGTGTCCAACCCGACACGATGTGACATGAAAACACTCCCAGACCAAAAAAATGTAAGCAACATCAAAAAATAATTTCCTATTCATTTACTTTTCCAAAAATAAATCGAAATGCCCATTTGGGCATTTCATCAAACACCTAAGCCTAGGTCGGATACGTGTCCGATACGGACACGAAATGGGTCCACCTGGACACGAAATCATTTCCTATGGCTAGGGGACACCTAGGGCTAGGTCTACATGCGAGAAATCTAGAAATTAATGGAGTTTACATAGATTTACCTATTGGTGACCAAAAGCAAGAAAAGCCTCAAATGGGGGTTCCTCTTGCTAGCAAACTTCTCCAAATTGGTTTGAATCTGAGAATAACATATACCAACAGCAAGAAAACTATATTTAGAACCTATTGAAATTTGTTTGAGGGAAAAATGAGCTAAAATAGGATTTTTATGGATTTGTGAAGATGGAAACTCACCTCTTTCCAAACTTGTGAAATTCTAAGGAGGCTAGCCCTAATGGAGGAGATTATTTATAGGCTGGGAATCCCTAGGACTAGGTGGCCGGCCAAGTGAGTTAGGCTAGGGTTAGGTTGGCTAATGGCTAGTGGGTTGGGCTTAGTCATTAATCAATGGTTCAATCACAAGTCATGACTTGTGTCTAAAACTTTCTATTCTAATCTCTATTTTCTAGTTGATTTCAATAACTAGAATATGGTTAACTTAAATCAACCTAGAGTCTCATAATCTAACCAAGTCCAACTCCACTAGGGTTAGTCTACCAAGGTCATTGCTAGTCAAAGTCAACCTAGTCAACCTTCATTCAAACAATACCAAAATAATTTCTAAAAATTCCCATAAATTCAAATAAATTCTAAAAAATTCAAATAACCCCAAAAATGACAAAAATACCCTCAAACTAGAAATGTGGTAGTGACAAATCTACCCTCCTTAAAAGAATTTCATCCTCGAAATTGAAAGGTGAAATGCAACTAATGAGAATGATAGAAAGTATACCTCACGGTCCAAAAGATATGTGTAACGCTCGCGCATCTCATCCTCCCGCTCCCAGGTAGACTCTCCTGGAGAATGATGCCTCTACAGTACAATGTTTGTATGATTCGAAAAAATCATCTAACTATTATCCGTATTTCAAGAGTCTTGAATACACCATGGATAATAGGTCCATTAAAAAGATTCCCCAGTAGAATTATCTTCGTTTTGGACTCTGCCCAAACTTGGTCTGACGAAAACAAGTGACGTCCATATTACCTCTGAACTATTTTTTGATAATTATTTCTCCAGTGGGATAATTAAGAAACATTTTGTCACGTCCATATAACCTCTGAGCAAAATATTTATCAAAGATAATCACGTCCATATTACCTCTGAATTATCCACTCCTATCTAATGTTATATCCATCCACGTCCATATTACCTTTGGTCAGATATAGAACATTCTCTGCTATTACGTCCATATTACCTCTATTTGCAGCTTCTTTCAACTTGTTATCTATATTCAAGAACCATGAATAAAACAGATAATAAGTACATATCAAATTTTTTTAGCGGAATACCAACCAGAAATATCCTTACTACGTCTACATTACCTCTAGTTCTGTTATTTCACAAACTTCATTCATGAATTTTGAAAGCCAAAAGATTCTTTATTAAAAATGCCTATCAAAATACGAAGAAAAGAAAAAGATACAAGAGTCTTGACGGCTAAAAGAGACAATTACAAACAAAAGACTTAAGGGATACACAATCGATTGATGCTATCCCTCAGAGCCTTGATTTTAGCTTGAGATTTGACAGTTGCATGACGACGTGCTTCTTCCTACCGAGCAACTTCATTATTGAAAGGAATCAGTTTCATATGCTCCTCTTCCAACTTCACCAGCTGAGCCTTCAATTGGTCTGAAGTTGTGGCAGTCGCAACAGCCTGAACCACGTAGTCCTCCTGCTCAGATGCAATTTTTTATAAGTCAACCTCAAGCTGGGCAATCTCTTTGTGAAGCTGCACAATCTGATTGTACTTTTCAGTGATCTGGATGGCCAGCTTATTCTTTGAGGCAATACGAGCCCTACATGCAGCATCAAACTGTTCAGACTGGTCAGCCAGCTCACTGATCTCTTTAGCCAGCGCCTCCTTCCTCACCTGGAAAGTAGCTTCCTCTTCCTCAAGAGCCGCAATCAGAGCCACATCCTCCTCAAGAAACAATGATGTTGGGCTTTGCTGACTGACCACTCGGAGTTTGGCCACTTGATTTTCCATGTTAGCTATGACCTTCCCTAAAGCATTAGCTCGCTCCTCATAGCCAGCAATGCTTTCAAGGACTGTCACCTGACATTCAGCAATAGCCTTCACAGGCCCGAAGGCGATATTTCGGTTCAAAACTCTAGGAAGCTTTACTTTCAAAATAGAGTAGAAAGCTCTTATGACTTCCTGAGCCATCTCATCATCTTCAAAAGAGGTCTTTGGAGATGAAGCTTGATGGAGATCTTTTTTCCCAAGGAGAGCTACTTGGGACGAAGCCGAACCTAACAAATAAAGCAATACATATCAGTAACAAAAAAACTCACTTAAAAAGTATTAAGGAGTTGTAAGTCCATACCTCCTATCGGCTCAGTATCAACTGGAACTGGGGAAATGAGAGCAGACCCAGGTCCCTCGCTGTCAACATCAGCCAAAGCAGCATCAGGCTGCTTGCCTTCTACGGTTCCAGCTGGACTCGAAGCAGATTTAATAATGGTTGCCTCAATGGGCCGATCAAAGACTTCTTCGGTAACCGATGCCGGTTTACTGGAAGAACCAAGGGCAGCTTCCTGTCTAGTCCCGGTATCTGGAGCAACCACCGTGCTTTGTTTCCTCTTCTTGTCTATAAAAGATATATGACGGAAGTCAGCCTCACAAGTTGCACGCAAAATTAAAATCGAAAATCTCATCCGAAGAAAAGTACAAGAATGACATACCCAGAGGAGGGTGAGCTGTTTAGACTTGATTTTCATCCAAATCTTTCTTCATAGCTTCTATCGCAGACATATCTCCTAAAGAAATGTCATAGGAGGGTCTGGCTTTCTAATCGCTATCATGAATGGGCCTTCGCCCTGATCATCCCTTTGCTCAAACCTTACAACTGAAGAAGACCCACCTTCATCCATCGGTTGAGGATGAGCAGGGGATACTGTTGTTATGTCCACATCTTCGGACGAAGAAGCACCTACCGTGGTCATGACTTCAACGTCCTGCGTAAAGGACAACCGCAATGGTGAGAAAGCTTCTAACAGTTTGACCAAAATGACTATGGAGTCTAGAAAGGGATCTACCTCCCGAATGGTAACGGCCCTCGACGTCGTTCCACCACTCTCGGACTGCTGGGAAGATCTTCTGGAAGGAGGCGAGCTGGCGCTCACATCTGTGACCTTTCATTCTCCATTTGGAGACAACAACCTTCTTCCTTTTGGACCGTTGAACCAGCTTAGTAGAATCTTTCCTCTTGTGAGGAATATTAGGAAGATATTATTCAGTATCCTCTCTCTGAGGTACTGTAACAACCGGCTCCTCAAGAGTGACTCTCTGTCGTGGCGCTACAGCCGGCTCAACTGAGGGTACGACATATTCCCTTCTTTGACCCTCTATTGTACGCACTCGTCCAATATCGACAAGAGTGGGGGCAAGCCTAGTCCCCAATATTAAACTTTGCTCATGGTTATACAGAGAATGAAGGGTATTGACCTGAATATAGAACTTGGCAGCAACAAAGAGCATATGGGTTTCAGGCTTATCTTCTGGCAAGGTCAAAATTGACCCTGTACAATCGGCATTGTAGTAATCCCATGCACGTGCCCCGTCAAGCAGGCTTCCTATCGACTGTAGATGAGGGCTGGTGCTGCCCAAAAGAAGCAGGCTGTAGCCGAACTGCCGCGCAAAGCGACTCAGCAGATAAGGTTCCAAGAAAGTGTGGTTTCTATTCATGAGCACCAGATAGGAAGGCCTAATGGACTGGAGCCAACAGAATGCCCCAATAGGAGCGCTAGTAGCTAGTGCTCCTTCATCTACTGAAGTGTCTCCTGCACGGCCACTACTATATGGAGGCGATACTCTGAAGAACTCATAATTCTGTAGGAAACTTGAAGCCTTTCGACAAACAGGCACCCCTGTGACGGTCCAATCTGCATCTTTGAATCTCCGAAGAAAGGCATCTCCTGCCAAAGAGTCTACATCAGCCCATCATTCTTTAATCTGGGATAGTACAGCACCAGCCATCCCATCAGGTAATGAAAGGAAAATTCAGTCCTGACAAAATCCTTTCTACCATCGGGTGTCACCGCGTTAACAACAAAGTATCGCAAGCCTCGTTGGATGGCGTAGACCATCGCAGGAAGCAGGACAAGCTGGTATCCAAATGCCAGCTTTACAGTCGGAAGTATCATAACCTGGCTTATCCTTTCAATAGACCCTGAACCACCAGGGACTATACAATCGCGGAGCCATGTCAGAAAGGCGGATAGCACAGCCTTTTTCGACAGCTTAAACTCAGCCTGCCTGAAGAAATAATAAATCGGAAAATTTTCCTCGGGATCATCATTATCTTCCGTGTCTACTGCCCCGTGATTTGTTATCAGTTGCTCTATTTAAATTTCGTCGAGGGCTTACGAGTCGAGAAACAGACTGGGCCGTCTCCTTCTTCTCTAATGAAGATGAAGTTGGTCCAGGCTCTCGTATAGGGAGGGGACCCCTCAGTTTTATCCTTCTTTGTGACCTAGTGACAAATAAAGAGGTGACAGAGTAACTCTTTGTACACCTCCATCATCTTAGAGTTATCTCTCTCCAAATTTAAGAGCTCCTCATCACAGGGGACGTATTCCTCGTATGGCTCGGTCCCCAGGGAAGTGTTGATATCGCCTGTATCTCGTGAACAGCCAGACCTATCTCCCCACCTGGAGTGAAGAAGGTATGTGTGTGATAGTTGTACAACTCTACCAACGAGATAAACATAGGCCAATTAACCTTTATGCCATATTCGGTGGCTCTAACGGCATAAAAAAGGTCGGTAGCTTTTAGGGTGGCCTCGTAAGTCGAGATCACTCATTCAATAAGGTTGCTCCGGAACGGGACATAATATCTCCAATCTTCCATCTGCAGCTTCCCTTCCGGATACAACTCCTTCTTTAACAACATTAGGTTGGAGAGAGACTCAGCAGCGTAAGGGTGAAGATCAGTCGGGACATCGTTTATTATGGCCCCAGGATGCAACCCCCTTGTAGAGTAGGACATGGAGCCCTTGACACACTTAAAAGTGTCCTTCTTCCGGTCACCAGAGTTGAATTAGATCCTGCCAAAAATGACCCCATGTAGTTCAGGGGTCAGGTTCCATTTCATTTGCCTTCGCACAGCTAGATTAGTAAACACCGATAGAGGGTATTGGCGCTTCATCATTGGTAACCATATCCTTTGGTTATTTAACCTGACCACCAAAGGGTCTTCTAGACATATCGTCTCTTCGTCCTCAAATCCCAGGCTCTCACCAAATAAGAAGTACTGTCTCTTAAAGCTTTGCGCCCCTCCGAGCGTGGACATCTCATCATTCATCATCTGCTTTAAGAACATTTTGTCATGTTCAAGCATAGCGATCACCGACACCGAAGGCTGGTCATGGCTGATCTTCACCTGAGCATTTTTGACCATTGCGGTGACGAGGCTTGAATCCAGAGTATGAAGGTAGAGCCAAGAGGGATCCCACCTAGAGCCGGAACAACCATGTCAACTATGAAGACAGAAAAAAGTCAGACTTAGAATCTACAGAAAAAGAGCTAAGTACTGAAAAATTTTATGCGATTTTATATTATGCGCCCAAAGGGCCTGTGGGTGCATAAGCACATGTTCTGTGTGGGCGTATAACACAATAAAGTGTGTGGGCGCATGACACAACCAAATAAATAGGCGCATGATACAACAAAGTATGTGGGCGCATGCATCTGTGAGCGCATAAGACTGCTCACAAAAGAAGTATGTTTGCTTTGGGCGCATATCGATGGTTATGCGCCCAAGCAGAGAAAAGTCCGAGTGTCACAAATTAATGCTCGAGACTTCAATTTTTGAGATATCGCCTCACCCAGGATGGGGTCTTGAACCAGATGAGACGCTGCCAAAGGAGGAGAACTAGCTGTTGTAGCCTTCTTGCCCTTCGCAGACTTCTTGGGAGTCGAAGCAGCATTGGGAGACATAATTGCTCGAAAAAGAGTAAAAGAAAAAACTCTTTGAAAATTCTGAAGAAAATAAGAGAGAATGAACTTTCTCTCTCCTCAAGGCCTATTTATAGACAGGAACGGGGAGTCATGCGCCCACATGGCGTATGTGCCCACACGATCTATGCGCCTACATAGAGACAGTCTTTTACAGATTATGCGCCTACTATTCGCTGATGCAGAATATGCATAAACATCGCCTAAAGAGCGAACCTTTTCAAATTCTGTTCAAAAACGAGTCTATCGCTTCAGATTTCCAAACAAGATCTCAACATCCATATTTCGGCAGCCTGGCAAATACCTATGTGCCCAAACGGATCATACCCATCATGCGCCCATGAAGCTAGTGGAGATAGTTTTTTCCATGCTTCTTTTAAAGTATTCTGACACTCGTTCGAGTCTCAAAAACTTTGAAGGGGGTCTTGTAGAAGCATGAAAAATACAAGACTGTGTACCCCATATAAAGAAGACAAAAGAAGCTATGCGCTCACATAACCAAAGGGGGGCTATGCGCACACAAAACCAAAGGGAGGCTATGCGCCCACATGATCGAAGAGGGGCTATACGCCCACATTATTTTATGCAGATCAACATGCACCCAAGTGTGGGCGCATAAACTTACTCCAATACTATGCACCCAAGGCAGCAGATCCCTACGACTCAGTAGACATCCACGATCAGTCGTACACCGAAGCATGCGGCCACATCAGTCTCCACGAGCAATCAGGCACCGAAGCATGCGGCCACGTCAACCCCATGATCTACCCACGATCATTCAGTATCCATGCGCCTACACCCTATGCGCCCAAAGGGGTGTTAGGTTGTCCACAGTAAAATCAGTGTATTTTTTCACCTGTGGGTGCATAACAGTCATTTTAGTACAAAATGACTATAAATAGGGATCTCATACATCTTCAAAAATAGACAGAACGGAGAGCATTTCAAGAGCCAAATTGCTGTCATTCTTGCCAGTGAACCGAGAGTTAGCAATTTTCATAGGTTTTTTTCCCACTTTTGTTATCGGAGTGTCAACGGAGTAAAGAGCAACTGCCGCTCGATCTCCATCGTCCCATTCCCCAGAATTCATTTTGTACTCGGGGATCTTCAGTGCAGGATCTCTCAGGCGTACTCGATTTTTGGTGCCTTGCGCCAATAAGAAAAAATAGCATTTCTTCTTCTTTTTGTGTGTATCCACAATAGTTATCTCTGAAGCAAGAGAAGTAAACTGTATAATATGACAGTTAGAGTGCTATTGATTTAAATAACATACTATATATCACTCAAGGACAAAGCATATCAATGTACGCCATCGTTGGATCTGAGATGCTTTAGAGAATTATTTTATGCATATTATGAAGATTCGTACAAGCCAAAATCCTTCTGATATAATGACTAAGTCTCTACCAAAAGAGAAGCATGACTTCTGTCGAAGGATGGTAGGTATGACTACTATTTGAAAACTTTATCGTCATGGAAATGGTGGGGGAGGTTGATGGGTCCAACCCCATGATGAATTAAGATGGATTTGATCCATGGAGGTCGGTCACCTATAGTTGGGTTCGGCCATGTACTTTGCTATTTTTTTGGTGCAGTTTCTGTGACAAGATTCAGTTTTGGAAGGCTGTTTAGATATATTACTGTCATCATTAGGCTCGGTCTTAATACAAAATATTAGAGAAAATTTTGTTTTCTTTAATCCAAACTTTGAATCAGGGCATTAGAAGCTGTATCTGGAGTAGCCTACTTGTTTATATTCTGAATGCATTCATCATGCATAAACATTGATGCTTTCTTTTTCTCCAAGCATGGGAGATGAAGGGACTAATCTTGGTAGAATAAAGGGATTCCCTTTGGACTTCTACATGCATAGAATGTGGTATATCTAAAAGGCACATCCTCCCTATAAATAGCGGAGAGATGATGAAGGTTGGAATAAGAAGAATGACACACAACCAAAGCACTTGTAATCTACCTCAAGAGAGTTTATGAGGGAAAATGATCCTCAAGTTAAGTTGTATCAACTTGAGAGAAAAGACATTTGTAAGCTTTCATTTGATTATAGGAGAAGAAGGGCGGGTGAGGACGTAGGCTCAAATTGAGCTGAACCTTGATAAATCTTGTGTGTGCAATCTCATCTTCTCTTCTCTTCTCTTCTCTTCTCTTCCATTTTTATTATTTTCATCTCAGACAGAAAAGGTCATATTTTTTTCAACAAAAATCAGATTGACTTACTTCGAAAAGGATATTATTTCGGGTAATCGTTTTCGTCGTCTTCATGAGTTTGTAATCTAGTTTTCTACTTCAAGTAGTTGTGGTGATCATGTTTGGATCGGTGAGAAATATATAAGGAGTCTGTATCTCTTTATTCTAATAGTGGAGGATTTTTACGATTGGACTCTAATCGTCCTATAGTTTTTCTCATCTTGATTTTCTACCTAAAACTCATTTGCGTTTGCGTTGTTTGGTTCTTTGTGATTTTCACAATTTGAATTTTGCATTTTTGGTTTGTTTCCCTCGCAGCTCTTTGGATGGTGGAACGGTTTTACATTTTGTTCCCAACACATTTTACTTTGTTAAGACATCTTGTGGAACATAACTAGCTTATGAACCAGATAACCATTCACTTGAATTAATAGAAAACTAAACCACTAACTATAAACCCAAGCAAACAAACACCAGAAATACAAAATTTTGAGTACGAGCAAAAGAATAAGAAATATCAGTTGGTACAATATATGGAGAATTACAGTTTACAGGCCACAACAAATTTTTGATACCCACACAAACTTTACATCAGCTACTTACAAGATAAGTCCTCCATAGTTCACTTTCACAAATAGCAAAATGTATTCATCATACTGCTTTATATTGGTTTGCTCTACCTGGAAATATTTAGTATACTTTAGCTCTCTTGAAAAATATTTTTTGGTCTGCCATTGTGCATATAATTGCCGCACATAGAGAGCAACTTAAGAAGCTGAAATTGTAAACAACCACCACAAGGTAACAAATTCACCAAGTATAATGATCTTCTTTGTTAGCCAAGAATGTAATGTTCTTCCACACAAGTTCTATTTTTCAAAAACCAATATTGTAATAAAAAAAGTTAAAAATCAAATGTCGTTCGTACCAAGCATCAATATCATAAACTAATACAATTAATCTTTTTAGGGTGTGTTCTCAAGAGTCGGTAGTAGTTCGGAAGCTAGCTCAAGCTTGACTTTGTGTATTAACAATAATGAGAAGTCCATTGGATTGTGGGCTGTGGGCTATGAGTTGGGCTGGGCTTACTCCTCATATAATTGTATACTTAGTAGGCATATGGATATATCACATGGACACAGTCCAGAAATGCACTAGCTTATTAGTATCTAACTCCATCATTAATGACTACATTTTTGAAAAATGGTATGGGTTGGTTTATCATTAGAAGGAAATGAAGTCCATAAATATTGAGTATTATTATGTCCAAGTCAAGTACAGCTTGAACTAGTCAAGTCTAAACAATATACTTTGACATAGTTTTACTAGACATACCAATATATCATCGAAATATAATAGGTATCGTGCCAATAATAAAGATTTAATATTATTTCTAGTAAATCCCTTGAGGCTCCACATTGGGCCTGATTACACTCAAATAGGCCATGTTTTGATATTAAGAAAGGGAGGAGATAAATGAAAAATAAATGAAAATAAAACTTAATCATATATCATTGAAATCTACTTCCTCCATAAAATACTGTCATTTATTTTCCTTCTTTTCACTTTCCACCAAACCAAACATGGCCTTATTAATTAGTTATGTTTTAAAAAAAAGAGATAACAACAAACACAGTCT
The DNA here is from genome assembly GCA_029216955.1 of Iris pallida. Taxonomy (NCBI): domain Eukaryota; kingdom Viridiplantae; phylum Streptophyta; class Magnoliopsida; order Asparagales; family Iridaceae; genus Iris; species Iris pallida. The sequence goes on along the minus strand of JANAVB010037415.1, from coordinate 3,380,979 downwards.
TATTAGTCAATTTTGTTTAAGAAAAATTTCTTTTCCATAGTTATATATATTAACTACTAATACTATGTATCCCATATATACCTACTTGATCCCAAATAACAATTAATTTGAATTGTTCCTTACAACTTTCTCAAAAAAGATGTATTATCTTTCGTAAGGACTTCAGATACTGATTCTTGTGACTGCTACAGAGCAGAAAGTATCGTGTAAATTCCATTTCATTTTGATTCGGTTAATCATTGAGCAAAAAATGTTAATTCATCCATGAGAACAAACATATTTTTAACAAATATGAATAAACATATGTTTTATTTTATAGGGGTATTGATGTTATTGAAATAAATCCTAAAATTATGGAAACATCTGTCGATAAGAATTTATTATTATATATGGTGTTAACATATATGGTTACTATATATATGGTATTAACATATATGGTTGCCATACTTTAGGCACTATAGTTGTATTTTTCTATAATTATGGATGTACATTGATTCTATATTTCCTTTATATAATGAGGGATATAATTTTGATGAAATAAAAAAATTGATTGGATCCATTTTTCTTCATGATATCAGAGCATTCACTCTTAAGAACCTAGAAATCCATACAACCAAAATACTTCATGGATGGTGACAAAGAACAAAGGCTTCTTGATCAAAACAAGGGCTTAAACTCTTCCAAGATCTCACAACCATGGGAGAACTCCAATCATCCACTTTTCTCCGTCACTCGGATCAACCAGGCACGTTGTGTCCTCGTTTCACAACCGCTGATGGAAGACAATTATACATTGGTGCAGTTAATGAGCATGACACTTACTATCAAGAACAAGAAGTTCTTTGTAAATAAAACCCTAAAAAGGACTCACAACCTTGACGACCAACAACAATGGGACCATTACAAGTGATCTTAGCATTCATACTACTATCTTTCTTGGACAAATTTATGTCATATAGGACCTACGATCGGAGAAGATGATTATGACGAGTACTAAGAAGGACGGACTCTACTGCCTTAATCAATCAAAGAAATGAACATGCAATGCAGTACATACCAGCACAGATAGCTTGTGGCATCAATGACTTGGTCACCCTTCAAATAAAGCATCTTCGTTTCTTTCACTCTCACAAATAATCTTGTGATTCAAGTACTTCATCTATTTGTCCTTTGGCAAAACTCAGTAGACAACCTTTCTCATTAAGCACTACTCGTAATGCATCTTGTTTTGATTAATTCACATTGACATTTGGGGTGGTTATCATGTTCCATATTTTTCTAGTGTACAATAATTTTAGCTCTTATTGATGACCTTTTATGAAGCACATGGGTATATTTGATGGAACAAAAATTTGAAGCATGCACTCTACCATTCATTTTATTCACTTGCCGAGAATTTATTTGGCAAAAGTGCTAAGGTCTTAAGGAGTGGGTCCAGAATTTAAGATTCCCTAATTTTATTCATCTAAAGTTGTCGTCCACCAAACTAGTTGTGTCAACACACCACAGCAAAATGGTATGGCTGAGCACAAACATCGACATTTGCTAAATGTTGCTAGAGCTCTCATTTTTAAGCAAATCTACCAAAACATTTTTGGCCAGATGCCATACGCACTGCGGCTTACTTAATCAATAGGATACCAACTCTAATCTTCAGGAAAAAAACACCATTCGAAAAACTTTTTCATAAGGAACCAAGTTATTCTCATCTATTCATCTAAAGATTTTTGGTTGTCAATGCTTTGTGCCCACACATCAACCTGTCCTAACAAATTTGATCCTAGGTCAACAGAGTGCATTTTGCTTGGTTACCCTCATGACCAAAAAGGTGTAAGGTTTAAAACTTAACAACTGAGAAAATTCTAGTTTCGATGGATGTGATTTCCTTTGAAAGTGTATTTCCTTTTAAAATAAATTCTAATATACATTTATCACCAATACTGATTTGATTCATTCTTTGTCTAATTACCACATTTAGATATCCATCCAATTTCAAATCCTATAATCTCCTTAACATCTCCAGTCTTTCGCTGGCCATCACTCTTCTAATACTACTTCCAAATCAACTACATCATCAGATCAAGTTTCTTTTCTACTCACGCCTTCTAATAAGGACATAAATTTTTCTATGTCCTCTATCACTAATACTGTCCTTGACATCTTTCGATCCTAGTCCATCACCTTTGCAGCCTCCATAAAGATTCCAACCTCATTGCAGGTCTTTTATATTGATGGGCTCTCCCCTCACGCCCGATCCGTCAATTCTACGAACGAGGTCAACTCTTTAGGTACGATTTATAGCCTCTCTAATGTTTTATCTTATGCTAATCTTTCTTCACCTTATAGAACCTTTACTGCTAACATGACCATGCAAAGATAACCTACCTTATTTTCTCAAGCAGTTAAGGATCCGAATTGGAGAGAAGCTATGTAGCAAGAGGTTCAAGCACTTCAAGCTAACCAGACCTAGAGTTTGGTTTGTCCTCCGACTCACAAATGGCCAATTAGTTGTAAGTAGGTATACAAAATCAAGTATAATCCGATAGCACAGTTGAGCACTACAAGGCTAGGTTAGTAGCCAAGGCTTACAACCAAGTTGAAGGACTACTACAGGAAAAATTGTTGGTTGCTAAGCTCACAACAGTTCGAGTCTTACTCAGTCTTGTAACCTAGCTGTAACTATCACTTTCTAACATAGGGGCATTTTAGTAAATTTTTAGGTTGATTATTTTATTATATATATTATTTTATACTAATGGTTGTCTAGAATTATAATAGTGTCAGTTAGTGGCTAGCCAATTAGATTTTTACAAGTGTTAGTACTAATTATTGTTAGTCACGACTTTAGCAATTTGAATTAGTTAAGTTTAGTTGTCATGAAAGAATATTTCTTTTAGTTCTAGCGATTCCTTCCATTAGTTAATTAGATTCCATTCATGACAAATGGAGATCGACAAACTTGATATTTTGGCATGACCAAAACCTTACAATAATAGATAATTTCTAATTAGGGATCCATCCATTCATTCAATTTCACTCATTAGACTCATTTTTCCAAAGCTTATTCTTTCCTAAGAAAACCTAAATTCCTACCAATTCCAATCAAACCTCTTCTAATTCCACTCATACTCACCATCATGAAGGCCTAGAGCATTGGAGAGAATAAAGAGATCCATAGGACAGGACCTTGCTAGGAGATCGTGTCCGACCCATCCCTTCCGTGTCTAAATTCAGAGTTCTCTAAAGGAGGAACACACAAGTTCGATAAATCTCTACCCTTGACCTGTTTTATAGCTAGGAACATGAATTGAACCCAGAGGAACCTTCCATATGTGGATTTGACTTCCTAATGATTGGCATGCCCCCAGTTCCAAAATAAATAGGAACTTACAATGAGAGCAAGCCAGCTAATACGAACTAGGATAAGTTTCCAATTTAATGGACTTATGCTAGACGTTCTACGATGTCTACTATGCTAACATATGCTAACTAATCTATATCTCAATCTACAGTAAAGAACGATTACCAAAAATAACATAATATATTAAAGTTGGCCACCAAGTAATATACATGTTCGAACAAGCTCGAGAAAAGGATAAGCTTGCAAATACTAGGCTAAGATAGCATCATGAATCAATAGAAAATAGAACGTGAATAAAAAGAATAAAAATAAAATTACCAGCAATATATGTGTGTATACCTGAGATCTTGGTACATCAATCAACACCTGTCTAACTACTCTATATTAACTGCACATCCATTACCTGGAGATATCATCAGGTCCTTAGAGGGACATAATAAGGTACAAAAGAACATGCCATATTGAACTGAAATAAATACATGAATAACAACTGCGCAAACTATCCATCTATGTGAATTCACGTCGATGACGACTTTGGGCCGTATAGCTAGGTAATGGAGTAGCATTAGCGTCAATTAATGTTTATATATATACTTGTTAGTCCCGGGGCTTGATCAAAGATGGTAGACTCAATGTCGAGATCAGAGGTTCAACAAACGTTCACCTTCTGATTATTCTCGAGATCCAAGAGGAACTCTATAATATGAATCTGATTACAAAAGCAATAATAATCAGAAAGTAAATCTCACGTTCTTCCTTGCAATCGCAGTTGCAGATGGACAGAACTGAGTTACAACTCAGATGAAGGAGAAGAAAGAAGAAAGAAGAAAGAAAAAGAGAAAAGGTTCTTGCTGGGGTGATTAAGATCATCGTTGCTCAAAGCAAGATTCGCCCCACCACGATCTGCTTCCAGGAACCAGCAAATTCACGAAGAACTTCTGGAACGCTCGTAAGTCAAAATTTGAGACTTGAATGGGCTTTCTCGACTTTACAGACTCCCTTAACTCTCTTCTTGGTGCATCTTTCAAAGGAGGCCAAGGGGCTCTATTTATAGAGTAGAGTTGAGACTTCACCTCTTCTCCTATCCGATGGGACTAAAATACCAATACTCAAAAATAGAGTTTGATATTTTAGATCATCCCACAATCAGCATAGAAGTGTGCCAGTCCATGCCTACCCCCGAACACTCCTGTGCATGCACGAGACATCCTGGAGTCCATGTCCGAGTCCGCACAACAAAAATCAACTTGCATCCTTGTTTTTAATCCTTTTTCCTTCTAGGAAAATACTCCTACATGGCACAAACTTGTGCCCCATTACACCTCATGTGCACATCTCAACACAAGCAATGCATTATATTGAGATACTCACTATTTGGTGTAGCCGATGTAGGACTATCTTTTCTAGTGCAAAGGCAAAAACACCAACAATCCCCCACATATCTCAATATATGGGTTGAGCGTTCCCCACAGTGACTATCCATCATGCATTAGGAGAGATGTCGCTACGACTTGAATCTTCCCGCATAGGTTAAATAACAACATGATACAAGAATGGACTGAGCCTTGAATTCTGCACCATAACTGCAATTTTCCTACTCACATAATAACATCAATTGTGCTTCTGGCTGCACATTGAAGGCCTTGTGCCAGCCTGGTTTCAGTGTATAATTTTTGGGCGTCTACAAGTTTACCCTCAAGAGACGGCCTGATATCTCTGTCCATACACTATAGGTGAGTTCTTTATAAAGAGTCATGGCATGAAGCATTGCGCTTCTTTGCGGTGCTACGCCGCTATGACATGGCTTAAAGCCAAAGCTTTACCCCACCTGGGTACCTCATCGTAGTGTCATACTACTGTAGCATGAGGTCACAGGCCTCTTTGTAGTGCCAAACTACGCAGCATGAAGCCTTGCGCTTCCGTGCAGTGTTATGCCGCTATGACATGGCTCGCAAAACCGAGGCTTTACCCTACCTGGTACCTCTTCGAAGTGTCATGCCACTATAACATGAGGACATCGTCCTCTTTGTAGTGCTGTCTACCTCTCTTTATTACGATTATCATACAACACTTGGCTATGCCTATTTGCGGTGGCTACTCCGCTGTGACTTGGCTTGCAAAGCCGAGGCATTACCCCTACCTGGGAACCTCATGGTGGAGTCACCCCACTGTGGTGGAGTTACACTCCTTATAGTGCTGCACTACCGTGCTTCCTGTAAAGCACTTCAGGCATTCACTCTACCTGAGAACTCATTAAGGCATTTAAGCCAACCTTCCCACAGGATCTATTTTTCGCAGAAAATAACAGTAGACAACAGTGGTTGTAGGTCCGTAACCTCTCCATGTCACAGAGGACAAGTACCCACTATTCCTGATATTTTTCTGGTTAATAGTCCTCCCTTGAACCAAAAGCTAGATGCCTAGTAGATTTATCTTTGAACTAATAGCATAAAACTTTATGGTAGGAATGTAATAACACAATATCAGAATGCCTTCAAGCCTATTTTACAAGCTGTGTCATCGACCAGCTGGCGCTTGAGGCCCTTGGTGAACGGATCCACCAGGTTCTCCTGACTTCGAACATCAATCACTGCAATGACACCTCTCTTGATGAGATCGTGTACTGCCCTGTGCTTCAACCGCACAGTCCTCTTCTTCCCGTTGAAGAGGTCATTTGCTGCCATCGCCGTAGTCGCCTGATTGTCGCAGTATATCAGTATCGCTGGTATTTGTGCCCCAACCACTGAAAGATTATACATGAGCTTCCAAAGCCATTCTGCTTCCTCCGCTGCGGTATCAAGTACAAAGAACTCAGATTCTATGGATGACTGCGAGAGCATAGTCTGCTTCTTCAATTTCCGCGATATAGCAGCTCCATCCATTGTGAAAATGTATCCACCTGTGGACCTCTCGCTATCCACTTTTGAGCACCAACTGGCATCACTGAAGCCTTCTACTACCGCGGATCTCCGTTGTAGTGCAGTGCATATGTCTGAGTCTTCTTGAGATATCTCATAACCCGTTTCACAGCTTTCCAGTGCTCAATGCCTAGGTTACTCGTAAAATGACTCAGCATTCCCACAGTGAAGCTATGTCAGGCCTTGTGGCAGTAGTAGCATGCATCAAACTTCCGATTACGCATACTCCAGCTGCCTAACGCTTTTCCTTGGATTAGGCTTCAGTTTCAGATCACACTTGTACGGTGTATCGTTCCCTAGAAGATCCTGATATCCGTAACGAGTGATCAACTTCTCAATATAATGAGACTGTGACAGCGCTAGTCCAGTGTCTGTCCGGATGATCTTGAGTCCCAAGATAATATCAGCATCCCCCAAGTCCTTCAAACTGAACTTCGTTGAGAGGAACTTCTTTGTCTCTGTGACACAGCTTATATCCGTACCTAGGATTAGCATGTCATATACGTATAGACAAACAATAACTTCGTTTAGAACATTTGTCTGTTTCACTGACCATGTAGCCATTTGACCTTATGACTTTGTCAAACTTCTCATGCCATATTTTGGGAGCTTGCTTTAAACCGTACAGAGATTTCACCAACTTGCAGACTTTGTCTTCAAGACCTTTGATGACAAACCCTTCTGGTTGTTGTATGTAGATCTCTTCGGTCAGCTTGCCATTCAGGAATACCGTTTTCACATCCATATGATGTATCACCATCTTATGTATCGCTGCGAGAGCAATTAACATTCTGATGGTGGTCATCCGGGCTACTGGAGCGTACATGTCAAAGTAGTCGATCCCCTGCTTCTGAGAAAACCCCTTGGCCACCAACCTGGCCTTGAACTTGTCAATAGTTCCATCTGCTTTCATCTTCTTCTTGAAGATCTATTTGCATCCAATGGGTTTCGCTCCTTCAGGAAGATCAACCAATACCCAAGTGTTATTTGAGGTGATGGAATCAATTTCATTGTCAATCGCCTCCTTCCAGAAAATATTATCCCTGGTCTTCATCGCCTCTTCATAGGTAAGCGGATCTGCTTCCACATGATAGGTGATGAAGTCATCTCCGAAGTTCTTCGGCCTCCTCACACGCTTCGCTGACGGCTCAACGAGTTCTGGTTCAGCCGTTGTTTCAACAACAACAACTTCATCTTGGACAACTGGCTCATTGAAGATCTCAGTCTCCTTTGCACCTCCATCAATCTCCGAAATGTCCGTTAGAACAATATTCTTATGCCTTGTAATCTTGTCTTCAAAATATTCAGCATCGCGAGATTCGATGATATGATTTGACTCAATATCAAGAAATCTCCGAGTATCACTTCTCAGCATACCACAAGAAGATCGACTTCGTAGTCCTTGTCCCCAGCTTCTGAATCTTCAGATCTGGAAGCTTCACATAAGCCAGACACCCGCACACTCGAATGAGATTCAAGTTAGGTCTGACTTAGAATCAGAGTTCATGAGGAGTTACGTCCGAAGTTGCATACGACACTTAAAAAGTGGCCATCAATGCAGCTTCTCTCCAGTAGCATTTAGGAAGACTCGTAGTTAGCAGCATTGAGTTCATCATTTCTGTCAACGTTCTGTTCTTTCTCTCCGCTATCCCATTAGATTGAGGAGAATACGGAGCAGTAGTCTCATTGATGATTCCATGTTCTTTGCAGAACGATACGAATTCATGAGACCTATACTCTACATCTCGATCACTTCTGAGTAGTTGTAGATTGGTTTAACGTTCAGCTTCAGCCCTGAAGTCTTTGAACTACTCGAATGCTGCATCCTTCTACTTGAGAAGTCATGCGAACGTGCACTTCGAGAAACACTTCGAACCGGCCTCTATGGAGAATTGATAAAAGTCACAGATATCTGAGTGTACTAACTCCAGTTGATCAGTACTTTAGTTCAATCGTCTGAGCAGCTTCCCAACAGTCTTGTATCTACACAGACCTTAAACTCCTCCACCTCCTTACCCCCACATTCCGAAGATAAGGTCCCGGTAGGACAGCTTGAGTCTACTTCTGTCATAGAACAACTCTCAGTCCACTCAATGAAGTAACTTCCTCGCCATCAGCAGAAGTTCGAACATTCCTTCAGCACCGAACATCTTTTCGAAGCATGTTCATGGCCAAGAAATTACCATCTGGCTAGTACGAATGTCCATCTTTCAAGTCTGTATCAGATAACAGACTTTCTGAGATCAGATCGCCAAAAAATCTCTGGTACGTGCAACACGCATTCCAGTGTCCTTATCGGTGGTTAATAACCACTGTCTCGATCTTCAGAACTTCTGCAAGATATATGTTCGCCATCGAGACCTTCGTCATAACATGACTCATCCTTGGTGAACAGCTAGCTCCTTTGAGAGCACACGTGGTCAGATGCACTAGTGTCAGACCACTAGTCAGCTACCACGCTAGATAACTCAACCTGTGCAATAATAGCAACCAAGTTAAGTAATCAAAATAACCAAGTTTAGCTATACCTGCTATTTTGGTTTGGGCTTGGATTTGTATTCACTCATGTAGTGGCCATTCTTGTCACAGTTGAAGCAAGTCACATGGGACTTGGACTTCTGTTGCTTGAACGAAGGACCGTTCAGTTTTAGATTAGGGGACTCCTTCTTCTTGTGATGAGAAGCCACCTGCTTCCCCTTGAACTCTTTTGTCTGCACCAAGTTGGCCTTAGCCAGTTGTTTGAACAGAGAGTTCATCTTCTATTGAGATTGCATTTCGTCCTTAACATGGATCTCTTGTAGAAGATCTTTCAAGCTAATATCCAGCTTCTTCCGATGTATTCTAGCATAGAAGTTGCTCCAACCAGCAGAAAGTTTCGAGACTATCCCTCCATCGACAAACTTATCGACGAGGGGTATCTTCTCGTCATCTAACTTCTGGCGCAACTTCAGGAATTCTTTTACTTGAGGTAGCATCGCCATCTCGTCTTCGAAAAACCACTTGTGATACTTCTCGACGATAAAGATTTTGGACCTGTTCTCATGATCTTCATATAGCTTACCCAAAGAATCCCATATCTCTTTGGCCTTCACCTTCTTGGAATATGACTCTGCCAGAGAGTCTTCCATAGAATTGAGAATCAACAGTTTACAGATGTTGTTTTCTCTCTTCCATTTGCTCTGCTTGATGAGTGCAGCAGCAATAGCTTCGGCAGTTCCTTCTTTTGGAATTATCGGTTCATCCTCAATCAATACATGGTCTACGTCCATGAGTTGAAGATTAAGGGTGACCTTCCTCTTCCAGATTTGGAAATGTTTTCCATCGAATTTCTCCAACTTGTTAAAGCTGGTATCGATGAGAGAAGCACGAGAGTTCTCCATCTATAAGGATCTTGCTTTGAGATTGTTAGTCCCGGGCTTGATCAAAGATTGTAGACTCGATGTCGAGATCAGAGGTTCAACAAACGTTCACCTTCTGATTATTCTCGAGATCCAAGAGGAACTCTGTAATATGAATCTGATTACAAAAGCAACAATAATCAGAAAGTAAATCTCACGTTCTTCCTTATAATCGTAGTTGCAGATGAACAGAACTGAGTTACAACTCAGATGAAGGAGAGAAGAAGAAGAAAGAAGAAGAGAAAAGGTTCTTGCTGGGGTGATTAAGATCACCGTTGCTCAAAGCAAGATTTGCCCCACCACGATCTGCTTCCAGGAACCAGCAAATTTACGAAGAACTTCTGGAACGCTCGTAAGTCAAAATTTGAGACTGGAACGGGCTTCCTGGACTTTACAGACTCCCTTAACTCTCTTCTTGGTGCATCTTTCAAAGGAGACCAAGGGGCTCTATTTATAGAGTAGAGTTGAGACTTCACCTCTTCTCCTATCCGATGTGGGACTAAATACCAATACTCAAAAATAGAGTTTAATATTTTAGATCATCCCACAATCAGCATAGAAGTGTGCCAGTCCACGCCTACCCCCCGAACACTCATGTGCATGCATGAGACATCCTGGAGTCTGAGTCCGCACAACAAAAATCAACTTGCATCCTTGTTGGATTTAATCCTTTTTCCTTCTTGGAAAATACTCCCACATGGCACAAACTTGTGCCCTACTATATCTCATGTGCACATCTCAACACAAGCAATGCATTATATTGAGATACTTACCATTTGGTGTAGCCGATGTGGGACTATCTTTTCTAGTCCAAAGGAAAAAAACCAACAATACTAGCATACTTTTCTGATCATAGTGGATACTAGTCTGTGGCCGTTATCAGATATATCCACTAGTATAGCCTATAACAGGGCATATTGAGGCTTATGTGTATTATTTATCCCAAAAGCTTACTAATAGTCTTTCCTACCCATGAGTTGTATAATTCATATCCCTGACTTAGACAACCCATATCTCAATACAAGTCACTAACTAGACTCAATCTAATCAATATATGAACCGTCACACGAACCATCCGTATTGGTAGCGAGCCGAGTACATAAGCTTGTACCATCACAATATACCTCACTCACAGTGTTGTACGTGACGATATATGACAAGGCATAGAAGTTATTAAGAATAACTTCAGAACTTTTTGGGAACGTCATCTACAAACTAAGTCATACACACGCGCACACACCACAACATCAACGCCACCATCGATGGCACCCAGTCATACTTGGACGCACTCTACTAGAGTAGCACACTATCAATACAAGAATAATATCATAAAATAAAACAGTAACTAGATAACAAGGTATCTTGCCTGGCAAATCAGAAACAGAATAATCATCGGTCCGGCTCCTACTATAGTCAACCAATCGTGAACATCTAGTAATATAAATAAACTAAGGTAAATGCTAACTCGAAGATCTCACACATACCATGTATAGTCTCTACTTAGGCATAATATGCCAAACTAGTTATATCCAAATATAGTTATATAATATTAAACTGGCATGTCAAAAATATTATTGTATAATTTGAGAATAATTAATTTAAATTTTGAAATAATAATAAATATTTCTGAAAAATATTTATACATATATTTTATAAAAACAAGTAAATATATACATACTCTAACTATTCTACACACACATATAATCAAGTTATTAGATAAAAATAGCTCTTTTATAAAATAAAGCAACAAACATAAATACATAAATATTTATTAAAATGTTTATTAAGATATTTAATAATAGTATTTATAATAATATTTAAAAAAATATACTTCTCATAAATATACTAACTAATTGGCTTATTAAGCCAACTTGTTAATTAAATTGAAAGGAAATAATATAAAACTATTATATTTAAATTTTAAAATAATTCTAAGTAATTTGAGAAATAATAGGAATTGATGACAAAATTATACAACAAGGATCATATACTATATATAGGTACAACTAGTCAACAAACATAATTAACACTTAACCATATATACCATCAATATTACTATATATGTCACCATGTTATTTTAGAAAAATAATATTTAAATTTTGAAAATATATACTTTTATTTTTGTAAAATAAATATTAATTTCTAAATATATTTTATACATTATTTTAAGAAAAATAAACTTAAATCAATGCATTACCAATACAATTATGCCATATATGGGTCCAATTTGAAAGTTAATCAATATGAAAAATACAAAAATACATATTCTAGAAATAATCAGAATAAATAGAAATAATATTTTTTCATCTATGTAATTAGAGACCTTACCAAGGTTATTTCTGAGATCAGTCGGGGGTTGAAGTCATCATAAAGGTCTCCGCACCGAAATAGATCAATTCTTTACACGTTTTAGTACAACGGACGCCACAATCAAACAGAGTGGAACGGTGTGAGTTAGCGATTGGACATCATAGAAGACATGTAGGGCTATCCATTAGATTTGGTTTCAGGTGAAATAGATGAGAAAAATTATTTAAAACCAATTTTAGAAGATGATAAACCTGGGTTCAAAATTTTTGTTACGGCTAGAAATAATCATCAAGTTCAGCCTCCCAACGACCAAATAAGTGGATGAAACTCCTCCAGAGCTTGATAGGATTAAAGAGGGGTCTCTTGGAGTCGTCATACAGGTGGTGGATTGCACAAAAGATGATAAGAGGTAGGGTTTAAGTGACCGACCATAAGGTGGGTAGCCATCGGCCAATGGAAAAGGGGGTCGAATTTTGTAGAGTTGGAAGAGAGGCGACCATGGGTGGTTATATATAAGGTTTGCGCCTCCTACATATTAGAATTTGTATGGAGGAGGTTTGAATTAATTTGGTGGAGATTGGTCATCCAATCAACTAATATGGCAAGATGGGTTTAGTGGATTTTCATATTTGGAAAGGTGAAAGATTGAGTCAAAGATACCAGGATTTAATGCACATGGGCTTCTATTAAATATCCAAAAATAATTTAAATATATCTCTGATTGATTTCGGCAATCCTAGGTAGGCTCCACTAAGTAGGGTCGACTAGGTTATCGTCCAAACAATTCGAATTAAACTGAACACTAAAAAGACTATAAATGGGTCTCATGTGTTATTTGAACATAAGTAGCTCATCGAAACTCAATTGAGTGGGACACCATTGGCATGTGTGTAGTAGACCCAAAATGGATCAAAATTATTTATTGGCTAATTTATGTTGGATCGATGTTGGGTTCCGAAATTAAGTTGGAAAGTACAACAAGTGTTATGGTAGATAACAAATTGGCTTAAATTGACAACAAAAATTGTGCGATGAAATTAGAATACAAGAGAACATGTTTGATTAGGACATGATATATCAAAATGAAGATAAATTTGTCTAGATTAAAATATATGAAGGACATTTCTAGAGATTGGCATTTCTTGTGCTCCAAAAATCAAAGATACAAAAAAATATTATGATAAAATAATGGTGGAAAATTTATCAATTAATAACTACATTAAATAAAATAATAAAAATAATAACTCTAAAAATACAGGGGGTTTACAACCCACCCACCTTCGAAAATTTTGCCCTCAAAATTAAGAATTCGATAATATAACAACACATAATAATAATAACAATAATAATCAATGGCAGCATACTAACTTCGTCTTTCAATCTTTCTAAACATATCCCTTCTTGCCGCAAAAGTGACAAGTCTGGATCTCCTTTGTCTGGTACAGGCGACCTCTATTGGAGATGTACTCCTGGCCGTCTGATTGGTCTTCCATGCTATCATCAAAATTAAAACATGAAATATGATACAAAAGAAACTAATTAAATACGATTTTTAGAGGATGCTAGAACCAATGGGGTTATAAGTTTACATAACCTACTAGGAGATAAAGCATCCTTAGTTCTAGTCCATCCTGACATATGTGATGTTAACACAAAATCAAGGTCAGGGACGTTATCACTTCCTATAAGGAATTCAAACTTAGGTATCAGGGAATAAATTCAAGGGCTTTCTAAAGAGTCCTAAGTCCTGTCATGGTGCTATTGGTCGACAACTCTACAAGTATATTGCTACCATCTCAACACTATTTCTATATATGCTAGGTCTGCTTCAAGGCAGCAAGAATTTACATAATCTGCTAAAATAGAATGAGTGTATAGAGGAGTTCGATCATTGCATGGCATTGATGATAAGAAACAAATCTAAGCGATTCATGAAAGGAGAAGTTTGTAGATCATGATAAGAAAATTGTAACAAGTTCATGGAGTAATGTTGCACAAGAATAAGGCACAATTTAGGTAGGCACCTGGGGGTCAATAGATAAGAAAAATAGAATAGAACGAATTTGATACCTATGGTAATATAAAATTAGGCACAAGGAGATAAAAATCAAGGATTTAATTTTTGAATTTATGGCACTACTAACTGATTAATAACCGTAACTTCAATCTAAAATCCAACTATGTTTTTATGTAGTTGCATTCTCAATCACTTCACTCTTTATGATGGAGATATCTTTCGTATTTTTCTAACCAAACCGTATGAATCATATAAATTTCTATTGAAGACTCTATTTAACTACAAACAAAGATAACATGACTTTATCTAATGGTTCTCAGGTCTCTCGTCAGGATTAAGTCCTTTGATGCACTCTATTCTAACTTCTTTATAAATTCTACCCACCTTAGCTTCTTACCTAGTCCCGTCAAACATGGCTTTCTATATCCTCCAAGAAAGAAATTCTACTACAAAGGCCACTCTACCTACTTGGTCCATTTAGTATAGGTGTCTATCTCTACCCTTCTCGTCCTTAAATAATTACATCCTAAAATATTATAACCAACTTACATATATGATACAGTAGAATTGAAATAGTTCATCATGCACATATATTTATTTTTTCGTAACATAAAAAGAAGGGAATTCGGTACAAGGAGTTCAAGAGAGGTTTATTCGATTACAAACATGAGGTTCAAGGGCGATAGTAGAAGTCAAAAGAATTATAGCAGTTGTGGATTGAGATCCTAATACATTATCATAGTGCAGGCTCGTCTGTTATAGTAACATAAGAAAAACAATATAGTCTGACCTGTATGGGCTACCACAAAAATATGTCAAGTCCTAGTTCTAAAATACATAGAAACTTAGGAAGAGAACATGCCAGCTAATATGACCTAGGATAAGTTCCGAATTTAATGGACTTATACTAGACGTACTACACTGTTTACTATACTACCATATGCTAACTAATCTATATCTAAATCCAAAGTAATAAACGATACCAAAAATGAACATAATATATTAAAGTTAGCCACCAAGTCACTACAAAAATACAGCTATTTGGCGACGAACTTTTAGCGACAGACTACCGACAAAGTTTCGACTGATTGTCGTCGAAAAGCTAATATTTTTTTATTTTAACAGCGAGCAAAGGTCGCCAATCTGTCATTAAGTTGGCGGTGATATAGCGACGGATAAAGAATCCGTCGCTATTCCGTCGTATAGTTGTCAAAAGTTGGCAAAAAATGTTGAAAAAAATTGGCACAAAATTTAACGACCACATAACGACGGATATTCCGTCGGCCAGCTAGGGTGGTATAGTGACGGACTAGCGACAGAATTTATCCGTCGCTAGTCCGTCGCTAGATATCCAACCCTAACTTAAATTTAACCGACGGGGGGGGGGGGATTTTTATTCCCCCCTAAATTTTCTCTCTCTCTCTCTCTCTCTCTCTTCGATCGTAAAGACTCTCTCTCTCAAAGTAATCCTCTCTCTCTCTCTCTCTCTCTCGGTGGTCGGGGGCAGCGGGGGGCGGCGGGGGCCGATGGTGCTGGGTGTCACGGTTGTAGGGGTAGGTGTTGCTGGGGGGCGTTCGGGTCGGGGCGGCGTGGGGCGGCGGGTTTCGGGTCGACGGTAGAGATGGCTGTCGGTGGTGGTGGAGGTGGGGGTTGGGGTGGGGGTCGTGGTAGTGGGGTTGACGGTCGACGGTTGTAGGGGTGGGGGTGGGGGTTGGGGGCCGGTGGTGGTGGGGGTGGGGGTCGCTGGGGGGTGTTTTAGGTCGGGCGACGAGGGGAGGCGGGGGCCGGTGGTGGTGGGGGTGTGGGTGGGCATCGCGATGTTGGGGGTAGGGGTCGCGGTGGTGGGGGTGGGGGTTAGGGTGGGGGTGGGGGGGGTCGCGGTGATGGGGATTGCTGTCGGCGATGGTGTGGTTGGGTGTTGGGGGCCGGGGCCGGTAGTATCACACACGCGCGCGCACACACACACGCACACACACATACACACACACCGAAATCCTTTAGTATAGAAATTATTATATATTTATATAAACTTAGTATCAAGGTTCAAAGTATCGGTCTCGGATTCGGTATCGGACTATTCCTATGAGTATTGGTATCAGCGATATCGGTAGTATCGACGGTTTCGGATCGGAGTATCGTAGAAGGATATATATATATATATATATATATATATATATATATATATATATATATATATATATATAAGATATCTTAGTAGTAGCAAGGTAAGTGTTAAAAATTAAATTTACTTATGCCAAGTCTTTTGGGCCTATCAGAGTTATAGATTTTTTTCGAAAATCTAGTATAATGTTGATTACCTCAAAAGTTACATAAGTGAGAGTGTATAGAGTGTATATCGTAGGCAGAATCGGTATCACCATGAATCTCATGGCTTCTTCTACCATGACATAATATAAAACCAAACGTGTGAAGCAGAGCTTCACACTCACAATATTAAAGAAAAAAATTTGCAATGGGAGGTAGGGCGAGCCAGAATCCTTGTGATAGTTCCTATTCCCGATCAGAAATATAGTAAAATCATCTTTCCCATTCTTTTCCTCGACCCCACTACGAAGAAAGATGCTCACTTCTTAAAATATTCGATATACGTAGGTGGGAACAGGGGAAGGGGTCAGATTTATCCTGATGGGAGCAAGAGTAACAATACATGCAATATGGCTATTCCATATCCCTCCTGCGAAATAGGAGGTTGAGAGAGTCGAATGAGAAGCAGGGAAGTAGAGGGGGGTCAGAGAGGGGGCCTTCTTGAGAAACAGGGAAAGTAGAGCGACAAAGTAGAGGGGGGTCGGTATCTGTATCGGACTATTTCTATGAGTATCGGTATTGATCGCTTAGGGGGTGTCTAGGCAGTGTCTAGGCGGTAGACGGACTCTCCCCACCGCGTACCCGCTTACTGCCATTTAGAACCTAGCCGATACTGCAAACCTTGGTATAGAGTGAGTATCCTAGAAGGATATATATAAGATATCTTAGTATTAGCTAGGTAAGTGTTGAAAATTAAATTTACTTATGCCAAGTCTTTTGGGCCTATCGGAGTTATAGATTTTTTCGGAAATCTAGTATAATGTTGATTACCTCAAAAGGCATGTATAAGTAAGAGTGTATAGAGTGTATATCGTAGGTGGACGAGTGTATAGAGTGAGCCTCCCTACACCCTTTCTTCTTATTCGGGTCATGAGGAATCCTATTCCGCATCAGATGATATACATCTCAACCAAAGCGTAGAGAAGTGTGAAAATATTAATATTAACCAATGATCGGTATCGGAATAGGTATCACCAAGAATCTCATGGCTTGTTCTACCAGAGCATGATATAAAACCAAACGTGTGAAGCAGAGCTTCACATTCAAAATATTAGAAGGAAAAAAAATCGATTTGTGGTAGGACGAGCCAGAATACTTTCAAAGGATTCTGGCTCGCCCTACCACCTACTGAAGAGGTTGAGAGAGTCGAATGAGAAGCAGGGAAGTAGAGGGGTGTCAGAGACGGGGCCTTCTTGAGAAACAGGGGAAGTTGAGCGACGAAGTAGAGGGGGGGTCGGTATCGGACTATATATTTTTAATTGCAATTCTGTTTACTTTGTCTTACGATACAGATTTTCACATCCAATCTGCGATGGATCATTACTTCATTGATCATGCCATATAGTAATCATCGTAATAGACGTTTCGAAGAAGTGGTGACTGTGAGAGATCATTTGACCCGTAAGGGTTTCGTACGTGATTACGGCCTGTGGTCATCGCAAGGTAAACTATATGCGAAAAGACAAGATATGGTGTATGATGCGAATACTCCTCTATATCCTGGTTGTGTGACTCATTCCATACTGTCAGGTTATGTCGTTAATGGCTTCAAGTTTAAGGCAAGACTGCTGAGGGTCATTCACCGTTGGAGGTTGAAGTATCCGAAGAGGAAAACGAAATAGATGAAAGCAAAGATGATGAGGAAGAGGAAGATGAGGACGCGGAGGACATCTAATACTAACATTTCCATACAATAATGAATCTTCCATATTACACGTCTAATATTGACATTTTGTTTATTCCCCTAATTAATCTTCATGTTTTTATCAATCTTACCAGACGGCACCCATGACTCGAGGACGTTTCTTGAGAGAGGCACAGATGGCTGCTGAGGAGATAGTGGCATCTCCTGCTGCTGAGAAGGTAGTGCCAACTCATGCTGCTGAGTCGGTAGTGGTACCTACTGCAGAGATGACGGTCAAGGAAGAACTTTCTCCTACTATTAAGGAGGAAGTGATTCCTAAAGCAGAGATAGCTGTGAAGGAGGAGGTGGCACCAGATGGCAGTTGCACCGGGAGTTCCAGTCATCCATCTCCTCTGGATATTGATCTTGCTGGCGTGATCCTACTTATGAACAGTGGCTGAGGAGGGATATCTCTCTGCGCGTACGTAGAAGACAATAGATATATATATGATATGATTTTTGACCGGATTTGTTTCTGGTAGAATTATTTCTGTGTTTTACATGGATGGTTTTACAACTCTTGATTTTTTTTTCTAGACATGGTTATTTTATAGACTTGGATGTTTTTGGATGCTATTACCTAGACTTTTATTATATAGAAATTCAACGGAGGGTTGCTCCGGGTCTCATTGATGTATGTTGGTTTGTGTGATGTATTTGTGATAGATATTTGTATATTAGTGTGTGATGTATATTAGTTTGTTGGTTTGTGTGAGGTGTGATGCATATTGTGATGTTTCGATGTTTCGGATGTTGTACGAACAGGGAATGTTGTGTTTTATGTAATTTTTTTTAAAAAATTTTAGTTAGCGATGGACTTGCGACTACCGAGCGACGGAAGGCGACGGCTGAGCGACGTAATATTCTGTCGCTAACTGGAGAATTTCCAGTTAGCGACGGATGTCGTCGGATTAGAGACGGATTATCCGTCGACAAGGTTCTGGAAATATAAAGATTTCCATAACCTAAGCGACGAAAATTTTGTCGCTAAACCGTCGTTCTTCTGTCGAGTATTAGCGATAGCTAACGACGAATTGGTGACAGATTTTGTGTATCAGAAACTCTCTGATAGGCAGTTACCGACATATTACCGACGGACTTGTCCGTCACTAAAAAATAATATCAAAAACTTTCCGATAATTGATTTGGCGGAAATCCGTCGGCTAGCCGTCGCTAAATGTAGGATTCTTGATGACAGCAATCCATCGCTAAGCAGTCGAATGGCGACAGCTTAGCGACGGACTTGTTTAGCGATGGGCTATTTCCCGATGGATTTATTCAGCTAAATTTTGTCGGTTAGCCGTCGCTAAGTCGATTTACCGACAGATTAGCGACGGATATGGCCGTCCCCAATTCGATGTATTTTAGTAGTGAGTAATATACATGTTCGAGCAAAGCTCGAGAAAAGGATAAGCTTGTAAATACTAGGCTAAGATAGCATCGTGAATCAATAAAAAACAGAACGTGAATAAGGAAGAATAAAAATGAAACTACCAACAACATATGTTTGTATACCTGAGATCTCGGAGCATCAATTAACACATGTCCAACTACTCTATACTAACTACACATTTTATTACCTGGAGAGATCATCAGGTCCTCAAAGGGACGTAATAAGATACAAAAAGAACATGCCATATGCCATAATGAACTAAAATTAATACATGAATAACAACTGGGAAACTATCCATCTATGTTAATTCACATCGAAGACGACTGGGACGTTTAGGTAGGTAATGGAGTATCATTAGCGTCAACTAATGCTGATATGTATACTAGCATACTTCTTTGATCATACCGGATACTAGTCTGTGGCCGCTATCGAATATATCTACTAATATAGCCTATAACAGGGCACACTGAGGCTTATGTGTATTGTTTGTCCCATATGCTTACTAATAGTCTTTTCTACCCATGAGTTGCACTATTAATATCCATGACTTGGATGACCCATATCTCAATGCAACTCATTAACTAGCCTCAATCTAATCAATATATGAACCATCACACGAAATGCCCGTATCGGCAGCGAGCCGAGTACATAAGCTCGTGCCAACACAATGTACCTCACTCACAGTGTCGTGTAATGATACGTGACAAGGCATAGCAGTTATTAAGAATAACTTCAGAACTTTTTGGAACCGTCGTTTATACAATAAGTTATACACACGCACACACACATACACCACAACATTGATGCCACCATCGATAGCACCCAAGTCATACTTGGATGCACTCTACTAGAGTAACACACTGGCAAACAAGAACAATATCATGAAATTAAAACAGTAACAATATGACAAGGTATCTTATCTTGCACTTCAGAAATAGAATAATCATCGGTCCAGCTCCAACTGTAGTCAAACAATAGCGAACACCTAGTAATATAAATAAACTAAAATAAATGATAACTCAAAGATCTCACACATACCATGTATACACTTACCATGTATAGTCTCTACTTAGGCATAATCTACCAAACTAGTTTATATCTAAGTATAGTCATATAATATTTAACAGGTATGACAAAAATATTATTCTATAATTTAAAAATAGATACTTAAATTTTAAAATAATAATAAATATCTCTGAAAAAATATTAATACATATATTTTTATGAAACAAGTAAATATATACATACTCTAACTATACTACACACACATATAATCATAATATTAGATAAAAATAGTATTTTTATAAAATAAAAGTAACAAACATAAATCCTTAAATATTTTTAAAATTATTTAATAATAATATTTATAGAAAAATATATTTCTCATAAATATACTAACTAATTGGCTTATTTAGCCAACTTGTCAATTAAATTGATAACAAAAAAAAATATATAATTAATATATTTAACTTCTAAAATAAATCTAAGTAAATTTAAGAAATAATAGTAATTGATGTCAAAATTACACAACAAGGATCACATACTATATAGATGTATAACCAGTCAACAACCATAAATTTTTCACTTAACCATATATACCATCAATGCTACTATATATGGCACCATGTTATTTTAGAAAATAATATTTAAATTCCCAAAACATATACTTTATTTCTGAGAAATAAATATTAATTTTTGAATATATTTTATATATAATTATTTTAAGAAAAATAAACTCAAATCAATGAATTACCAATACAATTATGCCATATATAGGTCTAATTTGAAAGTGAATCAATATGAAAATATAGAAATTAAATATTCTAGAAAGAATCAGAATAAACAAAGAAAGTATGATTTTTTATCTAAATTAATTAGATTTAAATTATATTAAATTCTTATGAAGTTGAGAGATCAAGTAGTCGGATTACGGTGGACTTGTCGGTGTCTAAAAAACAAGTATCATAGAAATGATACCATATACGCATGAAATACTTACAAATATACACAAACGATGATTCTAGATTGTAGACAGACGTTAGAGACCTCACGAAGATTTTTTTTTTCTGAGATCAATCGGGGTTTGAAGTCAACGGGAAGGTCTATGTACCGAAATAGATTAATTCTGGACACGTTTTAGTACAACGGTTGCCACAAGCAAATGGAGTAAAACGGTAAAAGTTAGTTATTGGATATCATAAAAGACATGTACGGCTATCCACTAGATTTGGATTCAGGAAAAATAGATGAGAAAAAGTATTTAAACCCTATTTTAGAAGATGATAAACCCGGGTTCAGAATTTTTGTTACGACTAGAAATAATCATCAAGTTCGGCCTCCAAATGACAAAATAAGTGGGCAAAACGCCTGTTGAGCTTGATAATGTTGAAGAGGGGTCTCTTGGAGTCATCATAGAGGTGGTGGACTGCACAAAAGACGAAAAGAAGTGGTGTTGAAGTGGACGACCATAAGGTGGTGTAGCTGTTGGCCAAAGGGAGAGGGGGTCAGATTTTGTGGAGTTGGAAGAGAGGGGGCGACCAAGGGTGGTTATCAATATAAGGTTTGGGCCTCCTACATGTTAGAATTTGTATAGAGGAGATTTGAAATGATTTGTTGGGGATTTGGTCAACCAATCAACTAATGTGGCAGGATAGGTTTAGTGGATTTCCATATTCGAAAAAGTGAAAAATTGTGTCAAAGATGCATGGGTTTAATATACGTGGACTTCTCCTAAATATCCAAAAGTTATTTAAATATATCTCCAATTAATTTTGACAATCCTAGGTCGGCCCCACTAAGTTGGGTTGACTCGATTATGGTCCAAATAATTATTCGAATTAAATTGGACACTGAAATGGCTATAAATGAGTCACATGTATTATTTGAAAATAAGTAGCACATAGAAACTCAATTGAGTGGGACACCATTGACATGTGTGTAGTAGGCTCAAAATAGGTCAAAATATATTGTGTCATTTAGGTTGGGTCGATGTCGGATTTCCAAATTAAGTTGGAATGTACGACAAGTATTACGGTAGATAACAAATTAGCCTAAATTGATCCAAAATTTGTGCAAAAAATTAGAATATAAGTAAACATGTTTGAGTAGAACATGATATATCAAAATAAAGATAAACTTGTCTAGATCAAGACGTATAAAGGATGTTTTTAAAGATTGGCATTTCTTGTGCTCCAAAAATCAAAGCTATGAAAAAATATATTTTTTTTTATAAAAATAATAGTAAAAAATTATATATTAATAACAATATTAAATAAAATAAATAATAATAACTCTAAAAATACAGGCGGCTTACAAGGATTGATTTAGGGATTAGAAATTTTCAATTTGGTAGATCTAGGCTTTTATCATGACTACATTGATTTCTACGCTCAATTTGTATTTGTTACAAATTTATGACCACAAAGTATTCGATACGTGTCCTCAAAAGAATTTTTGTGTCCTTTTTGAGTCAAAATTGTGTGTATGTATCCTAAATAGGATATGTGGTATTGTGTCATGATATTTCATGATACGCACGGTTAGATTGGGTGTATATATGTGTTCTTTTGCCAAAAAAATAGTCCAAATTCGTCATAGTATTTATCCTCGTTTTTAGCAGCCATATCTTAGAAATGTCATAACTTCTAACTCAGGACCTTGATTATTTTTTCATTTTTTGAAAGAACCGTATCGAAGTTAGCTTTCCAATGTATATTACTATGCCAAATTCATTCAAAAACTTTCTGTAAAACTGTTTGAGTGTCAGGTGTCCGAAAGACGAACGTGTTTCAATATTTTAGCGATTTCAGGAACTTATGGATATAAAAATGTGATCCGTTTGATCCGAAAAGCTGATAGGAATGGCTACGACATACTTTAACCCTAAAATATAGTGAATAGATGTAATAGGTGTTGTTTTAATTTCAAACAGAACACTAACTATACGACATATACATTTTGTGTATCTTATGAGCCTATGTAGTATGGATACCAAGTGAATGTAGGTATCAAAGGTTGTCAAGATATCAAGTGAATGTAGGTATCATAGGTTGTCAAGTATATATATATATATATTTTATATATATATATATATATATATATATATATATATATATAAATATATATATATAAAATATATATATATTTTATTACAACGGATGCTCCCTGAAGTTCCTTTGCAAAAATAATAATAATATATATATATATAAAAACAAAATATATATATATATATAAATAAAATATATATATATATATATATATATATATATAATATATATATATATATATATATATATTATTTTTGCAAAGGAACTTTATTGATGTATCATACACAAAATGCCGAAGCCTATACAAGTAAAAGCGCCAAGCGCAAAGACAACATAAACCAAAAGGATGCCTGACGCCGCCAAAAGGCGGGGCCGGGGGTTAGGACAGTGCCTGCCAAAAATGGTCCGTCAAGTGTGAGCAGCGTCTCCTAATTTTGAGACACTGACGGAGAACTTCCTTGTGCAGCTGAGAGGGGTTGTATTGGTGGCCTTCATATCTGTGTTTGTTACGATTTTTCGAGAGAACCCAGATTCTGGCGGCAGCGACGATCTGATGGCCATGAGAGTTTCCCTACCTGGCGAGGAGATCGTTGAAGCCCCTAACTCGATGATCATGATCGCAGCAGCGAGTGAGGTTGGACCACAACTTGTTGGCGAGGTCGTTAGAGAGCAAGATGTGTTCGGCGATTTCTGAGTGGTGCTTAGTGCAGCAATAGAATTTAGAGGCAAGGCTGTAGCCGATGGCGGTGAAGGAGTCATCGGTAGGGAGCTTCCTACAGTGGGCTCTCCAAATGAGGATTGACCACTTATTGGGGATACAGGAGTGCCAAAAAGGTGCGGGTGGCGGAGATGGGGCGTCTGGTCCTCTTAACACTGACCTGGCAGAGGCCATCGTGAAGGAACCATCGGGCGAGGGTGCCCAAGTTAGTGCGTCGCGTGTCTCCACAAGTCGGACGTCTGCATCGGCAAGGACGACCGTAGCCGTCGGTTCCAGCCAGTCTCTGATCCGGGCCCATCTCCACCCGGTCTCGTTGTCCCGTAAGTCTCGGATGGTGCCCTTGGGGAGGGCACTCGTGGTAGGCTAAAGGACGGCGTTACCAAGCCAGCGTTCGTGGCGCAGAGACGAGCTGCCATTACCAAGCTGCAGGCGAATTAAGGGTTCTGCGAGGGATCTACCGTGTAGGATACGGCGCCAGGAAGCGAACGATCGATTATTGGCGACGGCCGTCGCGGGGGGAGAATGGCGGAAGTATCTGGCCTTCATGAATCTGGTCCAAAAGGAGTTCATTGATCGGACATTCCACCAAAGCTTCATGGAGCAGTCGTCCATGATGTGCACAAGTCCAGAGAATCCCAGGCCTCTCTCTTCGTTTGGTTTGGCCATCGAGTCCCAGCTTGTCCAATGGTGCTTGTCCTTGCCATCGAGATTCCCCCAAAAAAAGTTCGCAAAGAAGGATTCTAACGCAAAATGAACCTTCTTTTGGGGGAGCAAGCGGCCAAGGTATAGATGGGGATAGAGGCTAGGACATGCTTAATAATGATCATCTTGCCGCCCGGAGATTGGGTCACATTGTGCCATCCCGCGATCTTGTTTTTTATTTTTTTTACTAGGCCCGCGAAGACACGAATTAGACTTCCTGTACACCAGCGGACACCCAAGATAGGAGAACGACGGGTAGGCGGTGGCTAAGGAGGACAGGTTGGTGAGGGTAGTCGAGTGGCTCCTATCTGCATTATGATGGGTATAGATGACACTTTTGTCTGAGTAAAGTTTTTGGCCAGACCATCTGGTGTATTTGTCAAGCGTGCTGCAGACTACCTCCACCGATCCGATGTCGCCAGAAGAGAAGATTTGGATGTCGTCGACGCAGGCTAGATGAGTGATCAAGGGACATCCAGTGCTGGTATGAAAGTGGTAGAATCTTGGGGTGTTAGCCATGCTGTTGAGGTTTTTGCTGAGCGTATTGGCTGCAATGATGAAGATGGTGGAGGATAATGGGTCTTCCTGCCGTAGCCTACGGCTGGATTTGAAGAAACCATCGACTTGACCGTTAATGGATGTGGAGAACCATGAGTTGCTATAGGATCTGAAAATGATGTCCATCCACTTCTCTGAGAACCCGAAAGCCCTGAAAAACTAGATCTTGAATTGTCAGTCAAGGCGGTCATAATCTTTTTCTATGTCTAACTTGATGGCTACATTCTTTCTGGTCGAGAACTTCATGCAGGTGATCATCTCCTGGATGTTGACTGTGATGTTTCGCCCCGAAACGAAGCCGCTTTATTCCATAGAGATAATTTTGGAAAGAAGCATGGATATACGGGTTATAATAATCTTGGAGATAATTTTGTTGGTGATGGTGCATAAGTTGATTGGTCTGAAGTCTTTGAAGGTCTTCGGGTTATCTTTTTTAGGGATTAGGATGAGGTTGGCGCAGAAAATGGATTTCGGGTAGGTAGCGCCAAGGAAGAAAGCCACCGTAGCTTCGTGAAGGTCAGGTTCGATGATGTCCCAGCAAGATCGAAAGAAAATAGCGGAGAAGCCATCAGGCCCGGTATCACAACCCGCACCCTAGAGTAAGGGCACGAGACGTGGGTACGTCCAGCCTACACCGCAATATCGGCGGTAGAACGCTGTCTTAAGTTAATGCATCTAACAGTATAAGGCTAAACAGTTTATACTCTCCGAATGGGAATGACATAGCAGAATGTAAACTCAATCACAACTAAGGAAGAAGAAGTATGATATGATATAAAACTCAAAATGAAATACAGAAGATCAGAAGAGTCTAAGTGTCTAAGATAACTACTCAGCAAACATCCAGAAATACAAAGTCTCAACTACAGAGTATGAAAGAATATATACAATCCAGATCCCAAATGACAGAAATAGTAAAACCTAGACTAGGGAGCCTCAGTCTCTATAGCTAATGGATCCGACTGGAAATTCGGATCACTGGTGTCATCTAGAGCTGCCCCGTAGAAGGTATCCACACAGGCCTCCTCCTCGTCCTCCGTAATATTTTCAACAGGTCCAGTGAGGACAGGAACGAGCACAATACATCTCAACAGATCATAGCAGGTTAGAAATATAAGCATACAGTAGAGTAAGATACAGGAAACTGAAAGAAAGTACAGAATGTAAACAGAGAAAGAATTGTAATAGAAATATCTACTATAAATAGAGAACTAACAGTGGCTAGTGAGTCAGAGTACAATATATACATGTGAATGGCATAGGAGATTCTGGGAACTGCACTATGGAGTGATTCTGGGAACTACACTACTTGGATATTATTTACATGTCTACTTCTACTCTCCTGTACCCCAATCAATACACAAGGATCCAGCCAGGTTATGTTACGATCCATGCAATAGCCCACAAGGGGTGATACATGTTAGGCCCATAAATGGGTGATTCTAGGAATACCCATAAATGGGTGATTCAAGGAAAACTATGTCATCATGAAAGTACATGTCATAAGTGATCAATGAACCATGAAGCATAGTGATACACAATGTAAGTGAAATGCACAGAACATGTAGTATCCGATGCTCCCTGAGGGGATAACATCTCAAGAAAGGATCCATATAGTACTAATCCGTGTTACCAACGTGACAGCATCAAGTAAAGTAATCTAAAGCAGGAAAATAATTCTAACATGATATAAAATGATCAGAGAATGTACTCGCCTGCTATCTGAGTGTCCGGATGAAATGTACTGTCCGAGGAGAGGTGTCTGGCTCCTAATCAGAACAGCACAAGTCACAACAAGTCTAAAATGATAACAAAATGCAATTCAATGCATCCTAAATAAATCTAGGTCAATCTAGGTCTAACAAGTCTAAATTAGGTCAAACATGTTATTCTAGGTCTAAACAAGCCCACAAGACCATACAAGCCTAAACCAAACCTATCAAGTCTATACTAGTCTAATCAAGGCTAAACTAGCCTATACTAGTCTATCTATGCTATACTAGGTCCTATCAATATAATGTTAAACCTACGTCGCAACCAACCTATGTTCTATGCATCTAGGCCTATACTTGGAATCCATACTTGGCTATATGCCAAACACATATAATACATATATACATTATTATACATAAAGGCATCATCACATATATATGTATATAGGCTACCTACATTATATATATATTAACAATATATATACATTACATATATGCATAGAGAGAGAGGTAGGAAGACTAATAAGTGTGTATGTGAGTGAGGTGCACAGAACAATGAGTGTGTGGAGAGCATGAGTGAAATGGAGTGTCAAAATAGTAAAGGGTAAACAGTGTTCAGTTATATGTAGGTGTGTGTGAATATACATGTGTGACAGATGTTAGCTGTGTATATATATATATATATATATATATATATATATATACATTCATGTGTATATAGAGAGAGGGAAAGGTAATGTGTGTGTGTACAATGTGTTAACAGTTAAGAGTGTGTGTGTATACAAGTGAGTGAATGCCAATAGGAATAGTGGCCTGGCAATGTATAACCTGGGAATAGGAAAATGAATGGAAAATCAGTGAGTAGTAAACCCAGTCTCACATGACAGTTCTCAGGAATTAATCTCAGGTTTAAGAGTTCAACCAATAACAGTTATACATATACCAATTTTGAAATCAAAATTCAACCAATTCACCCCAAAATTGACATACAAGTAGAACACATATAGGAGAACTATTTTAGAATGTAAACATGCAATTAGGAGTATTACATTGGATTAAAATAGATGCCAAATCTCGTTTTAGAAATCTAGAATTAACTGATATAGGGACTGATACTTAGGTTTCAGAAAATTCCAGGTAAATGAGAAATTGTGTATGAAAACGAACTAAAGTGTCAAAATATTCGTTGGTAAACAAGGAGTGGGGTGTGAACATGTCATTCAGTGTCAATGTGTCCTACCACGAGGACACAGACGTGTCCAAATGAAGGAAACCCAATCAGCACAACACAGACACACACTAAACAACACAGTGTCGTGCACGTGTTCACCTCACTCGTGGACACGATACGACACAAACTAGGACTCGTGATCGTGCATTGGGGTACGCCTAGGATAGGGCTAGGGACCTAGCACCCAGAATCGCACCCACGTGTCGTCGTGTCCGACTTATTAAGCCGTATCAGAACTCAAAATACAAACGTGCGCGTGTAGTACAAAATCAGTGCATGAGCTCGTGCTCGCTCGACACAACACGAGGACATATGAGACTTGGAGAGGGCCTTGTTAGACACTGCCCCCACCCACGGGTCAAGTGGTTCGTGTTGAGTCGTCGTGTCCGTGGAGAAATTCACCCCGAGTAGCAGGACAGTGCGTGCGGTGTCAGAACAACGTGTTCGTGTCCAGATCCCGACACGACACGACACTAAATTAAGCTCAGTCAACCAGATTTCGATAAGCAACCACAAAACCTAATTTCCTTTTCAAAAGTTTTCCTAAAATCAGATCGAAATCCCCTTTGGGGTATTTCATCGAACACCTAGGTATCCAGTCGGATACGTGTCCGATACGGACACGAAATGAATCCACCTTGACACGAAACCAAGTCCTACAGCTAGGGGACTCCTAGGGCTTTCCAAATATGCAAAGAAATCAGGGAAACTATAGGTTTAGGGATCATTTACCTATTGATGAGCTTTTCAAGAAAAATCTCTTTCTAGAACTTTTTCCTTTGATAGAAAACTCTACCAAATTGCTCTCCCACTGAAATTTCCTTCCATGGACAGAAAGCATAGATGAATTAGAACCTAACACAACTTGTTTGGATTAAAAAGGAATTAAAATGGATTTTCTAGGAATTATTGAAGTTGGGGATTTACCTCCTTTTCCAAATGTGAACTTTCTAAAGGAGGCTAACCTAATGGAAGAGACTACCTATAGGAGGGAAATCCCTAGGTGGGTTGGCCGGCCATAGGTAGTTATGGTTACGGTTTCATAGTGTTGGGCTTTGGGCTCCTAAGGGCCAAGTTAGTTAATCATGACTTGTAAAGTCATAAGCCATGGATTAATTCCTAAGTCACAACCATGCACCTATTCTAACTTGAATCTAAAAGACCAAACATGGGTTAAATTAAGTTAGGCTAGGGTCACATGATCTACCCAAGTCACTATAACTAGGGTTAGCTTCTAGGGTAGGCTCCATATTCAACACTAGTCAAAGTCTAGAATATCACTCAAATAAATTATACTAAAAATCACATAAATTCTAATAAATCTCAATAATTCACAATAATTCCAAATAAATCCCAAAAATCAAAAATGACCAAAATACCCTCATACTAGAAATGTGGTAGTGACAAATCTACCTTCCTTAAAAGAATTTCGTCCTCGAAATTGAAAGGCGAAATACAACGGATGAGAAGGATAGAAAGTATACCTCACGGTCCAAAAAGATATGGGTATCGCTCGCGCTTCTCAACCTCCCGCTCCTAGGTAGACTCTCCTGGAGAATGATGCCTCCATGCGATGCGAACCAAAGGCATCACCTAGTTCCTCAATACCTTCTCCCGTCGATCCAGAATCTCCACTGGCTGCTCTGGATAGCTGAGAGAAGGCCCAACCTCATTCTCTGAATGATCGAGCACATGGCTAGGGTCAGCCACGTACCGTCTCAACTGTGATACATAGAATACGTTATGGACCCCCACTAGTGTAGGTGGCAAGTCTAGCCTGTAAGCTACGTCGTCGACTCTTCTGCTGATAACGAAAGGGCCGATGAAGCGCGGGCTAAGCTTTCCACCTCCACCAAAACGTATCATACCACGAGTCAGAGATATCCACAGAAAAACCATATCTCCAACCTAATCACAAGCAAGGTCTCAAATTAACTACGATAAACAAACATGATCAATCAAAACACAAACAATCAACCCTAAATCTAATCCTACTCTAATCTGTACCTCAAACTCCAACAGCCTCCGGTGGCTATCGGCCCAGTACCGATGTCTGTCCTACGCCACGCGAAGTCTGTTCCTGATGAGCTTCACCTTCTCGGCTGCATCAACAACCATCTCTGGTCCCAGTAAAGCTCGCTCACCAACATCATCCCAAGATAAGGGTGTACGACACCTACGCCCGTACAGAGCCTCGAAAGGTGACATCTCAATGCTGGCCTAAAAACTGTTGTTGTAAGCAAACTCCACCAAATATAGATGATCCTTCCAGGAACCTCGAAAGTCCAAGACGTACGTCCGCAGCATATCCTCAAGTGTCTGAATAGTCCTCTCTGACTGTCCGTCCGTCTGGGGGTGGTATGCGGTACTAAACTTGAGCTGAGTTCCCAAGCTAGTCTGCAGACTCCTCCAGAAATGGGAAGTAAAGCGACTATCCTGATCCGAGACGATGCTGACCAGAACCCCATAAATTCTGACTATCTGTCGTATGTACATCTCCGCAAGCCTCTCTGTAGACGTACCCACCTTGAATGGCAAGAAATGGGCCGATTTGGTCAAACTGTCAATGATGACCCAAATTACATCTTTTCCTCTTGGTGTACGCGGCAATCCAGATACGAAATCCATAGTGATATACTCCCACTTCCACTCGGGAATGGGCAATGGCTGCAACAATCTACCGGGCCTCTGCCTCTCTGCCATGATCTGCTGACAGAACAAGCTCCTAGCTACGAAGCGAGCTACCTCCCGCTTCATCTCGGACCACCAAACATGCTCCTTCAGATCTCGGTACATCTTGTTGGCACCAGGGTGTACAGAGTACTGACATCTATGGGCCTCCTGCAAAACCTGCTCCCTGAGATCTCCACTGGACACACATAAACTGGAACCGTTCCGCAAGGCACCATCCTCTGCAAGAAAAAACTCGCCATCCAGCAATCCTGCTCGAACCTGCTCTCGGAGACACCGCAGAGTAATGTCCTCAAACTGCATCGACTTGATCCTCTCCACCAAGTCTGACTAAATCTGTATGCCCAACATCTGCATCTGCACTCCGAGCACAATCACCTCAATCTCCAGGCTCTCTAAATCAGCAAGCAAATGACGGTCCATAGTCAAACACATGGCTGTCGGATACCTACTCAAGGCATAGGCAACCACGTTGGCCTTCCCTGGGTGATATTGAACTAGGATGTCAAAGTCCTTCATCAACTCTAGCCATCTACGCTGTCTCATGTTCAGCTCCTTCTGAGTGAACACATACTTTAAGCTCTTGTGATCTGTAAAAATCTCTACTCACTCTCCATACATATAGTGCTTCCATAACTTCAGAGCAAAAATCACTGCTGCCAGCTCTAGGTGTAACACCCAATTTTCCAGAAGAGGGTAATTTTGAAATTTTGTAATTATAATTATTACTAAGGATATTTATTTCATATTATGATTTTTAGTGATTTTTAATCATTTTTTTAACTATTTAAATTCATGACTTGTGATTTTTGGTATTTTGCTAGTGAACAGTAGAGACTGCCTACCCTAGAGCCTAGCAATGTGATTAGGGTATTTTTGAAATTTTTAGGATCATTTAAATTTATTATAATTTATTTGAATTTATGGGAATTTTTAGGAATTATTTTAGAATTGTTTGGACTAGGTTGACTTTGACTAGTTTGACCCTTGTAGACCAACCTAGAAGCTAACCCTAGTTAGTATGGACTTGGTTAGGTTATATGACTCTAGTCTAACCTAAGCTAATCTTTGGGTTGGTCATTAGACTCTATTTAGCATTAGGTTTTAGAAAGTCATAAGTCATGGCTTATGATTTAGAGCCTTTGGTTAATCATTTAACTCAAAGCCTTGTAGTTTGGCCCAAAGCCCAAGAAAAATTCCAAAACCCTAAGCCCTAGACTAAGTGGCCAGCCACCATATCATCATTAGGAACATCACCCTATTTATACTCTCCTAAATTTTAGGGTTGCCTCTTTTTAGGAAAGCTCAAGTTAGAGAACAAGGTTTGTTTCCTATTTCAATTAATCCCTAGAACTCCATTCCTCTTCTTTTTTCATTCTAATCTCTTCTAATAGGTTCTAATACCCCTATTCTTGCTGTCATTAATGTTCTATTTCAGTTTGATGTGATTTGAGTGGATTGGGACATCAAGAGAAGAGCCATTGAATAGGGGTTTTTCTTAAAAGTTCAACAATAGGTAACTCCTCTATTTCTCCATAAAATTTTGATTTGTTTTCATATTTAGGGAACCCTAGGAATCCCCTAAGTGTCAGTATTGGTTTCGTGTCGGATTGCATAAGTTTCGTGTCCTATTTGGACACGTATCAGTGTCCCTAGAAATGTGTTTGTGAAAATGCCATAAAGAAACTATTTGTGTTATTTTCGAAATCTATTTGTATAGGAAATTAGTTTTCGAGGTTGCTTATGCATTTCTGTTGGACTGGGGGTGTCTTTGTGTCGTGTCGAGTCGGATTCAACACGTGCACACGCGGGTGCACGCGCGCATGCAGGCTGTGCACGCTGTCCTGCCACTCGGGGGCCTTAGCTCCTTGCACACAATACTAGGACACGCCAAATTTGGCATGGACACGGGGGCAGTGTCTGTGCACACTCCCCCAAAATTTCATAGCATCACATTTTGTGTCGGACACGTTATGGGGCCCGCACTGGGTTCACAGTGCACGTGATTTTTAGACACTGATACGGGCTTCGTGTCACTCACTGACACGACTTGGACACGGGTTAGCTAGCCTATTGGGTAGCCCTATAGGTGGTCTACCTAGGTTGGTGTGCACGAGTCCTAGGTTGGACTGTGTCGTGTGCATGACACGCGTGCACACGTGTACGACGCAGTGCACTGAACAGCGCCAGTTTTGTACTGTTTGGACTTTTACTCGATTGGACACGTTTGTGTCCACTTTGGTGGACACAAACAAATTGTATGACATGTGTACAATGTGTATTCACATTACCACCCTTTTATTTTGAATTTTAATATGTTTTTATTAGGTTTTCAGCAATTTACCAAATTTCTGATACTAGGTATCATTTTTTCCTAAAATTCCAGTTTTTTGGGGGAAATCAAAATTGGGCACTATTTTAACCCATTTAATACTGTTAACATGTTTGGTTTAAGACCTTAATACCATTCCCCTATATGTTATCTTGTTATGTGCCAAATTTTGTGTTGTTTGGTGATGTTTGGAATTCGATTTGGGTGATGGGAAGGTAGGACTGAAACTGGGTATTCAGTCTTCTATTTCCAGATTTTTTTTTCCAGTTTTTAGAAATGGACTTTGCCACCATTTCAAACCCATTTAATGCTGTTGACATATTAGTTTTAGTTCCTAATTTGTTTCTCCTATATATAATCTATCTATGTGCCAATTTAGGATTGAATTGGGACTATTTTGGGGTTCAAAAACTGAGAATGAAGTAGTGGGTGTAAAACTGAAACTTTGAACTGTTGTGTACTGTTTTGGGGGCCTTGTTTTGGCTTGGTTGAGTGTTGGCTGAACTGGAAATTGATTTCCATCCTTTTTTTCACTGATTTTTAATCTTTCTTACATGTTACACTATCACACAACTTCCTCACTAACATTACACACACACATTGCTCTCTAGTATTCACTCACTGCTCATACATGTTTTACTCATCACACACGCTTTCATTCATGACTAACACACATGTATACCACTCACTGAACATAGGTTTATCACAAATCCCTCACACACTCTTGTGATATCTCACACACACATGCCTAAGTCTATGACACACATACACATATGCACACGTACTTGAGTGCCCCCTCTCTATGCATTTGTATATTTTTATGTATTAACATATATGGTGGTATGGTATACACATATAGCCTATAGGTTTATATATTATAGTTATATTATATAACACATGTGTGTGTATCAATATATATATATATATATATATATATATATATATATATATATATATATATATATATATATATATATTGTCCTAGTATGTATGTACCTAATATAGATACTTGCAATGGGTTCCTTTCCTTCACTTTCCCTGTACACCCTCATTACACACACATTTTTCCCTTAACACATAGTCACACACACACACTATATTACCTTCCTGACACTGTGCACTCACTGTTTCACTCAACTGTCACACACACTGTTGCACTCTCTCCTCTCACACACACACAAGCTTAACACACACACATGCCCTTTCTCTCTATATATGTATGTGGATATATATAGATAATTGTAGAGTAAAGATACATGTTACATATATCATAAATAGTCTACTCCTAAATGTAAATAGATGTAACCTTGTTAACTTGTGCCATATTCTAAGATAATCTATAGCTAGTGTTTGATTTTCCCTTGTTGTGCACCTCCATGTTCACACACACATAGATAAACCTGTAACCCTTTCTCTCTCATTATATAATGTTGATAAATAACATATATGAATGTGCTTTGATGTGTGGCTTGTATTTGGCTTGTGTAGCCTTGTGATTGGTGTGTGATTGCTAGACTAGGCTTGGTTAGGCCTAGTGAGACTTATTAGATTTGTTGGATTAGGACTTGACCTAGTTGACCTAGTTTGACTAGTCTAGTTGACTGAAGTTGACCAAGTGTTGACTTTAGTCTAGTTTGACCTAGACAGCATGCAGATGCATTATACATTTCATATATCACCTTCTGTATACATCTTGACTTGTGTTGCTCTAACTAAGAGTCAGGTTTCTCATCTCGGACAGTACATTTACTTCAGACATTCAGATATAAGGCGAGTATATTCTCTGATTATTTTATATCATGCTTAGAATTATTTCCTGTATTAAATTACTTTACTTGATACTGTCACATTGGTCACACGGATTAGTACAATATGGATCCCTCTCTGAGATGTTATCCCTTCAGGGAGCATCGGGTACTCTATGTTATGTGCGTTTCACTTACATAGCGTATCATATGCTTCTTTGATTCTTTGATCACTTGTGACATACACCCATATGATCACAGAGACTTCTCTGAATCCTTTTCCCATTTATGGGACTACTATGTATCACCCTTTGGGGGCATATCACCCTTTGGGGGCTTATCACCTTTCGGAGGCTTATCACCCTTTGGGGGCATATCACCCTTTGGGGGCTTATCACCCTTTGGGGGAATATCACCCTTTGGGGGCTTATCACCTTTCGGAGGCTTACCACCCTTCGGGGGCTGTTACATAGAATCATAACATAACCTGGTTGGATCCTTATGTATTAGTTGGAGGCACGGGGGAGTATAAATAGCCATGTGAACAATTCCAAAGTAGAATAGCCATGTACGCCTCTTTAGTATAGCCATGTACAAATCAAGCCGTTCACATGTCGACTTTGTGCTCTAAATCACTAGTCACTGGTAGCTCTCTACTTATAGTAGATATTTTTATTACAGTTCTCTCTCTGTTTACATACTGCATTTCCTTCAGTATCTATATCTTACTTTACTGCATGATTATATTTTCTAACCTGCTATGAACTGTTGAGATGTATTGTGCTCGCTCCCGTCCTGACTGGACCTGTTGAAAATTTTACAGAGGATGATGAGGAACCCTGTACCCCTTACTTTGGAGCTTGCCTAGATGACACTCGCGACCTGGACCCCTGGGGAGGTTCAGGCAGCTGCTGAGGATGATACCTTGCTTATTATAGATAGCTTAGATTGTTTGCTTTTCATGTTTAGTTGTTGTCCTGGATTCCAGAGTTGTATATATTTTAGAGGTGTTGAGACTTTGTTATTTCTTTCTGCTGTACCTCAGTTAAGGATTTCTTATCTATTTCCATCATGCTACATTCTACCTTAGATTGTGATTGAGTTATACCTCTGTGTTGGCCTCCTTATGGAGAGTATTCATATTATGTTAGTTATAGTTCATGACCTAGAACAGCGTTCTACCGTCGACACTGCGGCGTAGGCTGGGCGTTGTCACGTTCTCGTACCCTCACAAGTGGGTGCGGGTTATGACACATTTTTAGTGGTGGCCTATACAGGTCGAGTTTATGTAGTGGTATTCGAACTAGAGTATCACTACAGCCTGTAGTAGGATTAGGATATTTTTGGGGTGCTCAATCACATTAGGAAAAAACTCTTAATCAGATTCCTTTTATCCAATTGCTGCTTATTGATTTCCTTTGAATATAAACTATCCTCCCTTGATTTTTCACTTCATTCTCAGTAATTGCTTCTTGTTTTGATATGTCTTCATGATGGTTATGAAGACACGATCTCATCGCTTCGGTTCGGGGGATACTATTGAGAGGCTGGCCACCTCTCGTCCTGTTCATCAGGGCCTCGAGACTGCAGCTCCTGTTGTACCGACTCAGGTTGGCGTTTCTGCTACATTGGAGGTATACCTCTATCTGTACAGAGACTTTCTCCCGTCATTTCCGATTTCTCTCAGCAGCGGTGAATCATGCAACATCAGCAGCAGACCAAGGAAAACTAGCAGGGCGAGCTATCGTCAGGACAGTCAAGGATGCACAGACCATCAGAGATCTTGCTGCAAGCTCCGTTCTTCTCAATTCCATTTTTTTAATTGTCTTTATAACTCCCTCGAAATCCTATTCCATCTGTTCCTTGCTGATTGATTAAGTTTGTCATGTTGGTCTTTTGTTATGTTATTTTTCTTCAAAATTATATAGGCTAGGTCACCTAAATCATGGGATCTAGAATCTTCGATAGTCGTGTTAGTTGGCATAGTGAGGACATGTAGTCAGATTTCGGATGTATTTCTTGGGTATGGGAATTTAAGGTTTTCGCCGTCGCATGCGAAAATGCGAAAATTTTAAATACCATGAACCTAGAGGTACGTACCTTAGTCAAGGACTCTGTGATTATCGTAGCCTTGCTCACTAGCATGATGAAGACACTAGACAAAATATTTTTGGGCAGACGCATATGATTAGCAGATTGTATCATGAGAAGGTTTTAAACATCATACCCTTCTGTTGTTGTAAATGACTTAGGAGTAGGGATATTTAGTTTGTAGAGCTTTTTCATAGGTAGTTCCTTCATAGTGTAATGATACAGTGACTTGTAGAGTGTCTGTACCCTAGAGGTGATAGTTAGCATTGGTGCTAGAATAGTAACCCATTGCAGATAATTCTCCTGTTATCTATAATACCAACCAGTTTACACATATAGGATGTTAGTATGCCATACAACTTTGATGATTATTTATTATTTTCCTTTATCCTTCCAGTGAGGCACCCAGTGACCAGAGCCTAACCTTGAGTATAAGTTATAGTTCACCTAAGACTAAGAGGTCTCTATATATAGATGATATACTTAGGATATATGTGATGGGTTGTTGTTCTTGAGTACATATATACGTAGTATTTGGGATTGGTGTGCTTAGCTTGTGGGTAATTAGTTATGGGTGACTTGATAGGATTTGGAAGTTAAGAGCTAGTCTATTATAGAGATTTCTTTGATAATCCCTAGTTGCCAACACTAGGTAGCTAGCATAGATAAATCCTAAGAAGTTGACCAGCTGATGACCAAGTACTAGGGTGTTGAGAAAATTGACTAGTGATTGACCTTTGACTATGTTTGACCTAGAAGGGGTGCGATCATCTTAATTTTGAGGACAAAATTTTTATAAGGTGGGTAGGATTGTAACACCCAGTTTTCCAGAAGAGGGTAATTTTGAAATTTTGTAATTATAATTATTATTATGGATATTTATTTCATATTATAATTTTTAGTGATTTTTAATCATTTTTTTAACTATTTAAATTTATGACTTATAATTTTTGGTATTTTGCTAGTGAACAGTAGAGACTGCCTATCCTAGAGCCTAGCCATGTGATTAGGGTATTTTTGACATTTTTAGGATCATTTAAATTTTTTAGAATTTATTTGAATTTACGGGCATTTTTAGGAATTATTTTAGAATTGTTTGGACTAGGTTGACTTTGACTAGTTTGACCCTTGTAGACCAACCTAGAAGCTAACCCTAGTTAGTATGGACTTGGTTAGGTTATATGACTCTAGTCTAACCTAAGCTAATCTTTGGGTTGGTCATTAGACTCTAGTTAGCATTAGGTTTTAGAAAGTCATAAGTCATGGCTTATGATTTAGAGCCCTTGGTTAATCATTTAACTCAAAGCCTTATAGTTTGGCCCAAAGCCCAAGACAAATTCCAAAACCCTAAGCCCTAGACTAAGTGGCCGGCCACCATATCATCATTGGGAACATCACCCTATTTATACTCTCATAAATTTTAGGGTTGCCTCTTTTTAGGAAAGCTCAAGTTAGAGAACAAGGTTTGTTTCCTATTTCAATTAATCCCTAGAACTCCATTCCTCTTCCTTTATCATTCTAATGTCTTCCAATAGGTTCTAATACCCCTATTTTTCTGTCATTAATGTTCCATTTCATTTTGATGTGATTTGAGTGGATTGGGACATCAAGAGAAGAGCCATTAAATAGGGATTTTTCTTGAAAGTTCAATAATAGGTAACTCCTCCATTTCTCCATGAAATTTCGATTTGTTTTCATATTTAGGGAACCCTAGGAGTCCCCTAAGTGTCAGCATTGGTTTCGTATCAGATTGTATCAGTTTCGTGTCCTATTTGGACACGTATCAGTGTCCCTAGGAATGTGTTTGTGAAAATGCCACGAAGAACTATTTGTGTTATTTTCGAAATCTATTTGAATAGGAAATTAGTTTTTGAGGTTGCTTGTGCATTTTTGTTGGACTGGGGGTGTCTTTGTGTCGTGTCGAGTCGGATTCGACACGTGCACACGCGGGTGCACGCTGTCCTGCCACTCGGGGGCCTTAGCTCCTTGTACACAGCACTAGGACACGCCAAATTTGGCATGGACACGAGGGCAGTGTCTGCGCACACTCCCCCAAAATTTTATAGCATCACGTTTTGTGTCGGACACGTTATGGGGCCCGTACTGGGTTCACACTGACACAGTGCACGTGATTTTTAGACACTGATACGGGCTTCGTGTCACTCACTGACACGACTTGGACACGGGTTAGCTAGCCTATTGTGTAGCCCTATAGGTGGTCTACCTAGGTTGGTGTGCACGAGTCCTAGGTTGGACTGTGTCGTGTGCACGACACGCGTGCACACGTGTACGACGCAGTGCACTGAACAGCGCCAGTTTTGCACTGTTTGGACTTTTACTCGATTGGACACGTTTGTGTCCACTTTGGTGGACACAAAGAAATTGTATGACACGTGTACAATGTGTATTCACATTACCACCCTTTTATTTTGAATTTTAATATGTTTTCATTAGGTTTTCAGCAATTTACCAAATTTCTGAAACTAGGTATCATTTTTTCCTGAAATTCCAATTTTTTTTGGGGAAATCGAAATTGGGCACTGTTTTAACCCATTTAATACTGTTAACATGTTTGGTTTAAGACCCTAATACCATTCCCCTATATGTTATCTTGCTATGTGCCAAATTTTGTGTTGTTTGGTGATGTTTGGAATTCGATTTGGGTGATGGGAAGGTAGGACTGAAACTGGGTATTCAGTCTTCTATTTCCAGATTTTTTCCAGTTTTTAGAAATGGACTTTGCCACCATTTCAAACATATTTAATGCTGTTGACATATTAGTTTTAGTTCCAAATTTGTTTCTCCTATATATAATCTATCTATGTGCCAATTTAGGATTGAATTGGGACTGTTTTGGGGTTCAAAAACTGAGAATGAAGTAGTGGGTGTAAAACTGAAACTTTGAACTGTTGTGTACTGTTTTGGGGGCCTTGTTTTGGCCTGGTTGAGTGTTGGCTGAACTGGAAATTGATATCCATCCTTTTCTTCACTGATTTTTAATCTTTCTTACATGTTACACTATCACACAACTTCCTCACTAACATTACACACACACATTGCTCTCTAGTATTCACTCACTGCTCATACATGTTTCACTCATCACACACACTTTCATTCATGACTAACACACATGTACAGCACTCACTGAACACAGGTTTATCACTAATCCCTCACACACTCTTGTGATATCTCACACACACATGCCTAAGTCTATAACACACATACACATATGCACACGTACTTGAATGCCCCCTCTCTATGCATTTGTATATTTTTATGTATTAATATATATGGTGGTATGGTATACACATATAGCCTATAGGTTTATATATTATAGTTATATTATATAACACATGTGTGTGTATCAATATATATATATATATATAAATATATATATATATATAAAAAAAATATATATATATATATATAAAATATATATATAAAATATATATATATATATATATATATATATATATATATATATATTGTCCTAGTATGTATGTACCTAATATAGATACTTGCAATGGGTTCCTTTCCTTCACTTTTCCTGTACACCCTCACTACACACACATTTTTCCCTTAACACATAGTCACACACACACTATATTACCTTCCTGACACTGTGCACTCACTGTTTCACTCAACTGTCACACACACTGTTGCACTCTCTCCTCTCACACACACACAAGCTTAACACACACACATGCCCTTTCTCTCTATATATGTATGTGGATATATATAGATAATTGTAGAGTAAAGATACATGTAACATATATCATAAATAGTCTACTCCTAAATGTAAATAGATGTAACCTTGTTAACTTATGCCATATTCTAAGATAATCTATAGCTAGTGTTTGATTTTCCCTTGTTGTGCACCTCCATGTTCACACACATATAGATAAACCTGCAACCCTTTCTCTCTCATTATACAATGTTGATAAATAACATATATGAATGTGCCTTGATGTGTGGCTTGTGTTTGGCTTGTATAGCCTTGTGATTGGTGTGTGATTGCTAGACTAGGCTTGGTTAGGCCTAGTGAGACTTATTAGACTTGTTGGGCTAGGACTTGACCTAGTTGACCTAGTTTGACTAGTCTAGTTGACTGGAGTTGACCAAGTGTTGACTTTAGTCTAGTTTGACCTAGACATCATGCAGATGCATTGTACATTTCATATATCACCCTCTGTATACATCTTGACTTGTGTTGCTCTAACTAGGAGTCAGGTTTCTCATCTCGGACAGTACATTTATTTCAGACATTCAGATACGAGGCGAGTACATTATCTGATCATTTCATATCCTGCTTAGAATTATTTTCTGTATTAAATTACTTTACTTGATACTGTCACGTTGGTCACACGGATTAGTACAATATGGATCCCTCCCTGAGATGTTATCCCTTCAGGGAGCATCGGGTACTCTATGTCCTGTGCGTTTCACTTACATAGCGTATCATATGCTTCTTTGATTCTTTGATCACTTGTGACATATACCCGTATGATCACAGAGTCTTCTCTGAATCCTTATCCCATTTATGGGACTACTATGTATCACCCTTTGGGGGCATATCACCTTTTGGGGGCTTATCACCTTTCGGAGGCTTATCACCCTTTGGGGGCATATCATCCTTTGGGGGCTTATCACCCTTTGGGGGCTTATCACCCTTCGAGGGCTGTTACATAGAGTCATAACATAACCTGGTTGGATCCTTGTGTATTAGTTGGGGGTACGGGGGAGTATAAATAGTCATGTGAACAATTCCAAAGTAGAATAGCCATGTACGCCTCTTTAGTATAGCCATGTACAAATCAAGCCGTTCACATGTCGACTTTGTGCTCTAAATCACTAGTCACTGGTAGCTCTCTACTTATAGTAGATATTTCTATTACAGTTCTTTCTCAGTTTATATACTGTATTTCTTTCAGTATCTATATCTTACTTTACTGCATGATTATATTTTCTAACCTGCTATGAACTGTTGAGATGTATTGTGCTCGCTCCCGTCCTAACTGGACCTATTAAAAATTTTACAGAGGATGATGAGGAACCCTGCACCCCTTACGTTGGAGCTTGCCTAGATGACACTCGCGACCTGGACCCCTGGGGAGGTTCAGGCAGCTGCTGAGGATGACACCTTGCTTACTATAGATAGCTTAGATTGTTTCCTTGTCATGTTTAGTTGTTGTCCTGGATTCCAGAGTTGTATATATTTTAGAGGTGTTGAGACTTTGTTATTTCTTTCTGCTGTACCTCAGTTGAGGATTTCTTATCTATTTCCATCATGCTACATTCTACCTTAGATTGTGATTGAGTTATACCTCTGTGTTGGCCTCCTTATGGAGAGTATTCATAT
The DNA here is from genome assembly GCA_029216955.1 of Iris pallida. Lineage (NCBI taxonomy): Eukaryota > Viridiplantae > Streptophyta > Magnoliopsida > Asparagales > Iridaceae > Iris > Iris pallida. The sequence continues at coordinate 3,338,388 of JANAVB010037415.1, read as the reverse complement.
TATGTTAGTTATAGTTCATGACCTAGAACAACATTCTACCGTCGATACTGCGGCGTAGGCTGGGCGTTGTCATATTCTCGTACCCTCACAAGTGGGTGCAGGTCGTGACACCAGGTCATGGGTAGGGTAGTTCTTCTCATGGGGACGTAGCTGCCTGGAAGCATAGGCAATCACCTTCCCGTGCTGCTGTAATACACAACCCAGCCCCTTTCCTGAAGCATCACTATAGATAGTGAATCCCCCTGATCTTGAAGGCAATGTCAGAATCGGAGCTGTCGCAAGCCGCTTCTTCAACTCATCAAAAGCTGCCAGACACACCTCTGACCAAACATACTCAGCATCCTTCCGGGTCAACCGAGTCAACGGCTCTGCAACCCGGGAGAAATGCTGTACAAATCCCCTATAATATCCTGCTAGCCCCAAGAAACTCCTGATCTCTGTCACTGAAGTCAGCGCTGTCCAAGCCTCAACTGCTACGATCTTCTTGGGGTCAACTGAGATCCCATCTCCAGTCACCACATGCCCCAAAAAGTTAACCCGGTCCAAGAAGAACTCACACTTGGAGAGCTTCCCATAAAGCTGCTCCTTCCTGAGAGTCTCCAGCACTATCCTCAGATGCTCCTCGTGCTCCTCCTCAGTCTTGGAATACACCAAGATGTCGTCAATGAACACCACCACAAACTGATCCAGGTACTGGTGGAACACCTTGTTCATTAGGTTCATAAACACTGCTGGTGCATTGGTCAGCCCAAAGGGCATAACCAAAAACTCAAACTGCCCGTACCGCGTCCTAAAAGCGGTCTTGGGAATATCCTCCCCCTTCACCTTCACCTGGTGATATCCTGACCTCAGATCAATCTTGGAAAACACCCGAGCTCCGCTCAACTAGTCAAAAAGATCATCGATTCACGACAGTGGGTATCTGTTCTTGATCGTAAGGTTGTTGAGTGCCCTGTAGTCAATACACATCCGTACTGACCCATCCTTCTTCGGCACAAATAATACTGGTGCACCCCATGGCGACGAACTCGAACGGATGAAGCCCTTGTCTTGCAACTCATCCACCTGCTTCTTCAGCTCCACCAACTCACTGTTGTTCACCCGATAGACATGCTGAGAGATGGGTTCCGCTCCTGGAATAAGGTCTATCGAGAACTCAATGTCTCTGTCTAGTGGCAATCCAGGCAACTCCTCTAGAAAAACATCCATATACTCTGTTATCAAGGGGTGTGGAATCGTCTGCTCCTCAACCGAGACTCCGTAGAAAACTTTGCTGATCTGCTCCGCCTGACGTCTGGAGTACTCAAACTTTGGCTCCCCCGGCACTCTGAACAAAAATCTACCCCCTCTGTAATCAATGCTGGCGTGGTGCCTGCTCAACCAATCCATACCGGGTACTATATCGTAGTTCGGCAATGGCATTACGAGCAGGCTCACCTCCAACTCATGGCCTCCCAAAACAACACTCCGACCCTTACAAACATCACTCACGAGGATAATGCCACCCCCGGTCGTGATCTTGTAAGTCCTAGGCAACGATTCAGCTATGATACCGTATCTAATCGCAAATGATACTGATACGAAACTATGCGAAGCACCAGAATCGAATAATATAAAAGCTGGACTGGAGTCGAGAAGAATCGAACCTGCGATCAGCTCTCCTATCATCTCTTCATCCTCACCGCTATGGTAAAAGCTCGCCCCTGTTGGCCTTCCCTGGCCTGCTGCTGATGCTGATCAAATCTCTGCTGCTGTGTCGGCAGGGCTGGTCCCCTCTGCTGGCCTGCTGGAGCCTTGGCTCCTCCTCCCTAAGCTGCTCGTCCCGTGGTCAAGGTACAATCCCTCATCTGATGGTCTGCTGAACCACATACTAGGCACTTGCCCAGTCTCTTCCTATACTCGTTCTACCCGTGCCCTGGCTTCTTGCAATAAGCACAGCTGGTGGCCTGCTGCCTCGGTGCCTGCTGCTGCACCCTCTGCTGCTGAAACTATTGCTGGTGCCTCTGCTGGAACGGCTGCGGCTGGAACTGCCTCGGCTGCTAGTGCTAAAAGTGAGGCCTCTTGGCCTGGCATCCGCTGCTGCTGTCCCCAACTGGGTCTCGCCCCCTCTTGAGCCTCAGCTCAAGATCATCCTCAGCCAATAAAGCTTCCGTCAAAATCTCCTCGAAAGTGGCATCCCTGTTGCCCTTGGTCAAGGACTTGACTTCCTTGACCAGACCCTTTTGGAACCTCGGGGCCTTCGCCGTCTCGCTCAAGCCCTCTACGAATTTGCCGAGGCGGCCGAACTCTCCAGCGTAGTCCTCTACTGACAGACTCCCCTGAACTAAGCACTCAAACTGTGACTCCAAGGCTCGGAGCGCTGAATCCGGAAAGAACTTCTTCTTGGAGAAGCCCTTGAACTCCTCCTAGGTCTGTCCAGCTACTCCCACCCTGGGGTCTGACAGATACCAGGTATGAGCAAGATCTCGCATCCAGCTAGCTGATGCCTCAATTTGGAGATCTGTCGGTATCCGGGCCAGACGGAAGATCTCCTCTATATGCTCGATCCACTCGTCAGCATATAAAATCACCTCTGTCCCCAGGAAGTCTCTGGGCTCATCTTCTGGAACTTCTCAATCCCAGGTGTCCTCGGCTGCTGGACTGCTGGTCTAGCTGCGACTGTCGTAAGGGCCAACTCTATGCTCCTGGCCTGCCGGGTCTGCTGCACCTCCATAAACTGCTGAAAGTAGGCGAACATCTGTGCCGCATCCACGTATCTTGTAGGCGGCGGCTGCTGGAAAGGCATCTCTGGGATGACTGGGTCCTGCCTCCGAGCTGGTGGAGGCATACCCCCTGCTGCTGCTGCTGAAGTCCCAATACGAGCATAGGTGGCAGAAGCTGCAGCCTTCTGACCCTGTTGAACTGGCTGAGAGGTAGCAGTCCCTTCTGCAGTATCCCCATGAATTGTACGCTGTAACCGCGTCTCCACCATCCTGAAGACAGACCAAACAAGGGTATCAATTGCTGAGAAGGAAGCGATATAACAAAGGCGTACAGTTAAAATTCAAAAGAATCAATTGACTGTAAGGATTTAGATGGCAAAAATAGAGATTTTCCTAATGTGATTGAGTACCTTGAAAACTAATATCCTATATCCAACTACAGGCTGTAGTGATACTCTGGTTCGAATACCACTATACATCTAGTCTAGACCTGCATGGGCCACCACTAAAAATGTGTCACGACCCGCACCCTAGAGTAAGGGCACGAGACGTGGGTACGTCCAGCCTACGCCGCAATGTCGGCGGTAGAACGTTGTCCTAGGTTAATGCATCTAACAGTATAAGGCTAAACAGTTTATACTCCCCGAATGGGTGTGACATAGCAGAATGTAAACTCAATCACAACTAAGGAAGAAGAAGTACGATATGATATAAAACTCAAAATAAAATACAGAAGATTAGAAGAGTCTAAGTATCTAAGATAACAACTCATCAAACATCCAGAAATACAAACTCTCAACTACAGAGTATGAAAGAATATATACAATCCAGATCCCAAATGACAAAAATAGTAAAACCTAGATTAGGGAGCCTCAGTCTCTATAGCTAATGGATCTGGCTGGAAATTCGGATCACTGGTGTCATCTAGAGCTGTCCCGTAGAAGGTATCCACACAGGCCTCCTCCTCGTCCTCTGTAATATTTTCAACAGGTCCAGTCAGGACAGGAACGAGCATAATACATCTCAACAGATCATAGCAGGTTAGAAATATAAGCATGCAGTAGAGTAAGATACAAGAAACTGAAAGAAAGTACAAAATGTAAACAGAGAAAGAACTGTAATAGAAATATCTACTATAAATAGAGAACTAACAGTGGCTAGTGAGTCAGAGTACAATATAGACATGTGAATGGCATATGAGATTCTGGAAACTACACTATGGAGTGATTCTGGAAACTATACTACTTGGATATTATTCACATGTCTACTTCTACTCCTCCGTACCCCAATCAATACACAAGGATCCAGCCATGTTATGTTACGATCCATGCAATGGCCCACAAGGGGTGATACATGGTAGGCCCATAAATAGGTGATTCAAGGAAGACTCTGTGATCATGAGAGTACATGTCACAAGTGATCAATGAACCATAAAGCATAGTGATACACAATGTAAGTGAAACGCACAGAACATGTAGTATCCGATTCTCCCTGAGTGGATAACATCTCAAGAAAGGATCCATATAGTACTAATCTGTGTTACCAATGTGACAGCATCAAGTAAAGTAATCTAAAGCAGGAAAATAATTCTAACCGAATATGAAATGATCAGAGAATGTACTCGTCTGCTATCTGAGTGTCCGGATGAAATGTACTGTCCGATGAGAGGTGTTTGGCTCCTAATCAGAACAGCACAAGTCACAACAAGTCTAAAATGATAACAAGATGCAATTCAATACATTCTAAATGAATCTAGGTCAATCTAGGTCTAACAAGTCTAAATTAGGTCAAACAAGTTATTCTAGGTCTAAACAAGCCTACAAGACCATACAAGCCTAAACCAAACCTATCAAGTCTATACTAGTCTAATCAAGGCTAAACTAGCCTATACTAGTCTATCTAGGCTATACTAGGTCCTATAAATACAATGTTAAACCTATATCACAACCAACCTATATTCTATGCATCTAGGCCTACACTTGGAATCCACACTTGGCTATATGCCAAACACATATAATACATATATACATTATTATACATATAGGCATCATCACATATATATGTATATAGGCTACCTACATTATATATATATTAACCATATATATACATTACATATATGCATAGAGAGAGAGGTAGGAAGACTAACAAGTGTGTGTGTGAGTGAGGTGCACAGAACAATGAGAGTGTGGAGAGCATGAGTGAAATGGAGTGTCAAAATAGTGAAGGGTAAACAGTGTTCAGTTATATGTAGGTGTGTGTGAATATACATTTGTGACAGATGTTAGCTATGTAAATATATATATATATATATATATATATATATATATATATATATATACATTCATATGTATATAGAGAGAGGGAAAGGCAATGTGTGTGCGTACATTGTGTTAACAGTTAAGAGTGTTTGTGTGTGTATACAAGTGAGCGAATGCCAATAGGAATAGTGGCCTAGCAATGTATAACCTGGGAATAGGAAAATGAATGGAAAATCAGTGAGTAGTAAACCCAGTCTCACATGACAGTTCTCAGGAATTAATCTCAGGTTTGAGAGTTCGACCAATGACAGTTCTACATATACCAATTTCGAAATCAAAATTCAACCAATTCACCCCAAAATTGACATACAAGTAGAACACATATAGGAGAACTATTTTAGAATATAAACATGCAATTAGGAGTATTACATTGGATTAAAATAGATGCCAAATCTCGTTTTAGAAATCTGGAATTAACTGATATAGGGACTGATACTTAGGTTTCAGAAAATTCCAGGTAAATGAGAAATTGTGTATGAAAACAAACTAAAGTGTCAAAATATTGGTTGGTAAACAAGGAGTGGGGTGTGAACATGTCATTCAGTGTCAATGTGTCCCACCACGAGGACACAGACGTGTCCAAATGAAGGAAACCCAATCAGCACAACACAGACACACACTAAACAACACAGTATCGTGCTCGTGTTCACCTCACACGTGGACACGACACGACATAAACTGGGACTCGTAATCGTGTATGGGGGTACGCCTAGGGTAGGGCTAGGGACCTAGCACCCTGAATCGCACCCACGTGTCGTCGTGTCCGACTTATTAAGCCGTATTAGAACTCGAAATCCAAACGTGCGCGTGTAGTACAAAATCAGTGCACGAGCTCGTGCTCGCTCGACACGACACGGGGACACATGAGACTTGAGAAGGGCCTTGTCAGACACTGTCCCCACCCACGTATCAAGTGGTTCGTGTTGAGTCGCCGTGTCCGTGGAAAAATTCACCTCGAGTAGCAGGGCAGTGCGTGCGGTGTCAGAACAACGTATTCGTGTCCAGATCCCGACACGACACAACACTAAATTAAGCTCAGTCAACCAGATTTCGATAAGCAACCACAAAACCTAATTTCCTATTCAAAAGTTTTCCTAAAATCAGATCGAAATCCCCTTTGGGGCATTTCATCGAACACCTAGGTATCTAGTCGGATACGTGTCCGATACGGACACGAAATGAATCCACCTTGACACGAAACCAAGTCCTACAGCTAGGGGACTCCTAGGGCTTTCCAAATATGCAAAGAAATCAGGGAAACTATAGGTTTGGGGATTATTTACCAATTGATGAGCTTTTCAAGAAAAACCCCTTTCTATAACTTTTTCCTTTGATAGCAAACTCCTCCAAATTGCTCTCCCACTGAAATTTCCTTTCATGGACAGAAAGTATAGATGAATTAGAACCTAATGCAACTTGTTTGGATTAAAAAAGAATTAAAATGGATTTTCTAAAAATTATTGAAGTTGGGGATTTACCTCCTTTTCCAAATATGAACTTTCTAAAGGAGGCTAACCTAATGGAAGAGACTACTTATAGGGGGAAATCCCTAGGTGGGCTGGCCGGCCATAGGTAGTTATTGTTAGGGTTTCATAGTGTTAGGCTTTGGGCTCCTATGGGCCAAGTTAGTTAATCATGACTTGTAAAGTCATAAGCCATGGATTAATTCCTAAGTCACAACCATTCACCTATTCTAACTTGAATCTAAAAGACCAAACATGGATTAAATTAAGTTAGGCTAGGGTCACATGATCTACCCAAGTCACTATAACTAGGGTTAGCTTCTAGGGTAGGCTCCAAAGTCAACACTAGTCAAAGTCTAGAATATCACTCAAATAAATTATACTAAAAATCACATAAATTCTAATAAATCTCAATAATTCACAATAATTCCAAATAAATCCTAAAAATTCAAAAATGACCAAAATACCCTCATACTAGAAATGTGGTAGTGACACCCGGGGGTACTGTGCTCGTTAAGGGCCCACACTGCTGACTTGACTTTCTCCTTGGAAGGGGGGTCAAGAGCTGTACGTTCTCTTGCTCATTAATCAGACTAGAAACCTTCGCCAAGAACATTTTGTCCTGAACGATGATCTCTTTGGAGAAGAGTTTGGTGTAGAAGTTGGCGGTGGCCACGTTGATGCTCCGCTGGTCTTTGATTAGGGTGTCGTTCTCATTAGAGATCTGATGTAGGTTCAGCTGATTCCTGCGGCCTTTGACGCAAGCATGGAAGAAGCCAAAAAAATTTCCACCATCGGTGTCCCAAGTCAATCTAGTTTTCTGCTTCCAGAATTCTGTCTCGATCTTGAGTCGAGACTTGAGAATGGCTTTAGCTAGGTTCAGAGTAGCGCGGGCCTCCGGCGATCTGTCCGAGGCAAAAATGATCTTGGCACGGGTGATGTTATCTTCTGCCGTCTTAATCGCTTGGAAAATATTGTCGAATGTGACTTTGCTCCAACTCGAAAGCACACCCCTGGTAGCTTTGAGCTTGGCAGCTACTCTGGCTAGGGGTTGGGATTGTTCATCGACCTCCAGGCAGCGGCTACGATGTTCTTGAATTATGGGTGATAACTCCAGAAATCCAGGAAGCGGAATGGTTTCTTGAACATGCTGGAGTTGTTGCGAATCTTGATTAGGAGAGGGGAGTGATCCGACTCGGTGGTGTTGAGGTAGGAGAGGTTAGAGATGAGGTCCATGTCGGACCATCGGTTGTCTACTATGGCCCGATCTAGGCACAAATATTGTCTTCAGGTGCCTTCCTGCATGTTAAACCAGGTGAAAGCGTTGCCTGTAAATGGAGGGGGAGACAAATGGGCTTTGAAGAGGAATGTGTTAAAATCGTTCATGGCTAGCTGGAGGGAGGGCGGCCACCAGACTTCTTCTCTCTGCACAAAATGGTGTTGAAGTCTCCATGACAGAGCCACGGGAGGTTGATGTGGTGGAGGCGGGTGTGTATTAGGGTGCCCCAAAGTAACTTGCGATCAACGATGTCACAGTTGCCATGGATAGTAGAGATGAGGGATCGAGATGGCAGAGAGGAGTGCTTTACCAAGCAGGATAACGCATGATTTGAGTCATTAACGATACCAAATTTACATTCGGTGTTGTAGAGGATCCAGATGTTGAGACATCCGACGACCGTAAATGGGAAGACGAGTTAGAGCTAGATAGATTTGAGCTCGATGGCCAGCCCTCTCACATTCCACGAAAGAATGTTAAGCATTAGAGAGGTTACGGGGGGAGGGTATTGAGCTTTGTGACTGACCGGGTGGTCCTGGCCGTGGGCTCTCTGGCTTGTTTATTCATCTTGTTGTGGGAGGTTTTGTTGGCTTTGGAGATCTTCGTTGTGTTAGTGTTAGCCGACGTTGTCTGTCCGCGAGCTGAGATTTTGGTAACTATCGACCGGAGGGAGTTAACTTCTACGTCGATATCGGCTAACTCGTTGAGGGGATTGCATGGGTCTAAGAAGCCTACGTCCATGGCTTCGTGAAACCTGTCCACTGGGATGGAGCCCTGCGCTATTGGGTCGATCTCATGTTCTCTACCGGGGAAGATGTAAGGGTTCGCAAAGGCGGGGTGGATGATCAAGGCCATCCGATTCTCTCTGATGAACGCCGGAGGGGCTTCGAGGAAAGGCGGATCGTCAATGGACTTCTCACGCCCACCGAGGCGGTCTCTCTGGGAGGGGGGCTCTCCCTAGGGGTGTCAGTCGCTATTGAGGAGAGGATGTCGTACTTGTTGCTGAGGAGGATGGTCGGGGTCTTGAGTGGGGTGATGGTTTTAGCCGGTTGGGGGGTGGGTCCGGGGCTAGGAGAGCCGTTGCTGTCAACAAAGTGGGAGTGTGAGTTAAGGGGGAGGGAGAATAGAGGAAGATGAGGAGGTTTGAGTCACCTTCTGGGGATGCGACTTGCGGGAGGCTTTCTTCTTCAACTTCGGATGTGCCTTCAAATAGTATTTTGTGAGGTATCCTCTGGTCTGACAGTGCTTGCAGAAGATGATGCTGTTGTCGTACTTCAGCACATGGAGGTGTGTCTGCCCCCCGAGGTCGATCTGTATTTGAGTGGGGAGGTCAGACGCCAGGTCGAGCTCCACGCAGATTTTTGCGTAGTTGCCTTTAGATAGATTGCGGGTTTCTTTGGCGATGGCCACTAGGGTTCCAAAAGAGCTGGAGATTCTCTTGAGAGCCGCAGGGGCAAAGCAGACTAGGGGGACGTAGGGGAGGGTGATCCACGCCGAGATTATCGGGGAGTCTACTTTTGGGTTGAATCCGGGAGACCATTTGACGATCTTGACGCTGTGGGTACCGATGCTTGTGATTCCTTTAGCCGAGACTAAAGAGTAGTCGGGATCAGAGGTCAGGTGGAGTAGAAGGTGTTTCGGGTCTAACGGGAAGACCTTATAGGCGGTTGAAAGTCCCCAGCTGGCAATCGTTTCTTGTGCGATGGTGATCTTGGGGCATCCAGTGTTGAATTTCAATACGAATGTCTTCGCGAAGCAGGATGAGAGAGAAGAGATCTCAACGGAGAAGAAGGGGATGCAAATGGTGTGACCGTCGGCAGGGCTCAGGAGCACAATGTCTGGCAGGACAGTGGCTGAGTGCTGGAAAGGGAACTGCGCCCCGCGGTCAGGTCGCAGAATAACCGTAAAGAAAGGAGTATTCGCAGTGCTAGCGTGGAGAGGCTGTGACTGCTGCCCAGGGAGGTGCGCATGACCGATATGCTGTGGCGGGGGGGGGGCACATGCTCGTCCTTCGGAGAAGGGAGACCGACCCACATCACTGATACGCCAAAGAGGGCGCTTGGGTGCCTCCTGGGGTGGGCGCATGCCCCCTCCAGGCTAAAGCGTAGCAAAGCCCTCCCCTAGGGACGGCCGGGGAGCGAGGTGGAGAAGGAGCAATGATGCTCTGTGAAGCAGGGAGAGGGGTCACCGAGAATGAAGGTGCATAGCCTTCTTTCGCCGCTGCCGGGGAGCGGGCCCCCACCGATAGTAGGGCGCATGTGCCAGTGGGAGGGGCAGGGAAGCATGAGCTCCTACGGTTGGAGACTGCTGGTTCGAACCCGCCGGAGCACGGCCGTTCATGGACAGGGAGGTGGGCGCATGGCCGATGTGCTGCTGCGGGAAGGGCGCATGGCCAATACGAATAGGCTGGGTGGGCGCAAGACCAACGCTCTAAGGCGGGAGAGGGGGCGCATGCTCGCCCCCGGGAAAGGAGGGCTAGCTTACCTCCCAGAGACGCCGAAAAGGGCGCAAGGGAGCATCCTGGGGAGGGCGCATGACCACCTGTAGTAGGTTGCGGTGCTAAGCCCTCCGCTTGGGACGGCAGGGGAGGATAGCGGAGACGGGGGAAGAAGCCAACAATTGACGCGAGGCTGCCCCACAAAAGAGTGGGCACATGCTCGCCACGATGAGTGGGCGCATGGTCGCCACGCTGAGTAGTGGTCGCATGGTCAAACCAGAAAGGAGATGAAAGTGCATAGCGTACGCCCACACCCCCATGCACTACGGCGGGAAATACGATATTCGAATTTTGAAATTCGAATCTCGAGCACGACGGACGGAAGACCAACCATCCCGCACACGCCTGCTCAGCGACGTCCCTGCTAAGCAAGCAGGGCAGGTAGGGGAAAGGAGGGCTCTGCGGGGAACACCCAGAGGTGGTGGGGTCCACCGGAGGGGTGGGGCAACACCCGGATGAGGAGGATCTCCCTGACGGCTGCCGCTCGAAGCTGGCCGAGGCACCGCGGGTGAGCTGGGGACGGGGGACAGGGTCGGCCACCGTAGTTTGGGGGCCAAATCGACCAGTGAGAGTTGCTCGCGAGTCCACGCAGGAGGCCTACGCGATGATCCGCGAGGAGGAATGCCATGGACCTCCGGAGCGGGTCGGGTCGAGGGTCCGAGGGGGGGCCGTCGGGGAGCGAGGGGGTGCGGCTGTCAGCGAACTCTCGGGAGAGCTCTGCTCCGGCGCCGCCCGCGAGAGGTGGAGGGGGCCATGTAGCCATGGGAGATCAGTAAGGGGAGAGGAAGAGAGTTCGAAGATTCGTTATATATATATATATATATATATATATATATATATATAATATATGAGAGTATGAGAATATGAAAATATATATATATATATATATATATATATATATATATATATATATGTACTGAAAATATTTTATATATATATAAAATATATATATATATATATATATATATATATATATATATATATATATATATATATAATATATATATATAATATATATATATTTTTTTATATATATATAAAATATTTTCAGTATATATATATATATATATATATATATATATATATATATATATATATATATATATATATATATATATATATATGAAATATATATTTATCCCATTTTCATATATATATATATATATATATATATATATATATATATATATATATATATATATATATATATATATATATATATATATATATATATATATTTTTTTATATATATATATATATATATATATATATATATATATATATATATATATATATATATATATAAAATATATATATTTATATATATATATATATACATCTATTATATAAATATATATATATATATATATTTTATATATATATATATATATATATATATATATATATATATATATATATATATATATATATATATATATATATATATAAAATATATATATATTATATATATATATATATATATATATATATATATATATATATATATATATATATATATATATTATATATTTTTTATATATATATATATATATATATATATATATATATATATATATATATATATATATATATATATATATATATATATATACTGAAATATATATATATATATATATATATATACTGAAAAAAAATATAAATATATATATATATATATATATATATATATATATATATATATATATATATATATATATATACTGAAACATCATTTTATTGAATCAACTGAGACAGCAGTCTTACAAAAAGCTATTGTAAGCTAATATTTACTGTAAAAACACTGGTAAAGTCTTCGAATGCCTGCATCTAGGAAGAACTTTGAGGATTTGTCTTCGAATCTCAGCTAGTAGTTGATCAGCAGTATACTTGTACTCTTCATAGCGCTACTTATTCCTATTTTTCCATAAGACCCAGCAAGTAGCCCCTACTACAATTTCACGAAGATGGATCGTAGGCCGTCTCCACCACTTCTTCAGTCTTCGGGTGAAATTCCCTGCACTCCGAACTCTGAATTCCTTTCGAAGCTGGTTCCAAACAGTCTTGGCCAATTCACCGTCATTAAAAACATGGCTAATAGATTCCTGATGAGGCTGGGCACAACAATGACATTGAGAAGCTAGTTGATATCCAAGTTTTTGAACACTATCATCTGTGGGAAGCCGATCATGCAGAATTCTCCAACCAAGTACTGACCACTTAATTGGAATACATGAATTCCAGATATGCTTGAAGTTTGTATTAAGAGTAAATGGAATTCTAGTGTGCTTCCATGCAGAGGATAATGAAAACACTCCTGATCTGGAAGGAGACCATTGCCATGAATTAGGATCCGAAGGATTGGGGACAATGAGATGATTTGAAATGTCTCTCCCCTTTAGTATCTTCTTCCAAATTTGAGAAGCAGATGAGTTGGGTTGAACTATATCCAGTCCTGCATACTTGCAATATCTGGTTCGAATAAATGTCGACCAGAGACCATCCCCTATCTTCAGTTTCTACCATAATTTGGTAGAGAATGAGTTTATAACCTCATCCAAGCTTCGAAGGCCTAGGCCCATTTCTTCTTGAGGTCGTGCCATTTTGGACCAGCTTATCCAATTGTGTTTATACATTCCTTCCTTCGATCCCCAGAAGAATTTAGAGAACATTACTTCCAATTGATGAAGAACTGCCTTAGGGGGATTATATGCTGCTAAAGTATACATTGGTATGGAAGTTAGAACTGATTTGAGTAAAACCAACTTACCCCCATATGACAGTAGCCTCTGCTGCCAGCCTTCAATCCTATTTCTTATCTTGGATATTAAGTCTTCGAACATGCCAACATTTTTCCTTCCTGACATTAATGGGCACCCGAGATAAGCAAATAGAGGATTTGAATAAACAAAACCAGTGATATCACGCAATTCAACTGCTCGATCTGGAGGGAAGGACGGATGAACATATATAGATGACTTGTGAGCATTAATAAGCTGACCCGAAGCCGCTTTATAGCGTGTCAATACAGATCGCAATGCCCTTATAGATGATACATCCCCCGCTGTGAAGATCAAGACATAATCAGTATATGCAAGATGAGTCAATGCTGGGCATCCACTTAGAGAATATAAATGATTAAAGGAAGGAAGGTCTAATAGTTTCTTGAGATTACGAGATAAAGCTTTAGCCGCAATGATAAATAGAGCAGGAGAAATAGGATCGCCTTGTCGAACTCCTCTATAACCATGAAAAAAACCCGAAGATTCCCCATTGATAATTGTCGAGTACCACACATTGCTGAGAAGACGATACATCATATTAATCCACATCTCATTGAAGCCAAACTTTCGCATATCCTCTATCAGGAAACTCCAATCAACCCGATCATAAGCCTTGGCCATATGAAGTTTAATGGCTACATTCCCTCCTCTATTCTTGATCTTCATTATACTCATCATTTCCTGGGCTAGGATAACATTATCAATAATTTCTCTACCTTTCACAAATCCAATCTGCTCTGGAGATATGATTTTAAGGAGAATAAGGGCCAACCTGTTGGCGAGCAGCTTGGAAATGATCTTGTTCATAACTGTGCATCGGGTGATAGGTCTGTAATCTGACCATGTTTGGGGGCTCTTAATCTTTGGGATGAGGACAAGAGATGTGCTTGATATGGCTCTGGGAATATGAAATCCGTCCATGAACAATTGCTCAGCTTCTAGGATATCAGCGTCAATAATATGCCACGCTATTGTAAAGAACTTCGCAGTGAACCCATCTGCCCCCCCGCACTCCTAGAATTAATGCTCTTGATTATAGAAGAGAGCTCCTCCTTCGTAGGATTAGTAGTTAATGCCAGATTGTCCTCCTCAGTGATCAGCTGTAGAATGCATTCTAGAAGCTCTTCACCTACAGTCGTGGCCGAGCTCATGTATTGTCTTGCAAAATGTTCATTAGCTGATGCTTAGATGTCAAGCAGCTCTGATAAGGAATGTCCATCAACCTTAACCGAATGGATCCGCAGCTTTCGTTGTTTGCTATTAACACAATTATGAAAATAAGCTGTATTCCGATCACCTTCTAAGTCCCATCGCAATCGAGCCTTTTGCTTCCAATAAGAGTCCTCATATGAGAGACGATGTTTCAATAATGCACGAGCCATGTGAAGTTGGGTTCGAGATGAATCAGAGGCACACTGTTCATAAGCAATCTCAGCTGCGAGTACTGCGTCCTCCGTAACCTTGACTTGCTGGAAAATATTTCCATAAGTAGCATGACTCCAGGCAGATAAAGCTTTTCGACAAGCTGTCGCCCTCTCTGCTACTCGTAAAGAGCATTAGCATGATGAACCGAGTGCCAAGCTTTGTCTACAATTGAGCAAAATTCCTTGGGAGTAACCCAGAAGTCCAAGAAACGAAATGATTTACGACCCCGCGTATTAGCAGATTTAAAAGAGATAAGCAAAGGGGAGTGGTCGGATGCATTTCTATTGAGATGTTCTTCCTTCGACAATGGTAGAAGAGAAAACCAATCCTTGTCCAAGAGCATACGATCGAGGCGAGACCCTTGTTTATCCCCCTCTAATTTCATCCATATGAATGTACTTCCTGTGTATGGAAGCTCGGATAAGCCCGTAGTCATCATGAAATTATTGAAATCATTCATCGCCTGGTGGCTCGGGGCCAATCCCCCTGTTTTTTCTTCCCTAGCCTTAACCACGTTAAAGTCCCCACCCACCGCCCAAGGGATATTAAAACATGACTGCAGGCCCTGTAAGCTTTCCCATATTTCCACCCTTCCTTCTTTAGTGTTGTGCCCATGAACAATGGAAACAAGAGCTTCGGTTGGAAGGAAAATACTAGCAAAGCGAATGCTGACAGCCTGATCAAAAGAGTCCACCAAGTGCATAGACGAGCCTTCCCTTGTAAAAATCCAAATATTGCCTCTCTCATTGGATATGCCATGATGACAGCCGAGCTTAAGTTGGTATGAAGTTAGCTTGTCAACCGAAACCTAAGGTTCAATGATGGCAATCAAATGAACCTTCTTAACTCTTGCTAGATTTTTGATCCTTTTCAAAGTCATTTTGTTGGCAATACCTCGCACGTTCCAAATCAAGAATTTAAACATGATTATTTGGTCGGGGGGAGGAGGAGCTAATGGAAACTGACCGAAGGACTCTATCCGAAGGTGGTGGAGGAGCTTTCTTCTTGCGGTTTGACGGCGGGGGCTTAGATGGCGCCATCTCTTCTTCTTGGATATTGTCTTCCTCTGTCAGACCGCGGCCTTCTTTCTCCTCTGCTATGTCTGCCCAAGTTTTCACTATGATTTCCCCTTCTTTTGATGCCTCAGCCACGTTTTCATTAGAATTTGCAGCTTCGTCCGCCAGTGCCAGTGTCTCCGATGATGTATGAGGAGTAGAGATCGCTTTATTGCTTAGTGGGGGGTCTAGAATTAAAGGAGGAGAAGTGTTTGAAAGGATGTTTCCATCAGTTGCATGGGCCTCTGTGTTGCTTGGGGAGTCCACTGTTTGGCGGTTGGCTTCATGATGAGTAACTACTACAGGCGGCTGCTGATTTGGAAGGTCTTGATTGGACGCTGGATCCACTCTCTGCTGCGAGCTTGTAGAAGGCTCTCCCCTTTAAGGAAGACTCCCACTATACATGATCTGCTCCCCTTGAGAAACATCCTTCTCTCCCCTAGGTAATATACGTGTCACATTAATTTGATTATCTTTCTGAACAACAACTTCTTTACCTTTTTCTTTAGCTTTATTTTTGCAAGAATCTGTGGTGTGTCCCTGGTGGCGACAAGCAGTACAGTATAATAGTATTGATTCATAATCAATATGCTGCCAGAAGCTCCTATTACGCGGCAAGTTGATACGGATCTTATGTTGCAGTTCTTTAGAATCATCAACTTCGAGAAACACCCTAGCAAGGCTTGGGCGAGATAAATCCGCAGTAGCTTTATCTATTTTTAATGGGGTTCAGATAGCGCCTGAGATAGCAAAAAGAGCATCCTTGGCGTATAAATGATGGGGAAGATTAGGGAGACTAATCCATACCGGGGTGATAGGAGACTCCTGGTTCGGAGAGAAGTCAGGCTCCTATTTGAAGATCCTCATAGGAGCTCGAGCAATATACCACGTGTCTTTCGAACGAAGATGTAAGTAATCTGATTCGCACGAAGGACGAATAAGTATGTGTTTAGTATAAATCAGGCCTGCATTGATTGATCCATCGAACAGAAACTCCGCAAGAGCTTTACGGATTTTGTCTATCGATGGACGATAATGAGAAAACTTCCCTACTAACGCGAAACATAGTGGGAAAGTAAGAGCTGTTTCTTCCTCCTCAGAGAAGGAGATTGATGGAGCACCCTTGAAGGTTGAGACCGATCGAGGAGGGATGAGTGGTACAGACGGGGGCGTCCTACCTCCCACAACCTCCGCGAAAGATCTAGAAGTCATTGGAACCGAAGATCGCCTAACAAGCACAGGGACGGCGTCGCCTCCCAACTGGTGTGGCAACCCCAAGGGGGCACCCGGCACGGCCGCAAGGCCACACCGGGGTTGATGGTGGAGAAAGGAGGCGCCCTAGGGTTCGGGAGCGGTGAACAACATGATATATATATAAACAACATGATATATATATATATATATATATATATATATATATATATATATATATATATATATTTATTTATTTATATATATATATATATATAAATAAATAAATAAATAAATAAATATATATATATATATATATATATATATATATATATATATATGAGTCCCCATGGCCTTAGCCCGTTGGGAACGGTGGAGCACCCCGGCGCAGTGGCGCGGGTTCGAGCCCCTTTGGAGGCATGTCTCCAAGCACCATTAAGAAGTGGACACCCTCAAAAAAAAATTTATTTATATATATATATATATATATATATATATATATATATATACTCTTATATGAGCCATCCCATGTGGTTTTCATGTGGACCAATAGAAATATAATAACTTAGAAGAGAAAACTTAATTTACCATCACATGAAGCCACCTGGAATGGCTCATATAAGAGTATGAGCCTATGGCTCATATCCGTATTATTCCATATATATATATAAATATATATATATATATATATATATATATATATATATATATATATTTTTTTTTTTTAGTGTATGTTAGTGTTGATACAAGTGGTTATTTAGTGAGCCAAATATACATAAGTTATGTGTCAAGATATTAAAGTTTGGGATAATATACTAGTATGATACTTGGGTACCATGAGGATATTGGTATCATGAGACTCAAGTATCATGAGTATGGGTAAGTGAGTATTGGGACTTGAGTAAGGTATCCTATGTGGTATCAAATATTAGTATTAGAGTTAGATGGGTAAAAATCTAGGAGGATAAGGTATTGGTCAAGATACTAGGATATTGGATATTAGAACTCGGTAATGGATAATTTTAAGATGTCAAGTGCCAAGAGTAGGATGAGTGAGTTCATGTGTGTATGATTGGTAGGGTATGGTAAGCATAAGATATCCTGAGATAATTTGGATAGGTAATGGAATAGACGAGTACATTGATATATAGATATATAGGTAAACATATTACTATAATCTGTAGTTATACATGTTATAGGATAAGGATATAAGTAACTTGGTATCAATTTTAGATAACCTAGGATATATCTATGCATATATGTGTCAAGGATCAAATGTAGATATCTATAGGTATATGTACATATAGAAATAAGATACTAGAATACATGTTATGTTATATAGGTTTTAGGTAAGATAGTCAGGGTATGGTGTAAAATGTGGGGTGCTTAATAAATTAAGGTATCATGACATATCATGGTATAGGCATGTCAAGTATTAGGTAAAACGTGGTATCCTAAGGATATGCTATCTATATATGTATATGTATATGTATATGAATATGTATATGTATATGTATATGTATATGTATATGTATATGTATATGTATATGTATATGTATATGTATATGTATATGTATATATAGTTAATGTAATTCTAAGGGTAAAGGTAAATACCTTAGTAGCAAGGTAAGCCATTAATATATATAGGATAGCAAGGGTACAATATTATATATGTATTTTATATATGTATCATATAGATACCAATATTATAGGATACATAGGGATATAGATATATATCTACCATGTGGATATGGTATAGGGGTATCTTGGTGTATATGGCATGTAGGGTATATGGATATATATGTAGCATATGAGTAATGGAGTAACCTAGCACCATAGGTAAGTGTAGACAAACATATGTGAGGGTATAGTAATGGATAAATATTTAGAAATATGGGTCTATAGTAGGATATATGGATATATGTATATTATATAGTTAAAGGGCAAATGTTTAGATATGGGTCAAGGACATATTAGTATATGTTATAGATAGGTAAAGATAATGGTACATGTAGTAGACATTGGATACATCCATAGATATGTAAAGGGTAAATTAGCTAACGCAATCCTATATAGCAGGTAATTAGTAAAGATGTAAGATATATGTATTAATACTTGGTAATATTAGCTAGTATAGATAATACCTTCAAGGTATGGACCTAGAAGCAAGGTATTAACTAGTTTGGACAAGAAAATCTAGTTTACCCAAGGTATTGACCCTAAAGCTAAGATATTGACTAATAGTTAAGGTATTTGAGATACGGGTTAAGGTATTAGGTAAACGTGTGATACGGAATAAGATACCGTGATACGGGGTAAGGTAAATAGTTATTGGCCAAGGTATTAGTAGAAATTATAGGTAGAAGTATATATTAGGGTAATATATGCTAAAAATTTATTAGTATATCCTAGAAACCTAGTATTGGTCAAGTATTCGACTACTTTGACCTTGTTAGTACGCAAAAACCAAATAGTGACCTATTAAGACCTAGTATAACTTTATAAACCTTGTAAATAAGTAAAATTAATCTAGAAACTAGAAAATGATCTTGTTTGACTGTGTTAACCTAGATTTGACCTAGTTTGACCACAGAAGTAAGGTATTAACCTTGTTTGACTTCTATGACTTAGAATTGACCTAGAAATAACATTTCAATTTAGATATCAATTATTATCACTCAAAAAACATGAATTTATATTGATATTCTATATTTAGATCTTCAAGGCACTGTTTCGGATACTGTTGATACTTTGTAAGGACTCTTATTTTCTGGGAATTATTTTTTTCTTATTTTATATGATTTGTAGTTTATTAGATTATATTTTATTCTTAATTATGAATATAGATGTACTTTTTTATAGCTTTGATTTTTGAAGCACAAGAAATACCAATCCTTCGAAACGTCCTTTATGAGTTCTGAAGTAGACAAGTTCACCTTCAAATTGATATATTATTGTTTTCCATTGATTATATAAGAACAGAACAGTTATATCGGAGGACTGGACTTTAATTCATAATACAAACTCGCTCGTACAAAGAAAGCCTAGGGACGAAACCTAGGTACAGCAATCTAAGTACAATTGTTTAGTTTTTCTGGGTGGTGACAGTAGAGACTCGGGAAAGCGACGGCAGCTCTTCCTTACTCCTTGGACGATCGGACGTAGCCTTGGCTCTGGTGAAAAAATGCTCTTGGACGTGTGGGGAGACTCCCTTGCGCCTTCGGTTGCTAGATCTCTGGATGTCTCTGTAGTGCTCTCTTTTTTTTCACTCTTCTATGCAAGGGAATAGCACCTTGCTATTTATAGCAGTGGGGTGTGATCATTAGGGTTTGTAAATGATTGCATCCTTGAGAAGTCGACAGTTAAAGATCAATTAATCTAGGCCATTAATTCTGATTGTAGCAAATCTAGGCAATTAATGTGGATTGCATCAAATCTCTGTGGGCAATTAATATTGATTACCATAAATCTTTGTGACATGCAGCCGTCAGTTCGGATCTCCTGCCACGTGTTCACTCCACTTGATTGCAATAAATCTGACTTGATCCGGATAATATGATGATTGCACTGAATCTGAATGAATAAATCTTGATTGATTTGGTGCCGCGTGTCCTACTATCACCATGTTGCAAGCTATAGGAACATGGAAAAACTGATCTTCTGCCACGTGTCCTAACAGCGGAATACAGGAACAGAGTGTCTTGACAGAACCGCATGAAGGTGGCAGCCGCATAAGTATAGCCTATGAAATCTGAGCCGCATGAGAGTGGTTTCCACTGAGCCGCATAAACATGGCCACTTGTTAAGGCTGCATAAGTATGGCATCTCATTATTTGAGCCGCATGGAGATGGTCCCTATTATCCGAACAACATGAGAATACTGGCCGCATAGGATGGCTTCTCAGGACGTGAGTCTCATGAAGACGGCCCCCACGATCCGAGCCGCATGAGGATACTGGCCGCATAGGGTGGCTTCTCAGGACGTGAGCCGCATGAAGACGGCCCCCATGATTCGAGCCGCATGAGAATACTGGCCGTATGGGGAGCTTTGGAATTTAGTGAATTGTGGCGGCTGTAAAAAAGATTTTCTTCATTTCCCTAGGCACACGCCATCATGTCAGAGTCTTTATTTCAACTTTATGTCGGGTCTGTTACTTTGTCAAGGCTGTCAGCCGTCAGGGCATTAAATGCAACAATTTGGTTCATGGCCAGTTGTAGAGGAGACTGTTGAGGGCCACGTGGCTCCTTTCTGAGCCGTATAGGGCTATTGAAGGGTTTTTTTGAGCCGTATGAGGCTCTGATAAATTCTTGAGCCACATGAGGCTCCTTCTGCTTTTAAGCCGTGTGGACTTCTCCTGTTCCTTTCCATGCTTCTACAAGACCCCCTTCAAAGTTTTTAATTTAAAAAATTGGAATACTTTGAATAAGAAGCATGGCTATATGAGCTCCGCTGGCCGCATAGGGTGTTCCTGGCCGCATGGCTTGTTTGGCCGTATAGCTTGTCTGGCCGTATGGCTTGCCTGGCCGCATGGCTTGTCTGGCCACATGGCTTGTCTAGCCGTATGAACTGCTCTGGCCGCATGCTGTTCTTTCTGCCATGTAGGCGGCATTAATTACTCTTGATCTGTTATGATTTGGAGCCGTCTTTTGGGGGAATCCCAAGAGTCGGTTCATTAAATATTTGGATTTTGTGCTTTAATGAATCTTCTTTATGAGAAGGAGAGGGCGAAATTCGAGGAGTCGGTTTTGCCTGCAGCATACGACCCGAGGCGGTTTATCAGTCCACGTGCCCCCCCTCCTATGTCTGCCTATAAATATGGTGCTGTTTAGGACATAGAAACTCCTTTGCTTTCTTTTGTCTTCCTTCTCCCTTGTCCTAAGCTGCTGCTGTCTTTCCTTCTCCGTTCATCATCAACAATGGCCCCGAAAGCTTCCACGGTCGCTGCGAAGGAAAAGGGTGTGGCTTCTTCGTTAGCCACGGTGCCTGAAGTCCACTCCGACGCTTATCCCCCCATTGCTGGTAAGGGTCTAGGTCAGATCGTATCTTTTAAAACAAAGACGGCTCTGTTGCATGCTTTATACAGAAGCCTTTAATGCGTTCCTCGCTCTTGTTGAATTTATTCGTTTTGTATGGGCCACATGTGTGTCCCACGTCCGAGCCGCATGAGGTATATCCCACGTCCGAGCTGCATGGGTGTTGTCTAGTGGCCGCCCAGACGCTTCACAAACTGGACCGTATGATGACCCTTCGAACAGAGCCGCATGAGTTCCTCCCAAACAGGACCGTATAAGTTCGTCTGAATTGGGCCGCATGAGGCGCTGACCATCTCCTAACTTTGTTTCTTTTTTATCTTTGATTCTTGCAGCAACCCTGCCGAAGGCTGAGATCATTGTGAAGGAAAAGCTGCTGCCCCCTTTCAAGCAAGAGTCATCGCTTGTTAAGGAGGAGGTAATACCAAAAATAGAGGAACAGAAAGGAGAGCTGGCGCCTATTGCTGCAAAGGAGGAGCCCCAGTCTGATGGCGGTAGTACTGGGAGTCCTGACCGTCCTACTTCGGACGAGGATTTTGCTCAAGTACATCCTTCATATGCAAAATGGTTGAGGGATTGGTATATGCGCCCCCGCAACTAAGATTCATGGGCTCTCACAAATGTCCGTCTTTTGTTTTGATATTCCTGTCTTTAGCTGTAGTTTGTGTTTTGCTTCTTTTGGACATCAATGTAATCTTTTTTCTTCTTGTCTGAATGAAATAATAGAGAACTTTTCTGGCTTGCTCATGAGATATAGTGAATATAACTGATTTTGAACAGAATACATTCGCTCTGTTCTTTACTTGTAGTAGTTGCCCCAATGGAAGACTTTTTGTGGACTTATTAACCTTGGCGTACCCTGGTTCTGGATACGAATAATAAGTTGGAAGAGAATCAACATACTTACTCAGAGGTAATGAGGACATGGCAAGCATGAGGGTTTCGTCGATGGAGCCTTCCTACTCAGAGGTAATGAGGACGTGGTAGGAGTGGGCTCCATGAAGGGGTATATAGAACGACTCAGAGGTAATGAGGACATGGAAGTTCTATGTAGAGGGGTGATTTGTTTTTTGGTGGAAATGAGACGACTCAGAGGTAACATCGACGTGGTCGTTTTGGGAATTTTGTGGATCTGCTACCCTTTTTGTGCACTGAGAGTGCGGGTAGTAGATCATGAGAGAGGAGCTCTTTTAGAAGAATAAGTTCAGAGGTATGGTCATACATGACTTACTACCTAAAAGAGTGACCAGAATGTAAGTTCAGAGGCACCTGTGGGTACATAACTCAGCAATCTGGGATATTTGGAGGAAAAGCGTAAGTTCAGGGGTACCAGAGGGTACATAACTCAGCAATCTGGGATTTTGTGAATGTGAGTTCAGCGGTAACGGCAGGTACATAACTCAACAATCTGGGATTTGGAGAATATGAGTTCAGCGGTACCGGAGGGTACATAACTCAATAATCTGGGATTTGGAGAATGTGAGTTCAGCGGTACCGGAGGGTACATAACTCAATAATCTTGGATTTGTAGAATGTCGTTTAGACATAATATTTCTTCAGGAACTTGTCGTTGACGGGCAATATAAGCAAGTCTCTGTTTTGTTTCACGAGGGGGTAAGCACCGTTGGAGAATACAGCCTCAATGATGAATGGCCCTTCCCACTTTGGCTAGAATTTGCCGGCGGTTTTGTGAGTCATAACCATCGGCCTCCGAACTGCCAGAACGAGATCGCCCACTTGGAATGTTCTGATTTTAACCTTCTTATTGAAGGCTCCGGAAATACGTGCTTGGTATAGCTCGATTCGTTGCTGAGCCAAGAGGCACTTTTCATCTAAGGCCTCCAACTCTTGTAGCCGGCGACGGTAGTTATCGTCCGTCGTCAATTGGTAAGTGAGAGCGACGCGGAGCAAGGGTATTTGAGTCTCCAATGGGAGAACTGCCTCACTCCCGTACACCAGGGAGAATGGTGTGTTCCCAGTGGCCGTTCGGACTATAGTATGGTACGCCCATAAGCATTCACCAAGCTTCTTGTTCCAGTCGTGTTTGTCGGATGATATAAACTTTTTGAGCAACTTGATGATGGTTTTGTTGAATGCTTCTGCCAACCTATTCCCTGCCGGATTGTATAGCGTCGAAGCAACAATTTGGATGCGGTTTTTAACACAAAACCGATAGAAGGCGTGGCTTACGAACTACGGACCATTATCATGGATAATCCTTCGGGGCAGTCCAAAGCGATAGATGACGTGATGCTTGAGAAAGCTGATCACGTTTAAAGTTTTCACTTCTGCAAGCTGAATAGCTTCCGCCCATTTGGAGAAGTAATCTGTGATTGCAAGTATGAAGTGATGTCCTCGGAAAGAAGGCGGAGTGATCGGACCGATGATATCCATTCTCTATGCTTCGAATGGCCAGGACGCCACTGTCGAATGTAGAAATTCGGATGGCTGGTGGATGAAGTCCGCGTGGACTTGGCAGGCTTTGCACTTTCTTGCATAGTCTACCGCATCTGCTACCATCGTGGGCCAGTAGTAGCCCATTCGGCGAAGATGGTCTTGCAATTTTGTGCCAGGCTGATGGGCCCCGCAGATACCGTTATGAGCTTCGCGTACGGCTTCTTTGGCTTATGCGTTTGACAGACATCGAAGAAATAATCCATCGTAGGATCGACTATACAGCATTTTCGTCTCTGTATCGTAGAAGAATCTGAGAGAACGCCTTCTGATAGAGGTGGCTTCCTTCGGATCCTCCGACAGAATGTCGTAGACTACGAAGTCAATAAATAGTTGTCTCCAGTCTGGTACTTCGTCGATTGTCTGAGCGGAATAACTCACCATGAATTGAACGTTGTTCTTGGGACAGACCAGTTTATGGCCTATCACGTCCACCAAATGATGAACATGGTTCGGCACTACTAGGGAAGCGGCAAGGCCTGCTAGGGCATCGGCCTCGATATTTTGGAGTCTGGGGACGTGTTTGACGAAGAACCCTTCAAATGATGAGATGATGTTGATTGCTATTTGGTGATAGGGGATCATGTCTTCATGGCAGACTTCGTACGAACACCGGATCTGATTGACGATTAACTGTGAATCGTCGTATGCTTCAAGATATTCTACCCCCAGTTCTCTTGCAAGTTGGAGGCCAATGACTAAAGCGTTGTACTCGGCCACATTGTTAGAGCAGGGTTCCGTGAGGGAGTAAGCACAATTGATCACCAGTCCGGAAGGAGAAACCAGCACCACCCTGACTCCGACGACGATGTTGCCCTTGGGTCCGGTCCTTGAAGCACCGTCGAAGAACATTCGCCATATATCATCGTGAGAGGCCGCATGTGAGTCGGCAATCTCATCTGGGATTTCTTCATATATTCTGGCCGACTCCGAGCCTGGGTGGGCTGCTAAAAAGTCTACCAGAGCTTGACCTTTAACAGGCTTTTGCGGGACGAAGATCATATGGTAGGGGGATAGTAATTTTGACCATGTAGCGAGGCGAGAGCTGAGTGCCCCTAGTTTAGTCATGAGGACCCTGAGGGGGTTGACTCGTGATATCACATGTATGGTTTGTCCCGTGACATAGTGTCGCATCTTTTGAATGGCGAACACCAGGGCGAGGCATTCCTTCTCTACGGCGGTATATCGGTGCTCCGGCCCGATCATCATTCGGCTGAGGTAATATATAGCTTGCTCATGGCCTGCATCGTTGTTTTGTGCTAGCAGAGCGCCGAGGGGATGCTCCATTACTCGTACATAGAGCAGAAATGGTTTTCCAACAACCGAGGCTACCAGAACTGGAGGGTTCGACAAATATTCTTTGATGCTGTCGAAGGCACGCTGGCATTCTTCATCCCATACGAATGAGACGCCCTTCTTCATAAGATGGGTGAATGGCTGACATCGCCCGGAGAGGTTGGAAATGAACCTCCTGATGTAAGCTAACCTCCCTTGAAGGCCTCGGAGTTCTCAGAGATTTCTCGGGGGCCTCATCTCCATGATTGCCTTCGTCTTTTCAGGGTCTACGTGGATACCCTGGGAGGTGATGATAAAACCCAAGAACTTCCCGCTGGATATGCCCAAGAAGGAATTGGTAGGATTCATTTTTAAGTTGTGCGCCCGCACGAGGTCGAATACCGTCCTCAGATCCTACAGATGGTCTCCCTTATAGCGACTCTTGACATCGATATTATCAACAGAGCACTCCACGGTCTTGCGCAAGTGGTCCCTGAAGATGATATTCAGGGTTCTTTGATATGTGGCGCCAGCATTCTTTAAACCAAAAGGCATGACTGTGTAGCAGTATGTGCCAATCGGTGTTCGGAATAATGTATGCTTTTTGTCGTCGGGAGACATCTTGATTTGGTTGTACCCCGAGAAGCCATCCATGAACGACATACGTTCGAAGCCGCAGGTGTTGTCAATCATGATGTCTGTGATAGGGAGGGGGAACTCATCTTTGGGATACGCCTCATTCAGATTGCAAAAGTCGATACAGATTTGAATCTTCCCATTCTTCTTGAGAACCGGTACTATGTTGGCGACCCAGTCCGGATGTTGTTCCTCACGAATGAAGCCACTGGCTATCAGTTTGTTGACTTCGACTTCGATCGCATTCATGATGCCTGGGCGGAAGCATCGTTGCTATTGTTTGACTGGCTGCATCTGGCCGAATGTTGAGCTTGTGAAGAGCAACATCGGGGTTTAGCCCTGGCATGTCTTCATAGCTCCAAGCGAACACATCAATATATTCTTTGACAAGTTCCAGTAGCGATTCTCGCTCTTCGTTTGTCAGGCTTTTACTAACGAAGATTGGTTTTGGAGAAGAGTCGCTGCCGAGATCCACTTATATGACCTCATCTTCAGTAGAAGGCTCTCTTTGTTCAAACCGCTTCTCCCATTGTGCATCCAGATGTTGGGCCCACGGCTCTAATTCGAGGAGTTCAGGAAAGTCTTCACCTTATTCGTAAGCATCGGCGAATGCCATATTGACAGACAGGACTTGCCTAAATACATCCCCGATGCTGATATCGGAATCAGAAGTTGGTGATCCGGTTGAGGGTGAATGCCAGTCGCATTCTTCATCTGAGCTTTCAGGGGTCGTTGCAGGCGTAACATATCCCAGTCCGCATCGGGTCATATTGTAGTAGTCCTATGGTTTGCCAGCCGGGATCGGTGACTTTAAAGGTAATCGTCGACCAGTACCGTAGTTCAAACCTGGCGTAGTCTCCAGATCATACCTCTATTTTTGCATGAGGTATTTGGATTGGGGGCTATATAGATAGAGAGACAGTCTCCCGACGTCCGATTCGAGATCGATTTCTTCTATGGTGAAGGGCTGTGGATCATTCTTCCGACCGAAGATGATTGGATGGTCCCCTCCCTCGATTATGCGGTAAGCATCTTCTACGGGAGTAAGTTGATTTGTGGTGTAAATATTTGTCACCTGTGTGTGTAGGTGAGTGCCTATACCGTGTTCCATAGCATACATCGTACAAAGCTTATTAAGCTCGATGTAGTTCAAAAATAGCCCTTTATTGATGAAGGTATCTTTTCTAACGGGATTACATCATCTGCGGATGGAATATCAGTGTAAGCAGCCACATACTTGGCCAGTTCTGGTTCTTCTTCGGCCACCTCCTGTATAAATGAAGACTGAGAGGATGACTTGGGCAACTTGATCATCAGGGGTTCCGCTGGTGGAGCAGAACGTGGAGTCGTTGGCAAACTAGCGACCCCCAGTTTGGTACTCGATGCTGGGCGGGGAGTGGTTGGATCGCTAGAAGCCCCAGTCTTTGCATCGGGCTGACGATTCTTTTTGGGAAGACGTATCGTCATTGGCTTGTCGAAGGGATTGAGCTCCTTCGTTTGTGGCTGGCCGACTCTAGGCAGTCTGATTGTCAGTGGCTCCATTGTGGGTCTCGGCACTTGGCCGGACCTTGGCAGCCGGATTATCATTTGCCCCTCTTGTGCCGAGAGACTGATTGCGTCCTTACACAGAGAGGCCGTAAGGGGTGCGGACTTGCCAGGTTTGCGAGCTTGGAGGTGGATCGTCATAGGTTCTTCTGATCCTGTGGCCGTCTCAGTTCGAGCTTGCACATCTCCTTCACCAAGGTGCCTCTTGGACTTTTCGTATAAGCAGGAGTCTGAGTAGTAGGATTCGACCCCTTCAAAGGGATCGATGTCGACAAATTTTGTCCTCACGAAGCCGTGTTTGTCGACATACTTGAAGCACTGGTGCAGCATGGAAGGCACGATCATGTAATCGTGTATCCAAGGGCACCCTAGAAGGATATTGTAGGAAGTGTCCGCATCTATGACGTAAGAGGTCACTTCTGACTGAAGATTACCAATTTGGCATTTCAAGCGAATCTTTCCAATCGGGTAGCTCCTGTCCAAATTGAAACCGCTGATGGCGGTGCTTGTTGGCGTCAGGCGATGCATAGGAATGCAGAGATGATATAACAGACCCTTCGGGATGATGCTTATGGAAGAACCAGGATCAATGTGCATCTGATCCACCTTTACGTCATTGATGTATCCAGTGTAGTATAACGGACGATCGTGCAGATTGGTTTTGATGAGCATATCCTGTGGCGTGAAGACAATGTTGGGCATCGCTCTTATGTAAGTGCTGTCTTAGAGATTTGCAGGCGGGCTCTCTCCCGTGAGGTTGACCTGAGCCAGATATGCATCGGTATTCTGGAGTGCATCACTCAAAGCCGCACGAACATCCTTGGAGAGTCTCAGGAGCTCGTATAATGACAATTTGGTCGGTGTGTTGGCCAATTGTGCCAAGATGTCAAAGTTGTAGGGCCTTTCTAGCCCATGAGATGCCTCTTTTCGGAGGGATTTGTCAAAGCGAGTCTCCTTCGGCCTAGGCTTGTCTGTCGTCGGAAGTTGAGAAGGTCCCTGAGCGTCAGGAGTAGTCGGCTGATGTTCTTCAGTCGAGTTATCTGGTGTAGGTTAGAATTGAGCACCAGACCGAGTGAAGACAGCTGCGGCTTCCTCGACATCTGTCGAGATTGTATGGCAGGATCTGACTTTTCTATTCTTTTTCTTGCCAATGGAGGGTGGTATGGACTGAGTCACTTCACGTACAAAGTCTGGATGGACCCACATGACCTCCCTTCGTAACGTGGTAAGGGGTACTAGACCAGTAGCCTGATCTCGAGGAGGTGGAAGATTAGCAATTTCTATTGTCGCCAGAATGACGGGTACCACGCCGTGTTGAGTCTCTGTTGGAGGGAAGCTGCCGAATTGTACTGACACCATATTGGCTGCCACGGTCACCTCTTCGAAATCAATGGCCAGAGCCTTCGAATCGATGAGATATTGGATGTATCGCTTCAGTTGGTAGCTGTCGTGTGTAGCATGGTAGACGTAGCGGTGGTAATGACAGTACTTTAGGCTCTTTATTTCTTCCGGCCGAGGTTCCCGTCTTGGTGGATGGAGCTGAATTCTATCTCCTTGTATGAGCATGTCCAAGATGGGCTTGACATGGCCGTCTTCGAAGGAGTAGGTCATTTGCGGCCATTGTTTGTCTGCCGATTTTGACTCAGGCTTCTGGACTGTGTCGGCCACCATAGCCTGCTTGCCCTTGTTATCCCGATTGTTGGAGGCGTTACCACCATTAATGTTATTGGTATTAGGGCGCTTGCCCTTGTCCTCTCCCTCCGAGATGTGCAATTCCAGTTGGCGAGCCTTCTCCAACCTGTCCTCGGCGCTAGTGGCACTGATGATAAACGTCTTCCAGTCCTTAAATTGACTTTCGCCCATCTAGAGGCTGATTGTTGGGAGCAGTCTCTTTTGGCAAATTTCAATTAAGGAGGAATCCGGATTACTATATGGCAACTTCATTACCGTTTGGCGAAACCCCTCAATATAGTTCCTTGTCAGCTCCTTCTCTTCTTGAACGACGTCCATGAGGGTGGACATTGTGACGTCCTGTCCTACTTCGTAGAATCTCTCCAAGAACGTGCGCTAGAAGCTGACGAAGGAGTGGATGCAGTTGTCTGGCAGGTTGCGGTACCAGTCGAAGGCGACCCCTTCCAATGCCCCGATAAATAATCGTATAAGGATGGCATCATCATGGGGCAGATGGTCGGTGGTAACCTCAAAGTAAGTGATGTACCGACTTACGGAGGTCTTGCCATCATAGGGATTGATGTTGAACGGCTTATATCTTGGTGGGAAAGGGACATCCCTCCATACAGCGGGGTATGGTTACCGTATTCTAAGGTCTTAAGAGGCTTCTCGAGCGTGAAACATGGCTCGGAGCTCCTGGACCTCTCTTCTTGCTTCCCTGGCCTCATCGCAGCGGTAGGAGCTGACATTTCAAGAGGATTATTGTTCGGGTTTGGTGCCGCTGAGTTCGAGTCCGTATTGACCGCAGGATCTAAGTTTGTTTGGCCAGGCTTCCCTCCTTGCAGAGTAGGAAGGGCTGCTTTGATATCGTCCACCGATTTGACCAAAGTGTACAGTTTGGCCTCCAGTGTGTCGATGCGTTGGCGATCACTGGGACCATCTTGTTCGTCGTTTGTCATGAATGCCGTCCTCATATGAGTAGAAGTGGAAGGGACGGTGGATGACGTACCCTCCGAATCATACCCCTGTACCGAGCAGTCATCGGGGTATATGGGAATGTTCTTCTCTGGTTCGGACTCAGAAGGAATAGTACCCCCAGCTTCCGAGCTTGCCTCATTTTGAGAGTCGTGGATGCCCTCGGAGATGTCGGACCCTGCTGTATCTGATGGAAGAGTTGTTTCCTCGGGCTCATCTCCTTGGAACATCAGATTATCGTGGATGTTCGGAGGAGTGCTACCCCCGGTTTCAGCGACCCCCGGTGATGTGGATGATGAATCTCCCACTGTAGCATATTTCGTCTTTGAACGGGTACCTTGGAAAACTCCGGTGGTGGACAACCGTTTAGACGACAGTTTCTTAGTCGCAGTAGTTGAAATCTTCGGGTTGGAAACGTTAATCTTCTTCCCTCTCCCATCGGTGGGGATTTTCTGAGTAGAGTTGCAGGAGACGACGGGAGGTGCCTCATCCTCTGAGCTCGGCTGTTGTAATCTTTGGAAGACGGACTGCCGATCTTCTCGTACCGTCGTGTTGTTGCAACAGCAGTTGACAATGACTTGGGAGCAGTGATGTCCGTAGGAGGACTCTTTGCAAACCGAGGCCTCTTCTCTTTCCTTGCGCTTATGGAGGATAACCTCACGCAAGTCAGATGGGTCTGGAATGACCAAGTTTGCTCCCTAGGTTTTAGAAGACTTTTGGGAACCACTCTGTCCGTTTGTCGTCGGGGGCTAGACTCGAGTGGTTCTGTACAACTTCCTATCAGAGGCTCACATAACAGTATGTGGAGCGCTCGGATGGTCAGAGGTCGGGACAGCGGATTGAGCTCGCCAAACTCGTACTGCCCTAGACTTCTTCACTCTAGTACGTGAGGGCACGTAGTCTGAAGAGTCTAAGTGGTGTTGCAGAGAGTCAGACACATTTTCTTGGGAGCATGAGATATCTGGACCATATGAGAGGCGATCGAAGACTGAGCCTGAGCCGCGTGGAGCAGACAGCATGCGGCTGGAATCAACAGTCTTCATATGGCTGGCAATCATAGCCGCATGGGCTTTCTTCATGCGGCTGGAAGTCTCGACCGCATAAGTATTCTGCATCCGGCTAGCAGTTTCGGCCGCATGGACATCATGCACACGGCTGGCAATCTTGGCCGCATGAATGTTCAGCCTGCGGCTATTGCCTTTGTTCGACTTCTTCTCGGAGCACATAGGATCACTCTTTGCCCCTGTAAGTCCAGCATCGTAGTGCTTTCCTCTGCCGGACTTGGGGACAACAGAGTCCTCTATGGCTTGAAGTGGGGCCTCATGAGAGTTGCCTTCGCCATCTTGGGCAGCAGAGAGTACTCCGTCTAGAGCTTGGGGAGGAGCAAATGATTTTTGCCTCCACTCCCTGCGAGCTTTCTTTGTGCGGGTTCGCTTCTGGACCGGGCCAGCGCTCCCGTCGGAGATCATTTCTTCAAATGCCTGTTGGTCTAAACGAACGACCATCTTCTGTTATATGGAGCCAAGTTTGGCTGCATCCGATTGTGTCACCAACTTCTCAGCCGTAGAGAAGTTTGTCCCCAGCAGAGTCGCCATCGTGTTTGCCATTGATTATAAAAGAATAGAACAATTATGATACTTTGCTAAAACATGTCATTGTAATGTAATACTTATCATCATCTATGACACTTTTTTAAAAGTGTTGTAATCATATATTTAACAACACTATTAGAATGTCATCTAATATTAAATGATAATAAACAACACATATCTAGTGTTATCTAAAAACTTTAGTCTCCCGCTGATTATTTTATTCTGGCACCTTTTCCTGTATTTCCCTTATTATTGTACATTAGTACTCTCTCTTCCCTATATACACACACAATCGTGGCTCTCATCATTGTTAGGGTTTAGGGTTAGGGTTTTCCTTCGATTTCTCAAAGATGCAGATCTTCGCGAAAACCCTAACCGGGAAATCGCTTTTGAGGTGGAAAGCCCCGACACCATCGGCGAAGGTCCTGGACATAGAATGGATCCCTCCCGACCAGCAGCGCCTGATCTTCGTCGGAAAGCAGCTTGAGGGCGCATGCACCCTCGCCGAGTACTACATCCAGAAAGGTGGGTTCCCTTGATTCTCTGCTGATTCTGTTGTTTTGGTGACAAATTTTGGAATTTTTTTCTTCAGAATTGACCCTCCTGGATCATCGCTCATGGTGCTTGCCAGGAAGTACAACCAGGACAAGATGATCTGCCGAAAGTATGCATTCTTTACTCTTTTTATCAGTCGATTGTGTAGCGGGCATGGCACCTGTCCAAAATGCTTCATTTTTTGGTGTCTTCTTGTACTTATCGTGTCGCATTGTATGTGTGTCGGTGTAATATAGGGATTATGTTATGGAACCATGGGTTTATATCTTTTGATTCAGTATTAAGTGCTCGAGGAAATCAGCCATGGATTCAACATTGAGCTCCGCCTAAACTTTATTGTCTGTATTTAAATTGGTTGCAGCTGATTTTCAGAGGTGGAACATTCTAAAAGCTTTACATGTCCTATGTGTGTAGGACATGTATTTGATACGACACGAACACCCCAATATTGGTGTTGTATTCTTGTTGCTTTCCCCTACTGTGTTCTGCTCTATTTGTATCCGTGCGACAAAGATGGAAGTTTTTTGAATAATTAATTTTATTGGAATAATTTATTTAATTTGCTCACGGCACGAAGCATACGAAACCAGGCATTTTTGTAGCGTGTTCATCTTTGTGGATTTTTTATATCATTTTTTTGTTTTTTACTTGTTCGAGATTTGTTCAGTTTTTGGTCTTGGTTTCTCTCATGTATTTCTTGGTAAGTAGTTTTGCTCTTGCTGATCCATACATTACTTCATGTAATAAATTTTGAATGAATGACTTGATCTAACCGCCTTGCTTCTTTAAAGAAAAAGGTGAATGGAGAGATCAATGATGCTGCTGAACTTCACTCAAGAGGGAAGTCCATATCTAGGAACGATCTCGAACAAACGATAGGGTATAGAATGCGCTTCAAACTGAATTATTCTCTCCTGAAAAGTTGTGAGTTGTGCACAAATTAATTATGGCCGTTCCCAAGATGAATCTTATATGTTTGATAGTCGTGAAACAGATTCTAATTGCATATAAGCTTTGTGGCTCTACCTCTTATTGTTGTGAAAAATGTTATTCCTATATTACTCGTAGGTTTCTTTTTGCTTAATAATTAAGTTTAATTAGATTCATCATTTGCAGCCCCGCAGAACAAGGATATCTGAAGCAATTAAAGCCTTATAAAATATCATACCTTACTTTGATAAGGTCAGTTACATATTTTAAATGAAAACGATTGTATCTCTTAAGTTTCGCTTAGCTGCATCAGAATGTTATTGTATGATTGCATTGATTGCCTGTATGGGCAAACATGATGGAACTGCTTGACTTATGCCAAAATCAACATTTGAAAAAGGTGCCTAATGACACCCATGATGAACCTTTTAGATGCCCTGTGGTATTCTAGCCATTGACCTACTGTCTTTCAAAAACTTGAATCATGTTTAGGGTCTTTTTATTGTATCACTGAAACACAATGATAAACGCATATAGTAAATGCTTTTGTGAAGTATATTGACGCTCATGAATATGGAATTATTTTGAGTGTTTCGGATATTGGTTGTTTGCACAGGACCTGTCATATTCTCATGGATTGTGGTTGATGATGGATCCAACCAAGACCCAAGTCTCTAATTGCCGTAATTGGTGTCAGTGAAATAGAAAAGTTCCATTAGGGATGATACTATATGAGAACTCTATTGAAGCAAAGCGGTTTAGCCTATAAATCATAGCTTTGTCCTAAACTTAGTCAAGTTCCACCAAAATCCATTGTTCTACATGCCTCCAATGCTATTTATATGGTTAGTTTCGACAAATCCTTATGTGGTCAGCAGATAATATGAAACACCCACCTATATTTATTCGCAAACTAATGGCAATCTTATGTTCAACTTCAAGATATTCTTATGGTTGTTGTGCCATCAATAGTTCTGCTATATTTCTTATCCAATTATCCTCACCATGCTATGTCCTGCTACTCTCTTTTGTCTGCCTCATTGTGACATGGTCCTTTTGTGCTGGTCTCTTCCTAATAAACAGAACCAACTGAAGGTTCCAAAATTACACAAAGCTGCAAAGGAGAAACTGAAGCGGGATCAATTAAATGACCTCTTTGTTTTGCTTGGTTATGCACTTGGTAAGATCTTCCTAACTTGAATATATCATATTTTAAATTTATCAATAGTTTTAGTCTTAGGAGTTTGGAAGCATCAAGCATGGATGCACCAAAATCTGTGCATGTCTATGTCCTACATGAACCTCGACAAAGCCTGAATCCTACATGGACATGGCTATGGACAAATAAAAAGTGGTATTAGGTCATGTAGCAGCGTTTATATCTGTGAAAACATAGCTGGTTTGTCTCTATTAACCATGATTAGTTTATTTAGTCTTGTAGAAGAATTTGAAGCTTCCAAGAATTTGAGACTTGGAACATCCTCTCTGTAAATAGGGGCAAGGCTGCTACATCTTGTTACTTCCCAGACCCTGCATTAGCAGAAACTTTGTGGCAGTAGGACACCTTGCAAAGTATCAAGAACTAGGCAGATTAATTCTGCTTGAATCACTATAATCTTTTTCTTTTTCTTAATATTTTCTTGCACAAAAATGGTTGGATCTTGGTAGATAAAATTTGAAAAATGATACACGAAAAAGTAATGTGCTGACCATTCATAACAAGGACAAGCCTTATCTCATCTGATCACTCTTTTACATATAAGATTTAAACCTTACATTTATTATAAATTATTTCCAGCTTGGGTTACTCGGTGGCTAAGTATATTGTTCTTCTGGTTGAGATGTGGTGTTCTATATGCTTATTATATGTTAGGAATAAGGGGTTCTTCCTGTTGGAAGTTGGTGAGAGAAAGCTATGCTTGGAAGAGAACAATGATTCATCTTCTTGCTGCTTGCTATAGCCATGATTTAGCAATCATTGAGCAATGCTAAAACCTTGCATATAAAATTTAGATGTTTGAAAGCTTTTTAATTATGTGGATGCTTTTCTGTCATGTCTTAGGAACCACCGTATCAGATGTTTATTTTTATTGTAGTCTTTATGAGAAAAAATATTGATTTATTGGTATAGTGAGAAGAGTTTATGTTGGGCCATCTATATGTCCTGGTTTATGTTTTGTCATCTTCCAACTTCAATTTGAAAAATTTTGGAACCTTGCAGATTAAAAAGAAAATGCCTGGATGTTTTTTGTATTCATTAAGATTTAGAAAAAACCATATTAGTATCATAAGCAAAAGCTGCAAATCATTGCAGAGACTGGTAGTTTTCCAGCAAAAAGAGTTTTTGTTGCCATTATGCTATGGATTTTATGTCTTTGGTTCTAATCAGACAATACATTTATTTAGAGAACCAGCTCGGCAAAATAATGGCAAGGCCTCCATATTGAGTGATGCCACTCGACTGCTGAGGGATTTGATTTTGCAGGTTGAATCTCCGAGGAAAGAAAATGTTGGCTTAGTAACTGAATCCCGCTTTGTAAGTTCCTTGATCCTAAATATACACACTTCTCCTGTAAGATAAGGTTGAATCTCTGCATCATTCTGCATTAGGAAGATTTTCCTTGCAGTCTGCTTTGATTATATCATAAATGAGAATTATCTCAATAGGACAACCACTATCTATCCATGTTTCAAATCTTATACAAAATAGTCTGCTATGGAGAACAGGAAACCGGAATCATTTTCAGACCATGATACCTCTTTTGACATGTCCAAGTGAGAGCTTCTACATTAATGTATCTTGTCAATATCAACCTTATGAATCTTATGCTTTTTGGTAGTGGTTCACATAGTAGAGGAAGAACCAGTAATATGTCATGATCTGAAGAAGAGAATACCCTCTTCCAGAATTATTCTGCTGGTGTGTGGTGTTATTTGACATCAATAAAAAATTAAATATAATTGAGTAGGTACATTTAGGAGCAAGGTTGTACACCTATTCAAGAATAAAACAATCTAAACTATAACACTTCTGAACCTGGCTCTCACCACAACTGAATTTGGTTCATAGAATATGAAGGTAGCACCCTATATCACACATCCACTTTATTAGTCATTTAGTAATGCATCGTCATTCTAATACAGTTTGATAAATTTAAAAAAAAAATTTGATTTATGTTATGTTTTGTGTTGTGTTATGTTATTTGACCTCCATTTCGCTAAGGGGTAGGTCTGTGTTTGCTCACAAATCCCCTTAACCTTTTTAGGGTGAGTTGAAAAAAGAGTTTTGAAAATAAAGTTGGGGACTGCTGGAGTTGGGCCTCCAAACCGCAATTTTTGGTATCGGCCGATTCATATGTATTGTGTTGTGTTATGTAAATGCTTACTTTCTTTCTAATTCCTTGAAATTTTATCTAACGACTAATAGTTGAACCTTTCTTTGTTTTTCAGGTTCCTTATGATAGAAATCTACTTTTGCCTATTTAATGTGGTTCTCAAGGCATGATCCTAATTCAGATGAGGATGCTAAGAAGTAGTATTAGTAGAACCTTTACATATTATGTAATAGACTTTGTTACTCTCAAACAAGTTGAATACTATATTCTTGTAAATTTTTTATTAACATTTTGTATGGGTTGAAGTTTATTGTAATCATGGTTTATTTTGGTTGTATATATTGATGATGTTTTGAAGGCATTTAAAATTTGTCGTTGAACTCAGTCTACATGATACATAAAAAAGTGCTACGAATAATGTTCATGACATTTGTTAAATGTCATTGAGTGATATTAGATGACATTTATAAGATATTGTAATTTTGACGATACATATTAAGATGGCATTAGTAAAGTGCCGTAACTAAAATCTTTATATGATATATAAAAAAGTACCGTAATAATTTATCTATGACATTTATTAACTGTCATTGAATGCTTGTAGATGACACTTATAGAGTTTCATAATTTTGATGACACTTATTAGCTGTCATAGAAGGATGTTAAGATGACACTAATAAACTGCCTTGGAATAAGTATTACACGACATTCAAAAAGTGCTGTCATAAAGTTATTATATGACACTTTTGTAGTGCCGTTGAAAGAAAAAATATTTCTATGACACCCCCTCTATACAGCACCAAAAAAGTGCCATGGAAAGTCAACAACGACACTTTTCGAGTGTCGTTAAAACACTTTTTTGTTGTAGTGTGTACAGTTATATCGGAGGACTGGACTTTAATTCACAATACAAACTCGCTCGTACAAAGAAAGCCTAGGGACGAAAACCTAGGTATAGCAATCTAAGTACAATTGTTTAGTTTTTCTGGGGCGTGACGGTAGAGACTCGGGAAAGTGACGACAGCTCTGCCTTACTCCTTGGACGATCAGACGTAGCCTTGGCTCTGGTGAAGAAATGCTCTTGGACGTGTGGGGAGACTCCTTTGCGCCTTCGGTTGCTAGATCTCTAGATGTCTCTGTAGTGCTCTCTCTCTTTTTTTGCTCTCCTATGCAAGGGAATGGCACCTTGTTATTTATAGCAGTGGGGTGTGATCATTAGGGTTTACAAATAATTGCCTCCTTGAGAAGTCGGCGGTTAAGGATCAATTAATCTGGGCCATTAATTCTGATTGTAGCAAATCTAGGCAATTAATGTGGATTGCATCAAATCTTTGTGGGCAATTAATGTTGATTACCACAAATCTTTGTGATATGCAGCCGTCAGTTCGGATCTTCTGCCACGTGTTCACTCCACTTGATTGCAATAAATCTGACTTGATCCGGATAATTATGATGATTGCACTGAATCTGAATGAATAAATCTTGATTGATTTGGTGCCGCGTGTCCTACTATCACCATGTTGCGAGCTATAAGAACGTAGAAAAACTGATCTTCTGCCACGTGTCCTAACCGCGGGCTACAGGAATAGAGTGTCTTGACAGAGCCGCATAAAGGTGGCAGTCGCATAAGTATGGCCTATGAAATCTGAGCCGCATGAGAGTGGTTTCCCGCTGAGCCGCATAAACCTGGCCACGTATTAAGGCTACATAAGTGTGGCATCTCATCATTTGAGCCGCATAGAGATGGTTCCTATTATCCAAGCCGCATGAGAATACTGGCCGTATAGGGTGGCTTCTCAGGACGTGAGTCGCATGAAGACGGCCGCCATTATCCGAACCGCATGAGGATACTGGCCGCATAGGGTGGCTTCTCAGGACGTGAGCCGCATGAAGACGGCCCCCATGATTCGAGCCGCATAAGAATACTGGCCGCATGGAGAGCTTTGGAATTTGGTGAATTGTGACGGCTGTAAAAAAGATTTTGTTCGTTTCCCTAGCCACACGCCATCATGTCAGAGTATTTATTTCGACTTTATGTCGGGTCTGTTACTTTGTCAAGGTTGTCAGCCATCAGGGCATTAAATGCGGCGATTTGGTTCATGGCCAGTTGTAGAGGAGACTGTTGAGGGACACGTGGCTCTTTTCTGAGCCGTATGGGGCTATTGAAAGGTTTTTTTGAGCCGCATGAGGCTCTGATAAATTCTTGAGTCGCATGAGGCTCCTTATGCTTTTAAGCCTCATGGGCTTCTCCTGTTCCTTTCTATGCTTCTATAATTATGTCCCATCCAAACTTGTCCCCTAGCATTCTTTTGACATCGCGTAATTTTGGGTCAAATTAGGTCATTTGATGTTTACCGTAATTCTATATCGATCTTCCAACTTGAGCTCAGAACTCGAAATCGATCAAAACCAGTTGACCCAATATATGGTTTTGATCCATTTTGAGCCTACGACATGGATGCCAAGGGTGTGGCACTCAGTCGAGTCCCTATATGCTATTTTATTGTGAATGGAACAAGAGACTCATTTGTTGGCTTTTTGAGTTTGATTTAACTAGAAATTATGTTTGGTCCCTAACCGAGCCAACCCCACTTAGTAGAGCCATGTTAGGTTCCCATGACTTAGTAGATTTATTTGGAATTTATTTTGGGCCAAATAGATTTAAATACAATTTAGTATATATATTACTACAAAAAAAGTAGCATTTTGGGACGATACTATTAGGAACGCTAGTCTGAAACGTCCTAAAAATACAGTTTTGGGGATGACTATGTTTTTGGTAACAAAAAAATAGTATTATTTGGGACAAATTAAAAAATAGATCTATTATTTGGGACTATTAGAATTTTATGTCCCAAATAAATTCTAAGACCATCCTAAATAATCTTGACATGAATGCCAAAAACCTCTTACAAAAATTTCATTTTCCCTCTAATACATCCCTCCTCTATTTCACTGGTTATCCTTCCTCCCTCCCAAATCATCTCTCCTCACTCTATTTGACATATTCTCTCGCCTCATCTCCATTCCGAGCGAGGCCTCCAACACCACCACCACCACCATCACAAGTGCCATCACTACTCCCTCCACCACTCTCTTATTCTCTCATCCCCTCTCTCTTTCTCTCTCTTCTTGTTCCAAACCCTAACCCAAAAATCTTAAAGAAGAAGCATAAGGAGACTAACCCTAACCTTAATTTCGTTCATGCTCGACCATGATGAGGACGATGAGTTCCTAGAGTTTGAGTTTTGCTCCGATGGGAAGCTTCGCTATGCTTCTTCGAGTCATGATCTAGAAGGAGAGGTCTTCCTCATCCCTGCTACCCTATGAGAGTGCCACCAAGTCATCGCCAATAGTAGGGTTATGAATTTTTCTTCGAGTCCTTTCTTTCTAGGTTAGGGTTTTTGATTTAGAGAAATTTCTATCACATCGACTTTCTGCTTCTTGCATTTGTAACGAATTATGTAATTAGGGGTTTTTTCTCATGCCGGTGTCGTTCATTTTATTGAATCATCGTGGCATCTGGGACCGAGGCATTCACCTCGTCGGAGATGGTGCATTCAATTTCGAGACAGAGGAACGGATTTGTAACTGGTAGTTTTACTTGATGTCTATCGTTTTTCTTGATTTTATTACAAAGTTTGTTGGTGTTAGCATTCGATTCTTAGTGGTTGTCTACTACGTGTTCGATATAATATATCATGGACCCGGTATGGTGCAGATACGTACTGTCTTATATGAGTTTGATACAATGCAGTAGTTGGAGTGTGTGAGCTTCCTAGATACATAGTTATTTAATCTCAACATTGTATGCATGATACAAAGAAACATGTTACAATTTTATTCAGTTCATTCTTTCCTATGTAATATATTACCAGTTCAGCCCTGGGCAGACTCATACATGATGATTGTTGTTGTTGACTTCTCGTAGATGAAACCTATAAGACTAGCATAGGCCCAAGCAGCAATGTATTGTCGGCCCGGTGGCTGATTGGTGGTCACGAGGACGTTTGTGATTTGGCCAGGACCTAGCATCATGGAGGAGGTGGTGAATGGCTTTGTATAGGATGATCGACGTCTACGGCATTATGTTGTGGCCTGCTATCGAGACGAAGAGCTTGACATTCACCCAACATTGATGATGTGAATTACTAGTTTTTAATGGTTATTGTTGATATTTTTAGCATCTTAATGGTTAATAATTGCATCAGAATGACAAATTACTGTTAGAATTAAAACTGATCATAGTGGTCTATTTGCATTTCTTGTCATTACTCTTATCAGTTACTAGTTTTACAAGTTACGTGTTAAAAAATCAAATGGTCATGGGTTGCTTAGTTTAAAAGTCATAAGATAGAAGTTAAATAGTCGTGGGTTAGGAATGTGTAATGACATTTTTTTAGAAAACTTCTGTAGTGTTTGCATTCATGTTGGAGTCTTGTAAATAAGTATAAATAACTATGTACCATACATATGAAAGAATGAACTTGAAGGAGAAAAAATATTATAAAAAGATACAACTGTATGAAGGAAATAAAAATGCAACAAGTTACAATTGTTTGAAGGAAATATAATTGTAACTTTTTAAACTCGAGTTTGTTTATTCATTTTTTGGAAATGAAAGAATGAACTATGATATTAACATTACACAGAGGTCAACTAGTTTAATCTCAACATCGTAACTTGTTTGTTCTTTCTATTATTTTTTCTTGCAGTTCCAGGTGTCATCTTATTTATTTGTTTTTTCTATTTCTTCCCATGCTATAGGTAACAGTTGATGAAGGGTCAACGGGTACCATTTTACATCCATGTATCCTTATTCAATGCTTTAAGATCATTACTATGATGATAGTAATTGACACATGGCAGTACTTCGTGCACTGATGCATAAATTAAGTTTTTGTATCGGCACATTTTCTCCCATCACCACAGGCTTGTTGCCTCATATGCCATTTGAGCCCTCCATAACCATTCACTCAAGGGCCTCCTCCTTGATACCTTAGGTGGGGATCTCTCTTTCTTAATCTCTTGAATGATAGCACAGACGACTCTTTTCGGCTTTGTAATTATGAAAACCATCAGTAACTATTGTGGCATATGCCCTAATAATATTTTTCTTATTTTACCTGTATGATAACTCTCCATATCATTTTAATTGTCCACAGTAATTATTTAGCTGTTCCCAGTAATGTTTTGATGTTTCTATTCTGTAAGGTGCATAATATAATTCTGACTAAAAGTTAACAACGATTCGTTATTACAAAGTTTACATATTTGCTCTCTTAGTGAAGTCTCTTGTGGTTGCATTATACTACTTTTTTCTTCCATCTTTGTATTCCAGAATAAATCAGACTAATTGATTCTCATAACCTATGTACTTGCATGCCAATTTGGAATTATCTATAAAGGACACTTCTTTTGAAGAATTGAGAATCCTTTCTTGAAATGAGTGCGACATATAAATAAAATACAAGCAACATGGTTCGAATACAAGCAAAAATGTTCATTACTTCTCATTCTTCAGCATAAAAATCTTTTTAACTTTGCTATAGATGCCTTGTGCATGTTTGTATCAAAAGACAAATGTTTTAGTATGCACCCATTGGTCAGCATTTATGGGTAGCTCCCATTCTATTTTTAACATCTTTCCAAGTCTTTCCTTTTTTTATTCTTTAGTTTTTTAAGGCCAAGTTAGCTGTATGTCGCATGGTTATATGTATCAACCTGTTACATCACTACATTCCTATTAATATTGTATTAGATGTTGACCTGTCATGTTTTTAGTTCATGCCAAGATAACAATAATGAAACTTGTAGTATCAGTCTGAGTTGTATTGTTTCACAATTTGCATCAATCAGTTAACCTACAATATCAAGTTTACGACTTGTTTAAGAAAATCAGGGTGTTTTATATTATCAGATTCCTTGTAGGATATGAGTTGCATGCCATTCAAAGTGGCAACTTAATTAATATGCTCAAATAATTTTTTTTGCCACAATTATGACTTCAGTCTTTTTTTTTTCAAAATGGCAACTTAATAACGAATTGAACATCATAATATGATAACTTGATGTGCCCTTACAGTGCCTTGGTTTAATGAAGCATATTTTTGAACGTCATAATTCTTTTTTCCAACGTCCTGATTTAATGTATTAGACTTTGCTTATGCTTGGTGTTTTGAATACAGATGATTGCATCCCTTTTAGAAGTTGCGGCCAAATAATTATCAGCATCAAGGTTCTACAAGGATACGGGAAAGATGAGGTAAAAATAATAGAGGAAATAAATGTGACTTATAATATATTAGATAAAAATATTAAATAATTTATTCTTCTAATATTGTATTTGTCGCACGCAACATGAAAAAATAAATAAATAAATAAAACAAAATATTGACGTACATATGTGCAAACACTTGAAACGAATAAGATTCTTTTTCCTTGAGTGCTTGTAGTAGTTTACCTCCCTCTAGTATATAACTTAGTGAAAATTGGAAGAATTCTTATTATATAATTTTATAGGTTCCTGATTTGAAACCCTTGCTTTAGGCTGCTTCTCACTTATTTGCTGGGCTTAATTTATCTTTTGGCATCCACATTCAAACATGGTTCCCCCCTAATTATTACATAATCTTTTTTCAAGCATCATTTTATCCCCATGCTTTATTTTTTAAGGATTCCTATAATAGGAAGTATAATATGGAAACTAATTACAATCTTCTCTTTTTGCATATAGCACAACTTTTCTGAGCTACGGAGGGCACTGGTTCTCCAATATGCCATGGTCTTCTATGTATAATTGTTGTCCACAGTATGATGCATGCTTTAGCATGATTGTGCTCGTTCTATGCTGTTAGGGAAGAGACTATATAGGAGCCCTTAAAACTGTTTCATAAAATATACTATTTTTTTATTTAATCCCCATTTTTACTGGAAAGGGCTTGATGATGGATGGGCTTATTATGTAATTTTGTGCTTATTCTCAGTTCTGGACTATTTTTACTGTAATTGTAGCATGTTAAGTTTATTTAATGAGCGTAAAAGATGTTGGTCATTCAATAATCTTTGCTGTCTGAACGTTGTAAGATAATCCATGAGCACATCATTATGAGTTGAAATGTACTGCCAATTTTATCCATAATTCACATCTAAGTTATGTTTTCTTTCATTGTTATTGTTAAGTCTATGTCGCAAATTACTTTTCCATGAGTCTGAGGTCCCAATTACTTATAACTAACCATATTTCTGGCTTATTCATGTATTTCCAGGTAGCCAATGCTGCTGGCAGCCATGGATGTGGATCGGTTTGTCAATGGTTGAAGGTTTCATTACTATCACTGGTATGTAATGTTATCCTAAGAACAGAGTGCATGTCCTATTGTTTATTGTTTGTATCTCCATCACTATTTTAAAGTAGTCGGTGCTATCTAGTGTATTAAAATATGTGACAGTGTTAACAGTGTAGTGTAGCTAAGAGTGTGTTATAAGTGGTGTGTTGCATGTGTGTATTTGAGTGTATGTGAGCAAGGAAAGGTAAACTGGAACTAATGTCCAGCAGTGAGGAGAGGGATTTGTATGTGCATATATGCACATGTGTTGCTCCTGTACACAGGAACTACTGCCAATATTTTGCTGTGCAGATCCCTGCACATGTGCAGCACAGGCCTGTGCACAATAGGGGAAAGCATGGGGTACCTGTTTGCCTATTAATTATAAGCTAAACTATATGTAGAAGCCTATATTCCCTACTGCTAAATCTC
Source organism: Iris pallida (assembly GCA_029216955.1). Classification (NCBI taxonomy): domain Eukaryota; kingdom Viridiplantae; phylum Streptophyta; class Magnoliopsida; order Asparagales; family Iridaceae; genus Iris; species Iris pallida. The sequence goes on along the minus strand of JANAVB010037415.1, from coordinate 3,293,919 downwards.
TCTACACTTGTATGCCTCTACAAAATCTAAAACCCATCTACCTAGCTGGACCAAGGTTGGACAAAGAACTACCCAAACCCCCAAATTGATTTTCTAATTACTGAACATTACATGGTTGATTCAAATAACTGCCTTAGCTCTTATTTCTTGATTTTTGAACCCAGTGTACATTGTTGGTGAACTATCTTTTGTTATTCTTTGTTGATTTTAGGTAGTAGGGAAATCTAGTTTGGTGGTTTGGGATTGGCAAACTGTAATATTGTCCCAGAACAAACTGATAGGACAAAGATTGTGACACAATAGCATCTTTTTGATCCCCCAGTGCTGTGAAAGTAAAGTGGGCTGGAAATAATAACCATGGTTTAAAGTATCGGCCGATCCTAATACTCATAGGAATGGTCCGATAAAGATTCCGATACCGATATTTTGAACGTTGATAATAACATCTTCTGATTTTTTTCAAACTTATTTGTATTCAGACTTCCAAATAACTTCTTTTCCATACAAACATGATACAAATTCATGTTCAAATTATCTTACACTGGTAACAAAGCATACATAAATACCAAATGACTTTTTTTTTCCATACAAACAAGCTACAACAGGAGTGCACAAGCCATTTTCTATAGAATTACCACCCATTATGTAACATAATTTGATGTGTTCAATCCATATACATTTGTCATGACATTTTTATTTAAGACCATGTTATCAGTAATCTAGGATTAAATGACATTGTTATTTCTTTTTATTAAATTCTGAAAGCTTTACCATATTTTATAATAATAAAAAATCTACATTGGGATGTTATATTGTCCATTGTTATTTTTTCATAGAGGTTATTAGTATAGACTGTATAGCAGTACCTAAATCATGCAATCATGCCTGTAACTAGGGGTGATTGTTGTATTATGCTAGATCAAGTGTAGAATTCATTATCTGCAGGTTGTTTTTTATGAGGCTAATTTGTTTACTTCTATTTGCAGGTCCTTCCAATGCTTTTTGTACCTATTTTGCAAATGATGGGAGATGCCACTTTGGAAAATCAAATATGTTTTGGACTTGTGTAAAAAGTTGTAGATTTTATTTTGTAAATTAAGTGAATGCTTAATGATGTAAAACATTATAGGAGAACACTCGAAGTGATGTAAGACTTGGATTTCATTTTTTGAACAATAGGATATTACCTTTAAATATGTTTTATAGAAATTGCTTTGTTAATGTTGCGGCTACGCTTTGTTAATGTTGCGGCTACCATATGCATTTGCGATTAAATAAAGTAGTTCTCTATGAATTTTTGTTGTATATAAAATTCAATTATATATTTTATATATAAACAGGAAATTAGTAATTCCATAATAATTTAAACAATTAAGTTTTTCGGACGATTATAGTTCTGTAACAAAAAGTAAATTACTTTTTTTGGGACTTTCTAAAATTTTGTCCCTTATTTATTAGGACAAAATATATCTGTTACAAAAACTTATTTTTTGGGACAAATTAACAAACCGTCACACAAAAGCATAAATTTGAAAACTTTTGAGACGTTTTGCCTAACCGTCCTTTAACAGTAATTAGGACGGCAATATTCGTCCCTAAATTTTTTGCCACGCAACCCTAATAGGACCGTCCATTCCCGTCCCAAATGTCGTCCCAAATATTTGCTGGGACGGTAATTGCAGTTTTTAAGACAGTTTTTTGTTGTCCCCAAAGGTCACTTTTTTTGTAGTGTATGATTGTATTTATAGTAGCCTAATATTATATATATGTATGGCCTTAGCCATGGTTAAGTTTTGAGATGTATTTCGACTAGAAATTTTGGCACGGTTAGCGTAGATGATTGCTTTGACTAGTGTATCAGCCATGCTTAGAGAAGTCTAGCCATAGCAGTGTCCCTAATAGGAAAACCATTCAAAGTTGTGACTTGACACTTATAAATACCTTAATTAATTAATTATTATGGCTTTTGACTTTATAGGAACACCGGTTGTACCAAACCAGTCCAGACTTGACCCAAACCAAATCCAAGCCCAGATAGTCATGTGGTGCATCCAAAAACATCCATGTAGATATATATTGCATATATATTTATATTGGTATTTCATTTCAATAGTCTAGTTAGTAAAACTTTGTATAAAAGAATTATTAAAAATAATGTATAAATTATTTGCTATTAAATTTATATTATTACTTTAGAAATATTATAACTTTTCCTTAAACATGCCATTTAATTTCTTGGAAACTACTACTAAGCTATTACTATTTTTTAATATTAATCTCTTTCAGACATGGGGGATAAGGCCTAAGCTTTATTTTTTTGCTCTATTAATATTCTTAATTCCAAAGCTCATGTTATGTCCATCAGCAACCCGGCCTAGGAACCATTCTCCAGATCATATTGAAGTACATAACCCTAACTTTATCCCTAGAAACTACTCCCCTCATGTAGCAGTAGAAATTTCCTACCACTCCTTCTTTTGAAGTACACCAGCAATGTAACTGTGTTCCATTACTCCTTCTGCTTCCTCTATGAACACCCTTCTCCCAAGTCTTTCCTATCACTGCCACCATCGTGGCCAGTAACACGATGGGCGAACACCACCACCATCCTCCTCATGCCATACCAGATGTACCTGCAGGCTTCTTCGCCCCGCCGTGCACGCTGTCATTAGAGAAGCAGCCACCTCCGAAACTCATGCCTCCTCCTCATCCCGACTCGCTACTAGTATCAGCTCGGGCACTCGGTGCTACAGTAAGTCCATGACCGCTTCATCCACGTGCACGACATCCACCCCTTCGTTCAGACGTCCATATCTTCCCTTGTGTTTGAGAACCATCCGAATTATCTGTGAAGTCGAGCCAAACTTGTGGACACTCTTGGGAACCAAGCGAGCGCTGTCGACCCCAAAGTTTGCCTCGAATGCGGGAGCAACCGAGTGTTATTGTCGGGGCACAATTTTTGATGAAAATTTGAGAAAATGAAAATAACTATAAAAACAACGTTTTAACGCAACACTTCAAAGAAGGTGTATAACAGAGATCCTAGGAGGATTCTGGATTATGATAAACTAATAAGATTTTGTAACAGTAGCAAACAACTGTAGCACTTTTAAATAAAAGGTACGAATCAAAATAACAACAGCAGCGATGACAGACGAAAGATGGAAGATGGCCTGCTGGGGTGAATGATCACCGTTGCTCAAAGCTTATCGCCGTACACGAATAGCTTCCAGGAACCAGCAAGTTCATCGGAGAACTTTGGAATACTCCACTCTTCTGACTCCTCGGAAGGCGCACGGACTCTTGCGCTAAGTGGCACTGATGCACTGCTTCTCTTCACTCTCAAACTCTGTGGAAATACGTAAGAAATGGTGCTAAAAAACACTTCTGCCTTATGTGAATTCTGAACTTGTATCTTGAGAGAAAGAGCAGAGAAGCTTATCTAGCCTTGCCCTGTAACCGTCCAGCTAGCAACATGTTCGGGATGTGGGAAGAAACCATCCCGAACATGCTGTAATTGCTCAATCGTGCGCAGACACGATCTGAGCCAAAGGGCGCACAACACGCGCTATCTGTGCCACTTGTGCAACGCATGTACAGCCACTCCAGAATATAATAGTACTGTGCACACTGCAAGCACCCTAAGGAACTTGCGCCACTAGCGCACACTATGCCACTTGTGCATCCCTCGTAACCTACGCCAACCGCACGCCAATAGGCAGCGCCACTGGGCCGCACAGTTGGGCGCACCTCTGGGTCCCGTAACTGGGTACACCACTTGGCCGTGCTACTGGGCGCACCACTTGGTCGTGCCAATTGGCAGCACAAGTGGCTCGTGCAACGATCGCAACTTAAACACACTATGCACCTAGCGACGATGCTGACATACAAAGTACAAAGTGCTCCAATAAAATGCTATATTACGCCTCATGAGCCCATGAGCCCGAGTCCGTGTCCGAGTCCGAGTTCGAGTCCGAGTCGCTAAGCCCCTACGTGACTTAGCTCCAATGGAAATTAATTTTCCAAGAGCAAAAAGCATGAATGCTTTTATTATTGATTTAGCCTTTTTTCTATTAGAAAAATACCCCCACATGGCACACCCATGTGCACCTCCACACCACATTTGTATCTCTAAACAAGAATAGCTTATTATATAGAGATACAACTCCTTTGTGTTTGCCATTGATTATCTAAGAACAGAACAATTTTATGGGAGGACTGAAATTTGATTCACAATTACAAACTCGCTTGTACAAAAGAGAGCCTAGGAACAAAACCTAGGAAAAGCAATCTAAGTATAATTATTTAATTTGGATTCTGGGGTGACGATAGAGGCTCGAGAAACTGCTATCAACTCTGCCTTACTCCTTGGACGATCAAACGCAGCCTCGACTCTGACGAAGGAATGCTCTGTGTGTATCTCTCTGCATCTCTATCTGTCTATGCAAGGGAATAGCACCTTGCTATTTATAGGAATTTGTGATGAGTAGGGTGTACAGCCACGTGGCTAATTTTAGGCCACATCCTCGTAACTGCGCCTTGAGAAGTAGGCAGTTGGGGATTGGTTAAGATTAATCTTAATCTGTTTGTTACAATAAATCTAAACTGTTATGATATGTTGGTTGCAATAAATCCGAATTTGTTAAGACTTGGTCAACTCCTGCCATATGTCTCAACTGATACTCTTATGGTAAGCCGCATAAATGATGCATCCTGGCTAAGCCACATGAGGGACTGGCCCATAACCGAGCCGCATGAAGAGTGTCTCATGACCGGGCCGCATAAGGGTAGTCTCATGACTGAGCCGCATGAGAGTGGTCCCCATAACTTAGCCATATGGGAGTGGTCCCCTGACTGAGCTGCATGAGCGTGGTCTCATGACCGGGCCGCATGAGAGTGGTCTCATGGCCGAGCCGCATGAAGGTGGTCTCATGGCCGAGCCGCGTAAAGAACTTCTTTTGGAATTTGTGAACTGTGTCAGGTATTATAAAGATTTTCTCGTCTTTTTAGGAGCATGTCGCGTCTCGTCTTTATGTCAGAGCCATCATTTTTGTCAGAGCTGTCACTTTATTATCAGAGTAATAATGGCCAGCTGTATGGCCAGCTGTACATGCAGACTTTTGAACCGCATAAGGCCGCATGGAGCTTTCTGAGCTGCATGAAGTTTCTGAACTGCATGAAGCTTCTGAACCGCATGAAGCTTCTTGGCCGTATGAAGTTTCTGAGCCGCATGAAGTTTCTGAACCGTATGAAGCTTCTGAACCGCATGAAGCTTCTGGGCCGCATGAAGTTTCTGAACCGCATGAAGCTTCTGAACCGCATGAAGCTTCTGAACTGTATGAAGTTTCTGAACCGCATGAAGCTTCTGAACCGCATGAAGCTTCTGGGCCGCATAAAGTTTCTGGGCTGTATAGAAATTCCTATACTTTTTTATGCTTCTACAAGACCCCCTTCAAAGTTTTCAATTTAAAAAATTGAAATACTTAGAATAAGAAGCATGGGTCTATCCGCATAGGCTCTTCATGCCGCCTAGGATTCTTTTGCCGCATACTGGGTCGAGCTCTCCGTGCCGCATAGGCTTCTCTGGCCGTATAATGGCTTTCATGCCACATGGGCATCCCGTATCTTCGGTATTATTTGCTTCTTTGATTTAAAGCCGTCTTTTGGATAGAATCCCAATAGTCAGCATTTAAAACTTTGGATTTGTTTGGGCGATTCAGAGTTGTCTTTTGCATGAAAAGGGGATAGAATCCCAAGAGTTGGCTTTATCTTCTAGGCAACAAGAAATCCGAAGCATTTATCGGTTCACACGCCCCGCCAGCCTATAAATATGAGCAATTTTTGAAGAGAGAGATTCTTTACTCTCTTCTTTCTTCAAGCTTTCTTGCCCTAGTCTCCGTCTCTTCTCCTCTTTCGATCATCAATGGCTCCCAAGGCTTCCTCCAGTGCTGCGACGAAGGGCAAAGGAGTTGCCTCCTCGTCGGCGATCTCAGTTCACCCCGATGTTTATCATGCTATTGACGGTAAGAGTGTTGGGAAGAAAACTGCCTGGCTTCGAACCCTAACCATAATGGCTATGTCGTATGTTTTATGCACGAGCCTTCTTCGTTCTTCACTGAACTGCTCAAGTTCAGTGTGTCGTATGGACCGCATGAACTCCTCATATCCGAGCCGCATGGGGTATGTCTCATGTCTGAGCTGCATGAGAGTTTACTTCATGACTGAGCCGCATGAGAGTATGCCTCATGTTCGAGCCGCATGAGAGTCGTCTCGTGGCCGCATAAACACCTTACGAACTGGGTCGCATGAAGACCTGCAAAACAAAGCCACATAAGCTCCTTATAAACTGGGCCGCATGAAGACCCATCAAACAGAGCCGCATAAGCTCCTTATGAACTGGGCCGCATGAAGACCCCCCAAACAGAGCCGCATAAGCTCCTTATAAACCGGGCCGCATGAATACCCACTAAACAGAGCCGCATAAGCTCCTTATGAACTGGGCCGCATAACGACCCACCTAACAGAGCCGCATAAGCTCCGAAAGCATTAAGTGGTTTTTTTTGGCTATCTTCTGACTTCTTTCTTTTGCCTTTTTTTTAGTGAAATTGCTAGTCAATCCTGCGGGAGAACTTTTGGTAGGTCGAGCCCAATCTGTTATGGGTGTGAGGTTCGACCACATAGTTGATTATGTGTCAGATTAATTTCCCAAAGATGAACCTGAGGAGAGGTTGAGGGATATCAAAAACCAATCTTTCTTCTTTCTCTCGGGCATGATGAACTCGAAGAAATTGGGGGGTCAACACCTGAAACCTGCATTCCTCTTTGGAGATGCCCTGACTGTAAAGAACTCCAACATTTTAGATATATCTGAAAGCTGGAGTTTTTCTTCTAACGGGATGGCGATCCATATTCCTCAGATGGAGCGTCACTTTTCGCTGTCGTGGTTCAACATGCTGCCAACCGACAGGAAAATGGTGGACTCCTTGACTCCGACCCAGCATGGGATGTTCATGGGTGATATTCACTATAACAGAAACTTGAGATCGATGGTCACGAGCAGGACGCCAGTCAGCGGCTATGTGATGGGGTTGGCCCCGGGTAGTTTCTTAAATGTGTAGGGTCCCAACTTTCGTTTCTCTCATGCTGACACTTTTATGAACCAGCTTGCTCAGAAGGGGTCCTACCCCATTGGTCGCTTGACGCTGTTGAACTGGATGAACTCCTTCCTTTCATGGATCAACTAGTCCATGTAGATTTTGTGGACACACGAGAATCTCCTGTACGAGATTGGCTTGTATCATGCCATTCGGGGCACCTGTTATGGTTTGCCCATAAATAAGAAGTTTTTCATGGCTCTTCTCGAGATGTACAATCGTCCAACGGGAACCTTCTTTACCCATGGAGGAGAGATGGGGCTCGCTCTCCACGAGATGCACGAAGTCTCTAAGCTGTCCTGGGGAGACGAAGTTTTCGAGGCATATACTCCTACGAATGAAGAGTTTGAGGAGTTGGAGCAGCGGTTCCCGAGCTTTGTGGCTATCTACCAGGAATTGATGTGTCACCACATCACGTGCCAGCAGATGTCGAAGAAAAAGAACGACAGCTCGGAAAAGAACCTTCCTCATACGAAGGCCTGGCTCAGTTACCTTTTTAAGCTCGGCGCCTCGGGCCGGGTTTCTCTCCGAAGTCCTCGAACCTGGAAGGAGGTGCAGGACCAGGTGTCGATCGCCAAGAGGGTAAAAACCACAGGCGATAGATTTGGGAGTCAATTTGACTCTTTTAATTACTTTTATCAGGATACTCAGAAGTTGTCCGAGAAGGCTCTTCTGGCGGGATTTCTGTTGGTATGGCTGCGGAACTGTGTAGTTTCGGAAGGGTCTGGCTCTATTGAGAGAATCAGAACTTTATCCTTCCAGCGGTAAAGCTAGTCTTTGGGGCCAGACTAGCTCTCCTCCCTTTCATGGCATTCAACATACATCGTGGCCTCCGTACTTTTTCGTCCAAGGTCATTGCCCATGATACGGCGAAATACTTTGAATGAATCGAGCTGCCCTATCATTATCTGATGGGGTGGCTGTTGATGTACTACCAGTCTTTGATGAGCCTGGCCCAGAAGATGATGTAACTGCGGATGATGCCTTCATCTTCCAGTATCGTCGTATGCCCTAGGAGTACAGTACCATGCCAGCCTGTCGGATGGATCTGGCGAGAGTGGACAGATACACCTTTTTCATGTCTGTCCCTTATTTTACAGATGAAGAAGTGAATGGTGTACATTTTGATGGTACTGGGCCTTCCTACCTCTTGTCTGATAAGATGATCCTCTGGTTGCAGAACATCTGTCCTGTACACCTGGTATATCACAACCGTAACTCTGTCTTCCTGGAGCCTTACATGCCCAGTCGGTTCTCCCGATAGTTTGGGTACAGTTAGCTGTTCTTGGACAATCCCAGCTCCTGCCTGGGTTTTGAGGGTAGCGTCTTTGACGGCATTCGGGCTTGGCATTACTATAACACTGTTCATACCCGTACCAGCTTCTCTGTGCATGATGCTAGGGAGTCAGGGCAAATTTTGTACATAGCGGCTCTGTACCATGTTATGGTGAACAAGCCCCCTAATGATTTTGACCCAAGTACCAGTTTTATTGTCGGTACTGGTTTAGAGGAGAAACTAAAAGGGTCCAAGACGAGGACAAAGAAGGGGAATGCAGTCGATGTGTCAGACTCGGAGTCTACTAATGCAGACGAAGAGGATGACCCCGATAACTTGCCTCTTCCTCCTGCAGATGATGTGGTAGCAGATCAGCCCGCTATCATACCTGGTCCTTCACGTAAGCGAAGCAGGCGTGAGTCCGCTGTTGGCGACATAACTTACTCATGGAAACGGGCTGTTGTCAAGCCTCGAGGGCCAATCATTAGGGAGAGAAGCGAGGATGTTGATGCCGTTTCGGAGGTGAATCAAACTACAACCATCTTTTTTTAGCGCTTCTTTTCTGCACTATGATCTGATCATTCTCTTCTTCTTTGTAGGCGTCAGGAGAAGTGGACTCTCGAGAGCCGGCTACTGTCTCTGAGGTCGACCCGGCTCTAGCCACTTTAATTAGTGATATGAGTGCTTAGCTTATTTCTACCAGGGTTCTCCCAGCGATGGCTGAGGTTCCTCCCGTTGCTGACATCTCAACCCAGGGCGATGTGGGCTCTACTAAGCCAATCCTCGAGGTTGCTGAAATTCATTCGGGTGATGCTGACCCAATTGTATCTACCTCCGGGGCGACTGGGGCACAAGAACCAGCTGTATTCAGCTCAGATGTCGCTGGTGAAGAGGATACGGTGGTTGGGAGTGAGCCGCAGCTTCAGTATTCCTCTCCTGGTAAGCTAAGACATGTCTTGACTAGTGAGGAGGTTCATTTGCTCTATCTTCACATCCTTCGGGTTAAGCTGATCGATGGTTGCTCCGGACATACAGGTCCTGCTCCTTTGCCGCTGATGATGGACATCGTCGAGGAAGAAGTGACCAGAGGGGATCTGGTGGAAGAAAGTATGCCTCCTCCTCCTCCAAATCATACCGATGAACCTTTTGTCGGATTGAGTTCCGGAGAATAAGCAGTAGAACGGCCGGGGCAGGGAGAAATGGTCCTTGCACCCTCCTTGGTCACTTGGCTCCAATATTAGAGGTCGACCTTGTTTGCCATTGATTGTAAAAGTACAGAACAATTATCGGAGGATTGAACTTAGACTCACAATACAAACTCGCTTGTACAAAGAAAGCCTAGGGACGAAAACCTAGGTACAGCAGTCTAAGTACAATTGTTTATTTTAGATTCTGGGGGGTGACGATAGAGGCTCGGGAAGGCGACGGCAGCCCTGCCTTACTCCTTGGATGATCGGTATGCAGCCTTGGCTCCTTGTGAAAAGATGGTTGGCGTTGACGAAGAAGTGCTCTTTTTGCTCCTCTGTTGCTCTCCTGGCTTCTCTCTCTCTCTCTCTGTGTATTCTCTCTCTGACTCTGTATATTTTTTATTCTTTTTGTTGTCGGCCTTGTGCAAAGAAATGATGCTGGCTATTTATAAGAGTGGGGTATGATCAGTAGGGTTTGCTAATGATCATTTGTTTGGAATGTCGGCGCTCCTTCAATCTATCTGAACCATTGATCCTGATTACAATGAATCTCGGCCATTAATGAGGATAGCACCGAATCTTGTGAGCAATTAATGTTAACTGCTTTAAATCTCCATGATGGATTCTACCAATATCCGATTGCTCGCCACGTGTCCCGTTGGCTTGATGATAAATAATATGCCTTGATCTCAGTAATTATGACGATGATATCAAATATATTTGTTGGGATTCGGTTGAATCCTTTATTGATCTGATGCCACGTATTTTAATTGTGGGTCCTGCCAGAGCCGCATAAGATAGGCAACACTTGAACCGCAGGGAGATAATCTTCGTGAGCCGCATAGGACAATGCTTTATTGAGCCGCAGGGGATAAACTCTCAATGAGCCGCATATGCATAGTCTCTGCGAGCCGCATAGGACAGCGTTGTGTTGAGCCGCAGGGACTGGGCTCTCGGTGGGCCGCATATGGCTGATTTCTGCTGGTCATATAGGGTGACTTCTCAGTGAACCGCATGAAGCTGTTCTCCATTGAAGCCGCATGAGACTTGCCACGTGGCAATCTGGGACTTCTGACGGATCGGGTCAGAGATTTTCTTCTTTTCCCGAAGAGTGTGTCATTATGACAGAGTCATCATTACGTCTTTATGTCAGAGCTGTCATTTGTCAAAGCAGTCGTCGGGGCATTAAATACGGCCGAATGTAGAGAGGAACTGTTGAAGGCCACGTGGCCTCTTTCTGGGCCGCATGAAACTATCCGAGCTGCATGAGACTCTTCGAGCTTTTGAGCCGCATGTTGTATCTGGGCCGCATAAAGCTCCCAAGAATTTTGAGCCGCATGAAGCTTCCTGGGTTCTGTGCCGCATGAAGAATGTTTCATGACCGAGCCGTATGAAGGACGTCTCATGACCGAGCCGCATGAGGAATGTCCCATGACCGAGCCGCATGAGAGACGTCTCATAGCCGAGCCACATGAAGGACGTCTCATAACCAAGCCGCATGAGGAATGTCTCATGACCGAGCCGCATGAAGGACGTCTCATGACTCGCATGAGGAATGTCTCGATCAACCTGTGCACTCGCTTTGTGGGCCCGGGTATCCCGAGTATACGAGTGCGTAGGTATCATATTTGCTCCCCGATGTGGGCCTAGTGAAAACACTTGTCCTCGATCTTTGTTGGGGGACTCTTGAGAACCACTCTGTCCGTTTGCAGCCGGGGGCTGGACACGGACAGTTCTGTACGACTTTCCATCAGAGGCCCGCTTAGCGGGACGCTCTTGATGGTCAGAGGTTGGGACAGCTGACTGAGCTCGATGAGCCCGTGCTGCCCTGGACTTCTTTGACTTAGCACCGGAAGGTGCGTAATAGGAAGAGTCCAAGTTTGGAGGGAGGGAAGAGAAGTCGGTGCCCTTTTCAAAGGAGGTAAGGGGGCTCAATTTATAGAATGGAGTGAACCCTTTCTTCTTCTCCTTTCCGATGTGGGACTAAAAGAAATATTTTCCATGCTTCTACAGGACCCCCTTCAAAGTTTCCAAATTGCAAATTTGGAACACTTTGAATAAGAAGCATGGAAAGTAGATTTGTTTAGGTGTGGCAATCCAATCAGAGGTAGCATAGACGTGATAGGTTTGGGTACTTCCGTTGGAGATTTTATGTAGACTTATCATCCTTGGCGTACCTTGGTTTTAGGTACGGATAATAAGTTGAGAGAGGGAACCATCATATTTACTCAGAGGTGGTATGGACGTGATAAATATAAGGTTGATGGTATAGCTTTCCTACTCAGAGGTGATATGGACATGGTAGTAGTGAACTCGAATGAGGATACATAGAACAACTCAGAGGTGCTATCAACGTGGAAGTTCTATGCATTGGGTGTAAGAATGCTATGGAACAGCTGGGCTCCGAAAGCATGTGATGATAAGGGAAAGATGTGGATGTACTAGGGGACCTAGTACGGCATTTATGGTCAGTAGAGGACATTTGTGGGCCTATTATCCTTGGCGTACCCTGGTTTAGGATACGGATAATAAGATGAGAGAAAACCAACATACTTACTCAGAGGTAATGAGGACATAGCAAGTATGGGGGTTCTACCGTGGAATCTTCCTACTCAGAGGTAATAAGGACATGGCAGGAGTGGAATCAACGGAGGATATTTGTGGTCAACAGAGGACATTTGTGGACTTATTACCCTTGGCGTATCCTGATTCAGAGTACGGATAATAAGGCAAGAGAGAACCAACATACTTACTCAGAGGTAATGAGGACATGGTAAGTACGGAGGTTTTACCGTGGAGTCTTCCTACTCAGAGGTAATGAGGACATTGCAGGAGTGGACTCAACGGACGATATTTGTGGACCTATTATCCTTGGCGTACTCCGATTGTGGGTACAGATAATAGGTTCAAAGAGAATCGACGTACTTACTCAGAGGTAATGAGGACATGGTAAGCATGAAGGTTTCTTCAACGGAGCCTTCCCACTCAGAGGTAATGAGGACATGGCAGGAGTGGGCTCAATGAAGAAGGGCACATAGAACGACTCAGAGGTAATGAGGACATGGAAGTTCTTATGTAGAGGGGTGATTTGTTTTTGGCGGAATCGAGACGACTCAGAGGTAACATCGACATGGTCATTTTTTGGGAATTTGTGGATCTGTTACCCTTTTTGTGCACTGGGAGTGCGGGTAGTGGATCATAAGGAAGGATCTCTTTCGGGAAGAAAGTTCAGAGGTACGGTTATACATGACTTTCTTCCAAAAGAGTGACCGGGATATAAGTTCAAGGGTACCAGTGGGTACATAACTCGACAATCCATATATTTTGGAATCAAAGTGTAAGTTCAGAGGTACCAGCGGGTACATGACTTAGTAATTTGAGATGTTTTGTGGAAGGAAGAGGTGAATTCGGCCGTACCAGCGGGTACATGACTCGAAGATCTAGAATATTATGGATATGAGTTCCGCGGTACCAGCGGGTACATGACTCGATGATACGGAGTATTGTAAAAGTGAGTTCAGCGGTACGTGAGGGTACATAACTCGGCAATCTGGGATGTTATGGAGGCAGAATGTGAGTTCAGCGATACCGGAAGGCACATAACTCGACAATTTGGGAAATTTCGAGGCAAAATGTGAGTTCAATGGTACCAGAGGGTACATAACTCACCAATTTGGGAAATTTGGGGACGGAATGTGAGTTCAGCGGTACCAGAGGGTACATAACTCAATCATCGAGGATTTTTTTTTGAGGATGTCGTTTCGGACGTAATACTTCTTCAGGAAGTTGCCGTTGATGGGCAACATGAGCAAATCTCAGTGTGAGCAGCCACATACTTAGCCAGCTCTGACTCTTCTTCGGCCACCCCCTGTGTAACTGCAGATTGAGAGGATGACTTAGGTAGCTTGATCATCAGGGGCTCTGTTGGTGGAGCCGAGCGTGGAGTTGTTGGCAAACTAGCGACCCCCAGTTTGGCACTTGATGCTGGGCGGGGAGTCGCTGGCTTGCTAGAAGCCCCAGACTTTGCATCGGGATGACGACTCTTGTTGGGAAGACGTATCGTCATTGGCTTGTCAGGGGGATTGAGCTTCTCGGTTTGTGGCTGGCCGACTCTTGGCAGTCTGATTGTCAGTGGCTCCGTTGTAGGTCTCGGCACTTGGCCCAACCTCGGCAGTCGGATTATCATCTGTTCTTCTTGCGCCGAGAGACTGATTGCGTCCTTACGCAGAGTGGCCGTAAGGGGTGCGGACTTGCCTGGTTTATGGGCTTGGAGGTGGATCGTCAGGGGTTCTTCTGATCCCGCGGTCGCTTCGGTACTAGCTTGCTCATTTTCTTCATCAAGATGCCTCTTCGACTTTTCGTATAGATAGGAGTCCGAGTAGTAGGATTCGACCCCTTTGAAGGGATCGATGTCAGCAAATTCTGTCTTCACGAAGCCATGCTTGTCGACGTATTTGAAGCATTGGTACAGCGTGGAAGACATGATCATATAATCGTGTATCCAAGGGTGCCCCAAAAGGATGTTGTAAGAAGTATCGGCATCTATGACGTAGCAGGTGACTTCTGATTGGAGATCGCCAATCTGGCATTTCAGACGGATCTTCCCAATAGGGTAGCTCCTACCCGAATTAAAGTCGCTGATGGCGGTGCTTGTAGGTGTTAGGCGATGCATTGGGATGCGGAGATGATGTAGCAGACCTTTCGAGATGATGCTTATGGAAGAGCCGGGATCAATGTGCATCCGATCCACCTTCACGTCGTCGATGTATCCCGTGTAGTATAGCGGGCGATCATGTAGGTTGGTTTTGATGAGCATGTCCTGCGGAGTAAAGACGATGTTGGGCATTGCTCTCGTGCAGGCACTATCTTGGAGATCCATGGGTGAGTCCTCCCCAGTGAGGTTAGATTGAGCGAGATAGGCATCGGCATTTTGGAGTGCTTCGCTCAATGTAATACGAACGTCCTTGGAGAGCCTCAAGAGTTCGTATAATGGCAATTTGGCCGTAGTGTTAGCCAATTGTGCTAAGATGTCAAAGTTGTAGGGCCTCTCTAGCCCTTGGGCTACGTCCTTTCGGAGAGATTTGTCGAAGCGAGTCTCCTTCGGCCTAGGCTTGTCGGTCGTCGAAGGCTGAGCCGGTCCCAGAGCATCAGTTGTAGTGGGTTGGTGATTTTCGGCTGGACTGTCAACCACGGGTTGGGATTGCGCTCCGGACCGCATGACGACGGCTGTAGCTTCCTCGTTGTCTGCTGAAACTGTGCGGCAGGTCTTGATTTTTTCACTCTTTTTGTTGGTGGGAGATGGTGTGGGCCGAGTCACTTCTGACACCAAGTCTGGATGGACCCACATGACCTCTCCTCGTGAGGTGGTGAGAGGTACTAGACCAGCAGCTTGTTCTCGGGGCGGAGAAAGATTGGTAATCTCCATTGTCGCGAGAGGGACGAGGATTACCCCGTCTTGAGTCTCCGTCGGAGGGAAGTTGCCGAACTGTACGGACACCATATTAGCTGCCACGGTTACCTCTTCGAAGTTGATGGCCAGAGCGTTTGAATCGATGAGGCTTTGGATGTACCATTTTAATTGGTAGCAGTCATGTGTAGCGTGGTGTACATAACGGTGGTAATGGCAGAACTTCGGGTTCTCCAGATCAGCCGGCCGAGGCTCCCGCCTTGGTGGAGGAAGCTGAATTCTACCTCCTTGTATGAGCATGTCTAAGATAGGCTTGATGTGGCCATCTTCGAAAGAGTAAGTGATTTGACGCCATTGCTTGTCTGCTGGCTGTGGCTCGGACTTCTGGACCGTGTCGGCCACCATAGCCTGTTTTCCCTTGCTGTCCCGATTGTTAGAGGGGTTACCCCCATTATCGTTGTTGAGACGCTTGCCCTTATTTTCTCCTTCTGAGATGTGCAACCCCAGTTGGCGGGCCTTCTTCAGTCGTTCTTCAGCGCTTATGGCGCTGATGATGAACGCCTTCCAATCTTTGAATTGACTCTCGCCTATCCAGAGACTGATCGTTGGAAGCAGTCTCTTTTGGCAGATTTCGATCAAAGAAGAATCCGGATTTTCGGAAGGCAGCTTCATGGCGGTCTGGCGGAACCGCTCGATGTAGTTCCTTGTTAGCTCCTTCTCCCCTTGGATGACGTCCATGAGAGTGGACATAGTGATGTCTTGTCCTACTTCATAGAATCGTTCCAAGAACATGCGCTTGAAGCCGGCGAAGGAATGGATGCAGTTGTCCGGTAGATTGCAGTACCAATCAAAGGCGACTCCTTCCAATGCTCCAATGAATAACCGTGTGAGGATCGCATCTTCATGGGGCAGATGGTCGATGGTGACCTCAAAGTAAGTGATGTATCGACTTGCTGATGTTTTGCCATCAAACGGGTTGATGTTGAACGGCTTATATCTTGGTGGAAATGGAACATCCCTCCACTCAGCAGGATATGGTTGCCGTATTCTGAGATCTTGAGCATTTTCTCGGGCATGAAACATGGCACAGAGCACTTGGACCTCTCTTCTTACTTTTTGGGCCTCATCTGTCGCGGCGGGGGCTGTTATTTCGGGAGGATTATTGCCCGGGTTTGGTGCCGCTGAGTTCGAATCTATATTGACCGTGGGGACCGTGTTTGTTTGACCAGGCGCTCCTCCTTGTAAAGTGGGCAAGGCCGCTTTAATCTCGTCTACAGACTTGACCAAAGCAAGTAATATGGCTTCGAGACTGTCGATGCGCTGGCGATCACTGGAACCACCTTGATCGCTGTCCGTCATGAACACCGTTCTTACGTGAGGAGTGATGGAAGGAACGGTGGAGGATGTGCCCTCTGAGTCGTACCCATGCACCGAGAAGTCATCGGGATAGGTGGGAATGTTCTCTTCGGGCTCGGACTCGGAGGGAACGGTATCCCTAGCTTCAGAGCTTGCCTTGTCTTGAGAGTTACGGATGTCCTCGGGGGCATCAGCGTCCGTTGCTCCTGATGGAAGAGTTGTTTGTGCGGACTCGATTCCTTGGAACATCGGATTGTTACTGATATTCGGAGGAGTGTTACCCCCAGCTCCTTCAACCCCAGCGATGTGGATGATGAATTTCCCATCGAAGTAAATTTCGTCTTTGAACGGGTGTGTTGGAATACACCAGTGGAGGGCAGCCGTTTAGACGACAGTTTCTTAGTTGTAATGGTTGATATCTTCGGACTGGAGACGCTCGTTTTCTTCCTCCTCTCTTCGGCGGGTACTTTTTGAGCAGAATTGCGGGAGACAACAGGAGGTGCCTCTTCTTCTGAGTTCGGGTGCTGTAGCCTTTGGAAGGCGGATGGCCGAGCTTCCGTCATTGCCGCGTTGTTGCAGCAGCAATTGACGATGATTTGGGTGCAGCGATGCCCAAGCGAGGACTCTTTGCACACCGACACTCCTTTTCTTTCCTTGCATTTGTGGAGGATCGTCTCCCGCAGGTCAGAGGAACCACTCTATCTGTTTGCCGTGGGGGGCTGGACTTGAGTGGTTGTATACAACTTTCCATCCGAGGTCCGTGTGATAGTCAACGGGATGCTCCGATAGTCAGAGGTTGGGACAACTGACTGGGCTCGATGAGCCCGCGCTGCCCTAGACTTCCTCCTTCTAGCACTTGTGGGTGCGTAATAGGAGGGGTCCAAGTTGAATTCCACAGAATCTGGCTTATAATACAGAGAATCATCAGGGTCGGGACCGTATGAGAGACGGTCGAAGACCGATCGAGAGAAGCGTGGAACGGACGCTATGCCGCCAGAGTTGGGTACCGTGCAGGCTGTCTGCATGCGGTCATCTTCTGTTGTCGGATGAGTTGTCTTTGGGCGGTTAGGAGTCACGATCGTGCAGGCTGGCCGTATGCGGTTGGCCATAGCGGCCGCATGGGTTCTCTGCAAGCGGCTGCCTCCTGTAGCCTCATGTGTTTCATCTATGTGATTGGCGACTGTAGCTGCATAAACTATGCGGCTGCCAGATGTGACCGCATGATTCTTCTTCATGCGGCCAGCGACTGTGGTCGCATGAGCCTTTTTCACTCGGCTAGCACCCCTATGCGGCTCAGTTCGCGTAGAGTTCCTCTTTGCCTCTGCAAGTCCAGCACCATAGTATTTTTTTTTGCCGGACTTGGAGACAGCAGAGTTGTCTACGATCTAAAGTGGGGCTACAGAAGTGTCCTTTTCACCGTCTTGAGCAATAGAGGGTACACCGTCGGGGGCTTGGGAAGGAGCAAATGATTTTGGCCTCCACTCTTTGCGAGCCTTTGTCGTGCGGGTGCGCTTGTGGACCGGGCCAGCGCTTCCTTCGGAGAGCATCTCTTCAAACGCTTGTTGGTCGAAGCGGACGACCATCTTTTGTTGCGTGGAGCCAAGTTTGGCTGCATCCGATTGCGTCACCAACTCCTCAGCCATGGAGAAGTTTGTTCCCAGCAGAGTCGCCATCGTGTTTGCTATTGATTGTAAAAGTACAGAACAATTATCGGAGGACTGAACTTAGACTCACAATACAAACTCGCTTGTACAAAGAAAGCCTAGGGACGAAAACCTAGGTACAGCAGTCTAAGTACAATTGTTTATTTTAGATTCTGGGGGGTGACGATAGAGGCTCGGGAAGGCGACGGCAGCCCTGCCTTACTCCTTGGACGATCGATATGCAGCCTTGGCTCCTTGTGAAAAGATGGTTGGCGTTGACGAAGAAGTGCTCTTTTTGCTCCTCTGTTGCTCTCCTGGCTTCTCTCTCTCTCTCTCTCTGTGTATTTTCTCTCTGACTCTGTATATTTTTTATTCTTTTTATTGCCGGCCTTGTGCGAAGAAATGATGCTGGCTATTTATAAGAGTGGGGTATGATCATTAGGGTTTGCTAATGATCATTTGTTTGGAATGTCGGCGTTCCTTCAATCTATCTGAACCCTTGATCCTGATTACAATGAATCTCGGCCATTAATGAGGATAGCACCGAATCTTGTGAGCAATTAATGTTAACTGCTTTAAATCTCTATGATGGATTCTACCAATATCCAATTGCTCGCCACGTGTCCCGTTGGCTTGATGATAAATGATATCCCTTGATCTCAGTAATTATGACGATGATGTCAAATATATTTGTTGGGATTCGGTTGAATCCTTGATTGATCTGATGCCACGTGTTTTAATTGTGGGTCCTGCCAGAGCCGCATAGGATAGGCAACAATTGAACCGCAGGAAGATAATCTTCGTGAGCCGCATAGGACAATGCTTTATTGAGCCGCAGGGGATGAACTCTCAATGAGCAGCATATGCATAGTCTCTGCGAGCCGCATAAGACAGCGTTGTGTTGAGCCGCAGGGACTGGGCTCTCGGTGGGCCGCATATGGCTGATTTCTGCTGGTCATATAGGGTGACTTCTCAGTGAACCGCATGAAGCTGTTCTCCATTGAAGCCGCATGAGACTTGCCACGTGGCAATCTGGGACTTCTGACGGATCGGGTCAGAGATTTTCTTCTTTTCCCGAAGAGTCTGTCATTATGACAGAGTCATCATTGCGTCTTTATGTCAGAGCTGTCATTTGTCAAAGCAGCCGTCGGGGCATTAAATACGGCCGAATGTAGAGAGGAACTGTTGAAGGCCACGTGGCTTCTTTCTGGGCCGCATGAAACTATCCGAGCTGCATGAGACTCTTCGAGCTTTTGAGCCGCATGTTGTATCTGGGCCGCATAAAGCTCCCAGGAATTTTGAGCCGCCTGAAGCTTCCTGGGTTCTGTGCCGCATGAAGAATGTTTCATGACCGAGCCGTATGAAGGACGTCTCATGACCGAGCCGTATGAGGAATATCCCATGACCGAGCCATGTGAGAGACGTCTCATAGCCGAGCCACATGAAGGACGTCTCATGACCGAGCCGCATGAGGAATGTCTCATGACCGAGCCGCATGAAGGACGTCTCATGACTCGCATGAGGAATGTCTCGATCAACCTGTGCACTCGCTTTGTGGGCCCGGGTATCCCGAGTATACGAGTGCGTAGGTATCATATTTGCTCTCCGATGTGGGCCTAGTGAAAACACTTGCCCTCGATCTTTGTTGGGGGACTCTTGAGAACCACTCTGTTCGTTTGCTGCCGGGGGCTGGACACGGACAGTTCTGTACAACTTTCCATCAGAGGCCCGCTTAGCGGGACGCTCTTGATGGTCAGAGGTTGGGACAACAGACTGAGCTCGATGAGCCCACGCTGCCCTAGACTTTTTTGACATAGCACCCGAAGGTGCGAAATAGGAAGAGTCCAAGTTTGGAGGGAGGGAAGAGAAGTCGGTGCCCTTTTCAAAGGAGGTAAGGGGGCTGTATTTATAGAATGGAGTGAGCCCTTTCTTCTTCTCCTTTCCGATGTGGGACTAAAAGAAATATTTTCCATGCTTCTACAGACCTTTCTACCCTGCCAAGTCTCCAGATCCTTCGGGCAGCGGAGGAGGAGATGGCTGCTATTCAAGCATCTTATCGCTCAGAACTTGTCTCCCTAGTAGCAGGGGCGTCAAGTTTCGGTGTATCTTCTACAACTTCGCCAGCTACTCTTCCTTTGACGCCTTCTTCTTCGAAAGTTCTAGATGAATCGTCGAAGGACGTGGTTGATAGTTTCTACCGCCACCTGAAGCGATGGTTGAGGCTGCCGTGGAGAGGGGGACATCTTTTGCATTGGCCTGTTAACGTGCCCGTAGCTAGATTGAACTTCTTAAACCCTCCCCGGAGGGGCAGGGATAGTCGAGCTTTTAGAGCCCAAGTTACTAGAAGCTGATCAGCTGGTAGCTCAATTTCAAGGACTGCGGCAAGTTGATCTGTCTTCAGCAATAGATCAGGAGCGTGCCTTCCTTGTAGCGGCCATGGAAAAGGTAAGGACGGTACGGGATACGTCCAAGTCTGCTCTGGTGAAGGACCTCCGAGATTTGTCTCTAAAGTACGATCAGCTAAGCCGCCGAGGGGAGGATTATATCGCTCGGGAAGAGGCCGCCTCTCGTAAGATAGCCGATACCAAGGAGTAGATCCTCCAGCTTCAAAGAAAATTGGTTTCTTTGGAATTTGAGCTGCAGGCCTCGTGCGAAGACAATGAGCTAATTTTCCGGAAGACCGACAAGATCACCCGAACCTCAGATGCCATGGAGCGTGCCCTAAAGAAGCTTGAAGATGGTTGGCAGGCACATATGCATCTGGAGGATGTAGAGAAGTTGACGCAAGAGGCTGAGCGCCAGGCTACCCTGAGAATTGAGCGGTCGACGTCCAAGCTGATGGACCGACTCAGAGAATTGTGTCTTGTCGAACCATAATCGGGTTTTTTTTCTTTCTTTATGTTTTTTCATTTTTTTGACAGGGACGTGGTCCCAAAAAATGTAGTACTTTTGATTTAAATAAATAACTTTATTTGTATCATCTTTTATCTGTTGTGTTTGTACTGCATCTTTGGTATTATGTGTTTGCCCCACTGGGAGACTTTCTGTGGACCTATTACCCTTGGCATACCTTGGTTTTAGGTATAGATAATAAGCTTGATAGAGATACCTAGAACGACTCCGTGGTAAGGTCGACATGGAAGTTCTTGGTATTGGGCAAAAGAATGCCAGGGAACGGCTGGGCTCCAGACGCATAAGATTGTGAGAAAAGAGGCATGTGTACTAGAGAACCTAGTACAGCATTTGTGGTCAACTGCGGACATTTGTGGTCAACTGTGGACATTTGTGGGCCTATTATCCTTGGCGTACCCTGGCTTTGGGTACGGATAATAAGTGAGAGAAAACCGACATACTTACTCAGAGGTAATGAGGACGTGGAAAATATGGGTGCTTTACAATGGAGTCTTCCTACTCAGAGGTAATGAGAACGTGGCAGGAGTGGACTCAACGAAGGACACATAGAACAACTCAGAGGTAATATGGACGTAGAAGTTCTACGTAAAGCGTGATTTGTTTATGATGGAAGAGAAACAACCCAGAGGTGACATCGACGTGGTTGTTTCGGGAATTTTGTGGACATATTACCCTTTTTATGCACTGAAAGTGCGGGTAATAGATTATGAGGAAGATACTCTTTTAGGGAGGAAGTTTAGAGGTATGATCATACATGACTTACTACCAAGAAGACGCGATATAGATTCATTTGGAGTGACCAGAGTGTAAGTTCAACGGTACTTAAGGGTACATAATTCAATAATCTGGTTGATTCGGCAGATGTCGTTTAGACATACTATTCCTTCAGGAACTTGCCATTGATGGGCATCATAAACAAGTCTTTGTTTTGCTTTGCGAGACTATATGCACCATTGGAGAATACTGCCTCGATGATAAACGGGCCTTCTCACTTTGGCTGGAACTTGCCGACGATTTTGTGAGTCATAACCATCGGCCTCCGAACTGCCAAGACGAGATCGCCAACTTGGAATGTTCTGAGTTTAACATTCTTGTTGAAGGCTCTAGAGATGCGTTCTTGATAAAGCTCGATTCGTTGTTGAGCTAACAGACGCTTCTCGTCTAAGGCCTCCAACTCCTGTAGCCGGCGACGGTAATTATCATCCGTCGTCAATCGGTAAGTGAGGGCGACGCGGAGCGAAGGGATTTAAGTCTCCACTGGGAGAACTACCTAACTTTCGTACACCAAAAAAAATGGTGTATTCCCAGTGGCTGTCTGGACTGTAGTACGGTACGCCCATAAGCATTCACCAAGCTTTTTATTCCAGTCACGTTTGTTTGAGGACACAAACTTCTTGAGAAGCTTGATTATAGTTTTGTTGAATGCTTCCGCCAAACCATTAGCTGCCGGGTTGTAGGGTGTTGACACAACATTCTGGATTTGATATTTGTCGTAAAACTGTTAGAAGGCAGTCCAAAGCAATAGATGAGGTGATGCTTGAAGAAGATGATCACATTTGATGTCTTCACTTCTACAAACGGAACAGCTTCCGCCCATTTGGAGAAGTAATCCATAATTGCCAGTATAAAACGGTATCCTCTAGATGAAGGTGGGATAATTGGACCAATGATGTCCATTCCCCACGCCTCAAATGGCCAGGATGCCACCGTCGGATGTAGAAATTCGAATGGTTGGTGTATGAAATCTGCGTGGACCTGACAAGCTTTATACTTTCTTGCATAGTCTATCGCATCTGCCACCATCGTAAGCTAATAGCTCATCCGGCGAAGGCGGTCTTGTAGTTTCGGGCCAGGTTGATGGGCGCCACAAATGTCGTCGTGAGCTTCGCGTACGGCTTCTTTGGCTTCTGTATTTGACAAGCACCGGAGCAGTAATCCATCATAGGATCGCCGATACAACATTTTTGTCTCAGTATCGTAGACGAATCTGAGAGAACGTCTTCTGATAGAGGTGGCTTCTTTCGGATTTTTCGGCAAGATGCCGTAGACTATGAAGTCGATAAATGGGAGCCTCCAGTCCTGCGTCTCGTTGACCGTCAGGGCAGAATAACTCTCAGTAAATTAGACGTTGTTCTTAGGACAGACCAATTCATGGCCTATTACGTCAAACAAATGATGAGTATAATTTGGGACCGCCAGAGAAGCGGCCAGTCCTGCTAAGGCGTCGGCTTCAATGTTCCGGAGCCTTGGAACATGTTCTATGAAGAATCCTTTTAGGGACATAATAATGGCGATTGCGATTTGATGATAGGGGATCATGTCTTCGTGGCGAACTTCATATGAACCCCGGATCTGGTTGACGATTAACTGTGAATCGCCATTGTTTGCCAATGATTGTGAAAGTACAGAACAATTTATATAGGAGGAGTGAACTTAAAATCACAACACAAACTCGCTCGTACAAAGAAAGCCTAGGAACGAAAACCTAGGTACAGCAATCTAAGTACAATTGTTTAGTTTTTTCTGGAGGGTGACGGTAGAGGCTCGGGAAAGCGACGGCAGCTCTGCCTTACTCCTTGGACGATCAGATGTAGCCTTGGCTCTTGTGAAGAAATGCTCTTGGACGTGTGGGAGACTCCTCTGCACCTTCGGTTGCTGGCTCTCTGGATGTCTCTGTAGTGCTCTCTCCTTTTTTTTGCTCTCTCTGTCCTTCTCTCCTCTGCTGCTTCTGCAATCAGAGAATGTCCTCTTTTGCAACGGAATGGCACCTTGCTATTTATAGGAGTAGGGTCATCATTAGGGTTTGCAAATGATTGCCTCCTTCAGAAGTCGGCGGTTAAGGACCAATGAATCTGGGCCGTTCATCTTGAATATAATAATATTTGAGTAATTAATGTGATTGTATCAAATCTCTGTGGGCAATAAATGTTGATTGCCATGAATATTCGTGATTTGTGATAGCTTGCCACGTGTCCCATTTGTTGATTTGATTTGATCTGGGCAATCATGACGATCGCAACAAATCTAATTTAGTTGGGATTTGTTAGCACCCATAATTCCAGGGAAGATAAGACTGCCACGTGTCTCAATTGTACCGAAGAGCGCCACGTGTCTCAATTGTAGCGAAGAGCGCCACGTATCTCAACTGGACTGTCCTGGCCGAACCGCATATGGGGAGGGGTCCTCTCAGCCGCATGCAACCGCATGAGGATATGCAGCCGCATGAGGATGGACAGCCACACATGGATGGGCAGCCACATGGGGATAGGCAGCCGCATGGGGATAGGCAGCCGCATACACAGGAGGAGCCGCATGGAGATAGGCAGCCGCATGCAGATGGGCAGCCGCATGTAAATAGGCAGCCGCATGCAGATGGACAGCCGCATGGAGTGGCCTTGGGACTTGGTAGATTTTGCCAGCTGTAAGGGGATTTTTTTCTCTTTCCTAGGATCACGCCTTCATGTCAGAGTCATTATTTCGTTCTTATGTCAGAGCTATCATAGCTATTAGCTGTCAGGGCATTAAATGCAGCCGAATGTAGAAGGCCACATGGCTTCTTTCTGAGCCGCATGGACCTATCCGAGCCGCATAGACCTCTGAGCCGCATGGACTTCTGAGCCGCATGGAGATCCTGAGCCGCATGGGGATCCTTCTGTTGGAGCCGCATGGGGATCCTTCTGTTGGAGCCGCATAGGTCTTTCTTTATTTTTTTCCATGCTTCTATGTGACGCCCCAGAACCAGAATACTGGAGAGCGGGGGCGTACATAGCCAGCTACGTATATTGAAAATGGAATCCACCTCGCTATACGGTCACGACTGTCTAGATATGAGTGTTTACTACAAGCCAACGGTCTCTTAAGTCAAGCCTATTGTCTCAATCTCAAGCAAGTAATATAGTTACAAGATGTTAGATCATCAAATATACAATAAGAGGCATCTCAAATATTACATATTCAGCTGATCATGAAGCTAGACATACAAAATGCGAGGACTAGCAAGAGTTAAGTCATACATGATCAACCCTAGGATTTGTTAATCATGTTTACAGCCCGTAGGCAGACAGTAAGTAAAGGTGCATCGAGCTAACAGGTGCTCGTCGGCTAAACGCCTCAAAAGAATAATTTACAATAGAGTGAGTGAAACAAAATAAAAAAAACCCACTCGTAGCCCGGGTTCCTTCTAGTCGCCACCATCGGGCTGGAGGTTCGGTAGATCCTCGGGTGCTGCTCCGAAATCTGGCCACACAAAACCAGCTGGGTCAAACCCCAGAAAGAGCAAGTGCCACAAAGGAGGCCATAAAATAAGAACAAAAGCCAGCATATCAGAACATAAGAAAATAGAAGAAAGTACAAGTAATAAAGTACAGCAGGACAATAAATGACTAGGGACATGGAACCATTCCAGGAGCCAGATTACAACCCGTAAACCAAACAAGGGCCGGGGTTATAACCCTTAGCCTGAATAGCACTTGTCTCCATCCATTTATTGTTAAGATAAGTAAAATAATCATATTCAGGGGTACCAGGTACAGAGACTAGACGAGACTTAGACAGGGCTGGACACCATCCATTCACAAGCGGCCAAGCAAATACTACGGCTTACTACTTAACTAACTAGGGTTATCACAAGCCTAGTTACTAACAAGATGCAATGAGAATTTCCCAGTCCCAAGCCCTGCAGACTATCTAGTTATCCTTCCGCGGGTTGAGAGTACGGTTGGGTACATCGCCTAGGAGACGATATACCCTTAGGTGACTTAGAGGTGCAACACATGACAGTGTGCTGGAAATGTGCTCTACTCGTCGGCAAGCTACAAGTCCATTAAAGCGCCCAGATAACGAGATTGTCTGTGACTGAAAATTCTCCATGAACTATAGTTTGATCTAATCATTAGCCTAATCCATATTTAGTACGAATCCCTGGCCGTGGTACCCAGGGAGTCACGTCCTCGACATGATGCAAGACAAGACAAGTAGATTTTCACAAGCAACAAATAAAGAACACCCACGGTGTCAGGGGCAAGTCGAGTTCAACCAGTTATCAAGTCGAGTCAAGGCAGGTCAAGTCACAAGTTACGAGTTACAAGTTACAAGTCAAGAGTGTGCCGCCACGAGCCACTATCAAGTTATCAGGTTACAAGTAAAGAGTGCACCCCATCGGGTCACTACCAAGAAGATCAGAAGTACTAGGATCATAAATCACAGAATTCACGAAAACCATACTAGTCATAACAAACACTAAAAATCGTGTCAGGTCATGTTGGGTCAAGATAGTCGTGTTGTGTGGAACAAGATCTCAAAACCCAATCCACAAAAGAGAAGCCAAGCTTAAATATAATAAAACCAAATCTCCATGGCCAAATAGACTGCGCAAGAGATCAGGTTGCGCAAGAGAATGGACTGCGCTAGGGCCAGGTTGCGCGAAAGCCAAGTGAGCTGGGAGCAAACTGCGCAGGGGTGAGCTGCACAGAGGTCGGCTTGCGCTCGGTCGGGTTGCGCATAGATCGGTTGCGCTGGGTTGGGTTGCGCATGGATCGGCTCCGCTGCGCCAAGTGTGCGGGGTAGAGAAGACGCTGGGCTAGGGAGCGCCAGCGCGGTTCAGCTCAGCGCAATGCGCTGGCCGAGGAGTTGCGCAATCCAGCCCAAGGGGCCGAGCGCGGATCAGTCCTGCGCTAAAGAGCGCAGGCCGAGGGGTTGGTTGCGCGGTTCGCCAAAGGACGAGCTGCGCAGTCAGCCTCGCGCTAAAGAGCGCAGGCCGAGAGAAAAGGGGGGGTCTTCTTCTCCAACCGAGAGGAACTCTCAAGAACTCCAAAAATTCCAAATCCCCTAACTTGACCAAATCGAAACCAAATTTAGATTTTTAAAGTTCTAACTTGTGTAAAATTGAATTCTCTTCCACATGGAAGCCTCAAAATAAACAAAAATCAAAGTTTAATAGATCAAAACCAAGAAAATCCAAAAATAATTAAAACTTAGATCTAGAACAATGGAGACTCCAAATCATAAAATGCCAAGTTCTAATGTTGTTCTCCATGGCCTAATCTAGCTAATGGATAAATAAAAAGTGGTACTTATTTGGTGGCAAGGTGCACTTGCCTATGGGTGGAGTGATGTGTGGAGGAAGAAAGAAGATGATGGAAAATTAATGGAAGAATAATAAGGAGAGAGAATGTTGGTGGAGATATTAATGAGGGTGGATTGTGGTGGAATGAGGGTGAAGTATAGGGTAAAGTGTTCCATGGGGTTTAAAATCAAACCAAAATAATTAAAACCGAGCCGAGCCGAAACCCAAAATACGAGAAAACCCAAAATTCCACAAGTCCAAAAAAATAAAAATACAAGCCAAAATCAAACTATGAGCATGAATACGAATTACGGGAAATGGGGGTGACAACTCTACCCACCTTAAAAGAATTCCATCCTCGAAATTTAATCAAGGAGCTAGAGACTGCCACGGCAAGATACACTAAGCACCAACAACTACACTAAGCAGTATAATCATACAATTATACATGCAAGCAAGGGATGGAAAGCATAAGGCATAAGGAAGACATTATACCTTACGAGTCAAACAGGTAGGGATATCGCGATCGGATATCATCCTTACGCTCCCACGTCGACTCACCTAGAGAGTGATGACCCCAAGCAACACGGACTAAACTAATAGTCTTGTTCTTGAGTATCTTCTTCCTCCGGTCCAATATAGACACGGGCCTCTCCTCATACGAAAGGTTGGTACCAACAACCAATTCCGAATGGCCTAGGATATGGCTCGGGTCCTGGATGTACCGTCGTAATTGGGACACATAGAATACATCATGCACCTCACTTAGCGACGGCGGAAGAGCAAGACGATAGGATACATCTCCTACTCGCTCCAGGATATCGAACGGCCCTATATACCTAGGACTAAGCTTTCCTCGCACGCCAAAGCGAATGACGCTGCGGTTAGGCAAAATCCTAAGGAATACATGGTCGTCGATAGCAAACTCTAAGGGACGCCGATGGGCATCGGCCCAATACCGCTGATGATCTTGCCCAACTCGAAGATGATCCCTGACTTTTCTGACTACTTCGACTGTCTGGGCAATCATTTCTGGACCGAGCATCTGCCTCTCTCCGATATCATCCCATGCTAGCGGGGATCTGCACTTCCTACCATACAGAACCTCGAACGGAGCCATCTGGATGTTGGCTTGGAAGCTGTTGTTGTACGAGAACTCCACCAGGTGCAGGTGATCTTCCCACGAACCTCCAAAGTCAAGTGTACAAGATCTCAACATGTCTTCAAGAGTCTGGATTGTGCGCTCTGACTGGCCATCTGTCTGCGGGTGGTAAGCTGAGCTAAACTAGAGACGGGTTCCCAAATTTTTCTGCAGGCTACGCCAAAAGTGTGATGTGAATCTCGAATCCCTGTCCGAGGTAAAGCTAACTGGCACATCGTGAAGCCTGATAATCTGTCTGAGGTACATCTCTGCTAACTGAGCCGTGGACTGCCCAACTCTGAATGGGAGAAAATGAGCCACCTTCGTGAGCCTGTCAACTATAACCCAAATAACATCGCGACCGGCTGGGGATCTAGGCAATCCAGTCACAAAATCCATGGTGACATATTCCCATTTTTATTCTGGAATCGGCAAGGGCTAGAGAAGTCCAGCGGGCCTCTGATGTTCAACTTTAACCTGTTGGCAAACCAAACACCGAGAGACAAACTGGGCTATCTCCCTCTTCATGCCATTCCACCAGAAATGTTGACGGATATCACGATACATCTTCGTGCCACCGGGATGAATAGAATACTGTGAACTGTGAGCTTCTGCCATGACCTCCTGTCGGATATCTCCACTGGGTACACAAAGACGAGTGTCGTGCCGAAGTGTACCATCTTTATGAATGCACAATTCCGGCCTTCTTTCTGCCTCATACTCTGCTCTGAGTCGTTGAATCCTGGAATCTGTAGACTGTGCTATCCGGATCCTCTCAACTATGCTGGATTGAACTTGTAGACTGGCCATCAATGCCACATTGGTTGGAAGAACCACTTCAATTCCTATCTTCTGAAGATCTGCCAATAACTCTGGTTGCGCCATTAGGAAGTAAACTCCGGCTCTCCGGCTTAACGCATCTGCTACAACGTTGGCCTTCCCGGGGTGATACTGCAATTCCATATCGTAGTCCACCAATAGCTCAAGCCATCTTCTCTGCCACATATTAAGGTCCTTCTGGGTGAAAACATACTTCAGACTCTTGTGATCAGTAAATATCTCCACTCTATCTCCGTACAAGTAGTATCGCCAAAGCTTCAGCGCAAACACTACTGCTGCCAGTTCCAAGTCGTGGGTCGGGTAATTCTTCTCATGATCACGAAGTTGACGTGATGCATAAGATATTACCTTCCCATGCTGCATCAAGACACATCCCAATCCTATGTCTGAAGCGTCGTAATAAACTGTGAAGCCTCCGGTCCCATCTGGAAGTGTCAGAATGGGAGCCGTTATCAAACCTTGCTTCAACTTCTCAAATGATTCCTGACACTCTGCTGTCCATACGAACGGCACATCCATACGGGTCAACTGGGTCATCGGCGCTGAAATCCTTGCAAAATCTGAAACGAATCGCCGGTAGTAGCCGGCCAATCAAAGGAAGCTACGAACCTCTGCCGCTGAACTAGGTACTGGCCATGACTCGATAGCCACGATCTTCTGGGGATCTACTTCTACTCCTCCTCGGGTAATGATGTGACCCAAGTACGAAATACGATCGAGCCAGAACTCGCATTTACTAAACTTGGCGTACAACTGATGCTCCCTAAGCGTCTGAAGGACAACTCTGAGATGCTGCTCATGCTCTGCTTTGCTCTTGCTGTAGACCAGGATATCATCTAGGAATACGATTACGAACTGAACCAAGTAAGGCATGAAAATACAATTTAGGAGGTCCATGAATACTGCCGGCGCATTGGTCGCTCGAAAGGGCATAATAAGGAACTCCCAATGTCCATACCTAGATCGAAAAGCTGTCTTCGGGATGTCCTGCTCTCTGACTCTGATCTGGTGGTATCCTGACCGCAAGTCGATCTTCGAAAACACTGAAGCCCCTTTGAGTTGATCAAACAAGTCATCTATCCTCGGAAGAGGGTATCTGTTCTTGATTGTCACTGAGTTCAAGATACGATAATCTACACATAACCTGGACGTACCATCCTTCTTTTTCACAAGAAGCATCGGAGCTCCCCAAGGCGATCCATTTGCACGAATGAATCCCTTGGTCCTGAGTTCTTCAATCATCTTGTACAAAATCTCTAGCTCTGAAGGCGCCATCCTATAGACTCGCTCTGATACTGGTGCTGTTCCGGGGATCAAGTCTATAGTGAACTCCATCTTCCGCTCTGGCGGCATTCCTGGAAGTTCCTCTGGAAAGACATCTGGAAACGCTTCAACTATCCGGGGTAACTGCACTGCTACTACTGCCATCCACAATACTGGAGAAGATGGCTCCACTGCATCTCTGAAAAATGAGAACTCTGGCTCTCCTGGAATGCTAAAAACAATCCTGCCAATATGGCAGTCTATCCTAGCATACTGGTTCCTCAACCAATCCATGCCTAAGACTACATCATAGTCTGCCATAGGGAATTCTATAAATCTAGCGGGGAACTCTCTACCGCTAACTATGATCCGACACGAGGAAAATACTCGATCTACTCCCACAAGACCATTACCAGTAAGTATATTAAGCCTCACTGATAATGACTCGGGCTCCAATCCTATCCGTGTCGCGAATCGTGCGGACATGAATGAATACGATACACCAGAATCAAATAATACCGATGCTGGAAAGGAGTTGACGAGAATAGTACCTGCCACTACCTCACCTGGTGCAACTTCTTCTTCCATAGCCATCATCATGGTCTTCCCTTGCCCTCTAGCTACAGGTCCCCTCTGCTGGAAACCTCTCTACCTGCTCTGCACTTGGGCTTGGGTATACTGTTGCTGGTTCTGCTGATGAAACGCCTGGGCCTGAGGCAACAATGGCTTCGGGTACTGCTGCTGCTGCATAGGTGCTGGTCCCCTAACCGATGGACTGGTTAGGTTGGAAGAGGATGAACTTCCCCTATTCAGGCAGGCTTCTATCTTGTGATCTGCCGCTCAATAAGCCAGGCACAATCCCTGCGCCCTACGACAATCCGCCACTACATGGCCTGGCTTCCCGCAATGAGAACATCCCATCGCGGAAGTCTGCTTCTGCTACTGTGGGTACGTCGGGGCTGAATGCTGAACCGACGTCACTGAGGCTGCTCGCCTCGGAGTTCCAATGGTCAAGCTCCTAGCTGCCGGGGCTGGAGCTGATGATTGGTGCATCTGACTGTGGGACCGCTTCCTACCTCCGGTCCTATCCACGATCCTCTGGGAGGTATACTCATGCCTCCTAGCTGCCCTCAATACTGCATCGAACGTCTGGTGCTCGAACTGCTCAACTGCTAATAAGATCTCCAAATGTAGTCCCTGTTGGAACCGCTGGGCCCTATCAAACTCGGTCGCCACCAAGGTGGGGGCAAACCTACTGAGTCTAGAAAACTCAGAAGCATAACTGTCGACCGTTCTGTCTCCTTGCTTCAAGTTGGTAAATCTCATCTGCAAGTCGTACCGAGCTACATTATCGAAATACTTCGTCTGGAATCTCTCTCTAAACGCTGCCCAAGCAATGGGTGTCACTAATCCCATGGCTTGTGCTGCCCACCAACTGCGAGCCAAGTCTAACAGCTGTAAGCATACCACCGCCACTTTCTCATTCTCAGGTGTCCTGGCTGCTTGCAGAATCACCTCTGTGTCCTGAAGCCAAGCGTCCGTGGCAATCGTATCTTCACTGCCGTCGAAGAATGGAGGGTTCAAGCGCATGAAGCTATTGGCCGCGCTGTTCCCTATATGACCGCCTCTGGTCAAAGCATATGCCACTGCCTGGTACAAGAGGTCTCCTCTACGATCCTGGGAAGCTATCAAGGTCCCGATGAGACCTACCAAGGTACCATCATCCGGCTCGGCAGGCTGAACGGGCTAAACTGGGGGCTCTCCTCCAGTAGGTATGACTCGGAAGGCAACTCCGGAGTGCTGGGCTTGATCTCCGGGTTGCTGCTGGTCCACGGGAGTTGCTCCGCCTTGCTGATCGGCAGGTTCATGAACAATGCCGCTGAAGAAAATGACATAGGAAACAATAAGGAAGGACCCGGACAGATCAACAATACAAACATGTGATCAGGTCAAGATTCTCAGGGAATTGAGGATTCGAGCAGAGATCAAGGGCGAATACTGATTGAGACATCTATTCGGTAAACCCTCACATTTTTTGAATACCAGGACCTGCATGGGCCACCACTTAAACCATGTGACGCCCAGAACCAGAATACTGGAGAGCGGGGGCGTACATAGCCAGCTACGTATATTGAAAATGGAATCCACCTCGCTATACGGTCACGGCTGTCTAGATATGAGGGTTTACTACAAGCCAACGGTCTCTTAAGTCAAGCCTATTGTCTCAATCTCAAGCAAGTAATATAGTTACAAGATGTTAGATCATCAAATATACAATAAGAGGCATCCCAAATATTACATATTCAGCTGATCATGAAGCTAGTCATACAAAATACGAGGACTAGCAAGAGTTAAGTCATACATGATCAACCCTAGGATTTGTTAATCATGTTTATAGCCCGTAGGCAGACAGTAAGTAAAGGTGCATCGAGCTAACAGGTGCTCGTCGGCTAAACGCCTCAAAAGAATAATTTACAATAGAGTGAGTGAAACAAAATAAAAAAAAACCCACTCGTAGCCCGGGTTCCTTCTAGTCGCCACCATCGGGCTGGAGGTTCGGTAGATCCTCGGGTGCTGCTCCAAAATCTGGCCACACAAAACCAGCTGGATCAAACCCCAGAAAGAGCAAGTGCCACAAAGGAGGCCACAAAATAAGAACAAAAGCCAGCATATCAGAACATAAGAAAATGGAAGAAAGTACAAGTAATAAAGTACAGCAGGACAATAAATGACTAGGGACATGGAACCATTCCGGTAGCCAGATTACAACCCGTAAACCAAACAAGGGCCGGGGTCGTAACCTGTCACGCCCCAGTTCCAAATAATCGGATCGGGAACACGTGGCATGCCATCTGTACAATCTAGCATAGCTAAACCCAATTTAATGGACTATGATTCGATTGTAGTACGCTGAAGTATAACTAACAAGTAACATCACAGGCAGGTAAACTAGTCTCATCCATGAAATAATGTAATAGCTAACTGAATGGAAAATCATCAGTGCCACAGAATCCAAATGTCAACTATGGCTAGAGGAGAACAATCCACTAAAAGTAAATGAGTACATCTGGAATGAAATGAAGTAGCAAAAAGAAATAAACAGAATACTGGAAATGGAACCCACGTCTGAAGATGTAGCTAGCCTCCAGAGGATCAAGGCTGCGGCTCCACCTCAAAGTCATCGTCAACAAGTCCGTCTACTTCGTAATCAGCCGGAAATAAGTGCTCGTCAAGCTCTGGAAAAGATACCAGGTCCTCAGAGGGACATAACAAATACACAGGAAAATGACATGCAAGAATATACTGAGCAGTAATGTAAAAGTAACTAATAAGAATGCCACCCAGTATTTCCCTAACCAAACAAGGACAGGAAATACAAGAAAGCAATAAGGTGTTCTAGCCATCTATGTGTAAATGCACTCGAGACATCTCTAGTGGCACATGAGAGGGGGAGAAGAAGAAGAAACTGCCACCAAGCGTTCTACGGTTTGAGAAACGAGGGGCTACCAGCATCCAGCGTACATTGGAAACAGAATTCTCATACACCACTAGTAGACTCTCCCCACCCAATGTACTCATACCATATATGCGGTACAAACAATATGCAAGACGTCATAGTAAATATAGTATAACTAAACTAAACTGCTACAGACTCAAGATCATATGTTAATGGCCAGTCAACACAGAACCTCTGCACTCAACTCACTCATATGTGATACGTGTCTGAGTCAGTGTCAAGTTTATACTAACTCTATACAAGGTAGTCATCAATGGAGACGAGTGCACACAATAGTAATAACTGGTCAAATGTAAATACTGCATAGTAAATGTCAAGCAAGGTGTACTTGCCTGTGTCTAGCAACTGAGTATCCGGGTCCAAAGTAGAGTCTGAGTCCCGAGAAGCAAATAATCCTAAACAAAATTTATCTCTAATTAATTACTAATTAAATAAATTAAACAATTCATTTAATTGCTAAGTAATCTTTAATTTAAATTAATCTATTACTACTAGCTAACTAGTATCAATAACTATGAATATTAATTATACAATAATAAGTATGTAAACTATACTTATTATCATACCATTTATATTCTGAAATTTATATACAACCAAATATTTAATAATTAATTAATTAATTAATGATAATCAATTAACCAACCATTTTAATACACACATGAATTCACAATTCCTAATATTACTAACATAAATAGTAAAAATTCTTAAAAATCATTTTTAGTCTATTTTAATACTAAACTAAATAATATCAGAATAATAAATATATATTATATATATATTTTACAGAAAATGAATTATTATCATTAAACTATTTATTAAATAACTAGTTGGATAATAACAATAAGTACTTAATAATTCTAAATAAATCCAAATAAATCACCACAAAACTTAAATTTAATCATTAAAACTAAATTCACAGTAGTAACACAAAATTAATAATTATTTAAATAAATAAATAATTATTACACAATTTATTACATAAACCTAAAAATGATTTCCCAAATTACTTTTAAGTCTTAAAAATTCGTAAATATATTTAAAATACATAAAATAAATTCTTAAATACCCTATTTACACATTTCTAACAGAATCTTATCACTTCACAAAATTACATCATTTATATAATTAATAACAATTAATTATATAATATATTCAACTTATGTAATAAATCTAGAAATTAACCAACTAAATCTAAATAATTATAAATAATAATAAATAAATATTGGAATTATTTTTCAACAGAATAATATACTATTACAACCATTTTCTATTCAAACAATATTATTTAATTACTAACCAATTAAATAATATAAATTGAAAACGGTATTTAATAATTAGTTTGATTAATACAAAACTTCCAAGAAAAATCTAAATAAAATATTTTAAAAACCAATAAAATACTGGAAAAATTTCCATAATTTACTTTATAATTAAATCTATATTTTCCATATAAATTATATTATTTAATTATTTACCAATTAAATAATATGCATCAAACGGAATTAATTAAACAGTTTTAATTCACTGTTTTTCACATAACATAATTATAAATTTAATTCTAAAAATTCTGGAAAAATTATTTTAAAATACTATATTAATTTTACAAACTTTTTTGTGTACAAAGTTTTATCTAATTCGTGATCAAAATATTACATAAAAATTAAAACAGTAAACACATTTAATTAATTACTAGCATTGAAACTTCATAATTAAATATAAATAAATACTAATAATTAATATTAATTCATAAAAAAATTAGGGTAGAACCCCTACATAATTACCAATGATTTCCTATATTTAGATCTAATTATTCGTCAATTTATTCATCATAACAATCAATACAAAACTGAATAATCAGAATTTAAATACTAAAACTTGGTTTAAAGCATGCTAAGAGGTTTTAATCCACGTGACAGCGCAACGGGGGGGGGGGGTCGGGGTTACCTCGCCATGCCGCAGGGTGGTGGAACGCCGCGAGGGGGTTGCGCCGACGAGGGGGTCAGCGGATCGGGGCGGTCGGGGCTGCAGCGCGCGGGGGGGGGGGGGCACCGGCTGCTACACGCGGGTGCGGGAAGCACCGCGTCTCGTCGTCGACGGCAGGGCTCCGGGTGAGGGGAAAGGAGATAGGCGCGGAAGAGGAGGAGGGGCTGGTGGTTTGATGGGGAGAGGTGGAGTTTGTGTGGAGGCAAGTTTAGGGTTAGGGTTGAGAGTGATTAGGTTCTCCTATAAGAATATATATATGGGAAAGATCCAAATGAATAGGTCCCTAATGGGTTGGGCCTAGGTTAAGGTCAAATTAAGGATTGGGTTTAGTTGCTAAAAATTTTAACACCAAAACTATACAAGCTTATATATATAATCTAATAGTAAGCCAATAAATAGTAACACTATATATATATATATCATATACTTCTAAACTTTATCAATAATTTAATAATTAGTGTAAAAGCATTTATTTAACAATTAACATTATTTAGTAACAAATAAATATAATAATAAAATAATTTTGAGGGGTTTTACATTCTCCCCAACTTATTAAAATTTCGTCCTCGAAATTAAAAACAAGCTGGGATTAAAAGAAACATACACAATCATAATTCTAAATCTAGGAAATTTACAAACTAAATTAAGCAAAATCTAGAGAGTGAATATTAGCAGAATTAAGTCATACCAGACGCCTCACGAAGGTATGGATAACGCTCCAGTATAGAATCTTCCTGCTCCCAAGTCAATTCGTCCGAAGAATGGTGTTTCCACGCAACTCGGACTAGTCGAATGGTCTTCCCCTTCAACACTTTCTCTCTGCGGTCTAGGATCTCCACAGGCTGCTCCTCGTAGGACAAGGTCAGTCCCACAGTGATCTCTGAATGATCAAGTACGTGGTTAGGGTCTGCCACATACTTCCTCAACTGGGAGACATGAAATACATCATGGACGCCTTCCAATGACTGCGGCAGTGCCAATCTGTATGCAACCTCGCCAACTTTCTACAACACATCGAATGGTCCGATGTACCTTGGGCTGAGCTTTCCTCTGACTCCAAATCTGATTGTACCTCTAGTCGGGAAGATTCTCAAGAACACATGATCTCCTTCCTTGAACTCAAGAGGTCGCCTATGAATGTCTACCCACTGCTTCTGCAGGTCCTGTGCTGCTCGTAGATGCCCCTGAATCTTCTTGACTGTATCTACTATACGTAACTCTGGTCCCAATATCTGTCTCTCGTCTACATCACCCCAACATGCTAGCGATCGACACTTCCTTCTGTACAATGCCTCGAAAGGGGCCATCTGGATACTTGCCTGGTAGCTGTTGTTGTAAGAGAACTCTACCAAATGCAAGTGATCCTCCCAGGATCCTCCAAAATCCAACATGCAAGCTCTCAACATGTCCTCTAACGTCTGAATGGTACGCTCTGACTTCCCGTCCGTCTGAGGATGATAAGCTGTGCTGAACTTCAGTCTAGTGCCCAGACTTTCCTGCATGCTCTTCCAGAAGTGCGATGTAAATCTTGTATCTCGATCAGAGACTATACTGACTGGTACTCCATGTAATCGCACTATCTCCTTCATATATAGGTCTGCCAATACCTCTGTAGATTGCCCCACTCGAAATGGTATAAAATGAGCAGACTTCGATAATCTGTCCACAATCACCCAAACTGTATCTCGTCCAGCTGGGCTCCTCGAAAATCCCGTAACGAAATCCATAGTGATGTGCTCCCACTTCCACTCAGGTATCGGAAGCGGTTGCAACAATCCTACAGACCTCTGATGCTCGGCCTTGACTTGCTGACACACCAAGCACTTTGCTACGAACCGTGCTATTTCACGCTTCATTCCATGCCACCAGTAGTGCTGTCTCAGGTCCCTGTACATCTTCGTACCTCCTAGATGAATAGAATAAATCGAGCTATGAGCCTCTGTCATCAGCTCCTGCCTGATCTCTCCATTAGGAACATAGAGGCGATCTCCGTACCTCAAGGTCCCATCTTCGTGAATCCTCAATCCAGTCTGCAGTCCTTGCTCTGTCCTCTGTCGAAGCCTCTGATATCTGGCATCTGTCGGTAAGGTCGCCTTGATCCGCGCTACTAATGAAGATTAAACCTGAAGGTTCATCATCTTTGCAGCTCCTCCAGGCCTAACAACTTCGATGCCTATCTTTTCCAAGTTATAAAGCAACTCCTTTTGTGATGTCAAAAAATATGCCATAGGCCTCCGGCTCAATGCATCTGCTACTGAATTCGCCTTCCCTGGATGGTACTGTAACTCAATATCAAAATCTGCCATCAACTCAAGCCAACGCCTCTGTCTCAAATTTAAATCCTTCTGAGTATAGACATACTTGAGGCTTTTATGATCTGTATATACCTCCACTATTTCTTCATACAGATAATGCCTCCAAAGCTTCAAGGCAAATATCACCGCCGCAAGCTCTAAGTCATGTGTAGAATAATTCTTCTCATGGGTCCTCAACTGCCGAGAACCATATGCAACTACCTTCCCATGCTGCATCAAGACGCATCCTAATCCCTTCCCGGATGCATCACTATAGATGACAAAACCTCCTAATCCTGATGGAATGGTCAAGACTGGTACAGTAGTAAGGCGCTTCTTCAAATCATCAAAAGCAGCTTGGCACTCTTTCGTCCACTCGAACTTCTGATCCTTGCGAGTCAACTTCGTCATGGGTTCCGCAATTCTTGCAAAATTCTCTACGAACCTCCGGTAGTATCCGGCAAGCCCCAGAAAACTTCGCACCTCTGAAACATCGGTTGGAGTTGGCCACGACTCCACTGCTGATATCTTCGTCGGATCCACTTCTATGCCTTTCCCTGAGATAACATGTCCAAGAAATGAAACATGATCTAAAAGAAATTCACACTTACTCAGCTTTGCATACAACTTCTGATGCCTCAAGATCTCCAACACCTTCCTCAAGTGATCTTCATGCTCTTCATGGTTCTTTGAATACACCAAAATGTCGTCGATGAATACTACGACAAATTTATCAAGATATTCATGGAATACTCTGTTCATTAAATTCATGAACACAGCCGGTGCATTTGTCAAACCAAAGGGCATTACTAAGAACTCGTAATGACCATACCGAGTCCTGAATGCCGTCTTCTGGATGTCTTCTCTCCGAACTTTCACTTGATGGTATCCCGATCTCAGATCAATCTTCGAGAACACCTGGGCTCCTGTCAGCTGGTCAAATAGATCATCAATTCTGGGCAGGGGATACTTGTTCTTGATCGTCATAGCATTAAGAGCCCTATAATCAATGCACATGCGAACTGTTCCATCTTTCTTTGGCACAAACAAGACCGGGGCTTCCCAAGGTGATGCACTTGGTCTGATAAACCCCTTGTCTTGCAACTCCTGCAACTGCACCTTCATTTCATCCAGCTCCTTCTTCGCCAGTCGATAGACATTTGAAGAGATTGGTGCCGCTCCTGGTATGAGCTCAATGGTGAACTCAACCTCTCTGTCGGGTGGTAGACCCGGCAGATCATCGAGAAAGACATCAAAAAACTCATCAATGATCGGTGGCGGGGCAACCTCCATCGCCATGCAAGCTCCATGATACTGAGATACTCCCTTCTCAATGCTTCCTCTCTGAAATTCAAACTCCGGCTGGCCTGGCGGTCTAAATATAGCACAACCCCTGTGGCAGTCCAATATAGCATGATATTGACTAAGCCAATCCAAACCCAATACTACGTCAAAATTTGGCATAGGAAATACCAAAAGTCGAGCTCTCATCTCTCGGCCACATATAACTACCGAACAGGTTCTACATAAACTAGTCACAGGTACTATACCCCCACCAGTAATAATGTTCCAACTCTTAGGCATAGTAGAAGTAGCTCTCCTATGCACAGCTACAAATCTAGATGATATAAATAATAGGGTGGCACCAGAATCAAATAACACTGTAGCAGGCAATGAACCTACTAAAATAGTACCTGTAATAGCCTCACCTTCGGTTCCATCTTCCTTCTGAGTGAGAGCAAAAATCTGTCCTTGCTTCTTGTTTTCTGCCTGCTGCTTGGCTTTCTCAAACTGTGCTGACTGTGAAGGGAGTATAGGTCCTCTGCTGACCTCCTGATGCTGGTGGCTTCTGTCCTCCTGTTGGCACAATGGCTCCCCGAACTGGACAATCTCGAGCCTGATGCTGGCTCGATCCATAAGCTAAACAAGTACCCAGCATCCTTCTGCACTCTCTCTGTAAGTGTCCCTTCCTGCCACAGAAATGACAAGTCGGAAGCTCGTTAGACTGGTAGGGTCCAGTCTTCTGCTGTTGCTGATGATGTCCCATAGGTCTCTTGATAGGACCTCCTTGCTGCGTCTTCGTCTGCACTGGTTGGTTCTTCTGCTGGTTCAACTTCCCCTTGCTAACTGCCTCCTGAATCCTGGCCTCCGTCAGCAACTCAGCATAAGAGATTCAGGACTGAGAGCAAGTATAATGCTGTAGCTCCTGCCTCAGCCCGTTGTGAAATCTCTTGGCCTTCTCCAGATCATTGGGTATCAGTACCTCCCCATATTTGCTGAGTCGACTGAACTTCGAGTCATACTCGTCAACAGTCTTGTTCCCTTACTCCAGATGCAGGAACTGGTTGTATAAGGCATTCTTCACAGTAGTAGGGAAGTACTTTTTATCAAAGAACTCCAGAAACTGTTCCCACGTCTGACGAGTACCCAACTGACGCTCCATAGAATCCCACCAGTGATGAGCATTCCCCTCCAGCTGAGTTCTTACGCCAGTCATCCATAAATTCTCAGGCAACTGAGATGCCTGCAATTTCTTCTTAGTGCTGGTGATCCAAGTAGTAGTCTCCTCCGGACTCTCGTTTCTCTTATAAGGTTTGGGGTCCATCTGCACGTAGTCCTTCACTGAACCTACCCGTGCTGGTCTTACGGGAGCTAGTGTCGGAGCTGGTGCAGGTGCTGGTGCTGTCATCCTCTCCATGACAGTCAAGAATCCCTATCTTATCTCAGCAGCTTCCCGTCTTTGCTCAGCTGCTTCTTGCCTCTGCTCTGCTGCTTGCTGTCTCTGTTCTTGCATCATCATGTGCATGAACTGAAACATCTGTGCCTGACTGTCTTGAGGCACAGCCGGGGGCACTCCATATGGTGTCTGAGGGTACTGCGGGGGAGGAGGAGGTACCCCAGTCGGTTGTGCACCAACTGGCTGAGACGTCTGCCCTGGTAGCAAAGGGTGGGTTGGAACTATCCTTGCGGACTGATCATCCGTACCAGATGACTGGTTGTCTCTATCGGCAGCGGTACGTCCACTCCTCAAATTCATGATTCTGCAGAGATAAGATAGAAGGAATTGTGAATAGGACAGAAACAAACGAGATGTAAAAGAATTTGTTTAAGGATAATCAAGAATGATATAGTCAAGTATGGATGAGACCTAATATTCTAAACCTAATTTGCAGGCTTGTTCAGTACAGTAACGTAACCAAACAAATTTCTGACCTGCATGGGCCACCACTAAAACATGTCACGCCCCAGTTCCAAATAATCGGATCGGGAACACGTGGCATGCCAGCTGGACAATCTAGCATAGCTAAACCCAATTTAATGGACTATGATTCGATTGTAGTACGTTGAAGTATAACTAACAAGTAACATCACAGGCAGGTAAACTAGTCTCATCCATGAAATAATGTAATAGCTAACTGAATGGAAAATCATCAGTGCCACAGAATCCAAATGTCAACTATGGCTAGAGGAGAACAATCCACTAAAAGTAAATGAGTACATCTGGAATGAAATGAAGTAGCAAAACGAAATAAACATAATACTGGAAATGAAACCCACGTCTGAAGATGTAGCTAGCCTCCAGAGGATCAAGGCTGCGGCTCCACCTCAAAGTCGTCGTCAACAAGTCCGTCTACTCCATAATCAGCCGGAAATAAGTGCTCGTCAAGCTCTGGAAAAGATACCAGGTCCTCAGAGGGACATAACAAATACACAGGAAAATGACATGCAAGAATATACTGAGCAGTAATGTAAAAGTAACTAATAAGAATGCCACCCAGTATTTTTCTAACCAAACAAGGACAGGAAATACAAGAAAGCAATAAGGTGTTCTAGCCATCCATATGTAAATGCACTCGAGACATCTCTAGTGGCACATGAGAGGGGGAGAAGAAGAAGAAACTGCCACCAAGCGTTCTACGGTTTGAGAAACGAGGGGCTACGAGCATCCAGCGTACATTGGAAACAGAATTCTCTTACACAACTAGTAGACTCTCCCCACCCAATGTACTCGTACCGTATACACGGTACAAACAATATGCAAGACGTCATAGTAAATATAGTATAACTAAACCAAACTGCTACAGACTCAAGATCATATGTTAATGGCCAGTCAACACAGAACCTCTGCACTCAACTCACTCATATGTGATACGTGTCTGAGTCAGTGTCAAGTTTATACTAACTCTATACAAGGTAGTCATCAATGGAGACGAGTGCACACAATAGTAATAACTGGTCAAATGTAAATACTGCATAGTAAATGTCAAGCAAGGTGTACTTGCCTGTGTCCAGCAACTGAGTATCCGGGTCCAAAGTAGAGTCCGAGTCCCGAGAAGCAAATAATCCTAAACAAAATTTATCTCTAATTAATTACTAATTAAACAAATTAAACAATTCATTTAATTGCTAAGTAATCTTTAATTTAAATTAATCTATTACTACTAGCTAACTAGTATCAATAACTATGAATAATAATTATACAATAATAAGTATGTAAACCATACTTATTATCATACCATTTATATTCTGAAATTTATATACAACCAAATATTTAATAATTAATTAATTAATGATAATCAATTAACCAACCATTTTAATACACACATGAATTCACAATTCCTAATATTACTAACATAAATAGTAAAAATCCTTAAAAATCATTTTTAGTCTATTTTAATAATAAACTAAATAATATCAGAATAATAAATATATATTATATATATATTTTACAGAAAATGAATTATTATCATTAAACTATTTATTAAATAACTAGTTAGATAATAACAATAAGTACTTAATAATTCTAAATAAATCCAAATAAATCACCACAAACATTAAATTTAATCATTAAAACTAAATTCACAGTAGTAACACAAAATTAATAATTATTTAAATCAATAAATAATTATTACACAATTTATTACATAAACCTAAACATGATTTTCCAAATTACTTTTAAGTCTTAAAAATTCGTAAATATATTTAAAATACATAAAATAAATTCTTAAATACCCTCTTTACACATTTCTAACAGAATCTTATCAATTCACAAAATTACATCATTTATATAATTAATAACAATTAATTATATAATATATTCAACTTATGTAATAAATCTAGAAATTAACCAACTAAATCTAAATAATTATAAATAATAATAAATAAATATTGGAATTATTTTTCTACAGAATAATATACTATTACAAACATTTTCTATTCAAACAATATTATTTAATTACTAACCAATTAAATAATATAAATTGAAAACGGTATTTAATAATTAGTTTGATTAATACAAAACTTCCAAGAAAAATCTAAATAAAATATTTTAAAAACCAATAAAATACTGGAAAAATTTCCATAATTTACTTTATAATTAAATCTATATTTTCCATATAAATTATATTATTTAATTATTTACCAATTAAATAATATGCATCAAACGGAATTAATTAAACAGTTTTAATTCACTGTTATTCACATAAAATAATTATAAATTTAATTCTAAAAATTCTGGAAAAATTATTTTAAAATACTATATTAATTATAAAAACTTTTTCGTGTACAAAGTTTTATCTAATTCGTGATCAAAATATTACATAAAAATTAAAACAGTAAACACATTTAATTAATTACTAGCATTGAAACTTCATAATTAAATATAAATAAATACTAATAATTCGTATTAATTCATACAAAAATTAGGGAAGAACCCCTACATAATTACCAATGATTTCCTACATTTAGATCTAATTATTCATCATAACAATCAATACAAAACTGAATAATCAGAATTTAAATACTAAAACTTGGTTTAAAGCATGCTAAGAGGTTTTAATCCACGTGACAGCGCCACGGGGGGGGGGGGGGGGTGGTCGGGGTTACATCGCCACGCCGCAGGGGGGTGGAACGCCGCAAGGGGGTCGCGCCGATGAGGGGATCGCCGGATAGGGGCGGTCGGGGCTGCAGCGCGCGGGGGGGGGGGGGGGGGGGGCGCCGGCTGCTACACGCGGGCGCGGGAAGCGCCGTGTCTCGTCGTCGACGGCGGGGCTCCAGGTGAGGGGGAAGGAGATAGGCGCGGAAG
The DNA here is from genome assembly GCA_029216955.1 of Iris pallida. NCBI lineage: Eukaryota > Viridiplantae > Streptophyta > Magnoliopsida > Asparagales > Iridaceae > Iris > Iris pallida. The sequence goes on along the minus strand of JANAVB010037415.1, from coordinate 3,249,796 downwards.
AGGAGGAGGGGCTGGTGGTTTGATGGGGAGAGGTGGAGTTTGTGTGGAGGCACCTAATGGGTTGGGCCTAGGTTAAGGTTAAATTAAGGATTGGGTTTAGTTGCTAAAAATTTTAACACCAAAACTATACAAGCTTATATATATAATCTAATAGTAAGCCAATAAATAGTAACACTATTTATATATATATATATCATATACTTCTAAACTTTATCAATAATTTAATAATTAGTATAAAAGCATTTATTTAACAATTAACATTATTTAGTAACAAATAAATATAATAATAAAATAATTTTGAGGGGTTTTACATAACTCTTCGCCTGAATAGCACTTGTCTCTATCCATTTATTGTTAAGATAAGTAAAACAATCATATTCAGGGGTACCAGGTACAGGGACTAGACGAGACTTAGACAGGGCTGGACACCATCCATTCACAAGCGGCCAAGCAAATACTACGGCTTACTACTTAACTAACTAGGGTTATCACAAGCCTAGTTAGTAACAAGATGCAATGAGAATTTCCCAGTCCCAAGCCCTGCAGACTATCTAGTTATCCTTTCGCGGGTTGAGAGTACGTTTGGGTACATCGCCCAGGAGACGATATACACTTAGGTGACTTAGAGGTGCAACACATGACAGTGTGCTAAAAATGTGCTCTACTCCTCGGCAAGCTACAAGTCCATTAAAGCGCCCAGATAACGAGATTGCCTGTGACTGGAAATTCTCCATGAACTATAGTTTGATCTAATCATTAACATAATCCATATTTAGTGCGAATCCCTTGCCGTGGTATCCAGGGAGTCACGTCCTAGACATGATGCAAAACAAGACAAGTAGATTTGCACAAGCAACAAATAAAGAACACCCACGGTGTCAGGGGCAAGTCGAGTTCAACCAGTTATCAAGTCGAGTCAAGGCAGGTCAAGTCACAAGTTACGAGTTATAAGTTACTAGTCAGGAGTGCGCTGCCACGAGCCACTGTCAAGTTATCAGGTTACAAGTCAAGAGTGCACCCCATCGGGTCACTACCAAGAAGATCAGAAGTACTAGGATCATAAATCACAGAATTCACGAAAACCATACTAGTCATAGCAAATACTAAAAATCGTGTCAGGTCGTGTTGGGTCAAGATAGTCGTGTTGTGTGGAACAAAATCTCAAAACCCAATCCACAAAAGAGAAGCCAAGCTTAAAGAAAATAAAACCAAATCTCCATGGCCAAATAGACTGCGCAAGAGATCAGGTTGCGCAAGGGAATGGACTGTGCTAGGGCCAGGTTGTGCGGAAGCCAAGTGAGCTGGGAGCAAACTGCGCAGGGGTGAGCTGCACAGAGGTCTGCTTGCGCTGGGTCGGGTTGCGCATGGATCGGTTGCACTGGAGATGGGTTGCGCATAGATCGGCTGCGCTGGGCCAAGTGCGTGGGGTGAAGGAGATGCTGGGCTAGGGAGCGCCAGCGCGGTTCAGCTCAGCGTAATACGCTGGCCGAGGAGTTGCGCAATCCAGCCTAAGGGGCCGAGCGCGGATCAGTCCTGCACTAAAGAGCGCAGGCCGAGGGGTTGGTTCGCGGTTTGCCAAACGGCGAGCTGTGCAGTCAGCCTCGCACTAAAGAGCACAGGCTGCGAGAAACGGGGGGGGGGGGTGGGTCTTCTTCTCCAACCGAGAGGAACTCTCAAGAACTCCAAAAATTCTAAATCCCCTAACTTGTCCAAATCGAAACCAAATTTGGATTTTTAAAGTTCTAACTTATGTAAAATTGAATTCTCTTCCACATGAAATCCTCAAAACAAACAAAAATTAAAGTTTAATAGATCAAAACCAAGAAAATCTAAAAATAATTAAAACTTAGATCTAGAACAATGGAGACACCAAATCACAAAATGCCAAGTTCTAATGTTGTTCTCCATGGCCTAATCTAGCTAATGGACAAATAAAAAGTGGTGCTTATTTGGTGGCAAGGTGCACTTGCCTATGGGTGGAGTGCTGTGTGGAGGAAGGAAGAAGATGATGGAAAATTAATGGAAGAATAATGAGGAGAGAGAATGTTGGTGGAGATATTAATGAGGGTGGGTTGTGGTTGAATGATGGTGAAGTATAGGTTAAAGTGTTCCATGGGGTTTAAAATTAAACCAACTCAAACCAAAATAATTAAAACCGAGTCGAGCCGAAGCCCAAAATACGAGAAAACCCAAAATTCCACAAGTCCAGAAAAATAAAAATACATGCCAAAATCCAACTATGAGCATGAATACGAATTACGGGAAATGGGGGTGACTTTCTACAAGACCCCCTTCAAAGTTTTCAATTTGTAAAATTAAAATACTTTGAATAAGAAGCATGGCCATGTAAAAACTCTTCGGGCCGCATAGGATGATCTGGCCGCATGGATGTCTCAGTCGCATGGTCTCCTCAGCCGCATGGCCATCTGAGCCGCATGGGCTTTCCAGTCGCATGGGCTGCTTGGCCACATAGGCTCCTTGCCACGTCTTCATGCCACGTGTGCAAATCTTTGTATTGATTGCCTTTGATTGGAGCCTTCTTTTGGAATTATGTACGGCCGAATCATAGACAGCTTTTTTCCTTCTTTTTATTTTTGTTCTTTTCCTTTCTTTAAGTAGGACATTGTCCCTGGAACATGTAGTACTTTTGCCATCCAAATAAAAAAGTGTGCTTTATTCTATCCTTTATTTGTACTGCTTGTTGTGCTTGTGGTATTATGGTGGTGTCTGCCCCGCTTGGGGGACTATTTGTGGACCTGTTACCCTTGGCATACCTGGGTTTTAGGTATGGATAACAAGTTTGATAGGGATACCTGGAACAATTCCACGATAAGGTGGTCATGGACGTTCCTGGTATCGGGAGAGAATGCCATGGAGCAGCTGGGCTCCCGGGACATGATGAGAAATGATGTGCATGTACTAGGAAACTTAGTACAGCATTTGTAGTCAGCAGAGGACATTTGTGGGCCTATTATCCTTGGCGTACCCTGGTTCAGGATACGGATAATAAGATGAGAGAAAACCAGCATACTTACTCAGAGGTAATGAGGATATGGCAAGTATAGGGGTTTTACCGCGGAATCTTCCTACTCAGAGGTAATAAGGACATGGCAGGAGTGGACTCAGCGGAGGATATTTGTTGTCAACAGAGGACATTTGTGGACCAATTATCCTTGGCGTACCCTGGGGGTTTTTTTTTGGTACAGATAATAAGTCGAAAGGGAACCAGCATACTTATCAGAGGTAATAAGGACATGGCAAGCATGAGGGTTTCTTCGATGGAGCCTTCCTACTCAGAGGTAATGAGGACGTGGTAGGAGTGGGCTCCATGAAGGGGTACACAGAACGACTCAGAGGTAATGAGGACATGGAAGTTTTATGTAGAGGGGTGATTTATTTTTGGCGAAAGTGAGACAACTTAGAGGTAACATCGACATGGTCGCTTTGGAAATTTGTGGATCCGTTACCCTTTTTGTGCACTGAGAGTACAGGTAGTAGATCATGAAGGAGGAGCTCTTTCAAAAGAATCAGTTCAGAGGTATGGTTATACATGACTTACTACCTAAAAAAGTGACCGGAATGTAAGTTCAGAGGTACCTGCGGGTACATAACTCAGCAATCTGGGATATTTGGAGGAAGAATGTGAGTTCAGCGATACTGGAGGGTACATAACTCAGCAATCTGAGATATTTGGAGGAAGAATGTGAGTTCAGCGGTACTGGAGGGTACATAGCTCAGCAATCTAGGATATTTGGAGCAAGAATATGAGTTCAGCGGTACTGGAGGGTATGTAACTCAGCAATCTGAGATTTGGAGAATATGAGTTCAGCGGTACCGGAGGGTACATAACTCAATAATCTGGTGCTTGGAGAATATGAGTTCAGCGGTACCGGCGGGTACATAACTCAATAATCTGGTGTTTGGAGGATGTGAGTTCAGCGGTACCGGCGGGTACATAATTCAATAATCTAGAGCTTGGAGAATATGAGTTCAGCGGTACCGGCGGGTACGTAACTCAATAATCTGGTGTTTAGAGGATGTGAGTTCAGCGGTACCGGCGGGTATATAACTCAATAATCTGGAGTTTGGAGAATATGAGTTCAGCGGAACCGGCGGGTACGTAACTTAATAATCTGGGATTTCGTTTAGACATAATATTTCTTCAGGAACTTGCTATTGACGGGCAACATGAGCAAGTCACCATTTTATTTTGCGAGGCGGTAAGCACTGTTGGAGAATACAACCTCAATGATAAATGGCCCTTCCCACTTTGGCTGGAATTTGTCGGCGGTTTTGTGAGTCATAACCATCGGCCTCCGAACTGCCAGAACGAGATCGCCCACTTGGAATGTTCTGATTTTAACCTTCTTGTTGAAGGCTCCTGAGATGCGTGCATGGTATAGCTCGATTCGTTGCTGAGCCAAGAGGCGCTTTTCATCTAAGGCCTCCAACTTTTGTAGCCGGCGACGGTAGTTATCGTCCGTCGTCAATTGGTAAGTGAGAGCGACGCGGAGCGAGGGTATTTGAGTCTCCAACGGGAGAACTGCCTCACTCCCGTACACCAGGGAGAATGGTGTGTTTCCAGTGGCAGTCCGTACTGTAGTACGGTACATCCATAAGCATTCACCAAGCTTCTCATGGCGGTCACGTTTGTTGGATGACACGAACTTTTTAAGCAACTTGATGATGGTTTTGTTGAATGCTTCTGCTAACCCATTCGCTGCCGGATTGTATGGCATCGAAGCAATATTCTGAATTTGGTGTTTGTCATAGAATCGATAGAAGGCGTGGCTTGCGAACTACGGACTATTATCATGGATGATCCTTCGGGGCAGTCTAAAGCGATAGATGACGTGATGCTTGAGGAAGCTGATCACGTTTGAAGTCTTCACTTCTGCAAGCGGAACAGCTTTCGCCTATTTGGAGAAGTAATTCGTGATTGCGAGTATGAAGCGATGTCTTCAGGACGAAGGTGGAGTGATTGGACCGATGATGTCCATTCCCCATGCTTCGAATGGCCAGGACGCCACTGTCGGATGTAGAAACTCAGATGGCTGGTGGATGAAATCCGCTTGGACTTGACAGGCTTTGCACTTTCTTGCATAGTCTATCACATCTGCTACCATCGTGGACCAGTAGTAGACCATTCGGCGAAGACGGTCTTACAATTTTGGGCCAGGTTGATGGGCCCCGCAGACACCGTCATGAGCTTCACGTACGACTTCTTTGGATTCTGCGTTTGACAGACATCGAAGCAGTAATCCATCGTAGGATCGGCGATACAACATTTTCGTCTTTGTATCGTAGAAGAATCTGAAAGAACACCTTCTGATAGAGGTGGCTTCCTTTGGGTTCTCGGGCAGGATGTCGTAGACTACGAAGTCTATGAATAGTTGTCTCCAGTCTGGTACTTCGTCGATCGTCTGAGCGGAATAACTCGCCACGAATTGAACGTTGTTCTTGGGACAGACCAGTTCATGGCCTATCACGTCCACCGAGTGATGAGCATGCCTCGGAACCACTAGGGAAGCGGCCAGGCCTGCTAGGGCATCAGCTTCGATATTTTGGAGTCTGGGGACGTGTTCTATAAAGAACCCTTGAAACGACGAAATGATGTCGATTGCTATTTGATGGTAGGGGATCATATCTTCATGGCAAACTTCGTACGAACCTCGGATTTGATTGACGATTAACTGTGAATTGTCGTACGCTTCAAGATATTCTATCCCCAGCTCTCTCGCAAGTTGGAGGCCAATGACTAAAGCGTTGTACTCGGCCACATTGTTAGAGCAGGGTTCTGTAAGGGAGTAAGCGCGATTGATCACCAGTCCGAAAGGAGAAACCAGCACCATACCGACTCCGACGACGATGTTGCCCTTGGGTCCGGTCCTTGAAGCACCGTCGAAGAACATTCGCCATATGTCATCGTAAGAGGCCGCATGTGAGTCGACGGTCTCATCTGGGATTTCTTCATATATTTGAGCCGACTCCGAGAATGGGTAGGCTGCTAAAAATTCTGCCAGAGCTTGACCTTTAATAGCTTTTTGCAGGACGAAGATCATATGGTAGGAGGACAGTAATATTGCCCATGTAGCGAGGCGAGAGCTGAGTGCCCCTGGTTTAGTCATGAGGACCCTGAGGGGGTTGACTCGTGATATCACATGTATGGTTTGCCCCGTGACATAGTGTCGCGTCTTTTGAATGGCGAACACCAGGGCGAGGCATTCCTTCTCCACGACGGTATATCGGTGCTCTGGCCCGATCATCATTCGGCTGAGGTAGTATATAGCTTGCTCATGGCCTGCATCGCTGTTTTGTGCTAGCAGAGCGTCGAGGGAATACTCCATTGCTCGTACATAGATCATGAATGATTTTCCAGCAACTGGGGCCACCAGGATTGGACGGTTCGACAAGTATTCTTTGATGCTGTCGAAGACACGCTGGCATTCTTTATTCCATACGAATGAGACGCCCTTCTTTATGAGATGGGTGAAAGGCTTACATCACCCGGAAAGGTTAGAGATAAACCTCCTGATGTAGGCTAGCCTTCCTTGCAGGCCTCGGAGTTCTCGAAGATTTCTCGGGGGACTCATCTCCATGATTGCCTTTGTCTTCTCCGGATCTATGTGGATTTCCTGGGCGGTAATGATAAAACCCAGGAATTTTCCACTGGATACACCCAAGAAGGATTTGGTAGGATTCATTTTTATGTTGTGTGCCCGCATGAGGTCGGATACCGTTCTCAGATCCTGCAGATGGTCTCCCTTATAGCGACTCTTGACGGCGATGTCATCAACATAGCACTCCACGGTCTTGCGCAAGTGATCCCTGAAGATGATACTCATGGTTCTTTGATATGTGGTGCCAGCGTTCTTTAAACCGAAAGGCATGACTGTGTAGCAGAACGTGCCTATTGGTGTTTGGAATGATGTATGCTTTTCATCGTCGAAAGACATCTTGATTTGGTTGTACCCCGAGAAACCATCCATGAATGACATACGTTCGAAGCCGCAGGTGTTGTCAATCATGATGTCTGTGATAGGGAGGGAGAACTCGTCTTTGGGATATGCGTCATTCAGATTACGGAAGTCGATGCAGATTCGAATCTTCCCATTCTTCTTGGGGACCGGTACTATGTTGGCAACCCAGTCCGGATGTTGTTCCTCGCGAATGAAGCCGCTGGCTATTAGTTTGTTGACTTCGGCTTCGATCGCATCCATGATGCCTGGGCGAAAGCGTCGTTGCTGTTGTTTGACTGGCTTTGTATCTGGCCGAATGTTGAGCTTATGAAGAGCAACATCGGGGTTTAGTTCTGGCATGTCTTCATAGCTCCAGGCGAACATATTAATATATTCTTTGACAAGATTCAGTAGTGATTCTCGCTCTTCGTCAGTCAGATTCTTGCTGACAAAGATGGGTTTTAGGGAGGATTCATCACCGAGATCAACTTGTATAACCTCATCCTCGGTGGGAGGCTCTCTTTGTTCGAACCGCTTCTCCCACTGCGTATCTAGTTGTTGTGCCCATGGCTCTAGCTCAAGAAGTTCGAGAATGTCTTCGTCTTCTTCGTAGGCGTCGGCAAGTGCCATATTGACGGACCAGACTTGCCTGAGCATGTCTCCGATGCTGATATCTGAATCAGAAGTTGGTGATCCGGTTGAGTGTGAGTGCCAGTCGTATTCTTCGTCTGAGCTTTCGGGTATTGTCACGGGTGTGACATAACCTAGCCCACGTCTGGTCTTGTTATAGTAATCTCGTGGCTTCCCAGCCGGGATCGGTGATTGTAAGCATAACAGTCGTCCAGTTTCGTAGTTCAAGCCTGGTGTAGTTCCCAGATCATATCCTTGTTTTTATATAAGGTACTTGGATTGGGAACTATACAGATAAAGGGACAATCCCCCGGTGTCAGGTTCGAGCTCAACTTCTTCCATCTTGAAGGGCTGTGGATTATTCTTCTGACCGAAGATGATTGGATGGTCCCCTCCTTCGATTATACGGTAAGCGTCTTCCACGGGAGTAAGTTGATTTGCGGTCATTGCTTGTCTGCCGATTTTGACTCAGGTTTTTGGGCTGTATCGATCACCATAGCCTGCTTGCCCTTGTTGTCCCGATTGTTGGAGGCGTTACCACCGTTGTTGTTGTTGGTATTAGGGCGCTTGCCCTTGTCCTCTCCCTCCGAGATGTGCAATCCCAGTTGGCGAGCCTTCTTCAACCTGTCCTCGGCGCTAGTTGTACTGATGATAAATGTCTTCCAGTCCTTAAATTGACATTCGCCCATCCAGAGGCTGATTGTTGGGAGTAGTCTCTTTTAGCAAATTTTAATTAAGGAGGAATCCGGATTACCAGACGATAACTTCATTACGGTTTGGCAAAACCGTTCAATATAGTTCCTCGTCAGCTCCTTCTCCCCTTGAACGACGTCCATGAGGGTGGACATTGTGATGTCCTATCCTACTTCGTAGAATCTCTCCAAGAACATGCGCTTGAAGCTGGCGAAGGAGTGGATGCAGTTTTCTGGTTGGTTACGGTACCAGTCGAAGGCGACCCCTTCCAATGCCCCGATGAATAATCGTGTAAGGATGGCATCGTCATGGGGCTGATGGTCGGTTGTGACTTCAATATAGGTGATGTACCGGCTTGCAGATGTCTTCCCATCATATGGATTGATATGGAATGGTTTATACTTTGGGGGGAAGGGGACATCTCTCCATGCAGCGGGATACGGTTGTCGGATCCTGAGGTCTTGTCAGTTTTTTCGGGCATGGAACATGGCCCGGAGCTCCTTGACCTCTCTTCTTGCATCCCTGGCCTCGTCTGCGGCGATAGGAGCCATCATTTCAGGAGGATTATTGCCCGGGTTCGGTTGTGCTGAGTTCGAGTCCGCATTGACCGTGGGACCTAAATTTGTTTGGCCAGGCGTCCCTCCTTGCAGAGAAGGGAGGGCTGCTTTGATCTCGTCCACCGATTTGACCAAAGTGCGCAGTATGGCCTCCAGAGTATCGATGCGTTGGCGATCACTGGGACCATCTTGTTCATCGTTTGTCATGAATACCGTCCTCACATGAGTAGAAGTGGAAGGGATGGTAGATGACGTGCCCTCCGAATTATACCCCTGTACTGAGAAGTCATCGGGGTATGTGGGGATATTCTCCTCTGGTTCGGACTCAGAAGGAATAGTACCCCCAGCTTCAGATTTTGCTTCATCTTGAGAGTCGTGGACGTCCTCGGGGACGTCGGCACCTGCTGTATTTGATGGGAGAGTTGTTTCCCCGGGCTCGTCTCCTCGAAACATCGGATTGTCGTGGATGTTCGGAGGAGTGCTACCCCCAGTTCCAGCGACCCCCAGTAATATGGATGATAAATCTCCCACTGCAGCAGATTTCATCTTTGAACGGGTACTTTAGAAAACTCCAGTGGTGGACAACCATTTAGACGACAGTTTCTTAGTCACAGTGGTCGAAATCTTCGGGCTGGAAACGTTTATCTTCTTTCCTTTCCCATCGGCGAGGATTTTCTGAGTAGAGTTACAAGAGACGACGGGAGGTGCCTCATCCCCTGAGCTCGGCTGCTGTAATCTTTGGAAGACGGACTACCGGTCTTCTCGTACCGTCGTGTTGTTGCAACAGCAGTTGACAATGATTTGGGTACAGTAATATCCGTGGGAGGACTCTTTGCACACCGAGGCCTCTACTCTTTGCTTGCGTTTGTGGAGGATAACCTCGTACAAGTTAGATGGGTCTGGAATGACCATGTTTGCTCCCTTGGTTTTGGGAGACTTTTGGGAACCACTCTGTCCGTTTGCCGCTGGGGGCTGGACTCGAATGGTTTTGTACAACTTCCCATCGGAGGACCGTATAACAGTATGTGGAGCGCTCGGATGGACAGAGGTCGGGACAGCGGACTGAGCTCGCCAAGCTCGCGCCGCCCTAGACTTCTTTACTCTGGTACATGAGGGCACATAGTAGGAAGAGTCTAAGTGGTGTTGCAGAGAGTCAGACAGATCAGGACCATAGGAGAGGCGATCGAAGACTGAGCCTGAGCTGCGTGAAGCAGACAATATGCGGCTGGAATCAACAGTCTTCATGCGGCTGGAAGTCTCGGTCGCATAAGTATTCTTCATACGGTTGGAAATCTTGGCCGCATGGGTATTCTTCATGCGGCTGGAAATCTTGGCCGCATGGGTATTTTGCGTCTGGCTGGCAGTTTCGGCCGTATGGACATCATGCATGCGGCTGGCAATCTCGGTCGCATGAATGTTCGGCCTCTTCCTGGAGCACATAGAATCACTCTTTGCCCTGTAAGTCCAACATCGTAGTGCTTTCCTCTGCCGGACTTCGGGACAGCAGAGTCCTATATGGCTTGAAGTGTGGCTGCATGAGAGTTACCTTCGCCGTCTTGGGCAGCAGAGAGTACTCCGTCCAGATCTTGGGGATGAGCAAATGATTTTAGCCTCCACTCCCTGCGAGCCTTCTCTGTGCGGGTTCGCTTCTGGATCGGGCCAACGCTCCCGTCGGAGAGTATTTCTTCAAACGCCTGTTGGTCGAAGCGGACGACCATCTTCTGTTGTGTGGAGCCAAGTTTGGCTGCATCCAATTGCGTCACCAACTTCTCAGCCGTAGAGAAGTTTGATCCCCAGCAGAGTCACCATCGTTTTTGCCATTGATTGTGAAAGTATAGAACGATTTATATAGGAGGACTGAACTTAAACTCACAACACAAACTTGCTCGTACAAAGAAAGCCTAGGGACGAAAACCTAGGTACAGCAATCTAAGTATAATTGTTTAGTTTTTTCTGGGGGGTGACGGTAGAGGCTCGGGAAAGCGACGGCAGCTCTGCCTTACTCCTTGGACGATCAGATGTAGCCTTGGCTCTGGTGAAGAAATACTCTTGGACGTGTGGGAGACTCCTCTGCGCCTTCGGTTGCTGCCTCTCTGGATGTCTCTGTAGTGCTCTCTCCTTTTTTTTGCTCTCTCTGTCCTTCTCTCCTCTGCTGCTTCTGTAATCAGAGAATGTCCTCTTTTGTAAGGGAATGGCACCTTGTTGTTTATAGAAGTAGGGTCATCATTAGGGTTTGCAAATGATTGCCTCCTTCAGAAGTCGGCGGTTAAGGACCAATAAATCTGGGCCGTTCATCTTGAATATAATAATATTTGAGTAATTAATGTGATTACATCAAATCTTTGTAGGCAATAAATGTTGATTGCCATAAATATTCGTGATTTGTGATAGCTTGCCACGTGTCCCATTTGCTTGATTTGATTTGATCTGGGCAATCATGACGATCGCAACAAATCTAATTTTTTTGGGATTTGTTAGCACCCATAATTCCAGGGTAGATAAGACTGCCACGTGTCTCAATTGCAGTGAAGTACGCCACGTGTCTCAATTGTAGCGAAGAGCACCACGTATCTCAACTGGACTGTCCTGGTCGAGCCACATATGAGGAGGGGTCCTCTCAGTCGCATGCAGCCGCATGAGGATGGGCAGCCGCATGAGGATAGGCAGCCACACGTGGATGGGCAGCCACATGGGGATAGGCAGCTGTATGGGGATAGACAGCCGCATACAGAGGGGGAGCCGCATGGAGATAGGCAGCCGCATGCAGATGGGCTGCCGCATGTAAATAGGCAGCCGCATGCAGATGGGTACCCGCATGGAGTGGCCTCGGGACTTGGTGGATTTTGCCAGCTGTAAGGGGATTTTCTCCTCTTTTCTAGGATCACGCCATCATGTCAGAGTCATTATTGCGTTCTTATGTCAGAGCTGTCATAGCTGTTAGCTGCCAGGGCATTAAATACAGCCGAATGTAGAAGGCCACGTGGCTTCTTTCTGAGTCGTATGGACCTATCCGAGCCGTATAGACCTCTGAGCCGCATGGACTTCTGAGCCGCATGGGGATCCTGAGCCACATGGGGATCCTTCTGTTGGAGCCGCATAGGTCTTTATTCATTCTTTTCCATGCTTCTACAGCCATATGCTTCCAGGTACTCTACCCCCAGTTCTTTTGCAAGTCGGAGGCCGATAACCAAGGCATTGTATTCGGCTACGTTGTTTGAACAAGGTTCCGTAAATGAGTATGCCCGGTTGATCACCAATCCTGAGAAAAAAATCAGTACCACTCCGACCCCAACGACGATGTTGCCTTTGGGTCCGGTTCTTGAAGCACCGTCGAAGAACATTTGCTAGACGGTATCATGGAAAGCCATATTTGAATTGGTGACCTCGTCTGGAATTTCTTCGTATATTCTGGTTGACTCCGAACCTGGATGGGTTGCTAAAAAGTTTGCCAGAGCTTGACCTTTAACAGCCTTCTGTGGGACGAAAATCATGTGGTAGGGGGACAATAGTATCGCCCAGGTAGCAAGGCAAGAGCTGAGTGCACCTGGTTTGGTCATGAGGACCCTAAGAGGGTTGACTCGTGATATGACATGGATGGTCTATCCTGTACCATAGTGTCGTATTTTCTGAATAGCGAACACCAAGGCGAGACACTCCTTCTCGACGGCGGTATATCTATGCTCAGGCCCTATCATCATTCGGCTGAGATAATAGATAGCTTGTTCATGTCCCGCGTCATTGTTTTGTGCTAGTAGAGTACCGAGGGAATGCTCCATCGCTCGCACATAGAGCAGAAACGGCTTTCCAGCGACCGGGGCCACCAGGACTGGAGGGTTCGACAGATACTCTTTAATATTATCGAAAGCACGTTGGTATTCCTCATCCCATACAGGTGTGTGAAGGGTTGACATCGTCCGAAGAGGTTAGAGATAAACCTCCTGATATAAGCTAGCCTTCCTTGAAGGCCTCTTAGTTCTCGGAGATTTTTTGGGGGACCCATCTCCATGATTGTCTTCGTCTTCTCAGGGTCTATATGGATTACCTGGGCGGTAATGATAAAGCCCAAGAATTTTCTACTAGATATGCCTAAGAAGGATTTGGTGGGATTCATCTTCAAGTTGTGCGCTCGCATCAGGTCGAATATTGTCCTCAAATCGTGCAGATGATCTTCCGTAGAGCGGCTTTTAATGGCGATGTCATCGACGTAACATTCTACGATCTTAAGCAGGTGATCTCTGAAGATGACACTCATGGCTTGTTGATATGTGGCACCAGCATTCTTTAAACCGAAGGGCATGACTGTGTAGCAGTACACACTTATTGGCGTTCGAAATGATGTATGCTTTTCGTCGTCAGGAAACATCTTAATTTGGTTGTATCCTGAAAAGCCATCCATGAACGACATGCGCTCAAAGCCGCATGTGTTGTTAATCATTACGTCTGTAATAGGAAGAAGGAACTCATCTTTAGGACATGCTTTGTTTAGATTCTGGAAGTCGATACAAATTTGGATCTTTCCATTCTTCTTGAGGATCGGTACTATATTGGTGACCTAGTCTGGATGTTGTTCCTCCCAGATGAAGTCGCTGGCTATTAGTTTGTTGACCTCAGCTTCGATAGAGGTCATGATGTCTGGGCGGAACCGTCGTTGCTATTGCTTGACCGATTTCGCGTCCGGATGAATGTTGAGCTTATGGAGTGCAACCTCGGGGTTTAGCCATGATATGTCTTCATAGCTCCATGCAAACACATCAATATACTCTCTGACGAGTTGCAACAGCGACTCCCGCTCTTCGTCTGTCAGGCTTTTGCTGACGAAGATTGGCTTTGGAGAGGATTCATCGCCGATGTCAACTTGTATAACCTCACCTTCGGTAGGAGGATCTCTTCGTTTGAAACGCTTCTCCCACTGCGCATCTAGCTGTTGTACCCAAGGCTCTAACTTAAGAAGTTCGGGTACGTCTTCATCTTCTTCATAGGCATTAGCAAACGCCATATTGACAGACCAAGTTTGCCTTAGTACATCCCTGATGCTGACATTCAAATCAGAAGTGGGCGATCCGGTTGAATGTGAATGCCATTCGCATTCCTCATCCGAGCTTTCAGGGGATGTTGCAGGTGTAACATAGCCTAGACCACATCTAGTCTTGTTGTAATAATCCCGTAGTTTTCCAGTCGGGATTGGCAATTACAAAGGTAATCGCCGGCCGGTGCCATAGTTCAAGCCTAGCGTAGCCTCCATATCATACCTCTAATTTTGTATGAGGTACATGGATCGGGAGCTATACAGATAAAGGGGCAGCCTCCCAGTGTCGGGTTCAAGATCGACTTCTTCTATCCTGAAGGGATGTGGATCATTCTTTCTGCCGAAGATGATTGGATGATCCTCTCCCTCAACTATGAAGTAAGCACCTTCTACGGGAGTAAGTTGGTTCGCGGTATAGATATTTGTCACTTGTGTGTGTAAGTTGGTGCCTATATCGTATTCCATAGCATACATTATATAAAGCTTGTTAAGCTCGAGGTAGTTCAAAGATAGCTCTTTATTGATAAAATAAGGTATCTTTTCGGATGGGATTACATCGTCAGCAGAAGGAACATCAGTGTGGGCAGCCACATACTTGGCTAGCTCTAACTCCTCTTCAGCCACCCCCTGTATTAATGAAGACTGGAAGGATGACCTAGGCAGCTTGATCATCAGGGGTTCCACTGGTGGTGCTGAACGTGGAGTCGTTGGCGCACTAGCGATCCCTAGCTTGGTGCTTGATGTTGGACGTGGAGTTGTTGGCTCACTGGCAGTCCCTGGCTTAGCGCTCGGCTGTCGAGTTGTCTTCGGCAGGCGAGTGACCATCGACATAATAGAAGGATTGATCTCTTCTGCTTGATGTTGGCCGGCTCTGGGCCGCCTGATTGTCAGTGGCTCCGTAGTTGGTCTCTCCTGTGGCCAGACCTTGGCCGTCGGATTGTCATATGCTCCTTTTGTGCAGTGAGTACCGGAAGACTAGTTGCCTCTCTACGCAGAGTGGCTGTAAAAGGTGCAGTCCTGCCTAGTTTGCAGGATTGGAGATGGATTCTCAAGGGTTCCTCATGCCCTACAATGGCCTCCGTCTGCTCTTGAACATCCTCCTTAATCAGATGCCTCTTTGATATCTCGTACAAGCAGGAATCCGAATAGTAGGATTCGACCCCTTTGAAGGGATCGATGTCGGCAAATTCTGTCTATACGAAGCCGTGCTTGTCGACGTATTTAAAGCATTGGTATAATGTGGAGGGCACGATCATATAATCGTGTATCACGGACGCCCCAAGAGAATATTGTTGGAGGTATCTGCGTCTATGACATAGCAGGTTACTTCCGACTGAAGGTCACCAATTTTGCACTTCAGACGAATCTTCCCATTGGGATAGCTTCTTCCTGAATTGAAACTACTGATGGCGGGTCTGGTAGGAGTCAGCCGATGCATAGGGATGTGCAGGAGGTGAAGCAAGCTCTTCGAAATAATGCTTATCGATGAACCAGGATCAATGTGCATCCGATCCACCTTGATGTCGCCGACGTATCCAGTATAATATAGAGGGCGATCGAGCAGATTGGTTTTGAAAAGCATATCCTGCGGAGTGAATATAATGTTGGGCATTGTACCTGTACAAGCGCTGTCCTGGAGATCCGACGGCGAGCTCTCCCCTATAAGCCTGACTTGAGCCAGATATGCATCGTCATTCTGGAGTGCTTCGCTCAGTACGACACGAACATCTTTGGAGAGTCTCAGGAGCTCATATAATGACAATTTGGCTGGTGTGTTGGCTAATTGTGCCAGAATGGAAAAATTATAGGGCCTCTCCAGCCCCTGTGGTGCGTCTTTGCGGAGCTGCTTGTCAAAGTAGGACTTCTTTGGCTGCTTGTCGGCCTGCGAAGGCTGAGAAGGTCCTGGGGAGTCAGCAGTAGCCGACTGGCGTTCTTCGGCCGAGTTACCCGGTGTAGGTTGAGATTGCGCACGGGACCGGGTAACGACAGTTGGCGCTTCTTCAATATCGGCCGAGATTGTACGGCAGGACTTAACTTTCCCGCCCTTCTTCTTATCGGTGGAGGGTGACGCAGACTGAGTTACTTCAGGTACCAAGTCCGAGTGGACCCACATGACCTCCCCTCGTGATGTGGTGAGGGCACCAGCCCAGTCGTCTGGTCTCGGGGAGGTGGAAGATTAGTGACCTCCATTGTTGCCAGGGGGACGGGTACTACGCCATCTTGAGTCCTCGTTGGAGGGAAGCTGCCGAATTGGACCGACACCATGTTGGTCGCTACGGTTACCTCCTCGAAATCAATGGCCAGAGCCTTGGAATCGATGAGGTTCTGGATGTACCGCTTCAATTAGAAGCAGTCTTGTGTAGCGTGGTGGACGTAGCGATGATAGTGACAGTACTTCGGGCTCTCCATCTCTGCAGGTCGAGGATCACGCCTTGGCGGAGGGAGCTGAATCCTGTCTCCTTTTAAGAGCATGTCAAAGATGGGCTTGACATGGCTATCCTCGAAGGAGTAAGTCATCTGAGGCCACTGCTTCTCTTCCTGCTTTGGTTCAGGCTTCTGGGCTGTGTCGGCCACTATAGCCTGCTTGTTCTTGTTGTCTTGGTTGGGGGAATTACTGCCGTTGTTGTTGTTGGTATTAGGGCGTTTGCCCTTGTCCTTTCCATCCGAGATGTGCAATTCCAGTTGGCGAGCTTTCTTCAACTTTGCTTCTGCACTAGTGGCGCTGATGATGAATGTCTTCCAGTCCTTAAATTAACTTTCGTCCATCCAGAGGCTGATTGTGGGGAGCAGCCTCTTTTGTCAAATTTCAATTAAAGAAGAGTTCGGGTTACCGGAGGACAACTTCATCGCGGTTTGGCGAAACCGCTTAATGTAGTTCCTTGTCAGTTCCTTCTCTCCTTGAACAACGTGCATGAGGGCTGACATTGTCACATCTTATCCCACCTCATAGAACCTCTCCAAAAACATATATTTGAAGCCGGCGAAGGAATAAATGCAGTTGTTCGGCAAGTTGCGGTACCAGTCGAATGCGACTCCCTCCAATGCCCCGATGAACAATCGTGTAAGGACGGCGTCGTCATGCGGCAGATGATCTGTTGGGACCTCAAATTAGGTCACATACCAACTTGTAGATATCTTCCCGTCATATGGATTGATGTTGAATGGTTTGTATCATGGGGGAAGGGGATATCTCTCCATGCAGCAGGATACGGCTATCGTATCTTGAGGTCCTGAGAGTTTTCTCGGGCATGAAATATTGCCCGGAGCTCCTGGACTTCTCTCCTCGCCTTCCTGGCCTCTTCTGCAGTAGTGGGAGCCGACATTCTGGATAGATTATCGCCCGGTATTGGTGCAGTTGTGTTTGAGTCCGCATTGACGGCGGGACCCAAGCTTGTTTGGGCAGGTGTCCTTCCTTAGAGCGCCAGTAGGGCCTCCTTGATCTCGTCCACCAACTTAATCAAGGTATGAAGTATGGCCTCAAGAGGGTCGAGGCGTTGCCGATCACTGGGACCGTGTCATTCTCAGTCATGAATACTGTTCTCACATGGGGAGCAGTGGAAGGGACTTAGAAGACGTGCTCTCCGAATCATACCCTCGAATAGAGAAGTCGTCAGGGTATGTGGGAATGTTCTCCTCTGGTTCGGAATCAGAGGAAGTGCCACCCCCTGCGTAGGAGGTTGCCTCATCTTGGCACTTGTGGACGTCTTCAGGGATATCAGAGTCTGCTGCATCTGTTGGGGTGATTGCCTCCCCAGGTTGATCTTCTTGGAATACCGGATTGTTGTGAATGTTCCGTGGAGTGCTACCTATAGGAACGAAATCGTAAAGCACGATACTCTAGAGGGGGGTGAATAGAGTTGGCAGTAGAATATTGCTAATTAAAAAATGTTAGCACCAAGATCACAGAATAATAATCACAACTAAGTAAAGTAAAGGCAGAGATAAGAAAGCAAACGCAAAGACAGCGATGTATACTGGTTTCCCTCTGTTGAGGACCAGTCCAGTCGGTAGAACTCTTGCTACCAGTTGAATCCACTATTGGCAAAACCGTAAGTTTTCTTACGAAGTCCTTGCAACTTCTACAACGCGAGCTTTGATACGAAGAACTCGTCCAACTTCAAATGTGAAGAGGTATTCTTCAATCAAGCCTTCTGATTACAATCTGTCAGAAACTTCTAGACCGTACCGTACTGGCAAATCGACTAGAGGATTGTAATTGGCTTGGGATCTGAAAATTAAAGCTCAAGAAAACTCTTTGGAAGACTGAATGCTTTAGAAAGAGAGAAGATTGAAAGTGAATGAGTGAGTTGAAATGATCGAAATTCTTCTTTATTTATAGGAGTTCCAAAGACAGAATTCTGGCAGAATTGGGGCAGAATTCGGGCAGAACTCTTTGAAAAAATCTCGATCAAATTCGCAACTGCAGGAGGACCATGTTCCAGAGGATTCAAAAATCAAACGGCCACCAACCGAACTCTGGCCGAACTCTAGCGGAGTTCTGTCAGGGTTAGGTCAGGTTTTAAAACATAGTTTTTGATGATTTTTGAAAACCTTTTTGAAAACCTTTTTAAAGCTTTTGTTTAAAAGAATGTTTTTCAAAAAAAGGATATTTTAAAAATATTTTGAAAACATTTTGGAATAGCCTATTTGCCAGTACGACTCGGTGTACAACGTATTCCTAGACTCAATAAAATGAAAAATACATTGCTCAAAGGAAATACAGACTCGAACAGGCAAACATAGCTTCGGTCTTGAACTGTGTAGATAGCTATTCTTGTTCATGTCCAAGAGTCTGATACAACTTGACTAGCTTCATATATCGAGACAGAGTTTGATCAATTATTAAAATCAGTTTGACCATATGACCAATGGGCCAACAATGTCCCCCATTTTGATAATTGACAAACTATGAATGATATAACATTTAAGCTTGAAAGAAAATCAAAAATTGTTCATGTCCTGCATTTTCTCAAAAGAATGTTAGATCTTTATTTTTCTCCCCCGTTGTCATTTAGCAAAATAATTGCAAAAGAGGAAAACTCCCCCGCAATCAATGTATAAATAACAAACAGTGAAGAAATATAAGAAAATAATTATGATAAATGATAGAAATCATAAAGAATTTGAATAACATCACAGGCATGTATTTGTACTCAGGTAGTTTATACTAAACAAAGAGTTATATCACAGGCAGTTTATAGTAGAGAAGCAGATAAAGAAATGCTAAGTAAATAAACTGATGTGAATCATAAACTACGAATCTCAAAAAGATGCAGATAAAGATGTTCAGATGACTTCAAATAAAACAAATCCAGTACAAGTTCTCAAAAAGAAATACTGATAATAATGTCTAAAAGATAGAAAAACATGGAATGTCGGAGCATTTCCAAGTATACAGTAGATAATGTCTAAGTCTCAAATCAACTAACATATCACAAATCCTCTTCATCATCATCATCATCATCATCAGTATGATGACCAGCATGTCCAGAAGGACCAACTCCAGAGGTACCTGCGCCAGAAGGGTGAGGAGGAGCGCCAGTGTAAAATTTACCGACATAATCACGAAGAGGAGCACGGTCAGAACGGTACCAATCATATGCGTTACCGGGCTGGAAGTAGGCATGCACAGCCTCATCCTCACAGCGGTAACCAAAGAAAGCTGGATCTCTAGGGATGGAACCGGCTGAATGTCCAGTCTGGGCAAAACGAAGATCAGCTAAGGAATTTGCAATCGCCTGATAACGGGTGACGTCGCGGAACTCACGTTCGCGGGCCATGTCCGTCATCGAGACGTACAAATCTGAAATGTGCAGGTATATGCCCTCAAATGTCATAGCATACTGCTGAGGAGGTAGAGGAGGTGGAGCAGTAGCAGGAGCAAATGCAGTCATACTGCGACGAGATAACTTGAGAACCTTGTGCTCAAGGTCTTGAGCACAAGTAGATAAATCAATGTCGAAACGCTGAAAGATGCGTGAGAGAATCATCGCGTAAGAGATATTTCTATCTCTTGCACGACAACGTCCCATCATCTGAATAATCGTCTTAGGGGCAGAAAATGGAATCCCCTTAAGAATGTGATACATAGCAGATAATTCAAGAGATGTGACATCATCCTTTGAAGTAGACTTCGGAAGAAGAGTGGAATAAATGATACGGTGCAATTCATAATTAAACAAGTTCAAGTTGTTTGCCTTGAACTTTCCAGAGCGAACTCTATCAGGTGCACAAAGTTCCGCTTTGAAACTAGTAAGTGTCGTACCTTCGGGGAAATCAAACTCAGTGATATCAACTAGCGGTTCACCTTCGTTGGGAATACCAAGGATCTCCGCTAAGAGGACATCATTGAAATTGATATCTAATCCTCCAACACGAGTACTCACGTCAAACGTGTTTAATATGATATTACAGTAAAACAGTCTAATGGCATTAGTTTCTACGGGGAAACAGAGTTTAACAAAATAGAGTAACCCTAATGCCTCAAAGAAATGGCGATGACCAGGAAATACAGTCCACTTGATAGGTGCGCCTGTGCATATGGATCTCATGGAGAAGTCTCCATACCACAGTAAGGCTTGGTCTAGGGTTTGAAAGTAAAATCCGTCGAACGTGCCGTCGCTAGATTGGACTGGCGAAAAGAGGGAAGTAGTGGGTGGATTCGAAGATGAACCTTCCTCACTAGGGTTGGTTGTCTTCTTCCTCTTAAAGGGGTTGAATCCCTTAGGTGCCATTTATGAAATAAAAGGAAATAGCACAAAATTAAACGGAGAGGAAATAAGGAGTTATACCTCCCAAAATTGGAGTATGTTGTAGAGAATGACGAACTTCGCATGAATCCAAAGTTTGGATTGATTTTACCACTTGCATTGGAAGAGAAGGGGTGGTGAAGAACTAGGGTTTGGTGTCTGGTGTTCTTCTCGTGCGGCTGCTGCTGCTGTTGATGTGGTTTGGAAGCAATGAGGAAGAAAGGCTCTCGGGTTCTGGTTATATAACCTGACACCCTCAACCGAACTCGGGCCGAATTCGGGTCGAATTCGCCTGGGTTTGGTTTGGAACACATTCTTTTTCATTGGCTCATTTCAAATATTTAATTCAAAGATTAGTAATTTCAGCCTTCAATTAACATAATTAATATTATTTTATAGATTAAATATCATTACACAGCAACTGTTTCAGATTAGCTGTAGGAGTACTGTCCCAGCTGGCGGAGGTTCACCGGAGAACTCTTAAGTACCGCTTCGCGTCAACCGTAGTTGTGGTGACAGACAGACTCTTTATTAGCTTGTCTCTAACACAGTTTTTGTATATTGAAATATAATCATAAAACAAAATTAATTAATATTATTGACGTCCAAAATTCCTAATTCTCGACGTAAATAATTGAAACGATCTTCTGCTAGAGGTTTTGTGAAAATGTCAGCTAATTGATTCTCAGTATCTATGTACACAAGGTCAATATCTCCATTTTGATGATGATCTCTAAGAAAATGATGTCTAATCTTGATATGTTTAGTACGAGAATGACATACAGGATTCTTAGTCAAATTAATAGTGCTCGTGTTATCACAGAAAATGGGAATATGTGTATAAAATAAATCATAGTCTTCTAAGATTTGTTTCATCCACAAAATCTGAGCACAACAACGTCCTGCGGCGATATACTCAGCCTCTGTTGTTGATAGGTCTACAGAATTTTGCTTTTTACTAAACCATGAGACTAAAGTCTTGCCTAAGAAATGACATGTGCCACTGGTACTTTTTCTATCAACTTTGCATCCAGCAAAATTTGCATCCGAATAACCAGTAAGGTCAAAGGACTTAGTTTTGGGATACCACAAGCCAACAGAAGAAGTGCCCTTAAGGTATCGAAAGATACGCTTAACTGTGCACAGATGTGATTACTTTGGATTATCTTGAAAACGTGCACACAGGAAAACACTAAACATAATATCTGGATGACTAGCAGTTAAATAAAGTAAACTATCGATCATACCTCGATACTTACGTGTGTCGACCGGCTTGCCTTGTTCATCAATATCACGCTTTATTGAAGTTGCCATCGGAGTGCCAATAGGTTTGACATTGTCCAGATCGAACTTCTTTAGTAAATATTTTGTGTACTTGGCTTGATTTATGAACGTCCCATTGTCAGTTTGTTTGATTTGCAGTCCGAGAAAGAATTTCAGCTCTTCCATCATGTTCATCTCAAACTCATTCTGCATACACTTAGAAAATTCTTGACACAAAGATTCATCAGTAGATCCAAACATGATATCATCTACATAGACTTGTATTAAAAGAAGCTTACCATTAAAGGACTTAATGAAAAATGTAGTGTCAACCTTGCCTTTTGAAAAACCAATGTCAAGTAGGAAAGAGCTTAGACGATCATACCAAGCACGAGGGGCTTGTTTCAAACCGTACAAAGCTTTCTTCAACTTGAAAACATGATCAGGATTTTTAAAACCTGTGAAACCTGGAGGTTGTGCTACAAAAACTTCTTCTTTAATAAAACCATTTAAAAATGCACTCTTGACATCCATTTAAAATAATTTGAAATTATGAAAACATGTAAATGCACATAACATGCGAATGGATTCTAATCTCGCAACTGGGGCATAAGTCTCATCATAGTCGATACCTTTTTCTTGATTGTATCCTTGAGCTACGAGTCGAGCCTTATTACGAGTCACTAAACCATTCTTATTATGTTTATTTCGGAATACCCAACGGGTGCCAATGACCGGATGATCAATAGGCTTGGGAACAAGTTTCCAAACTTGATTCCGTTCAAATTGGTTTAATTCCTCTTGCATAGCATCTATCCAAAAATTATCACTACATGCTTCATCAATAGTTTTAGGTTCTAGCTGTGAAATAAATGCAGTACTAGAAATAATATCTCTACTAGATGTACGAGTACTTACACCTTTGGTAATGTCACCAATTACCAAATCCTTCGGATGATCAGCCGTAAATTTTAATCTTTTCGACAGACTCTGAAGGTAGCTGGTTCCTGGATCTTCTCTAGGAGGATCAGCTAGTGCTGAGCTTGGTTGAGAATCAGCTGGTGTTGGGCTTGGTACAGATGGATCTTCGTCATTGTCATCGATAGTCATTTGATTCATTTCATCAAATGTGACGTTGATTGATTCTTCGATGATCATGGTTCGTTTGTTGAAGACTCTGTATCCTTTGCTCTTGGCCGCATAACCTAAAAATATACCTTCATCGGCCTTTTCATCAAACTTTCCTAAATTATCTTTTGTATTAAGAATAAAGCATTTACAGCCAAATATTCTAAAATAAGAAATTGATAGAATTCTATCAAACCATAACTCAAATGGAGACTTCTTCGATTTGGGTCGAATTAGAACTCTATTGAGAACAAAGCAAGCTGTATTGACAGCTTCAGTCCAGAAATATTTGG
The DNA here is from genome assembly GCA_029216955.1 of Iris pallida. Classification (NCBI taxonomy): domain Eukaryota; kingdom Viridiplantae; phylum Streptophyta; class Magnoliopsida; order Asparagales; family Iridaceae; genus Iris; species Iris pallida. The sequence continues at coordinate 3,226,498 of JANAVB010037415.1, read as the reverse complement.
GTAGACTAAACTGGTTTAACATCACTCTGGCCATTTCGGATAGAGTTTTGTTCTTACGTTCCACAACTCTATTTTGTTGTGGAGTCCTAGGACAGGAGAACTCGTGTACAAAACCGTGTGTGTCACAAAATTGCTCAAACTCTGCATTCTCGAATTCGCCTCCATGATCGCTTCTTATACGAGTGATCATGTAACCTTTTTCATTCTGAACTTTCTTACAAAAGGCGACAAATTCGGATAATGCATCATTCTTGCGTGTCAAGAAGTATACCCACGTGTATCTAGAGAAATCATCTACAATTATAAAAGCATAAAGTTTACCTCCGAGGCTAGCAACTCTGCTAGGACCAAATAAGTCCATATGAAGTAATTGTAGAGGTCTAGTAGTACATACTACGTTTAATGACTTGAATGTAGATCTGGTAGTTTTGTTCTTTTTATATTGACTGCATACTGAATCCTTCTTGAATGTAATGTCCGGTAAACCGCGTACTACTTTCTTTGTGGATAATCTTGATATTGTGTCCATATTTGCGTGACCGAGTCTCATATGCCACAGATGACTCTCATCGCTTTTAGCCATTAAGCATCTACCTGAAATATTAGTTTCTTCCAACAAATTGAAAACATATATGTTGTCTTCCCTGATACCTTCAAAGATAGTACTACCAGTTGAGCTATCAACTATAGTACATTTGTCTTTGCCAAAGTTGATGCCATAACCATGATCAGCTAGATGACTTATGCTGAGTAGATTATGTTTCAACTCGGTAACCAGACAGACATCTTTAATAACAGGATAGGGAGACTTGCCAACATCACCGATACCAATAATATACCCTTTCAAGTTATTACCGAAGGAAACATAACCTTCCTTCTTCTTCTTTGACAGTGTTACAAATAATGTAGCGTCACCGGTCATATGCCGTGAACAACCGCTGCCGAGGATCTATTTGCTTTTAGCATGTGAAGGGTGTTCCACCTACAAAACAGTTTGCAGATGAAACTTTTGTACCCATTTCTTGTAGGATCCTGAAATATTAGCTTTTGGTATCCAAGCATAAATATTTAAATCAACAAGTTTTCTGACTCTACATGCAGATAAAATATGACCAATGAGGCCACAATAATGACATTGTGCATGTCGAGTGTTGAAAGCTGAGTGGTGTGCATGGTTGGTAGGTTTAGGTTTTCTAGTATAGAAGAAAGCATACCTATAATCCTGTTTGGGCTTAACCTTTTGGGGTATAGGTTTGATAGGGTTAGGTCTAACAGTGTTTGGCTTGGGAATGTTCTAATTTTTCGGTAAGTGACACGTATTAGGGTAGGAAGCAGCAGGCTCAGGTTGTTTTCCTAACCTAATTTCCAATCTTTTGGAAGTGTCATACAACTTAGTATAATCAGAAGTAGGTGTTTCCATTCTGATTTGTGCACATCGAAGACTTTTCTTCTCTATAGAAAGTTCTTCTTTCAGTTGGTCGATAACTTTGTCTTTCTCTTCAGATGACTTGGTAGTCTCGTGTAATAAGATCTTTATTGAAGAAAGCTCACCAGACTCACTAATATTATTTCTAACCTCAGCTAGTAGGTCGGTAAGTCTATCTATTTTACCTTTGTACTCTTTGAGTACCTTCTTAGAGGTCTGATACTTGTTACACAGTTTCCTGTAATCAATCATCAGTTCACTGAAGGCATCTCCTAATTGCTCAAAGGTGAAGTCATCATATGTATTAACTACAGGTTCAGTAGGTACCTGATCGGATCCCGTAAAGCATACATTTGCAGCGTCTTCTGATTGTTCGTCTTCTGAGTCGCTGGCTTCACTTTCATGCCATATGCTGGTGTTGGCATACTTCCGTGATATTAATCTTTTCAGGTTCCCTTTTTCATACCTGTTGCTCTTTTTGCTTGATGATGAGTTTGTAGGACAATCCTTCTTCATGTGTCTTTTCTTCTTGCAGCCATAGCAGACAGCATCATCTTGATACCAGTTGTTGTTGTTGTTTTATTTGGCTCTCTCCTCATGTCTCATGAATCTTTTGAATTTTCTTGCCAGGAGTGCTTGAACTTCAGCATCAGATTCACTGCTGTCTGAGTCACCTTCAGCAGCTTTTCTGTGCTGAGCCTTGAAAGCGATCGTCTTCTCCTTTGGAGCAGGCTCTTCAAAATCTTGTAGCTCTAGTTCATGAGTGAGTAGCTTACACATGAGTACTTCGAGGAACATAGCTGTGAGGTCGTTCCCTTCAATAATTGTAGCAGCATTTGGAATCCAGTTCTTGGTAAGTGCTCGCAGGAGTTTGCGAATCTTTTCATGGTTACTGTATTCTTTGCCTAGGAAGGACAAAAGATTTACAATATCCAGGAATCTTTCGAACATCTGAGTAACAGTTTCGTTGGGCTTCATCTTGAATACCTCATACTCTTGAGTAAGTCTGCTGACCTTTGATTTTTTGACTTGAGTCGTGCCTTCATGTGTGACTTCAAGCAACTTCTATACTTCATTAGCCATTGTGCAGATAGACACCCTGTTAAATTCAGTTCTGTCTAAAGCACAAAATAGAGCGTTAATAGCACGTGCGTCAAGACTGGCCCTTTTCTTTTCTTTCTCTGTATATCTGCTATGGGGTTTTTCAACTAAAACTCCATCAACATTTATACGAGGTGGCTTTTGATAGCCATCAATAACAATGGACCATAAATCAAAGTCAAGTGATTTTAAGAAGAAACTCATCCGTGTTTTCCAATAGGTATAGTTCGTACCATCAAACAGTGGAGGTCTGTTTGTGGCCTGGCCTTCACTTGTGAATTTCACAGTTGCCATGTGTTGTGTTGTGATCTATATAACAGTTAATTAAAATAAATAAATAATTGCACTGTTACCTTGCTTTACCTGTAACACCCGCTCTGATACCAATTGTAAGAACGAAATCGTAAAGCACAATACTCTAGAGGGGGGTGAATAGAGTTGGCAGCGGAATATTGCTAATTAAAAATTGTTAGCACCAAGATCACAGAATAATAATCACAACTAAGTAAAGTAAAGGCAGAGATAAGAAAGCAAATGCAAAGACAGCGATGTATACTGGTTTTCCTCTGTTGAGGACTAGTCCAGTCGGTAGAACTGTTGCTACCAGTTGAATCCACTATTGGCAAAATCGTAAGTTTTCTTACGAAGTCCTTGCAACTTCTACAACGCGAGCTTTGATACGAAGAACTCGTCCGACTTCAAATGTGAAGAGGTATTCTTCAATCAAGCCTTCTGATTACAATCTCTCAGAAACTTTTAGACCGTACCGCACTGGCAAATCGACTAGAAGATTGTAATTGGCTTGGGATCTGAAATTAAAGCTGAAGAAAACTCTTTGGAAGACTGAATGCTTTAGAAAGAGAGAAGATTGAAAGTGAATGAGTGAGTTGAAATGATCGAAATCCTTTTCTATTTATAGGAGTTCCAAAGACAGAATTCTGGCAGAATTCGGGCAGAATTCGGGCAGAACTCTTTGAGAAAATCTCGGTCAAATCCGCAACTGCAGAAGGACCAAGTTCCAGAGGATTCAAAAATCAAACGGCCACCAACCGAACTCTGGCCGAACTCTTGCCGAGTTCTGTCAGGGTTAGGTCAGGTTTTTAAATATAGTTTTTGATGATTTTTGAAAACCTTTTTGAAAACCTTTTTAAGCTTTTGTTTAAAAGAATGTTTTTTAAAACAAAGGTTATTTTAAAAGTGTTTTGAAAACATTTTGGAATAGCCTATTTGCCAGTATGACTCGGTGTACAACGTATTTCTAGACTCAATAAAATGAAAAATATATTGCTCAAAGGAAATACAGACTCGAACAGGCAAACATAGCTTCGGTCTTGAACTGTGTAGATAGCTGTTCTTGTTCATGTCCTAGAGTCCGATACATCTTGACTAGCTTCATATATCGAGACAGAGTTTGATCAATTATTAAAATCAGTTTAACCATATGACCAATGGGCCAACACTACCCCCAGCTTCGACTACCCCCAAGGATGTAGATGACAAATCTTCAAGTGTTGAAGATTTCGACTTCGAGCGGGTGCCTTGATAAACTCCTCCAGTGGTGGTTGTGGTCAACCGCTTAGATGAGAGTTTCTTGGCCATAATGGTTGAGATTGTCGGGCTAAAGGTATTTATTTTCTTCCCTCCTTTACTGGAAGGGACCTTCCAGACAAAATTACAGGAGGCGAAAGGAATCGCCTCGTCTCTTGAGCTTTGTTCTAGGACCGATCCTGGCTGCTGCAGTCGTTGGAAGACGGACTGCCGGTCCTCTTGTTCTGTTGTCTTGTTGTAGCAGCAGTTGACAATGACTTGAGTGCAGTAATGTCCATGGAAGGACTCTCTGCACACCAAGGTTTTCTCTCTTTCTTTGCGCTTGTGAAGGATCACATCACACAAGTCAAGTGCATCTCGAGCAACCTTTACACTCGTTTTGTAGGTCCGGGAGTCCCGAGCACACGAGTGCGTTGGTATCATATATGCTCCCTGATACGGGGCTAGTAAAATAATTGTCCTTGATCATTGTTGGGAGACTCTGGAGAACCACTTTGTCCGTTGGCCGCCGGGGGCTGGACACGGGTGGTTTTGTACAACTTTCCATCAGAGGCCCGCATAACAGTTAGCGGGACTCCCTGATGGTTAGAAGTTGGGACAGCTGACTGAGCTCGATGAGCCCGCACTGTCCTAGACTTCTTCGCTTTAGCACCCGAGGGCGCGTAGTAGGAAGAGTCCAAGCTGTGCCGTACAAAGTCTGGCACATCCTTATAGGAGCTTCTGAGGTCATGACCGCATGAGAGGCGGTCGAAGACTGAACCCGAGCCGCATAGGGTGGATGGTCTGCAGTTGGGATTGGATGCCGCATAAGCCATCTCCCTGCGGCTGGGCTTGGCGGTCGCATAAGCATTCTGCATGCGGCTGGGATAGATGGCCGCATGAGCAGTCTGCATGCGGCTGAGGTTGGAGGCCGCATGAGCCTTCTTTATACGGCTAAAATTTATGGCCATATGAGCCTTCTGCATGCGGCTGGAAGTTGTGGCCGCATGAGCTTTCTGTATACGGCTGGCATTTGTGGTAGCAAGAGCTTTCTACATGCGGCTGTCATTTGTGGCCGTATGCGCTTTCTGTATGTGGTTGGCACCCTTATGCGTTCTCTTCTTGGACCACATAAAGTTTCTATTTGTCCCTGCAAGTCCAGCATCGTAGTATTTTCCTTTGTCAGGCTTGGGGACAGCAGGGTCCTCTGCAGCCTGAAGTGGGGCTGCATGCGAGTCTTCTACGTCGTCTTCGGCAACAGAGAACACTTCTTCCAGAGCTTGGGGAGGAGCAACGGTCTTGGACCTCCACTCCCGGCGGGCCTTTTTCCTGCCGGCTCGCTTCTGGACCGGGCTAGCGCTCCCCTCGGAGAGCATTCCTTTAAACGCTTGCTGGTCGAAGCGAACAACCAGCATCTGTTGCATGGAGCCGAGTTTGGCGGCGTCCAATTGCGCCACCAACTTCTTAGCAGTGGAGAAGTTAGTCCCCAGCAGAGTCGCCATCGTGTTTGCCATTGATTATCTAAGAACAGAACAGTTTTATGGGAGGACTGAACTTTGATTCATAATTACAAACTCGCTTGTACAAAAGAGAGCCTAGGAACAAAACCTAGGAAAAGCAATCTAAGTACAATTGTTTAATTTGGAATCTGGAGGGTGACGGTAGAGGCTCGGAAAAGTGCTATCAACTCTGTCTTACTCCTTGGACGATCGAACGCAGCCTCGGCTCCGGCGAAGTATTGCTCTGTGTGTATCTTTCTGCATTTCTGTCTGTGTATGCAAGGGAATAGCACCTTGCTATTTATAGAAATTTATGATGAGTGGGGTGTATCGCCACGTGGCTAATTTTTTGCCACATCCTCGTAACTGCGCCTTGAGAAGTGGGCAGTTGGGGATTGGTTAAGATTAATCTTAATCTATTTGTTACAATAAATCTGAACTTTTATGATCTGTTGGTTGCAATAAATCCGAATTTGTTAAGATTTGGTCAACTCCTGCTACGTGTCTCAACTGATACTCTTGTGGTAAGCTGCAAAAATGATGCGTCCTGGCTGAGCCGCATGAGAGACTGTCCCATAACTGAGGCGCATGAAGAGTGTCTCATGACCGGGCCGCGTAAGGGTGGTCTCATGACTGAGCCGCATGAGAGTGGTCCCCATGACTGAGCTGATGAGAGTGGTCCCCTGACTGAGCCGTATGAGGGTTGTCTCATGACCGGGCCGCATGAGAGTGGTCTCATGGCCGAGCCACTTGAAGGTGGTCTCATGGCCGAGCCGCATAAAGAACTTCTTTTGGAATTTATGAACAGTGTCAGATATTATGAATATTTTCTCGTCTTTTTAGGTACATGTCGCGTCTCGTCTTTATGTCAGAGCCATCATTTCTATCAGAGCTGTCAGTTTATTGTCAGAGTAATAATGGCCAGCTGTATGGCCAGCTGTATGGCCAGCTGTACAGACACACTTTTGAACCGCATAAGGCCGCCTGGAGCTTTCTGAGCCGCATGAAGTTTCTGAACCGCATGAAGCTTCTGAACCGTATGAAGCTTCTGGGCCGTACGAAGTTTCTGAGCCGCATGAAGTTTCTGAACCGCATGAAGCTTCTGAAACGCATGAAGCTTCTGGGCCGCATGAAGCTTCTGAACCGCATGAAGCTTCTGAACCGCATGATGCTTCTGGGCCGCATAAAGTTTCTGAGCCGCATGAAGTTTCTGAACCGTATGAAGCTTCTGAACCGTATGAATCTTCTGGGCCGCATGAAATTTCTGGGCCGCATAGAAATTCCTATACTTTTCCCTGCTTCAACACTTTGGCCTAGCCGATGTGGGACTAAACTTTCCAATACAAAGGCCAAACTCCAACAATCCCCCATATATCTCTATATATATGGGTTTGAGTGTTCCCTACAGTAACTGTCCATCATGCATTAGGAGAGATATCGCTGACGACTTGAATCTTCCCGTATGGGTCAAATAATAGACTATAATACAAGAATGGACTAAGCCTTGAATTCTACACCATAGCTGAAATTCTTTTCACTCACATAATATAGATAAATGTGCTTCTGGCTACACATCAAAGGCCCTGTGCTAGCCTGATTTCAGTGCATAATTTTAGGCATTTACAAGTTTACCCTCAAGAGACGGCCTGATATCTCTTTCCATATACTATAGGTAAGTTCTTTGTTAAAGAGACATGGCATGAAGCGCTTTGCACTTTTCTTGCGGTGCTACATCGCTATGACATGGCCTAAAGCCAAGGTCTTACCACGTGTCGGGAACCTCATCGTAGTGTCATACTACTGTAGCATGAGGTCACCGCCTCTTTGTAGTGCCATACTACCCAGTATGAAGCCTGAGGCTCCATTGCGGTGTTACGTCGCAACGACATATATTGCAAGATCGAGGCTTTACCCTTATCCGGGTACCTCATGTGGTGTCGTACCACTGTAACATGAGGAACTCCTCCTCTTTGTAGTGCTGACTACACCCTCTTTTATTTCAATATACAATATTAGGCTACCTGTCTATTTGCGGTGCTACGCCGCTGTGACTTGGCTCATACAGCCGAGGCATTACCCCTTTCGGGAACCTCATGGTGGAGTCACCCCATAGTAGTATGGAGTTTCACCCCTTATAGTGTTGCGATATCGTGCTTCCTGTAAAGCACACCAGGCATTCACTCTACCTGAGAACTCATTAAGGCGTTTAAGCCAACCTTCCCACAGGATCCGTTTTCCGTAGAAAATAATAGTAGACAACAGTGGTTGTAGGTCCGTAACCTCTCCATGCCACAGAGGACAAGTACCCACCATTTATGATATTCTTCCGGTTAATAGTCCTCTCTTGAACCAAAAGCTAGATGCCTAGTAGATTTCTCTTTGAACTAATAGCATAAAACATTATGGTAGGAATGTAATAACATAATATCATAATGCCTTCAAGCCCATTTTACAAGCTGTGTCATTGACCAACTGGCACTTGAGGCCCTTGGTGAACGAATCCGCTAGGTTCTTCTGACCCCGAACATCAATCATGACAGTAACACCCCTCTTGATGAGATCGTGTACTGCCATGTGCTTCAACCGCACAGCCCTCATCTTTCCATTGACAAGGTTATTTAATGCTACCGCTGCAGTCGCCTGGTTGTCGCAGTATATCAGTATCATCGATATTTGTGCCCCAACCACTGGAAGATCATACATGAGCTTCCGAAGCCATTCTGCTTCCTCCGCTGCGGTATCAAGTACAAAGAACTCAGATTCCATGGATGACCGCGAGAGCATCGTCTGCTTCTTCGATTTCAACGATATAGCAGCTCCATCCATTGTGAAAATGTATCCACCTGCGGACCTCTCGCTCTCCACTTCTGAGCACCAGCTGGCATCACTAAAGCCTTCCACTACCGGCAGATCTCCGCTGTAGTGCAGTGCATATGTTTGAGTCTTTTTGAGATATCTCATAACCCGTTTCACAGCTTTCCAATGCTCAATGCATGGGTTGCTCGTGAAATGACTCAGCATTCCCAAAACGAAAGCTATGACAGGCCTTGTGGCAGTAGTAGTATACATCAAACTCTCGATTATGCTTGCATACTCTAGCTGCTTGACGCTTTTCCCTGAATTATGCTTTATCTTCAGATCATACCTGTACGGCGTATCGATCCCTGGAAGATCCTGGTACTCGTAACGAGTGATCATCTTGTCAACATAATGAGACTGTGACAACGCTACTCCAGTGTCTTTTTGGATGATCTTGATCCCGAAGATCACATCAGCTTCCCCCAAGTCCTTCATATTGAACTTGCTCAAGATGAACTTCTTTGTCTCCGTGACACAGCCCATATCCGTACCTTGGATCAGCATATCATCTACGTACAGACAAACGATCACACCTCTTCCATCAGCGAACAACGTGTAAATACACTTGTCCTTCTCGCTGACCATGTAGCCATTTGACCTTATAACCTTATCAAATTTCTCATGCCACATCTTGGAAGCCAGTTTAGGACTGTACAAGGATTTTACCAACTTGCAGACTTTACTTCAAGACCCTTGACGACAAATCCCTCTTGTTGTTGCATGTATATCTCTTCGGTCAGCTCGCCATTTAGGAAAACCATTTTCATATCCATCTGATGTATCACCATCTTATGTATTGTTGCGAAAGCAATCGACATTCTGATGGTGGTCATCCGGGCTACTGGAGCATATGTGTCAAAGTAGTCAATCCCCTACTTCTGAGAAAACCCCTTGGCTACCAACCTAGCCTTGAACTTATCAATTGTTCTATGTTCTTTCATCTTCTTCTTGAAGATCCATTTGCATCCGATGGATTTCGCTCCTTCAGGAAGATCAACCAACACCCAAGTGTTATTTGAGGTGATGGAATCAATTTCATTGTCAATCGTCTCCTTCCAAAAAATTGTGTCTCTGGTCTTCATCGCCTCATAATAGGTAACCGGATCTGCTTCCACATGATAGTGAGAAAGTCATTTCCAAGTCCTTCGGCCTCCTCACACGCTTAGCAGATGGCTCAGCTAGTTCTGGTTCAATCGTTGCTTCAACAACATCTTCTTGGACTACTTCTTCATTGAAAACTTCAGTTTCTTGTGCACTCTTATTGTTCTCCGAAATATCCGTAAGAACAATATTCTTGTGCCTTGCAAATTTATCTTCAAAATATTCTGCATCGCGAGATTCAATGATATGATTTGACTCAATATCAAGAAATCTCCGAGCATCACACTTCTCGGCATAGCCCAAGAAGATTGTCTTTATAGTCCTTGTCCCAAGCTTCTGAATCTTCTTATCTAGAAGGTTGACATATGTCAGACACCCCCACACTCGAAAAACATTCATGTTAGGTCTGACCTTGAACCAGAGTTCATGAGGAGTAATGTCTGAAGTTGTATGAGGCACTCTATTTAGAATAAAAGTGGCCGTCAATGCAGCTTCTCCCCAGTAGCACTTTAGAAGACTCGCAGTCAACAGCATTAAGTTAATCATTTCTGTTAACGTTTTATTCTTCCTCTCTTCTACTCCATTTGATTGAGGAGAGTACGGAGTCATAGTATCATTGATAATTCCATGTTATTTGCAGAACGATACGAATTCATGAGACCTGTACTCTCCACCTCGATCACTTCTTATTCTTTTCTGTTGTTATCCAGTCTGCCGCTCAGCTTCGACCTTGAACTACTTGAACTTCTCGAATGCTTCGTCTTTAGCCTTCAGCAAGTAGACAAACGCATAATTTGAGAAGTCATCGACGAAGGTTATGAAATACTTTATCCCAACCTTCGTAGAGAATTGTTTGAAGTCACAGATATCAGAGTGTACTAACTCCAAAGGATATGTACTTTGATTAACCCGAGGAAAGGGTTTCCTTGTGATCTTCGTTTGAGCACAAACATCACATTTCTCTACCTTACCCCTATATTTGGAGATAAGTCCTAGACTAGACATTATGTTTATTCGTTTACAATGAACATGTCCTAGCCTATTATGCCACAACTTAAAAGTATAAGTAGAAGGAGTGATCGCATTAATTACATTGGACTGATTTACAAGCTAAATTTTGAATATTCTTTCGGTATAAAAAGCTTTTCTGAAATATGTTTTCTTTATAAACATCACCATCTGGCCAGCATTGATGTCCTTTCTGAGGCCTGCATTGCAAAGTAGGCCTACCGAGATCAGGTTCTTTACGATAGCAGGTACATGCTTCACACCTTGAAGCGTCAGAGACTTTCCCAAAGTTAGCTTCAAAACTACCGTCCCGATTTCGAACACTTTAACTTGTGCCTGGTTCGCCACCATAACCACTTCAGAAGTTGGTGTATATGTGGTGAACCACTCCTTGCTGGAGCAGACATGGTAGGTGGCTCTAGTGTTTACCAACCAGTCAGAGTCAGCCCCCACCACATCAACCTGCGCAATCATAGCAACAACATCAGTGATCATAGATACCTTGCTAGGCTCTCCTTGTTCTGATTGCTTGGTCTTTGCTTTACAGTAACTTTTGAAGTAGCCCTTCTTGCCACACTTGAAATAAGGCATCTGAGGCTTAGCCTTCTTTTGCTTGAAGGAAGTACCCTTCACATTCAGATTGTTAGGGTCCTTCTTCTTGATATGGGAAGCCGTATGCTTTCCCCTTGGTTCCCTGGTACCAACCAGATTGGCATTAGCCAATTGCTTGGATAGTGCATCCACCTTTAGTTGAGCCCTCATCTGGTCCTCAACGTATACTTCCTGCAGGAGATCGTCGAGACTGATCTCCAACTTCTTTCTATGCATGTTTGCATAGAACTTGCTCCACCCAGTAGGAAGCTTCGAAATGCTCCTTAATCCAACAATAAACATGTCGGGAAGATGCATCGCCTCGTCTTCCAACTTCTGTCGCAGTTTCAGGAACTCCTTCACCTGCGACAGCATTGGCTTCTCGTCCTTAAAGAACCACTTATGATATTTTTCAACAAGAAATATCTTGCTCCAGTTCTTATCATCTTCGTACAGTTTCTCCAGAGACTCCCAAATCTCTCTAGCAACAGCCTTCTTTGAATATGATTCGGCAAAGGAATCTTCCATAGCATTTTGGATCATAAGCCTACAAATGATATTGTCTCTTCTCCACTTTGTAAACCCCCGAAATTTTACTTTAAATTTTTTTAATTGAGTATTTAAAATTTTTACTTGGTATTTGTACGTCGTATAGTCCTATTATACGTCACGTACGAGTTCGCATTTTTGTAGGTCTCGTCGAGTGCGAATATGTGCGAGATACACATTTTTTGTAAAATATTTTAATTTAGAAGTTTGAAATTTTTAATAATAAATAATAAATATTTCGATTACTAAAGGTTGTAAATATGTCATATTGGAAGTTTTTAATTCTTTATTTACGTCATGAAGGGTTATATAAATAGTATTTTAAAAATGAGATTTTATGCAAATATTCATACATACAAGGTGCATAAATTTAGATTTTTATATTCTTGAAATTATTTAATATTAATATTTTATTGTTCAAAAAAAGTATTTTAAAAATAGTGTTTGGTTTAAATTTAAATTGGTTATGATAATTTAAATTTGAGAGAATTTATTTGACTTTATTTTAAATGGATTTTACCTATATAAATTAGATTTGATTTATCTAAAATTTGAAATTTGATTTGGAATTGATTGGAATAATTTTAAATTGAATTAAATAATAGAGGGAATTATCTATTGGGGATTTAAATAAAACCCAATCCCTATCCAACTGGGAATTCCCACCTCCTATAAAAGGAGAGGTACTCCTCCAGCAATTTTTCCATCCACAACAATATTGTGCATCGTGTCGGTGATCACACGTTCTTATTCCAGCAATTTTACAGTTATCCACGTCGTGCCGGACATTCCCCGACACGACGACACCACAGATCCCTACCCGAGTACAACATCATCACCACCGCACCATCTCCTACGCCACCACCCTGGCCAACCCAAACAGCCCACCACAGCCTCTCCGGCCGGTGACCCACCAAGGCACACCACCACCATCATCGTCATTCCCGCCACGTATCTCCGCCAACACCCCAACGCCATCACCACTGTCACAGCACCACCACCACCTTCGTCGTCATCGCCACCACCCACCAGCAAATGGAAAGAAGAAAGGAAAGGGGGAAGAACCCTTACCTCCGCTGCGCCGGCGACCACCACCGAAGCTGCTGCGCTCCTCCCCCTCTTTCCATTCCCGAGCCGACCCCTCTCGTGGATGGCCGAGCGCGTCGAGCCGCCGCTCTCACGAGACCTCGCTGCCTCCAGGAGCGCGCCCAGCCCCGACGACCGCATCCCCCACGGCCGCCCTCTCCTTCCCGACCGGAATCGCCGGTCCCCTCCGATTCCAGCGCCGCCTCGGTCCCTCCGACGCGCCTCCACCCATCCCGGTCCGCCATCTGCCTCTGTTGAGCACCGACCACCGCGTTGACGATGTGCTCCCACCACCACCGAGGAGCCTCCGTCCAGATCTGCGCCACCATCTTCTCAGGTGGACCGCGCCACCACCGGCGCCGCCACTCGTCGCCGCCGTCCGCCTCTTTCCGCCGAGACCGCCGCGGCCCTCTCCACCGTCGGCGCCCGGCTACTCCGCCGCGCCCTAGCGCACAGCCGTGAACCGCCATCCGACTTCCTCCGCCGCCGGCATCCTTCCCCGCGCCTTCTCTCCTTTCCGCCTCAGCAGCACCGCCGTCCGCCGATGGAGGACCTCCGTGCCGCACCACTGAAAGGCCCCTCCGCTCAGAAACCCAGCCGCCCCGTCCGCACTCGCTGGTGAGAACCCTCCCTCTGCCCTAGTTTCTTCTCTCTCTCTCTCACTGATTGGGGAAAGAGGGAACTCTCCCGATTCCACTCTCTCTCTCACTGATTGGGGAAAGAGGGAAAGAGAACTGTGTTCTTTTTTTTAGAAAAGTAAGAACTGTGTTACAGTAGTTTAAAGTTTTCATTATTATTGTTATTATTATTATTATTATTATTATTATTATTATTATTATCATTATTTTATTATTATTATTATTATAATTATTATTATTATTCTTATGATTATTAATATTATTATCATTATTATTAATTACTACTAGTGATATTATTTATAATATTATTTGTTAAATTTTATTATCTACATTATTAATATTACTATTATTTAAATAGAATTGAGCTTTCAAATTTTTAAATAATTATTTAAATTATTTTCGATTAATAAAATATAGTTTTATCTAGAAAATCTAGTTTCACAAACTTAAGGTTTTAGCCTAAAACGATTTTAATTTCCAAGTATGTACCTAAAAATTTTTTTGACTAATACAAACAAATAATTTCCAATTTGTATATATAAAGTATTTTCGAGTATTACGTAAAGATTATTTATAAATATTTTCTAAACATGGTATAAACACCTTTTCTACAAATCCATCAGTTATCAATTCTTGATCATGACTAATTCTATGTTCCTATTCTCTCGCGACTTTGGACCTCTGCACCGTGACTATGGCTATTGGACCATGCTGACTTGTCAGATTATCGCACACCAGACGACACCCCAAGCAAGATACCGTGCCATTATACTGTTTATATTCAGTCTGCATTTTTATTATATATCACTGTTCATTTATTTCTAGTTCTTGATTACTGCTTGCTCAGTGATATTAGTTGTACCTTGTTATTTACCCTTGATTGCATATGGACTTAGAGTTAAGGGACTACCACTAGCTTAGTGCATTGCATACACCTTGACACAGTTATACCACGATGATGTATGAGATGAGAAGCATATAGAGGTTCTTGCGTGTGGGCTGATCTCCCATGCGCATGCGTTAGGGCTAACTGCTAATGGAGGCATGTTAGGAGACTTAGCAGTTAGTAGAGGTACATGGTCGTGGAGGCGACTTGACAGGTACATTGGGTGGGGAGAACATTACCTGACGTATGGGCTTCTATGCACTTCCCTCATTACCTGTGCACTCCGTCGGAGACGCAGGCTCCAGGTGCCCTCTGACGTTATCCAGAGCGTTATGGACGTAGCCCCTTGCACATGGTGCCCTCTGACGCTTCCCGAGCGTTATGGACGTAGGCCCCTGGTGCCCTATATGGGAACTATGCCGATCCCATTTACAGCCAGGGCTCATGCGTTGAAGGTTTGTTCTTACTGCATAAACACATTAGATGGTTAGGTAACCCTCGTCAATGTCATATCACCCCGTTCCATTAGTAGCTTGGGACAATATCGCATCGCGGTATAGTGTACTACCCCTTGTCCTTGTTTGGTTGTAGGGGTAGTCCACTGTTTCGACGATGAGGTATTGGAACTTGTTACGAGTGTGACTATTTACTTTACTTGTGATTTATGACATAGTATATATATTCAGTTATGTGGCATGTTGATGTATCTTGTTATGTCCCTCTGAGGACCTGGTTATCTCGCCAGGTGTGTGTTTCGTGATTTCTTGCAGGTGCTCTAACTAAGGCCATTCCGTCCTTCGTGGTGATTGCTCTTGGACTCGCCATTGCTCTCGCTTGCTAAATTCTTTCCTTGTATATTTTTTCCATATTTAATTTGGTTGGTAGTGGACTTTGTCTCCGCCCAACTATTGTGTACATGACAAATTCAAAGTTACTTTTATATCACTATTTGTCTTTGTGGATGAGATTTAGTACCTTGGTTACTGTATTTTACAGCTTATGTATATATACGAGGGTCCATATACTTCGTATGTATACAGCTGGCATGATTGCGTTCTAGTCCTACGTATTTTGGGACCGGGGGCGTTACATGTTTTTGTGGTGGCCCATGCAGGTCGAGTTTGCCATTTTGGTTACATGACTGTACCGAACAGGCCTGTAAAATAGGATTAGAGATTAGAATCTCATCCACCCATTTGACTTCCTTTCTTGACTTCAAATTTCCGAACTCTCGTTCGACCCCCTTGATTTGCATCTTGCTTGACTCCTTCCACCGTAAATTCTTAGTTTCGTGTTTAGTAAGATGACTACACTAGTATATGCCCATAGGTTAAACACATGGCTAGATGGATTGCACTGACAATTAATACGCATGGAGATTTTATTTGAGTTGTAGAGGCATTTATTTTCCTAGAAATATGATTCTTAAGGATTAGTTAATTTTAAGTTGGGTAGTAGCGTATTACCGCCTCCACAGGATAGTTAGAATTTTATTTTGCTATTACAAGGTGGTATACACAAGAGGACAGCTAGATCGCGGAAACAAATTTATAATTTATGATTTTTAGAAATTGCAAAATAGTTTATGATTTATTGGGATATGAGACCGATTTGAGAAAACATTTTTAAATTATGACACATGATTTACGGGTAAGTTCAAGTTTGGATTGTAAAAGTTTACCTCAAAATTTATTAAAGAGTTTTTTATAAGTTGTTATTTTGTAAACGACTAGAGAATGTGGAGGGTTATGATATACGGTTTATTAGAGAGTTTGAGGATTTAAATTGATTCTACGATTTACGAATTATAAGTATTTAATTTTGAGCTTGAAGAGATAATGGTAAATTTTGTTTGAAATATTTTGGAAGATATGAAATCGACTTGAAGGAAAAATTTAAATATTTAAAATTTGCTCATATGATCTATGATATATAAAGTTATTTAGATTTCGAGTTTAAAGTCTTGATTATGGATATTTAAATTTTGGAAAAGAAAAAAGGGGAGTAGTTGTGACTTATTGGAAGCTAGATATACACATTTGAAGGATATAGAATTAAATTCGGGAGTTACTTTAAATGTTTCATCTTGTAGTATGAATTTCGACGGATAAACTTATTAAATGTTGAGTTTAAGATTTGGAAAAAAAAAGGGGTTATTATTCGATACACAAGAGTTGTTTCGAGATTTACTAGAGATTTAAAATTTTGATTTAAGTTGACAGTCTAAGATAATTGGAAATTTTGGTGAGTATCTTGGAATTTTATTGAGAAACTTTTGAGAAACTAAAAGTTTTTGGATTAGATCATATATTGGTAGAGGACCAAGAAGCAAACAAGGTCACCCTAAGGGGATAGAAGTATTCCACATTTGATTGCCATACCACCTATGATTACGTTATTGCATATACACAAGAATAGTTAGTCATCGACCAAACCGACGAACATATCTTTGACTTACTCAACTTTCCCTCAAACCTAGATCTTACTCGTGACATCTAATTGTTTGGAACTTAGAAGTGATTAGAACCATCCCCTTGACCATACCCTCATCTAGGAGACTAATTTCTCTCTAGAAACTGTGCTCTAACTTATTTTACCTTGATCTACGAGATTTCCTAATTATCTTTATTTCGTGCTTTAACTGGATCCATCTTATTTTTGCGTAAATGTCACCTTATGAACTCCCACTTTCTATTCTAGACCTATTGGCGTCCCCTATCATGACTTTGATATTTGGAGCACAACACTAGACTTTTTCTTCCAACAAATTTCACATGCAAGACCTAGACGAGACTACCTTCATGCAGGGTATATCATGTCCCACTAAAACCCGCCTCCTTGTACTCTATTTTCTTGATACGACTTTCTGGTCAAAAAGACTAAACTATAACAATTATCATGGTACCCAAAATATTTATGGCTTCAATTAGGAATTCAACCTCGAGTCAATTCATTCGACCCGATATAATTATGTTCTTCATAAAATGCTTAACCTTGTGGTATTTTGATTGCTTGACTCATCGTTCCATCACACTACTAGATTAACTCTTGTAAGTCGGGTAGAATACCTCACGATCTAACCAACCTTTTTCCTTGTGGACCATATTGATAGCTTCACTTAGACTATAGAATTTAGTGGACCGAGCCGCTTGTATAGGCCCGAACTTCGGGCAAGACTCAATTCTAAAGGATATTGGACTATTTAATTTCCTTCATCATCCACTGCTTATATTTTTACCATCTTATGTTGCTACTATAATCTAGTTTTGCAAGCTTACTCTTTATTGAGCTTGTTCGTGACATGTTTATTGTGGGCGCCCACTAATACATTGTATAATCAGAATCGACGTATTATGGTCTGATCAACCATAGTGCACTTGGTTCGCTTTTTGTATATTGTTCAACGTAGATAGAGACATAGTTAAACTTGGCCCTGGAGTCTCATCCGCGACTGTTTTGGCAACTCTTTTTGGAACTTATCCAGTCGTCTTTGAACCACTCATTTGAATTCGATAATGCCTTCTTCGAACTCTTTATGTTTGCCTTTCGCCTGTTTTAGAAAGACAAACACCCGTACTTGATATTCTCTTAGTTGTCCACTGTCTATTGCCAAGATAGTTAGCCAGTTACCAACCGATTTGACTGTAACCCCATCTTGAATTAACCATCCTCCTCGTGACACTAGATTCATTATCACGACTTTCTAATCATTCATGAGACTTAAGAATGAATCAAACCAATTCCTTCATCAAACCTAAAACCAGACGACCATATCTCCTCAAGGAACCACAACTCCAAGTCCCTAAGTTATTCTTTTTGATCTACCCAATGCCTTAATATTTCTTGAATTGTGTTATCAGGATTATCTTAGCTAGCGACCCTCGTCCATTACCATATTCGTGAAATTTTTACTATTTAACATTTATGTTAAACACCGTTTTCTTGCCTTGCCAAAAGAATTGTTCATACTTTCTTATCGTTAAACTCTTGAACCCTACGTATTCCTAAATTTTGAGGACGAAATTCTTTTAAGTTGGGTAGGATGTAAACCCCCTAAATTTTACTTTAAATTTTTTTAATTGAGTATTTAAAATTTTTGCTTGGTATTTGTACGTCGTATAGTCCTATTATACGTCACGTACGAGTTCGTATTTTTGTACGTCTCGTCGAGTGCGAATATGTGCGAGATACACATTTTTTGTAAAATATTTTAATTTAGAAGTTTGAAATTTTTGATAATAAATAATAAATATTTCGATTACTAAAGGTTGTAAATATGTCATATTGGAAGTTTTCAATTCTTTATTTACGTCATGAAGGGTTATATAAATAGTATTTTAAAAATGAGATTTTATGCAAATATTCATACATACAAGGTGCATAAATTTAGATTTTTATATTTTAGAAATTATTTAATATTAATATTTTATTGTTCAAAAAAAAGTATTTTAAAAATAGTGTTTGGTTTAAATTTAAATTGGTTACGATAATTTAAATTTGAGAGAATTTATTTGACTTTATTTTAAATGGATTTTACCTATATAAATTAGATTTGATTTATCTAAAATTTGAAATTTGATTTGGAATTGATTGGAATAATTTTAAATTGAATTAAATAATAGAGGGAATTATCTATTGGGGATTTAAATAAAACCCAATCCCTATCCATCTGGGAATTCCCACCTCCTATAAAAGGAGAGGTACTCCTCCAACAATTTTTCCATCCACAATAATATTGTGCATCGTGTCGGTGATCACACGTTCTTATTCCAGCAATTTTACAGTTATCCACGTCGTGCCGGACATTCCCCGACACGACGACACCACAGATCCCTACCCGAGTACAATATCATCACCACCGCACCATCTCCTACGCCACCACCCTGGCCAACCCAAACAGCCCACCACAGCCTCTCCGGTCGGTGACCTACCAAGGCACACCACCACCATCATCGCCATTCCTGCCACGCATCTCCGCCAACAACCCGACGCCATCACCACCGTCACAGCACCACCACCACCTTCGTCGTCATCGCCACCACCCACCATTAAATGGAAAGAAGAAAGGAAAGGGGAAAGAACCCTTACCTCCGCTGCGCCGGCGACCACCGCCGAAACCGCTGCGCTCCTCCCCCTCTTTCCGTTCCCGAGCCAACCCCTCTCGTAGATGGCCGAGCGCGTCGAGCCGCCGCTCTCACGAGACCTCGCTGCCTCCAGGAGCACGCCCAGCCCCGACGACTGCATCCCCCACGGCCGCCCTCTCCTTCCCGACCGGAATCGCCGGTCCCCTCCGATTCCAGCGCCGCCTCGGTCCCTCCGACGCGCCTTCACCCATCCCGGTCCGCCATCCGCCTCTATTGAATGTCGACCACCGCGCCAGCGATGTGCTCCCACCACCACCGAGGAGCCTCCGTCCAGATCTGTGCCGCCATCTTCTCAGGTGGACCGTGCTACCACCGGCGCCGCCACTCGTCGCCGCCGTCCGCCTCTCTCCGCCGAGACCGCCGCGGCCCTCTCCACCGTCGGCGCCCGTCTACTCCGCCGCGCCCTAGCGCACAGCCGCGAACCGCCATCCGACTTCCTCCGCCGCCGGCATCCTTCCCCGCGCCTCCTCTCCTTTCCGCCTCGGCAGCACCGCCGTCCGCCGATGGAGGACCTCCGTGCCGCCCCACTGAAAGGCCCCTCCGCTCAGAAACCTAGCCGCCCCGTCCGTACTCGCTGGTGAGAACCCTCCCTCTGCCCTAGTTTCTTCTCTCTCTCTCTCACTGATTGGGGAAAGAGGGAACTCTCCCGATTCCACTCTCTCTCTCACTGATTGGGGAAAGAGGGAAAGAGAACTGTGTTCTTTTTTTAGAAAAGTAAGAACTGTGTTACTGTAGCTTTAAAGTTTTCATTATTATTATTATTATTATTATTATTATTATTATTATTATTATCATTATTTTATTATTATTATTATTATTATTATTATTATTATTATTATTATCATTATTTTATTATTATTATTATTATTCTTATGATTATTAATACTATTATCATTATTATTAATTACTACTAGTGATATTATTTATAATATTAATTACTAAATTTTATTATCTACATTATTAATATTACAATTATTTAAATGGAATTGAGCTTTCAAATTTTTAAATAATTATTTAAATTATTTTCGATTAATAAAATATAGTTTTATCTAGAAAATCTAGTTTCACAAACTTAAGGTTTTAGCCTAAAATGATTTTAATTTCCAAGTATGTACCTAAAACAATTTTTGACTAATACAAACAAATAATTTCCAATTTGTATATATAAAGTATTTTCGAGTATTACGTAAAGATTATTTATAAATATTTTCTAAACATGGTATAAACACCTTTTCTACAAATCCATCAGTTATCAATTCTTGATCATGACTAATTCCATGTTCCTATTCTCTCACGACTTTGGACCTCTGCACCGTGACTATGGCTATTGGACCATGCTGATTTGTCAGATTATCGCACACCAGGCGACACCCCAGGCAAGATACCTTGCCATTATACTGTTTATATTCAGTCTGTATTTTTATTATATATCACTGTTCATTTATTTCTAGTTCTTGATTACTGCCTGCTCAGTGATATTAGTTGTACCTTGTTATTTACCCTTGATTGCATATGGACTTAGAGTTAAGGGACTACCACTAGCTTAGTGTATTGCATAAACCTTGACACAGTTATACCACGATGATGTATGAGATGAGAAGCATATAGAGGTTCTTACGTGTGGGCTGATCCCCCATGCGCATGCGTTAGGGCTAACTGCTAATGGAGGCATGTTAGGAGACTTAGCAGTTAGTAGAGGTACATGGTCGTGGAGGCGACTTGACAGGTACATTAGGTGGGGAGAACATTACCTGACGTATGGGCTTCTATGTACTTCCCTCATTACCTGTGCGCTCCGCCGGAGACGCAGGCTCCAGGTGCCCTCTGACGTTATCCAGAGCGTTATGGACGTAGCCCCTTGCACATGGTGCCCTCTGACGCTTTCCGAGCGTTATGGACGTAGGCCCCTGGTGCCTTATATGGGAACTATGCCGATCCCATTTACAGCTAGGGCTCATGCATTGAAGGTTTGTTCTTACTGCATAAACACATTAGATGGTTAGGTAACCCTCGTCAATGTCATATCACCCCGTTCCATTAGTAGCTTGGGACAATATCGCATCGCGGTATAGTGTACTACCCCTTATCCTTGTTTGGTTGTAGGGGTAGTCCACTGTTTCGACGATGAGGTATTGGAACTTGTTACGAGTGTGACTATTTACTTTACTTATGATTTATGACATAGTATATATATTCAGTTATGTGGCATGTTGATGTATCTTGTTACGTCCCTCTGAGGACCTGGTTATCTCGCCAGGTGTGCGTTTCGTGATTTCTTGCAGGTGCTCTAACTAAGGCCATTCCTTCCTTCGTGGTGATTGCTCTTGGACTCGCCATTGCTCTCGCTTGCTAAATTCTTTCCTTGTATATTTTTTCTATATTTAATTTGGTTGGTAGTGGACTTTGTCTCCGCCCAACTATTGTGTACATGACAAATTCAAAGTTACTTTTATATCACTATTTGTCTTTGTGGATGAGATTTAGTACCTTGGTTACTGTATTTTACAGCTTATGTATATATACGAGGGTCCATATACTTCGTATGTATACAGCTGACATGATTGCGTTCTAGTCCTACATATTTTGGGACCGGGGCGTTACACACTTGGCCTGCTTCTTAGTAGCCACAGAGATTACGACTGCAGATCCAGTTTCTGGAACAGTAGGTTCCTTCTCAATCAGTACGTGATCAACATCAGACAACTGAATATTGAGGAAAACCTTTCTTTTCCAGATTTCATAGTGCTCACCATCAAATTGTTCTAACTTAGAAAAGTTAGAATTGATTAGCGAAGAACGAAAGTTTTCTATCGTAGCAATTAAGCTTTGAGATTGTTATTTCCAGGGCACTATTTTCGTTGAAAAATTGAGAAAATAAAGACAATTGTAAAAATAACTTTTTAATGCAACACTTCAAAGAAGGTGCATAACAGAGATCCAAGTAGGATTCTGGATTACGATAATCTCACAAGATTTTGTAACAGTAGCAAACGACAATAGCACTTCAAAATAGAAGGTACAAATCAAAATGCCAACAACAGCAACAATGACAGGCGAAAGATGGAAGATAGCCTACTGGGAGGAATGATCACCGTTGCTCAAAGCTTAATTCGCCCCACACGAACAGCTTCCAGGAACCAGCAAGTTCGTCGGAGAACTTTGGAACACTCCGCTCTTCTGAATCTTCGGAAGGCATACGGACTCCTGCGCTGAGTGGCGTTGATGCACTACTTCTCTTCACTCTCAAACTCCATGGAAATACGTAAGGAATGGTGCTAAAAAACACTTATGCCCTATGTGAATTCTGAACTTATATCTTGAGAGAGAGAACAGAGAAGCTTATATAGCCTCGCTTTGTAACCGCCTAGTTAGTAACATGTTCGGGATATGGGAAGAAGCCATCCCGAACATGCTGTAACTGCTCAACCGTGCACAGACATGATCTGTGCAGTTGGGCGCAACACTTGGCCATACAACTGGATGCGCCACTTGGCCGTGCCAATTGGCAGCGCAAGTGGCTCGTGTAACGAGCGTAACTTAAGTTCACTATGCACCTAGCGATGACGCTGACGTGCTAAGTGCAAAGTCTGCCAACAAAATGCTACATTATGCCTCATGAGCCCATGAGCCGGAGTCCGAGTCTCTAAGCCCCTACGGGGCTTAGCTCCAATGAAAATTAATTTCCCAAGAGCAAAAAAGCATGAATGCTTTCATTATTGATTTAGCCTTTTTTCTATTAGAAAAATACCCCCACAAGGCACACCCATGTGCACCTCCACACCACATGTGTATCTCTAAATAAGCATAGCTTAATATATAGAGATATAACTTCTTTGCCCAAGCCGATGTGGGACTAAACTTTCTAATACAAAGGCCAAACTCCAACACCGAGCACCCCATCCCGTTCACTAAGTTTATCGAAGCAGTGCTATGGTCAGGCCACTAGCCCCCGAAAACTCTCTGCACTCATCCATCACAGCTGTACCGGACCCCTGCGGCTCCATTCCCCCTACACGGTGATGACCGGACCTCGCATCCCCGATCTTCTCGATAACCTGCAGTGTGCCGCAACACCAGTGTGGTGCGTTCCTATGCACCTACCTTGTCGGCGACATCTTTGGACAACCCATGCACAAGTCCCATGTTAGCTCATGTCACTACCACATTTTAGTTTGAGGGTAATTTGGTCATTTTGGTTTTTGTGAATTATTTTATTATTTATTGCATTGGTGTTGTGATTTGTGACTTTTGCTAGTTGTGACTTTAGAGACTAGCCTAGAGTTTGACTTTGACTTTAGTGACTTTGTTAGCATGGTGTGGGACCATAATGTAACTTAAGTTGGTCTTAGTTGACTTGAGTGTGGCTAGGGTTCATGAGTGGATTGGGAGAGTTTTGTATTTGGACTTATAGCTAAGAGGTTTAGCTAGCTAGCTTATGAACTTGGCTCAAAGCCCATTTACATGAAACCCTAACCCTAATCCCCTACATGGCCGGCCACCACAGCCCAATTATAACCTAATTTCAGCTTATATAATGTCTCTTCATAACCACCTGGCTCTTTTAGAAATTTTCCTTTAGGAAACCCTAATTTCTTCCCCCTTTTATCATTCCTCCACCAAATTGATCCCAATCTTTTGCACTTGATTCCAAGTCTGGAGTAGAAGAAGGAGGCTAGCTTGCAAGGAGGGGAGCTCATTGGGATATTGCTTGAGGAAGGAGACTTCGTTATTTGGGACTTTTTCTTGGAGATTGGCTCTCTATAGGTAATCCCTACAAATCACCTTAAAATTCTGATTTAATTCCATAGATGCATCCATCTAGGTGTCCCCTAGCTGTGGAAAAGTTTGGTGAAAATTTGTGCTGATTTGGTGTCCGTATCGGACATGTATCAGTGTAGGCTTATAGGTGTTTGATGAAATGCCTCAATGGCAATTTTATTGTTGTTTTTGAAATCTTTTTGTACAAACTTGTAGAGCTACATGTGCTCTTGGATTTTGTGTATGACTGAGCCGATCATTGGCTTTGTGTCGTGTCTAATGAGGGACGGGACACGCCGTACAGTCAATGTGGGCAGTGTCCTGCTACCTGACAGCAAGTTCTCCGTGTCTGTGTTACTTAGACACGTGACACTTGGTGAGTGTCTTGGGACAGTGACTGACACGTCAGCCCCCAAGTGGCGAGTCGAGTCGAGTCGTGTCGTATTGGTATCTTATTTGTGAGTGCACTGATTTTATATACACTGTGCAGTAGCCATGTCTAGGTTCTGATACGCATGTTGTACAGAGCGTAGACACACCGTGGACACGAAGTGTCGTGTCTAGAGTGTAGCCCTATGTGTGGGCAACACGTAGACACAGCCACGTGACTCCACGTGAGTCGTGTCGTATCCACGAGCTCGTGGACTCGTCGCACGAGCCTGTGCAGTGGCCGTGTGTTGGCGAGTGTTCGTGAGTGTCTGGACATGTCGTGTCCTGTTGTGTGAACACCATACGACTCGTGGGACTCCCAGAGTTATGCACGAGTGTTTAGCAACCATTAATTTGGGATTTTTTTATTTGATTTTAAGTTGGATTTGGGTTTTTCCCTAATGTTACTGATACGTGTACAGTAACCACTTGTTTCTGAGATTTTGATGTGTGTATTTGATTTCAAATGTAATTTAAATATTATATATATATGTGATATCATCTCTAGTTATTTGATTTTGTGTTGGGGTTCAATGTGGAGCTCGATTGCTGTGTGAGTGAGGATGCATAGGTCTAATTGCTACCAGGTTTCGAATTTCTGAAATAATGGTTATGCATATATATATGTGATGAACTGAATGAGAGTTACATGGTATTTTCTAGAGATTTTAAATTATTTCACTGCTGTATACAAAACCTGACATTTAACTCATCCCCACCATGTTCTGTACACACTATACACTAGTGTACATGACACTACACATACAAAAGGTACTTGCTGCCTTGACTGAACCCGAGAACACTATAAAACTGACACACACAGACTCCCTAACCCACTGACCAGACAGTTGAACACACACACACACCGATACACTCATAACCTGATTTCACACACATCCTATCACCCTCACAACTGATACATACACACTCTAATCACTGTCACACATAATACCCCAGTACACACTACACATGTATGCCAACAACCACTCACACACACTTCCTACTACTCTATAACCTGTTCACATACACCCTTGACACCATGTATCCTTAACCCCCTTGTATGTAACCCCAATACACACACACATGTCATTCACTGATACACCCATAACTTGTACACACACACACCATATCACTATCCACTATAATGTTGACACACACACTCACCCTTACTTACATATACGTATACCATATTTGTGCCTTGCTTGTGTATTAGGCTCTAGACTATATGAATACATATATATATAGGTATAAATATACATAGTTTGTTTTTTTGTGTGTGATAACTTGTTAGGGCTTTGATTGTGTTTGAGTGCTAGCCTAGGCTTGGTTAGGCTTAGTGAGACTTGATTGGACTAGGATTGGCCTAGTTGACCTAGTTTGACTAGTGAAGTTGACTAGAGTTGACCAAGAGTTGACTTTAATCTAGAATGACCTAGAATTCTTAGAGAATGCATTGTAAAGTTTAATATTATCATTCTGGACATGTTATGACCTGTGTTGCGTTAAATAGGACTCATCTACTCTGTCTGGACATATATACTCATCGAATAATTAGGATATCAGGCGAGTACATTCTCTGACCGTTTCATAATTGATATGATTCATATTTATGCTCTAGATTACTTTACTTGATAATGTCATGTTGTTAACACGGATTGGTACTATATTGATCCCTTTATGAGATGTTATCCCCCTCGGGAGCAACGGGTTACGTCATGTCATATGTATTTCACTTTCATCATGTACTCCGGTGCTTTCACTATTTATGTGCACTCTTGTGATTCATGTACTCTCATGTTCATAGAGCCCCTCATGTATACTTCATGTGCACCCATTTATGGGCCCCCATGTGAAATCATGTACAATAACATAACTTGTCTGGATCCTTGTGTATTAATTGGGGTACGGGGGAGTATAAATGGTCATGTGAACAATTCCAAAGTAGTGTAATCATGTGCAAACTCTTAGAATAATCATGTGCAAATTTAAGCCATTCACATGTCTATCTTGTACTCTACATCACTAGCCACTGTTAGTTCTTTACTTATAATAGATATTTTCTTACAGCCACCTCTTTTACTTTATATATATTCTCTAGTGTTTCATGTATCTTACTCTATAGCATACTTACATTTCCTGTCATATTATGAACTGCATGAGATGTATTGTGCTCGTTCCTGTCCTGACTGGACCTGTTGAAATATTACAGATGATATTGAGGAGTTTTTTCCTACATACTACGGAGCAGGCCTAGATGACACCTGCGAGCTGGACTCCCAGGAGGACCCAGTCCTTGCAGAGGACATTACCCTAGTAGTCTAGGCTAGTTAACTAGACTAGTTATCTTACTTTATTGTCTTGTCTTATTTTGGATACATTATGTACTTATTTGGGATTTTGTTATTCTGGATGTTGTGGAGATATTATCTTAGATACTTAGACTTCTTCTCCTATTGTATTTCTTTTGGCGACTTTCATATCTATTTATCTTATCGTATTTTCTACCATAGCTGTCATTGAGTTGTACATTTCTATATTGTCCTACATTTGGAGCGTATATATTGTACAAGTACTTTATAATTGTTTGATGTATGTGACCTAGGACAGCGTTCTACCGTCGATACTGCGGTGTAGGCTGGACGTACCTACTTCTCGTGCCCCTATATTGGGTACGGATCATGACACGTTTTTAGTGGTGGCCTATGCAGTCTAGATTTTTTGTGGTATTCGAACTAGAGTATCACTACAGCTTGTAGTAGGATATAGGATATAGTTTTGAGGTACTCAATCACATTAGGAAAACTCTGATCCAATACTTGTCATCTAAATTCTTGTTGATTAAATGCTTTCCTTTGAATAAATAAACTGTCCTCCTTTGATTTTTTGCTTCATTCTCAGTAATTGTTTCTTGTTTTGATCTGTTTTCAGGAGGGTTATGGAGACACAATCTCATCGCTCCGGTCCAGGGGATACTATCGAGAGGTCGGCTACCTCTCGTCATGTTCAGCAGGGCCTCGAGATCGCAGCTCCTGTTGTGCCAACTCAGGTTGGCATTTCTGCTGTATTTGGAGGTACACCTCCGCCTGTACAGAGACCTTTCCCCGTCATTCCTGATTTCTTTCGGCAGTAGCCACCTTCCGGATCAGTTGACGCAGTGCAGTTATTCCACTTCTTTCAGAGGATGGTGGAGGCCTAGCGACAACAGTCTGCTCATTTCCAGCAGGGCATAGAGAATGCCCATCAGCTTATCCTGTCGACTATGGAGAGAGTTATT
This sequence comes from Iris pallida, assembly GCA_029216955.1. Classification (NCBI taxonomy): domain Eukaryota; kingdom Viridiplantae; phylum Streptophyta; class Magnoliopsida; order Asparagales; family Iridaceae; genus Iris; species Iris pallida. The sequence goes on along the minus strand of JANAVB010037415.1, from coordinate 3,198,622 downwards.
GTGCATCCCCAGGCAGCCCAGGTGCAGCCGTATCAGTCGAGGATACCAAGGATCCAGGACTTCCAGAAGATACGTCCGTGGGACTTCCGCGGCACTAAGGGGATTCTGTATGCGGATGACTAGATAGAGCACATCGAAGAGATCTTCCAGTTGGCAGAGATTCCAGCACGATTACATATTGAGGTGGCAGGTAGTCAGATGCAGGACCTGGCCCGTACATGGTACCAGACGGACCCGAGGGTCGGTACAAATGGACAAACTTAGGCAGCCTTCAAGAAGCTGTTTAAGAAGAAGTTTTTTCCTGACACGGCTCTTGGCGCCCTGGAGACGCAGTTTGAGAGCTTAGTTCAGGGCAGTCAGACTGTCGAGGAGTACATATGAGAGTTCTGCCGTCTGGGCAGATTCGTTGAGGAACTCAATGAGACGACGAAGGCTCGAAGATTCCGGAAGGGGTTAGTCAAGGAGGTCAAGTCCTTAACCAAGAGTGACCGGAGTGCCACTTTTGAGGAGATTTTGGTGGGTGCCCTAGCAACAGAGGATGATCTTGAGCTGAGGCTCAAGAGGGGACGAGTCACTCCAGTGGCAGCAGAGGACCGGCCAAGAGGCCTCACTTTCTGCAGCAGCATCAGCAGCAGCAGAGGCAGTTCCAGCCACAGCATTTCCAGGGTCAGGGCTGTACACCTTTCCAGCAGGTACAGCAGCAGCCGAGGGTTTAGCCACAGGCGCTTAGGAAGCAGCCCGTTAGTTATGGCTTCTGCAGGAAGCTAAGGCATACGTGTAATGACTGCAAGAAGATGCTCGAGAGGTGTCTACTCTGCTATTCTACGGAGCACCAGCTGAGGGAGTCTTCCATGTCTTCAGGACGAACAGCTCAGGGAGCGGGAGCCAGAGCTCCAGCAGTGCAGCAGAAGGGACCCTTGTAGACTCAACAGCAGAGGTTCGCTCAACATCAACAGCAGGCCAGGGAAGGTCGGCAGGGGCGAGCTTTCGCCATGGCAGCTGAGGACGCAGAGGCTATTGGGAAGCTGATCGCAAGTTCTATTCTTCTCGACTCTATTCCAGCTTTTGCATTATTCAATTTGGGGGCTTCCCATAGTTTTGTGTCTGTATCTTTTTCTATTAGACACCACCTTGTATCTGAATCGTTACCTAGGACTTGCAAGATCACGACCGAGGGTGGTATTATCCTCGTTAGTGATATTTGTAAGGGTCAGAGAGTTATTTTGGAAGGCCGAGATTTGGATGTGAGTCTGCTCGTAATGCCATTGCCGAACTATGATATCGTACTTAGTATTGATTGGTTGAGCAGGCACCATGCAAGCATAGATTGCCGCTAGGGTAGAGTTCTTTTTAGAGCACCCGGAGAGCCAGAGTTCGAGCTCACCTGACGGCAGGTGGAGCAGAGCAGCAGAGTTTTCTGCAGAGCATCAGATGAGGAGCAGGCAGTGCCACACCCTTTGATAGCGGAGTTCATAGACGTCTTTCCTAAGGATTTGCCAGGATTTCCACCGGACAGAGACGTGGAGTTCTCTATAGACTTAGTGCCCGGCGCAGAGCCGATATCTCAACACGTCTATAGGGTGAACAACAGCATGCTGAAAGAGTTAAAGAAGCAGGTAGATGAGCTACAGGACAAGGTCTTCATTCGATCGAGTTCTTCACCATGGGGTGCACCGGTACTTTTCGTACCGAAGAAGGATGGGTCGGTCATGATGTGTATCGACTACAGGGCACTCAACAACCTCACGATCAAGAACAAGTACCTGTTGTCGAGGATCGACGATCTCTTTGATCTGCTGAGTGGGGCGAGGGTATTTTCTAAGATTGATCTGAGGTCAGGTTACCATCAGGTAATGGTGAAGAAGGAGGATGTCCCGAAGACCGCATTCAGGACGCAGTATGGCCAGTTTGAGTTCATGGTGATGCCATTTGGGTTGACTAATGCCCCGGCGGTATCTATGAACTTGATGAACTAGGTGTTCCACCAATACTTGGACAAGTTCGTGGTGGTGTTCATCGATGATATCCTAGTCACTACTAAAATACAAGGTTTTATCGACGGCCCTATCCGTCGGTAATTCCCATTACCGACGGATTTCCGACGGATATAGGCTGAAAAAATCCGTCGGGAATAACCTCGTCGCTAAAACTAGCTCGTCGCTAGTCCGTCGCTCTGCGACTAATTAGCGACGGATTTCCGTTGGCAAAATAAAAACTTTTAGCGACGGTAAGCCGACGGTTTCCCATCAACATCGACAGGTTAAATTTTTAATATATTTATACAAATAGCGACGGACAATACGTCGCTAACTCGTCGCTAACTGCGTATCAGAGGGTTTCTGATACGCAATATCCGTCGCTAAAGCGTCGCTAACGTCGACGGATTAGCAACGCATGAGCGACGGATAATACGTCGCCACACTTATGGAAATCTTCCATATTTCCAAAACATGATCGACGGGAAATCCGTCGCCATTCCGTCGCCTCTCGACGGATAATCCGTCGGTAAGCTGTCGCTATCTGATATTCGTATAATTAGCGACGGATAGTTCGTCGTTAAGCTGACGCGAAGCAGTCGCTACATATACTACCTCATCAAATTAGCGGCTACTTGGCGACGGATAATCCGTCGCCACCCTTCTGGAAATCTTTCATATTTCCAGAACATGATCGACGGGAAATCCGTCGCCATTCCGTCGCTCAAATGTCGCTATCTTATATTCATATAATTAGCGACGGAAAGTTCGTCGCTAAGCTGCCGCAAGGTTGTCGCTAAATACACTACCTCGTCGGATTAGCGGCGATTTGGCGACGGATATCCGTCGCGATGCTTTTGGATATCTTCCATATTCCAGAATATGAGCGACGTGAAGTCCGTCGCCATTTCGTCGCAAAATTTTTCCATAAACAGGCCGACGAATAATCCGTCGGGAACCCGTCGCTAGCTGCAAACGTCCGTCGGCAGACCGTCGACAAGCCGTTGCTACTTGTAAACGTCCGTCGATATTCCGTAGGTAATCCGTCGCTAACTGAAATATTTTTGAAAAAAATTTGCAGGAAAGAGATTATTCCCTGTAATATAACATATTCAGCATCCACATTACACAAATATAACATATCCGACATCCAATATATCCAACAAATATCCATATTGCCAACACAATATCGCTAGACATCCAATATATCACAACATACACAAAAATTATCCAACACAATATCCAACACACTATCCCAACATACATAGCAAAATATCCAATCATAAACAAAATATCCAAAATATACACATCCAAATGTATAAATGACCAAAAACATAAATAAAATCAATGAGAAGGAGGAGATGGATCGTCTCGTGCTCTCTCCGCCGCATCCGCTCTGCGTATATAATCCTCTACCATATGTGGCGGCACTTGGGACAAGACGTGGTCTGGAAGCGAGCGTAGCTGCTCTGACGACATCATGTCAAGGAGCGCCACGATAGTAGCATCCAGTACCCGACGGGCCTCGGAAGAGCGGTTAAAAGAAAATCGTCTAGAACAAGAAGGACCAGGTCGATCCGAAGCACCGACAGCAGCAGTAGACGGAGCGGCAGCAGACGGACCAGGAGCAGACGGATCGGGAGCAGAAGAAGGATGCAGATAGTGCCCCAGCATTATCGATCGCAAATCCGACACAATCATGGCGAGAGTCGCAAGCTGCATCCTCACATCGTCTGCAGGGGGCACGGGAGGAGGCGGAGGCGGTGGATATCTCGGAGTCGACTTCTGCAAAAAATTTGCCACGGAACCTAAGCCGTACAGGTGCCCTTTCCTAAAGCTGCCTGCGGATTCTATGAACACGTCGTGTAGCGAGCGGCCATAAAAGAGGGCGTCTGGGTGTGCGTCGTTTCACCGACATCCTCGGTAGGGGGCTCAATCCAATGGAGTGCCTCACGATACGCAGCCTATCCAATGAATGTGTTTATTCTATAAGTTTTCCTAAGTTATAATCTAAATCCTATGTTTCCCTAAGATATAGTTTAATCCCAAGTTTACCTACTTAATTTATAGTTATAATCATATGTTTCCCTAAGTTATAGTTATAATCATGAACGTAAGTACTTACATCATTCTCCTGAGCCCTCGCGTCGATGAAGCGCCCGTCCTTCCGCCTCTTGTGCGTATGCACGAATACATCGTGAGCAGTGACCGCCTCTGCCTCTCTCCCCTCCTTCACTGCCTGTTGGGCCTACATACGTAGAATTTAATTAACTTCATTTATTAATAGTTCCGAATTAAATAGTGGAATGAATTTGCGGTATCTCACTAAATTTGCACGCGTCCGTACGTGGGACCTTGATCCCCCCGTATGCAGACCCGTGGCCTGTCTATTCGTATTGGCTTTCTCTGATTTTTCTTTGTATCGAGGAGTATTCATCTTGTCCAACATCTGCTCATAGTACTCCGCCCGGATCCAGTCCTTCTTCGTATGCATCGTACGAAGGTCGTACACAGCATCCCGCATCTTTTTTCCGGCGGCGACTTTGTAGGTCCTGCGGATCGCCTCTTCGCGATGGAGGGGCCACCAGAACGTCCTCTGACACACAAATTCAAATATTACTTAATTAAAAAATTAATGAATTAAAGAATAATTAATAATTAACCCTAAGATATATACCCTCATCTCGTCGAGCTAGACGTACTGTCTATCCTGAGACACCTCAAAAAAATTGAGGTAGGGGCTATGATAGTTTTCCCGGATAATGTACCCTAGACTCCGGGCAACATCCCACGGAAAAATCTATAAAAAAGCAACGACTGGATTATTGACTTGAATAAATGAAACAAATTTAATAAATTAACTTAAATTTAGTTACGATTCACCCGCGGGCCATATCTCTCGTCGGAAATTGCTCGTCGGCCTCTCTAGTGGCATCGGAGGATCCAAGGGTCCGTGCATGTACTCTCCGGTAACAGGATGAAACTGAATCTAGGGGTACTTCGGGGCCCACCGTGCAGTAACTGCTGGGTCTACTGCTGTATCTGCTGATGCATCCGCTGGTTCCGGTGGCGGAACGGATCCGCTAGCGGATGGAGGAACGGATCCGCTAACGGATGGAGTCGCAGGCCTCGACGAAGATTGACGGCGGGAAGAGTGTGTGCCCGGGCTCTCCAGGTCGGGATCGGAGGTCACATCCGGGGAAGACGTCTGGCGACCACGACCGCTACCACCACGCCCACGCCCACGACCACCACCACCACCACGGCCAGCACCACCAGTACGAGTGCTCGCAACCATGCCCCGTAAATAGAACACATAAACATAATTAATAATATAAAAGTATATATACCAGCAGTAGGGCGACGAGTGCCGGCCAGAGGAGTAGGACTAGGAGTGCCATCTGTAAAAAGTAAATCATACAATCAGTAGATGATCGAACGACAAAAACATGAAATGAATAAAGAACACAGAAGTTTAATTTAAACTAAATCGTCCTCGTCAGCGGCCTCGGCCTCGACAAAAACATGAACTGAAATATACCGATATTTAATCATCGTCATCGTCCTCTTCCTCGTCCTCGTCTTCATTCTCATCATCATCCTCATCCTCATCCTCATCGTCGACTTCATCTGTATCCTCATCCTCATCAAGTTCTTCTTCTTCTTGTACTTTTTCTTCTTCTTCAGTCTCATTACTTGGGCCAAGATGCCTCTTTCTCCCCTGGTTGACATCTAAGTCTTGTATATCAACCTCTTTCTCTCCTCTATTTTCTTCAGTAGGAGGTATATCAATCGCTAATTCAATATCCATGGTATCCGACTGTTGTCCCATGTATTGGGGCTTTTCGATCTCGTCCTCTTAGTATGCTGGGTATCCAACGTTGAATGTATTTCTAGATTTAATCTTGCATACTGCCCACCAGGCAAATCGATCTCTACGACGCCTTGGGTAGCTTGTATAGTAGACTTGAACAGCCTGACTTGCTATCGCAAACGTGTCGGACCCTCTATACCTCCTGCGATGATTTATATCGACGAATCCAAATTGTTTATAAATTTTCCAACCGATATTTGGTGTCGTATCAAACCACTCACATTTGAACATTACAATATGCATATCATATGGGGCACTATATTGTAAATCTACAATATCCCGAAGCACTCCATAATAGTCAAAGTCTGGCTCGTCGTCATAGATGGTGCCTCTTATGCAAGCACCAGAATCCTTAGTACTGAAGTTGTCATTGACAAATTCGGCATTTATAGCATGCTGAGTTGCCCTAAACTTGAAGCCATTAACGATATAGCTTGGCCAAGTCTTCGCATGCTTCTTCGGTCCCAATGCCAAATAACGAATGCTCTCATTTGTGAGTATTGTTTCTGGCAATAAAACTTGTAAACAAATAATGATAATTTAAATGTTTTACTTGCATATATTTTAATGGTAGCCGCATAACATATTATCTCAATTACTTATGTATTTTTGAAACTAGGTAGAAAAGGTACAATCAACCTCTCTTTGAAGTCCACTTAAATTATATCAATTTTTATTTACCTTTTAAAGGGGTACATCCATCGATAATGAACAGATGCACCGACACGGACATCATATGGTAGATGAATCGGTAGATGCTCCATGCTGTCGAAAAAGCCCGGTGGAAATATTTTCTCTAACTTACAAATTATTAAGATAAGCTTCTCCTCAAGTTGTACCATATGTTGCACCGTCAGCTTAGTTGAACAGATATCCTTGAAGAATGTCGACAGCTCGGCCAACGGAACCCATACGACAGAAGGCAACAACTCTCTCAAAGTAATGGGCAGTAATCTTTCCATAAAAACGTGGCAGTCGTGACTTTTCATTCCTGTTAGCTTGCGTTCATTGAGATCAACGCATCTAGATAAATTCGACACATAGCCGTCGGAAAATCTTAAAGTAGATATCCACTTGTAGATTATTTATCTATCTTCCTTGCTCAATGTTTATGGCGCTATAGGCTTACTTAATTGACCATCAGCTCCCCTTTCTATCAAGTTTAGATCATGACGTTTGCATATCTTGGCCTTCTCTAATCTTGCTTTTGGATTGTCCTTCGTTTTTCCTTTAATATCCATGATGGTATTGAAGACATTATCGAACACATTCTTTTCGATATGCATGACATCAAGATTATGTCTTATAAAATTATCTTTCTAATAAGGCAAGTCCCAGAAAATACTCCGTTTGGTCCAGTTATGGCTTTGATCGAACCCCTCGACACGATTGTTCGATGGATCTTCCATTGCGGTAGACAATTCCTTTACAACTTACCAAATATCGTATCCCAACAATCTGGCAGGAGGATCAAGAAATTCTTATTTTCCAGATCTGAACGCGTCTTTGTTCTTTTTTCAAGGATGGCTCACGGGCACAAATTGACGGTGACAGTCAAAGAAAGAAGTTTTTCCTCCATGTCTAAGGCAGAACGCCTTACTATTTTCCATGCATATCGGACAAGACATGTTGCCGTGCGTACTCCATCCCGACAGCATACCATATGCTGGAAAATCATTGATTGTCCACATGAATGAAGCTCTCATCTGAAAGTTCTGTTTCCTGGAAATATTATACGTCGTGACACCGATCTCCCATAGCTATTTCAGCTCATCCACCAACGGTTGTAAATATATATCAATGTTTTTCGTCGAATTTTTGGAACCGGGTATGATAGCTGTCAAGAACATATAAGGAGTCTTCATACACATCCATGGTGGCAGATTGTAAGGGGTAAGAATGACCGGCCAGCATGAGTATTGAGATCCCGACTGTCCGAAAGGGGCAAAGCCATCAAAACATAGCGCAAGGCATACATTTCTAGGCTCTGCAGCAAAATCTGGATGACACAAATTAAAATTTTTCCATGCCTCTCCATCCGAAGGATGTGACAATTCTCCTTCATCCTTTATGCGTTCTTCGCTGTGCCACGTCATGTGTTCTGCTGTATTCAGAGACATATACATCCTCTGCAAGCGCTTCGTGATCGACAAGTAATACATATACTTGTAAGGACGTCATTTTCTAGTTGACTTTCCTTTTCCCTGTACTGGCTTGTAATGATCCGTATTACAGAAGCTGCAACTTTCTGATACACAATTCTCTTTGTAGTACAACATGCATCCGTTGTGATAACAATCTATCTTCTTGTACCCCAGTCCCAGTTGTTGGACCATCATCTTTGACTTATAGAAGTTTTTTGGGAGCTCTTTTGATTCCTTCGGTAACATCTCGTTGATTAGTTGTGTGATCCGATCATAGCAAGCTTGTGGCAAGTTAAAATCAGACTTTATGTTCAGCAACCGCATCGTCACTGACAGTACAGAATGAGTCTCACAATCAGGATATAGAGGAGTATCTGCATCCTGAAACATATCATAGAACTCCTTCGCCTCGGGATTAGGATCCTCCGGATCAAAATTAGGTCCTGCCGCATCATACACCATATCTCGTGCAAGGTTCTGCATGTCTCTATAATCAACAGAGCATCCGTCGTCATCCAATACAGCATTATCATCAAAAAAATAAGTACCAGCTTCCGCCGCCTGTCTTTCTGAATATAATTCACCTTACGATGACCACAAGCCGTAATCACGTACGAAACCCTTACAGGTCAAATGATATCTCACAGTCACTACTTCTTCGTAACGTCTATTGTGACAATTAACACATGGACACTTTATTTTGTTACCGTCCATGTACTGAGCTTTGCTCATGGCATACTTAAGAAATACTTCCACGCCTGCCTAAAAATCGTCACTAACACCAATTCTGCTCTCGTATTGCCGTTTGTACATCCATGTACAATCAACAAAGTAACGATTCATCCTCGATTTGGATGTGAAAATCTGTATCGTAAGACAAACTAAACATAAGAATAGCCCGATACTTTAATTCCGATACTCCGATCCGATATTAATACCTATGTATTAATACCTATTTGTTTTTTGATACTAAAAAATTTGATACTCCGATCCAAAACCACCGATATTACCGATACCTCCGATGCCGATACTCATAGGGATAGTCTGATACCGATACCGGGACATGCCAAACTGCATCAGTATCGGACAGTATCGGATCGGTATCGGTCAGTATCGGGTATCGGTCAGTATCGGAGCAGGACATGCCAAACTGTACCGGTATCGGTCAGTATCGGCCCGATACCGATTTTGATTCCGATATCGACCCCCCTTCCCCAATCTAATACTCATAGGATTGGTCCGATCCGAAACCACCAATATACCCTCCCCCGATCCGATACTCTGATTTGAAACCACTGATACTCATAGGAATGGTCTGATCCAAAACCACCGATACCCCCAACCCCTCCCCTACCCCGTCGGACAGCAAACCCCCCTCCCCTTTCCACACCTCCCCCCCGATAGCAAACCCCTACCACACCCCCTCCCATCCCGATAGCAAACACCCACCCCCTCCTCCTCACCCCCGACAGCAAACCATAAACCCTGCCGCTGCCCCCCGCCCCATACCCAACACCATCCACCCCCCGCCCCCCTCCCTTCCCCCATCACCGCCGCCCCCCTCGACAGTCGGCCCACCCCCAACCCAAAACCCTACTCCTGCCTCGAAACCCTAAACCGTACCCTGCCCCCTGCCCTCAACAACCTTTCCCCTACCCCGCCGGCCCCAGCGACAGCCGACCCCCCCACCAACCCGAAACCCTAAACAGAGAGAGAGGGAGAGAGAGCATACCTGAGAGAGAGATATCCCATCGGAGAGAGCTTCGTCGGAGAATGTGACCCGTGTTTGCCATTGATTGTAAAAGAACAGAACAATTTTATGGAAGGACTGGACTTTTACTTCACAACACAAACTTGCTCGTACAAAGAAAGCCTAGGGATGAAAGCCTAGGTACAGCAATCTAAGTACAATTGTATAGTTTTTTTCTGGGGGGTGACGGTAGAGGCTCGAGAGAGTGCTATCAACACTGCCTTACTCCTTGGACGATCAGACGTAGCCTTGCCTCTGATGAAGAAATGCTCTAAGGATGTGTGGGGAGATTCTTATATGCGCCGTCGCTCTCTTTCTGCGTCTCCTCCTTCTCTTTTGTAAGGGAATGGCACCTTGCTATTTATAAGTATGGTGTGTGATAAGTAGGATTTGTAATGATTGCTTCTTGAAAAGTGGGCGATTAAGATTTGCCTTGATCTTGTTTCTATGTTGATTGCAACAAATCTGCTTCATTTGTTGGAAATTGATCTGGGTAATTATGATCATTACAATAAATCTGGTTGTTGTGATTTGTTGATAGCAACAAATCCGAGTGGATAAGTCTTGGTTGATCTTGTGCCACGTGTCTAACCGTCATTATGCTGAGAGCTGTACGAACGCAGGGGAATAAGTCTTAGTCGATCTTCTGCCACGTGTCCCTACTGCCATTGTGCTACGAGCCGCATAGACGGAGCGTCCTGGTAGAGCCGCATGAGTATGGCCCCGACTACCGAGCCGCATGAAGGTGGCAGCCGCATGAGAGTGACAGCCGCATATGAGTGAACCCTAACTAAACCGCATAAGGGTAGCCCCCATAATCCGAGCCGTTTGAGAGTGGCAGCCACATGGAGGGTGGCCTTCAACTGAACCGCATAGAGGTGGCCCCCACGAGCCGCTTGGGGGTGGCCTTCAACTGAACCGCATAAGGGTGGCCCCCCACAATCTGAGCAGCATGAGAGTGGCAGTCGCATGGAGGTGGCCTCCAACTTAGCCGCATAAGGATGGCCTCCAACTGAGCCGCATAAGGGTGGCCCCCCAACTGAGCCATATAAGGATGGCCTCCAACTGAGCCGCATAAGAGTGGCCCCCCAACTGAGCCGCATATGGGTACCTAGACAGTCCGCATAATTAATCCTTCTTGGAATTTGTGAACTGAGCTGGCTATCTCAGAGATTTTCTCGTCTTTTGATGAGTATGACGCGTCTCTTCATTATGTCTGAGCCGTCAGAACTGTCACTTTATGTCAGAGCATTTAATGACCATCTATAGGAAGTAATTATGGCCAACTGTAATCGGCCTGTTTTGAGCCGTATGAGGCCACGTGGCTCTTCCTGAGCCGTATAAGATTCCTGAGCCGCATGCGGTTTCTGAACCACATGAAGCTTCTGAACCGCATGAAGCTTCTGGGCCGCATGAAGTTTCTGGGCCGTATGACGTTTCTGAGCCGTATAAAGTTTCTGAAGCACATGAAGCTTCCTGGGTTTCGTGAGCCGCATGAAGATTCCTGGGTTTTGAGCCGCATAAAGCTTCATGTTGATTTTTGGGCCGCATAGAGAATCCCCTTCTTACCTTGCGCTTGTGAAGGATCACATCTCGCAAGTCAAGGACATCTCGGTCAACCTTTGTACTCGTTTTGTGGGCCCGGGTATCCCGAGCACACGAGTGTGTTGGCACCATCTTTGCTCCCTGGTGTGGGGCTAGTAAAAGCACTTGTCCTCGATCTTTGTTGGAAGACTCTTGAGAACCAACCTGTCCGTTTGCCGCCGGGGGCTGGACACGGGCGGTTTTGTAGAACTTTTCATCAGAGGCCCGCCTAACGGTAAGCGAAGCTCTCTGATGGTCGGAGGTTGGGACAGCTGACTGAGCCCGACGAGCCCGTACTACCCTAGACTTCTTCGACTTAGCACCCGAAGGTGCGTAGTAGGAAGAGTCCAAGTTGGAAGGAGGGAAAGGGAAGTTGGTGCCCTTTTCAAAGGAGGCAAGGGGGCTCTATTTATAGAACGGAGTGAGCCTTTTCTTTTCCTTCTTTCTGATGTGGAACTAAAAGCAATATTTTCTATGCTTCTACAAGACCCCCATCAAAGTTTCCAAATTGCAAATTGGAATACTTTGAATAAGAAGCATGGAAAGTAGAGTTGCTTAGGTGTGGCAATCCTATCAGAGGTAGCATGGACATGATAGGTTTGGGTATTTCTGCTAGGGATTTTATGTGGACTTATCATCCTTGGCGTACCTTGGTTTTAGGTACGGATGATAAGTTAAGAGAGGGAACCATCATATTTACTCAGAGGTGGTAAGAACATGGTAAATATGGGGTTGATGGTAATGAGGACATGGTGGGAGTGGACTCAAATAAGGATACATAGAACAACTCAGAGGTAATATGGACGTCGAAGTTCTATGTAATGGGTAATGATTGCCATGGGGCAACTGGGCTCCAGAAGCATAAGATTGTGAAGAAGGTGTGCATGTTCCAGAGGACCTAATACAACATTTGTGGTCAACAGAGGACATTTGTGGGCCTATTATCCTTGGCGTACTCCGATTTTGGGTACAGATAATAAGTCGAGAAAAAATCGACGTACTTACTCAGAGGTAATGAGGACGTGGTAAATATGAGGGTTTCTTCAATGGAGCCTTCCTACACAGAGGTAATGAGGACGTGGCAGGAGTGGGCTCCATGAAGGGTACATAGAACAACTCAGAGGTAATGAGGACGTGGAAGTTCTACGTAAGGGGTGGTTTGTTTTTGATGGAAGTGAAACAACTCAGAGGTAACATCGACGTGGTTGTTTCAGAAAATTTGTGGATCTGTTACCCTTTTTACGCACTGAAAGTGCAGGTAGTGGATCATGAGAAAGGAGCTTTTTTTAGGAAAAAAGTTCAGAGGTATGATCATACGTGACTTACTACCCAAAAGATGCGATATAGATTCATCTGGAGTGACTAGAGTGTAAGTTTAGCTGTACCTACGGGTACATAACTCGACAATCTGGGAGATTTGGAGTCAGAGTGTAAGTTCAGCGGTACCAAAGGGTACATAACTCAACAATCTGGAAGATTTGGAGGAGATTTGGAGGATGTCGTTTTAGACATAAAACTTCTTTAGGAACATGCCGTTGATGGGCAATATGAGCAAGTCTCCATTTTGTTTGGTGAGGCGGTAAGCTCCATTAGAGAATACAGCCTCGATGATAAATGGGCCTTCCCACTTTGGCTGGAATTTGTCGGCGGTTTTATGAGTCAAAACCATCGGCCTCCGAACTGCCAAAACGAGATCGCCCACTTAGAATGTTCTGATTTTAACCTTCATGTTAAAAGCTCCCGAATACGTGTTTGGTGCAACTCGATTCGTTGTTAAGCTAACAGGCACTTCTCATCTAGAGCCTCCAACTCTTGTAACCGACGATGGTGATTATCATCCGTTGTCAATCGATAGGTAAGGGCAATGCGGAGTGAGGAGATTTGAGTCTCCAATGGGTGAACTATCTCACTCCCGTATACTAAGGAGAATGGTGTGTTCCCAGTGGCCGTCCGGACTGTAGTACGGTATGCCCATAAGCATTCGCCAAGCTTCTCATTCCAATCGTGCTTGTTGGAAGACACGAACTTCTTGAGCAGCTTGATTATAGTTTTATTGAATGCCTATGCTAACCCATTCGCTGTTGGATTGTAGGCGTTGAAAGAATATTCTTGATTTGGTGTTTGTCACAGAACCGATAGAAGGCGTGGCTTGCAAACTGCGGACCGTTATCGTGGATGATCCTTCGGGGCAGTCTATAGCGGTAGATCACGTGATGCTTAAGGAAGGTGATCACGTTTGATGTCTTCACTTCTGCAAGCGGAACAGCTTCCGTCTATTTGGAGAAGTAATCTGTGATTGCGAGTATGAAGTGGTGTCCTCTGGACGAAGGTGGTGTGATCGGACCAATGATGTCCATTCCCCATGCTTCGAAGGGCCAGGATGCCACCGTCGGATGTAGAAACTCGGATGGTTGATGGATGAAATCTGCATGGACTTGACAGGCTTTGTACTTTCTTGCATAGTCTATCGCATCCGCTACCATCGTGGGCCAGTACTAGCCTATTCGGCGAAGGCGGTCTTACAATTTTGGGCCAGGCTGATAGGCCCCGCAGACGCCGTCGTGGGCTTCGCGTACAACTTCCTTGGCTTCTGTATTTGACAGGCACCGAAGCAGTAATCCATTGTATGATCGTCGATACAGCATTTTTGTCTCTGTATCGTAGAAGAATCTGAGGGAACATCTTCTGACAGAAGTGGCTTCCTTCGGATTCTCTGGCAGGATATCGTAGACTACGAAGTCAATGAATGGTTGTCTCCAGTCTGGTGCTTCGTCGACTGTCAGAGCGGAGTAACTCTCAACACATTGAACATTATTCTTGGGACAGACCAATTCACGGCCTATTATGTCAACCAGATGATGAACATGATTCGGTACTGCTAGGGAAGCGGCCAGGCCTGCTAGGTCATCGGCTTCAATATTCTGGAGTCTGGGAACGTGTTCTATAAAGAAACCTTCCAAGGACAAAATGATGTCGATCGCTATTTGAAGATAGGGGATCATGTCTTCATGACGAACCTCGTATGAGCCCCGGATCTGATTGACGATTAGCTGTGAGTTGCCATATGCTTCAAGGTGCTCTACCTCCAGTTCCTTTGCAAGTCGGAGGCCGATAACCAAGGCGTTGTACTTTGCCACGTTATTTGAGCAAGGCTCTGTGAGGGAGTACGCCCGATTGATCACCAACCCGGAGGGAGAAATCAGCACCACCCCGACCCCAGCGACGATATTGCCCTTCGGCCAGGTTCTCGAAGCACCGTCGAAGAACATTCGCTAGATGGCGTCATGGAAGACTGCATTTGAATTGGCGACCTCGTCTGGTATCTCTTCGTATATTCTGGTTGTCTTCGAGCCTGGATGGGCTGCTAAAAAGTCTGCCAGAGCTTGACCTTTAACAGCCTTCTGTGGGATGAAGATCATGTGACAGGGAGACAATAATATCGCCCAGATTTGCTACATTCGATTGCGACACCAACTTCTCAGCAGTGGAGAAGTTAGTCCCCAGCAGAGTCGCCATCGTGTTTGCCATTGATTGTAAAAGAACAGAACAGCTTTATGGGAGGACTAGACTTTTACTTCACAACACAAACTCACTCGTACAAAGAAAGCCTAGGGATGAAAGCCTAGGTACAACAATCTAAGTACAATTGTTTAGTTTTTTCTGGGGTGTGACGGTAGAGGCTCGGGAGAGTGCTATCAACTCTGCCTTACTCCTTGGACGATCGGACGTCGCCTTGGCTCTGATGAAAAAATGCTCTCGAGATGTGTGGGGAGATTCTTATGTGCGCCGCCACTCTCTCTCTCTGTGTGTCTCTTCCTCCTCTTTTGCAAGGGAATGGCACCTTACTATTTATAGGAGTGGGGTGTGATAAGTAGGGTTTGCAATAATTGCTCCTTAAAAGTGGGCGATTAAGATTTGCCTTGATCTTGTTTTTATGTTGATTGTAACAAATCTGTATCATTTGTCAGAAATTGATCCGGGTAATTATGATGATTGCAATAAATCTGGTTGTTGTGATTTGTTGATAGCAACAAATCCGAGTGGATAAGTCTTGGTTGATCTTGTGCCACGTGTCTAACCGTTATTATGTTGAGAGCTGTACGAACGTTGGGGAATAAGTCATAGTCGATCTTCTGCCACGTGTCCCCACTGCCATTGTGCTGCGAACCGCATAGACGGAGCATCCTGGCAGAGCCGCATGAGTGTGGCCCCGACTACCGAGCCGCATGAAGGTGGCAGCCGCATGCGAGTGACAGCCGCATATGAGTGAACCCCAACTGCACTACATAAGGGTGGCCCCCATAATCTGAGCCGCATAAGAGTGGCAGCCGCATGGAGGGTGGCCTTCAACTGAACCGCATAGGGGTGGCCCCCACGAGCCGCATGGGGGGTAACCTTCAACTGAACCGTATAAGGGTGGCCCCCCACTATCCGAGCCGCATGAGAGTGGCAGTCGCATGGGGGTGGCCTCCAACTGAGCCGCATAAGGATGGCCTACAACTGAGCCGCATAAGGGTGGCCCCCCAACTGAGCCGCATAAGGATGGCCTCCAACTGAGCCGTATAAGGGTGGCCCCCCAACTGAGCGGCATAAGGGTGGCCTAGGCGGTCCGCATAATTAATCCTTCTTAGAATTTGTGAACTGAGCCGGCTATCTCAGAGATTTTCTCCTCTTTTAATGAGCACGACGCGTCTCTTCATTATGTCAAAGCCATTAGAACTATCACTTTATGTCATAGCATTTAATGACCATCTGTAGGAAGTAATTTTGTCCAGCTTTAATAGGCATGTTTTGAGCCGCATGAGGCCACGTGGCTCTTTCAGAGCCGCATAAGATTCCTGAGCCGCATGCGGTTTCTAAACCACATGAAGCTTCTGAACCTTATGAAGCTTCTGGGCCGTATGAAGTTTCTGGGCCGCATGACGTTTCTCAGCCGCATGAAGTTTCTGAACCGCATGAAGCTTCCTGGGTTTTGTGAGCCGCATGAAGATTCCTGGGTTTTGAGCCGCATGAGGCTTCATGTTGATTTTTGGGCCGCATAGAGAATCCCATTCTTTCCTTGGGCTTGTGAAGGATCACATCTCGCAAGTCAAAGACATCTCGGTCAACCTTTTTACTCGTTTTGTGGGCCCGGGTATCCCGAGCACACGAGTGTGTTGGCACTATGTTTGCTTCCTGATGTGGGGCTAGTAAAAGCACTTGCCCTCGATCTTTGTTGGGAGACTCTTGAGAACCCCCCTGTTTGTTTGCCGTCGGGGGCTGGACACGGGCCATTTTGTACAACTTTCCTTCAGAGGCCCGCCTAACGGTAAGCGGAGCTCTTTGATGGTCGGAGGTTGGGACAGCTGACTGAGCTCGACGAGCCCGCGCTGCCCTAGACTTCTTCGACTTAGCACCCGAAGGTGCATAGTAGGAAGAGTCCAAGTTGGAAGGAGGGAAGGAAGTTGGTGCCCTTTTCAAAGGAGGCAAGGGGGCTCTATTTATAGAATGGAGTGAGCCTTTTCTTTTCCTCCTTTCCGATGTGCGACTAAAAGCAATATTTTCCATGCTTCTACAACCCATCGGAGAGAGCTCGCTGGAGAGAGAGAAAGAGGGGGAAGAGAGAGTTTTTTGCGGGGAATGAAAAATCCCCCCCTGTCGGTTCAATTTAAGTTAGGTTACAGTATTTAGCGACGGATAACCGACGGATATATCCGTCGGTAGGTAGCCGCTAAATACCAACTAGATTACCGACCGAACGTCCGTCGCTACATAGACGCTAATTTAGCGCGCCATTTCTTCAAACTTTGCCGCCACAATGTGCGACATATTAGCGACGGACACGAACCCGTCGCTAAAGTTTAGTCAAATTAGCGACGGATGTGCGACTGATTTTGACGCAAAAAAACTAAAAAAATTTCCATTGCTTTCTGACGGTAGCCAGTCACAAGGTAGTCGCGCGGCCGTCGCTATAGCCGACGGATACGATCCGTCGCTAATCCTCCGTCGTAAATTTGTTGTATTTTAGTAGTGAGTGTACTCGAAGACTGAGAAGGAGCATGAGGAGCACTTGAGAGTGGTTCTGGAGCCTCTCAGGAGGGATAGCTTTATGGCAAGCTCTCGAAGTGTGAGTTCTTTCTAGATAGAGTTGACTTCTGGGGTCATGTGGTGACTGCAGATGGGATCTCAGTTGACCCGAAGAAGATTACGGCAGTTGAGACTTGGACAACACCGAGTTCAGTAGCGGAGATCAGGAGCTTCTTGGGATTGGCATGCTACTATAGGAGG
Source organism: Iris pallida (assembly GCA_029216955.1). NCBI lineage: Eukaryota > Viridiplantae > Streptophyta > Magnoliopsida > Asparagales > Iridaceae > Iris > Iris pallida. Next base: position 3,181,027 of record JANAVB010037415.1, on the reverse strand, counting down.
TTCGTGCAAGATTTCTCCCGGGTTCCAGAGCCATTGACTAAGCTGACCCGAAAGGATGCAGTGTTTGTCTGGTCAGAAGAGTGTTAGGTCACTTTTGATGAGTTGAAGAAGCGGCTGACGACAGCTCCGATTCTGACATTGCCATCAGGATCAGGAGGGTTCACTATCTACAGTGACGCCTCAGGAACGGGTTTAGGTTGTGTCTTGCAGCAGCATGGAAAGGTGATTGCCTATGCTTCCAGGCAATTACGTCCCTATAAAAAGAACTACCCTACCCACGACTTGGAGTTGGCAGCAGTTATATTTGCTTTGAATTTGTGAAACACTACTTATGGAGAGCAGGTGGAGATCTTTACAGATCATAAGAGCATGAAGTATATGTTTACACAGAAGGAGCTCAACATAAGACAGATCTGGTGGTTGGAGTTGATGAAGGACTTTGATATTTTACTGCAGTATCACCCCGGGAAGGCCAACGTGGTTGCCGATGCCTTGAGTAGGTATCCGATAGCCATGTGTTTGACTATAGATCGTCACTTGCTAGCAGATTTGGAGAGCCTAGGGATCGAGGTAGTTGTGCCAGGAGTTCAGATACAGGTATGGGGCCTTCAGATTCAGTCGGACTTGACGGAGATGATCAAGTCGACACAGTTCGAGGATGCTCCTCTGGGGTGTATCTGAGAGCAGGTTCGAGCAGGGTTGGTGGATGATGAGTTTACTCTTACAGAGGATGGCACATTGAGGCACGATTCCAGACTGTATGTGTCCAGTGGAGAGCTCTGGGAGCAGGTCATGAAGTAGGCCCACCGATCTCAGTACTCTATACATCCAGGTGCCAACAAGATGTACAGGGATCTGAAGGAGCACATCTGGTGGTATAGGAGGAAGCGGAAGGTAGCTCGCTTCGTAGCCAGATGTTTGGTCTGTCAGCAGGTCAAGGCAGAGAGGCAGAGGCCAGAAGGTTTGTTGCAGCCATTGCCCATTCCAGAGTGGAAGTAGGAGCACATCTTGATGAACTTTTTTTTTCTGGATTGGACTTTGTTTCTGGATTGCCATGTATACCATGAGGGAAAGACACGATTTGGGTCATAATAGACAGGTGTGGAAGCATGGAAAAGAACAGAAGAAGCCTATACAGCTCAAAATAGAAAAAGGCCACGCGGCTCAGGAATTTATCAGAGCCTCATGCAGCTCAGAAACCATTCAATAGCCCCATGCGGCTCAGGTGAGAACCATGTGACCCTATACAGCTTTACAGCTGGACATGAAGTGACTGCTCACATTCAATGCTCTGACATAAAGTAATAACTCTGACATTAAAGCTGAAATGATGAACTTCGATGTGACGGCGTATTTCTCGGGAAACAGAGAAAATCTCCTCTGCAGGTGGCACGATCCACCAACTACAAAGCCCCCTATGCGGCTGCCACCAACCCATGCTGCTGATGCTCGCATGTGGCTCGGAGCGGAAAGACCCTTGTCATGTGGCTCAAATTATGAACAGTCACCCTATGCGGCCGCTGTTCTCATGCGGCTCGGGTCATGAGGATCATCTCCATGCGGCTCACGCCCATGCAGCCTTGATACGTGGCAAGTCCTATGCGGCTCAATTGGAAACCACCCCTATGCGGCTCAAATTGTGAGAAGTCACCTATGCGGCTGCCACCCTCACGCAGTCCAAAACCTAAGAAGCTACCCTCATGCGGCTTTGACACGTGGCAGAAAATTAGTTTCCCACGTGGCACTAAATCAATCAAGAGTCATCAACAAATCCCAACGACCTGATTTAGTGCAATCATCATAATTACCCGAATCAAACCAGATTCATTGCAATCACAACACGTGGCAGGAGATCCGAGCTTCCAAAGATTCATGACAATCAATATTAAATGCCCGTACGGATTTGACACAATCAGCATTAATTGTCCAGATTTACTGCAATCAAGATTAGTGGTCCAGATTAATTGCCAACAAAATAGAATCAAGGAAAATGGCAATTAAATCCCCAAGCCACCGACTTTTTAGGGTAATCATTGCAAACCCTAATGATGACACCCCACTCCTATAAATAGCAAGGTGTCATTCCTTTGCAAAAGGATCCCCTATCGAAAAACCAAAAAAATATATAGCAAGGTGCCATTCCCTTGCGAAAGAGATCCTCTCCACCCGGCTAGACACACATAGAGACAAAGGCGCGCACAGAAGAGTCTTCCCATCTTGAGAGCAGTTCTTCACCGGAGCCAAGGCTACGTCTGATCGTCCAAGGAGTAAGGCAGAGCGGCCGTCGCTTTCCCGAGCCTCTATCGTCATCCCCCAGAATCAAAAATAAACAATCGTACTTAGATTGCTGTACCTAGGTTTTCGCCCCTAGGCTTTCTTTGTACGAGCGAGTTTGTATTGTGAAGTAAAAGTCCAGTCCTCCGATATAACTGTTCTGTTCTTTTATAATCAATAGCAAACACGATGGCGACTCTGCTGGGGACTAACTTCTCCACGATTGAGGAGTTGGTGACACAATCAGACGCAGCCAAACTTGGCTCCACTCAACAAACGCTGGTCGCCCGGTTTGACCAGCAGGTGTTTGAAGAAATGCTCTCCGACGGAAGTGTTGGCCCGGTTCAGCGGCGAGCCCGCACAAAGAAGGCCCGCAGGGAGTGGAGACCCAAAAATTTCCCTCCTCCCCAAGCACTCGAAGAAGTACTCTCTGTTGCCCGAGACAACGGAGAAGTCTCGCCTGCGGCCCCACTTCAGATCACAGAAGACTCTGCTGTCCCCAAGTCCGGCAGAAGAAAATACTATGATGTCGGACTTGCAGGGGCAAAGAGAAACTCTGTGCAATCCAAGCCGCATAAGGGTGCCAGCCGCATGAAGGCTCATGCGGCCGCAACTGTCAGCCGTATGCAGAAAGCCCCTGCGGCCAAAACTTCCAGCCGCATGCAGAAAGCCTGCACGACCACGACTTTCAGCCGCATGCAGAAAGCCCATGCGGCCAGAACTTCCAGACGCATGCAGACAGCCTGCACGGCCACAACTTTTAGCCGCATACAGAAAGTTCATGCGGCCACAAAGGATAGCCGCATGCAGACAGCCTGTACGGCCACACATACCAGCCGTATGCAGACAGCCTGCACGACCACCGATCCCAGCCGCATATCATCTTTCCCATGCGGCTCATGGTCAGTCTTTGACCGTCTCTCATACGGTCCTGACCACGAAGGCTCTCTGGAGCATGTGCCAGACTCTGTTGTAACCAGCTTGGACTCTTCCTACTACGCACTCTCAGGTGCTAGAAGGAAGAAGTCTCGGGCAGCGCGGGCTCGACGAGCTCAGTCGACTGTCCCAACTTCTGACTACCAGGGCGTCCCGCTAATTATTACTCGGGCCCCTGATGGAAAGTTGTACAGAACTACCCGTATCCTGCCCCCGGCGGCCAACGAACGGGATAGTTATCAAGAATCTCCCAACAAGGATCAGGGGCAAGTACTCATGCTACCCTCACATCAGGAAGCAGGCAGGAGGCCAACACACTCATGTGCTCAGGACTCTCCAGCCCACAAAGTAGGTGACTTGCGCAACGCGACTCTTCACAAACGCAAGGAAAGAGACAAAGATTCGACGTGCAAAGAGACCTGTCAAGGACTTCAATGCACCCAAGTCATAGTCAACTGCTGCTGCAACAAGGCAGCAGCACAAAAAGATCGACGGTCCATCTTCCAAAGGCTGCAACACCCAAGCTCAAAAGATGAGGCGCTTCTCGTCGCCTCTTGTAATTCTGCTCTAAAAATTCTTGGCAGCGGAAGAGGGAAGAAAACAAATGTCTCCAGTCCAAAAATTTTAACCGACGTAACCAAGAAAATTTCTTCTAAACGGTTGTCTACCACCGTTGCAGGAGGAGTTTACCAAGGTACCCGCTCAAAAACAAAATCTGCCATACTGGGAGATTCGTCCACATCTATTGGAGATACTGGAGCCGGGGGTAGCATTCCTCCAAATATCCACAACAACTCGGTGTTCCAAGAAGATACCCAGGGGAAATAGTTCACCCAACAGATGCAGCAGATCCCGACGTCCCCGAGAATGTCCACAATTCTCAAGGCGAGGCAAGCTCTAAAGCTGGGGGTACCACCCTTTCTGAGTCCAAACTAGAAGAGAACATTCCCACATACCCTAACGACTTCTCTGTACGAGGGTACGACTCAGAGGGCACGTCTTCTACCGTTCCTTCCATCTCTCATCATATAAGGACGGTATTTATGACGGACAGCAACCAAGAGGGTCCCAGTGATCGCCACCGCATCGACACTCTGGAGGCCATATTGTATGCCTTGGTCAAATCCGTGGACGAGATCAAAGCGGCCCTTCCAACTCTGCAAGGAAGAACGCCTAGCCAAATAAGCTTGGGTCCCGCGGTCAATGCAGACTCGAACTCAGTTGCACCAAACTCGGGCGATCATCCTCCTGAAATATCGGCTCACACTGCTGCAGATGAAGCCAGGGAGGCAAAAAAGGAGGTTCAAGAGCTCTGAGCTATGTTCCAAGCCCGAGAAACTTGCCAAGACCTCAGGATACGACAACCATATCCCGCTGCGTGGAGAGATGTTCCCTTCCCACCAAAATATAAACCATTCCACATTAATCCATATGATGGGAAGACATCTGCGAGCAGGTACGTCACCTACTTCGAAGTCACAACCGACCATCTGCCTCATGACGACGACATCCTTATGCGACTGTTCATCGGAGCCTTGGAAGAGGTCACCTTCGACTGGTACCGCAACTTGCCGGACAATTGCATCCACTCCTTCACCGGCTTCAAACGCATGTTCCCAGATAGGTTCTATGAAGTATGACAAGACGTGACAATGTCCACCCTCATGGACGTTGTTCAGGGAGAAAAGGAACTAACAAGAAATTATATCGAGCGGTTTTGCCAAACTGCGATGAAGCTGCCTTCTGGCAACCCTGATTCCTCCTTGATTGAAATTTGCCAAAAGAGACTGCTTTCCACAATCAGCCTCTAGATGGGCGAAAGTCAATTTAAGGATTGGAAGACATTCATCATCAGTACCACTAGCGCAGAAGACAAAGTGAAGAAACCCCGCCAACTGAGATTGCACATCTCGGAAGGGGAAGACAAGGGCAAACGCCCTAACATTAACAACAACAATGGTGGTAATTCTTCCAGTAACCGAGACAACAAGGGCAAGCAGGCTATGGTGACCGACACAACCCCAAAGCCCGAATCAACGTCGGCAGAAAAGCAGTGGCCTCAGATGACCTACTCCTTCGAGGATGGCCATGTTAAACCCATCTTAGATATGCTTATCCAAGGAGGATGCATTCAGCTCCCTCCTCCCAGGCGTGAGCCTCGTCCTGCAGATATGGAGAGCCCCAAGTACTGCCATTACCATCGCTATGTTTACCATGCTACACATGACTGCTATCAGCTGAAGTGATACATCCAACATCTCATCGATTCTAAGGCCCTGGCCATTGATTTCGAAAAGGTGACCGTGGCAGCTAACAAGGTGTCAGTACAATTCGACAACTTCCCTCCAACAAGGACTCAAGACGGAGTAATACCTGTCCTCCGAGTAAGGATGGAGGTCGCTAACCTTCCACCTCCCCGAGACCAAGCTGCTGGTCTAGTGTCCCTTACCACATCACGAGAGGAGATCATATAGGTCCATCCGGACCTGGTACCTGAGGTGACTCAGTCCGCGCCTTCCTCCACCAGCAAGAAGAAGAATAGAAAAGTCAAATCATGTCGTACGATCTCGACAGAGGTCGAAGAAGTTACTGCTGTTGTTACCCGCTCCGGCGCACAAACCCAACCTCCACCGGGTAACTCGACTGAAGATCAGCAGCCGACAGCTGCTGATACTCCAGGACCTCTACAGCCTTCGACGACCGACAAGCCTAGGCCGAAGGAGACTCGCTTCGACAAACCACTCCGAAGGGAGATGCCTCACGGGCCGGAGAGGCCGTACAACTTTGACATCTTGGCACAATTGGCCAACACACCGGTCAAACTATCGCTATACGAACTACTGAGACTCTCCAAGGATGTTCGCATCGTACTAAGCGAAGTACTCCAGAATGTCGACGCATACTTGGCTCAGTCCAATCTCACTGGAGAAAGCTCGCCTGCAGATCTCCAGGACAGCGCTTGCACAGTATTAATGCCAAACATTGTCTTCACTCCCCAGGATATGCTTATCAAAACTAACTGTACGATCGCCCTCTGTATTATACTGGGTACATTGGCAATATCAAGGTCGATCGGATGCATATTGACCCCGGGTCCTCCATAAGCATCATCCCGAAGAGCCTACTACACTATCTGCGTATCCCAATACATCGCCTGACGCCGACAAGCACCGCCATCAGCGGTTTCAATTCGGGCAGGAGCTACCCGATCGGGAAGATTCGCCTAAAGTGCCAAATCGGCGACCTTCAGTCAGAAGTGACCTGTTATGTCATAGATGCGGACACTTCCTACAATATTCTCCTGGGGCATCCTTGGATACACGATTACATGATCGTGCCTTCCATACTGCACCAGTACTTCAAGTACGTCGACAAGCACGGCTTCGTAAGAACAGAATTTGCCGATATCGATCCATTCAAAGGGGTCGAATCCTACTACTCAGACTCATACTTGTATGAAAAGTCGAAGAAGCATCTCGCCGAAGGAGATACTCAAGCTCAAACTAAGGCAGCATCTGGATCAGAAGAACCTATGACAATCCACCTCCAAGCCCGCAAGCCTGGCATAACTGCACCCCTTACAGCCACTCTGCGTAAGGACGCGATTAGCCTCTCTGTACAGGAAGAACAGATGATAATCCGATTGCCAAGGTCTGGCCAAGCGCTAAGACCCACGACAGAACCACTGACAATCAGGCTGTCTAAAGTTAACCAGCAACAAGCAGAGGAGCTCAATCCCTCTGTCAAGCCGATGACAATTCGTCTTTCCAGAATGAATCGACAACCGAGCACTAAGCCAGGGACCACTAGCCAGCCAACAACTCCCCGCTCGGCACCGAGCACCAAGCTAGAGGTAGCTAGTATGCCAACAACTCCACGTTCTGCTCCACCCATGGAGCCCCTGACAATCAAGTTGCCCAAGTCATCCTCTCAGTCTGTATTTGTACAGGGGGTGGCTGAAGAAGAATCAGAGCTGGCCGAGTATGTGCACCGATGTTCCATCTGTAGATGATATAATCCCACTGGAAAAGATACCTTATTTCATCAATAAAGGGCTATCTTTGAATTACCTCGAGCTTAATAAGCTTTGTACAATGTATGCTATGGAACACGGCATAGGCGCTCACCTGCACACACAAGTGACAAATGTCTACACCGCAAACCAACTTACCCAAGTGGAAGACGCTTACCGCATAATCGAGGGAGGGGATCACCCAATCATCTTCGGCCGGATGAACGATCCACTGCCCTTCAAGATAGAAGAAGTTGAGCTCGAACCCGACACCGGGAGGTTGCCCCTTTATCTGTATAGTTCCCAATCCAAGTACCTTATGCAAAAACAAGGGTATGATCTGGAAACTACACCAGGCTAGAACTACGGCACAGGACGACGATTACCCTTACAATCGTCGGTCCCAGCTGGGAAACCACGTGACTACTACAACAAAACCAGATGCGGGCTAGGTTATGTCACACCGGCAACAACCCCTAAAAGCTCATACGAGGAATGCGACTGGCATTCACACTCAACCGGATCACCCACTTCTGATTTACATGTCAGCATCGAGGATATGCTCAGGCAAGGCTGGTCCGTCAATATGATATTTGCCGATGCCTACGAAGAAGATGAAGACATTCCCGAACTTTTTGAGCTAGAGCCATGGGCACAACAATTAGATTCGCAGTAGGAGAAGCAGTTCGAACAAAGAAAGCCTCCCACCGAGGATGAGGTTGTACAAGTCGATCTCGGTGATGAGTCCTCTCCAAAGCCCATCTTCGTCAGCAAAAATCTGACAGAAGAAGAGCGAGAATCACTAATACAACTCGTCAAAGAATATATCGACGTGTTCGCCTGGAGCTACGAAGATATGCCGGGACTGAACCCCGAGATTGCACTTCACAAACTCAACATCTGTTCGGAAGCAAAACCAGTCAAGCAACAATAACGTCAGTTCCGTCCTGACGTCATGAATGCCATTGAAGCCGAGGTAAACAAACTGATAGCCAGCAGCTTCATCCATGAGGAAGAGCATCCTGACTGGGTCGCCAACATAGTTCCAGTCCTCAAGAAGAGTTGAAAGATTCGAATCTGAACGAGGCGTGTCCTAAAGATGAGTTCTCTCTCCCTATCACGGACATTATAATTGACAATACCTGCGGCTTTGAGCGCATGTCATTCATGGATGGTTTCTCGGGATACAACCAAATTAAGATGTCTTCCGACGATGAGAAGCACACATTATTCCGAACACCAATTGGCACATACTGCTACACAGTTATGCCTTTCGGTTTAAAGAATGCTGGTGCTACCTATCAAAGAGCTATGAGCATCATCTTTAGAGACCACTTGCGCAAGAAAGTAGAATGCTACGTCGACGACATCGTCGTCAAAAGCCGCTCCAAGGAAGATCATCTGCATGATCTGAGGACAATGTTCGACCTAATACGAGTGCACAATTTGAAAATGAACCCCACAAAATACTTCTTAGGCATATCCAGCGGGAAGTTCTTAGGTTTCATCATTACCTCCCGGGGTATCCACGTAGACCCTGAGAAGACGAAGGCAATCATGGAGATGGGTTCCCCGAGAAACATCCGTGAACTCCGAGGCCTTCAAGGGAGGCTAGCCTACATCAGGAGGTTCATCACTAACCTCTCCAGGCGATGTCAACCATTCACCCACCTCATGAAGAAGGGTGTTTCATTCATATGGGATAAAGAATGCCAGCGCACCTTCGACAGCATCAAAGAATATCTGACGAACCCTCCAGTTCTGGTAGCCCCGATCGCTGGAATACCATTCTTGCTCTACGTACGAGCAATGGAACATTCTTTCGGTGCCCTGCTATCACAAAACAACGATGCAGGCCATGAGCAAGCTATATATTACCTCAACCGAATGATGATGGGGCCGGAGCATCGATACACTGCTGTAGAGAAAGAGTGCCTAGCTTTGGTTTTCGCCATTCAGAAGACGCGACACTACGTCTCAGGACAAACCATCTACGTCATATCAAGAGTCAACCCCCTCAGGGTCCTCATGACCAAGCCAGGTGCACTCAGCTCTCGCCTCGCTACTTGGGCAATTTTATTCTCCCTACCACATGATCTTCATCCCACAGAAGGCTGTTAAAGGTCAAGCTCTGGCAGACTTTTTAGCAGCTCATCCAGGTTCGGAGTCAACCAAAATAGACGAAAAGATTCCAGACGAGGTCGCTAATTCAAATATGGCCTCCCATGGTACCATATGGCGGATGTTCTTCGACGGCACTTCTAGAACCGGGCCCAAGGGCAACATCGTCGTTGGAGTCGGAGTAGTGCTGGTTTCTTCCACCGGGTTGGTGATCAATCGAGCTTATTCCCTCATATAGCCCTGTTCAAACAATATGGCCGAGTACAATACTTTGGTCATTGGTCTTCGACTTGCAAAAAAGCTGGAGGTAGAGCACCTTGAAGCATACGGTGATTCACAGCTAATCGTCAATCAGATTCGGGGCTCATACGAAGTCCGCCATGAGGACATGATCCCCTACCACCAAATAACAGTCGACATCATCTCGTCCCTGGAGGGGTTCTTCATAGAGCACGTTCCTAGGCTCCAAAATATTGAAGCCGATGCCCTAGCAGGTCTTGCCGCTTCCTTAGCAGTTCCGAATCATGCTCATCATCTGGTTGACATCATAGGCCGTGAGTTGGTCTGTCCCAGGAATAATGTTCAGTGTGCCGAGAGCTACTCCGCTCTGACAGTCGATGAAGTGCCAGACTGGAGACGACCGTTCATTGACTTCGTAGTCTACGATATCCTGCCTAAGAGTCCGAAGGAAGCCACTTCTATTAGAAGACGTTCCCTCAGATTCTTCTACGATGCAGAGACAAAAATGCTATATCGGCAATCATACGATGGATTACTGCTTCGATGCCTGTCAAATACAGAGGCCAAAGAAGCTGTACGTGAAGCTCACGATGGCATCTGTGGGGCCCATCAGCCTGGTCCGAAACTACAAGATCGCCTTCGCCGAATGGTCTACTACTGGCCCACGATGGTTGCAGACGCAATAGACTATGCACAAAAATGCAAAGCCTGTCAAGTCCATGCAGATTTTATCCACCAGCCATCCGAGTTTCTACACCCGACGGTAGCATCCTGGCCCTTCAAAGCATGGGGAATGGACATCATCGGTCCGATCACTCTGCCTTCGTCCCGAGGACATCGCTTCATACTCGCAATTACAGATTACTTCTCCGAATGGGCGGAGGTTGTTCTACTGGCAGAAGTGAAGACTTCAAACGTGATCAGCTTCCTCAAGCATCATGTCATCTATCGCTTTGGACTGCCCCGAAGGATCATCCATGACAATGGTCCGCAGTTCGCAAGCTATGCCTTCTATCGGTTTTGCGATAAAAATCGTATCCAGAATATTGCTTCAACACCATACAACCCAACGGCTAATGGTCTGGTTGAAGCATTCAACAAAACAATCATCAGGCTTCTCAAGAAGTTCGTGTCATCAAACAAACGCGACTGGAATGTAAAGCTCTATGAGTGCTTATAGGCGTACCGTACCACAGTACGGACTGCCACCGAGAATACACCATTCTCTTCGGTATACGGAAGTGAGGCAATTCTCCCACTAGAGACTCAAATCCCCTCGCTCCGTGTCGCTCTCACATACCGATTGATGACAGATGATAATCACCACCGCCGACTACAAGAGTTGGAGGCCCTAGATGAGAAGCGCCTATTAGCTCAACAACGAATCGAGCTGTACCAGGCGCGCATCTCCGGAGCCTTCAACAAGAAGGTTAAAATCCGAACATTTTAAGTGGGCGACCTCGTTTTGGCAGTTCGGAGGTCGATGGTTATGACTCACAAAATCGCCGATAAGTTCCAGCCAAAGTGGGAAGGCCCGTTCATTATTGATGTTGTATTCTCCAATAGAGCTTACCGCCTCGTAAAACAAAATAGAGACTTGCTCATGTTGCCCATCAACGGCAAGTTCCTAAAGAAGTATTACGTCTGAAATGACATCCTCCTGGGTGACGAGTCATGTACTCTCTCATACCGCGGAACTCACATCCCGCCTATAAATTGCCAAGATGACGAGTCATGTACTCTCTCGTACCGCTGAACTCACATCCCGCCTACAAATTTCCAAGATGACGAGTCATGTACTCTCGTACCGCTGAACTCACATCCCGCCTACAAATTGCCAAGATGACGAGTCATGTACTCTCTCGTACCGCTGAACTCATATCCCGTCTACAAATTTCCAAGATGACGAGCCATGTACTCTCTCGTACCGCTGAACTTACATCCCGCCTACAAATTTCCAAGATGATGAGTTATGTACTCTCTCATACCGCTGAACTCACATCCCAACTACAATCCTCCAGATTGTCGAGTTATGTACCTGCAGGTACTACTGAACTTACATTCTGATCCCAAATCTCCAGATTATTGGGTTATGTACCCCTGGTACCGCAGAACTCACACTCTGGTCACTACAGATAAATTTATATTGCCTTCCTTAGGTAGTAAGTCATGTATGATCATACCTCTGAACTTTTCTCCTAAAAGAGCTCTCCCCTTATGATCCAATACCCGCACTTTCAGTGCACAAAAAGGTTAACAGATCCACAAATTCTCCGAAATAACCACGTCGATGTCATCTCTGAGTTGTTTTCCTTCCATCAAAAACAAACCACCCCGCACATAGAACCTCCATGTCCTCATTACCTCTGAGTAGTTCTATATTCCCTTCCTGGAGCCCACTCCTGCCACGTCCTCATTACCTCTGAGTAGGAAGGCTCCATCGAAGAAACCCTCATATTTACCACGTCCTCATTACCTCTGAGTAAGTATGTTGGTTCTCTCTCGACCTATTATCCGTACCAAAAAAAACCCCAGGGTACGCCAAGGATAATAGGCCCACAAATGTCCTCTGTTGACCACAAATGTCCACTATTGACCACAAATGTTGTACTAAGTTTCCTAGTACATGCCCCTCACTTCTCATTATGCCCCGGGGGCCCAGCTGCCCCACGGTATTCTTTCTCCCGATACCAGGAACATCCATAGCCACCTTACTGTGGATTTGTTCCAAATATCCCCACCAACTAGTTATCTGTACCTAAAACTAAGATACGCCAAGGGTAACAAGTCCATAAACAGCTCCCCAATACCACAACATCACAAGCACAATAAGCAATACAAATGAAGGGTAAAATAAAACATACTCTTTTATTTGAAAGTCAAAGGTGCTACATGTTATGGGACCACGTCCCTCTCAAGAAAGGAAAAGAACGAAAACCAAAAAAAGGAAAAAGCCAACTATTGTTCGGTGATACATAACGCCCTGAGACGGTCCCTCAACAAGGCAGTTGACCGCTCAAATCGCTGTGTGGCCCAATGCTCGGCCTCCTGAGTCAGTAGCGCCGCATCTTCCAAGGGCGCTTGAGCCCGCCAGCCCCACTCAAACTTCTTCAGAGCGTGTTCCAGGTTAGCAGAAGCTCTGGAAACCCTTTCGACATCCTGAATAATCAGCTCTTTATCCGCACGGAAAGCTTCAAGCTTAGACTCCAAGAAGGCCAGCTTCTTTTGAAGTTCGAGAATCTGCTCCCTTGTATCGATTACTCCCTGGGAGGCGGCCGCTTTCCGAGCCCTGCAAACCTCGCTCCTGTGGCTCAGCTGGTCGTACAAGAGAGACAGGTCGCCAAGGTCCTTTATTATAACCGGCTTAGATGTATCTCGCACGAGCCTTATCTTCTCCAGGGCAGTGGTGAGGAACCCCCGCTCCTGATCAATTGCTGCAGACAAATCAGCTTGTCGTAGCACTTGAAATTGGGCCACAAGCTGATCAGCCTCCAACAGTTTTGGCTTTAGAAGTACAGCTATCCCTTCCCCGCCAGGAAGGGTTTTGAGAATGTCAACTTGACCTTGGGCGCATTGTCGGGCCAAGACGAAAGGGGTCCCCCGCTCTACAGCAGCTTCTACTCCTCTCTTTAAAGGCGGTAGAAACTATCAACCACATCCTGCGTCACCTCATCCAGAACTTCCGTAGAGGACGGTGTCAAAGGAACTATGGCTGGCAGTATCGAAGAAGATGCAACAGAACTTGTCGCCCCTGCCATAAGGGAAATAAATTATGAGCGAAAGGACGCTTGAACAGCGGCCAATTCTTCCTCCGCGGCCCAAACAATCTGGATACTCGGTAAAGCTGAGAGGTCAACCCCCAAAGTAATACGAGCAGAGGAAGATGCAGGGACTATTACTTCCTGTCTAGGCTGTGCCGCCATATGACCTCCCGAACTCGATCCGGCGGGAGGCCCCTCAAGATAAGTCGAAAGAGGAGGGGACACGCTCCCTTCCACCAAATCTCTACTAGCGGAGCCTACCTTAACAATGTCCGTCATCGGCACTGAAGGGGCAGAACCTGTATGCCCAGAGCAACCATCAATCAACGTAACCCAAAGGATGTGATAATAGAGCGAATGGGCCTCCTCATTAGTCAGAATTTGGCTTATCTTACCAGGAGAGGGTTGTGGAGGCTGAGGTTTGCTTGCAGCTGCCGTGGTCTCCTCACCAGCGACCTCCAAGTCGAGTTCAGCTGGTTCTTCTGCCCCAGCCATCTCGGAAAGGGATACAACTGGTTCAGCGCTACCCTGCTGAAATTCAACTGTCTCGGAAACAGTTGTAGTAGAGCCCCCGTCACCATGAGTTGAGTCCTCGGCAACATGGGACTCCCCGGCCGCCTCCGGAAGAACCCCAGCAGAAATACTAGCGGTACACATGTCACTGACCAAAGTGGTCAGGGCCAGATCGACCACGGCGGTCGGTTCTCGAGAAACCGACTCCTCCGACGCCTACAAGAGCAAAGGAAAATGATTAGGGCATAGTACAGGAAAAAAAAGGAGAAGATAGTTATGATTCAAGTCACCTCAGAAACAGCGTCAACATCCTCGATAAGTAGCCGACGGGATCTGGCAGCAGCCCGTTTTATGGAATAAGTCATGCCGATATCAGCAGACTCACTCCTGCCTAGCTTATGCAAAGGACCAGACACATCAGGCAGCTGATCCGCCACCACTTCATCGAACGTAATGGGTGGTTGATCTGCCGCCACATCATTTAGAGGAAGGAGATAATCGTCGGCATCCTGCTCGCCATCTTTTTCATCCGCAGTAGTGGACTCCGAGTCCGGCAGAGGAACCGTGTTTGCCCTCTGCTTCCTCATTTTTGACCCCTAGGGCTTCTCTGCCAAGCCAGTACCAACAATAAAACTTGTACGCGGGTTAAAGTTAACAGGAAACTTGCTCGCAGTGACGTGGTAGAGAGCCGCTAAATATAAATTCTCCTCTTACGTCTCAGCATCAGGGATCGAGAAACTAGCACGGGTATGAGCAATATTATAGTAAAGCCAGGCCCTGATGCCATCCAGAATGCTGCCTTCAAAGTCCAGGCAAGAACTGGGATTCTCTAGGAACAGCTGGATGTACCCAAACTGGCGGGAAAATCTGCTGGGCAAGTAAGGTTCCAGGTAGACGGTATTGCGGTTGCGATATACTAAGTACGAGGGACAGATGTTACGCAACCAAAGAAGCATCCTCCCAGGTAAGAGGAGAGGAGGCCCGGTACCGTCAACATGTACACTCCCCACCTCCTCAGCAGAAAAATAGGGAACAGACACGAAGAAGTTATATCCATCCACCCTCGCCAGCGCCCTCCGATAGGCGGGCATAGTATTGTACTCCCAGGACATCCGGCGGTACTGGAAGATAAAAGCATCATCGTCAGTTACACCATCTTCTGGGCCAGATCTCATCAAAGATCGGCAGTGCATTAATAGCCACCCCATCAAATAGTGGTAGGGTAACTCGATTTGCTCAAAGTTTATTGCCGTGTCACGTGCAATAACCTTAGACGAAAAAGTATGAAGGCCACGATGTATACTGCACACCATGGCCGGAAGAAGAGCCAGTCTAACGCCGAAGGCCAGCTTTACGACAGGAAGGATGAAATTTTGGCTGATCCTCTCAATGAAACCAACTCCTCCGGAGACCACGTAATTCCGTAGCCATACCATCAGGAACCCTGCCAGGATTGCCTACTCCGATAGCGGCTGGGCATCCTGATAAAAATAATCAAAGGAATCAGTTTGACTCCCAAATGTGTCGTTCATGGCCCTCGATTTCTGTGAGACCCGTCTCACTGTATCGGTATTTTATACGGATACGTGTTTATTTGAGCCGTATTTTGTATTTATCGATTTACGTAATATTTTAAAATTTTCCTAAGTGTAGGATTTCATGACTTGGTTTAACTTGGATTTGATTTTATTTGGCTCGGTTCCACTTTGACTTGGTTTGGTTTAGTTTGGTTCTTTATGTGAGAGGTGTATGGTTTAGATTGAGTGGAGAGGAAGGAATGGTGGAGATTGCTTGGGCTTGTTATATAAGCCACCTACCACTCTCTCTCCTCCATTATTTTCATTTCCATCTTCATCTTCTTCCTCCAGCCCAAGGCAAGTACACCTTGCCGAATGTTGGACGATTTCCATTTCGTTTGTTCCATTCTCTTTATTGTTACATTCTAAGCATGTTTAGAACTTGGAGTTTTCTATTTTGATGGCTAGATTGTGGTAGATCTAACTTTGTGGTACTTTCGGTTTTCATAAGTTTTGATCTGTTAAACGTGCATACTTTTGTCAACTGATGGTTCCATGTTTTAGAAAATTTCATTTTACCCAAATTTGACCCATGGAAGTCTGGATTTAGGGTCCCCATTGTTGTTGATGGAGCATGAAGGCCATGGTATTTTCCATGGACATGTTCTCTGTGGGAAGCAAAAAAATTTTTTGTATTTCCTGGCCGCATGGCCATGCAGCTTCATTGCATGCACTTAGTTTTTTTTGCAGGCACTTATTTAATGCTTGCCTGAGCCGCATGGCCATTTGTCTTGACCGCATGAGAATTAATTGTTAGGCTTTTTTTTATAATTATTATTTATTTAATTGCAAGTGGGCCGCATGCAAGCATGCACGTCATATTTAATGCATTTCTTGGAGAGCCAGCTGCATGTATACTTGAACACATAGCATCAGCCGCATATGCAAAATGCATTGATTAATGCATTCAATGAAATGCATTGTCCCAGAATGCATTTAATGCTTTTGTTAATGTATTATGGCATTTAATGCATTCAATGCTTTTGTTAATGCTTTTGTTAATACATTGTCCCGAAATGCATCTAATGTATTCTCTAAAGCAACTTGGCTGCATGCAGAATTTTAGTAGCCGCATGGCTACTAATTGTTGAGCCGCATGGGGTTGAAAGCAATTCCATTCTTTATTATCTTAAGCACTAAATGCTTCAGGACTTAAATCATTTCCATACTTTATTATAAGAAGCATTGACTGCTCCAGGACTAAAGCATTTCCATGCTTTATTATAATAATGCATTTAAATGCTATTTAGACTTAAAGTATTTCCATACTTATATTAATAGCATTTGGATGGCTTGAGCATTGCATACATTATTAGTTAGTGAGCCGCATGGAAAATTTATTGGTTCGCTACGTTGGCCGCATAGGAAATTTATAAGTAGCCGCATGGAACATTTTGTAGCATCAGCCGTATAAGACTTGGTCTTTTGTTTGCCGTTAATGCATGAATCAAAGAGGAGCCACATAATTAAATTATTTAATATTAGTTGCTTGTTTGCATTTTCATGCAAGCCAACTGCATGGCCATTATTTATTTATTTATTTAATTGTTTGTATTTTTATGCAAGCAAATGTGAGGGTGAGCCGCATTGATATTTACAGCATTAATAATTGCTTGATGCAGAGCCGTATGGCCTTGGCCATTAAATATTATTATCTGTATGTTGAAATTTTGTATAGAATCTAAGGTGAGCCGCATAGGCTCCCTTCCTCCACTATCTAATATTTTGGCCACGTGAGCCACTCTTTTATTGGCAGTCATCATTTTATTGTTTGGCCACTTGCCCTTTCCTTTGTTTAAGTGGAAGCTTGCATTTATTGTCTTTCCACTCTCTGTTTTTTCTGACTGCATGAATATTTCTTGTTAGCATTTACTCTTGGTCGCATGGCCCCCTTCAGCTATTTTTCTGGCTGCATAAGCTTTGGCTGGCCGCATGGGTGGCCTCCCATTCTCTTTGACCGTATGTTTGTTCTCCCACTTTTGGATCGCATGGGGTCCACTTTGATTGTTAAATGTTTTATTTGCTTGAATTGTAGTCAAAATTTCTTTCCACTCCCAATATGAAAGTTGTAGAGTTTCTCCTTGGCATCAAGAATATATATATTATAATATATTATTATTTAATTGTGCAAGTTTCTTCCTTCTTGATAAATGACAAGACTCGACAATGACCCGTAGTGGTGCACTCTTGAAATAAACTTGAATGATGAACTTGCCATGATAATTGACAGTGATAACTTAACATGATAATTCTTGATAGTGGTCCGTCGTAGTGCACTCTTGATAAGTAATAATAATAATGATAGTGGCCCATCGTGGCGCACTCCTGACAAGAATTAATTAGTATCCGAACACCGTGGGTGTTTGTATTGAATGTGCTTGTATAAGCTACCGTCTAGTCTTACATCATGTCTAGGATATGAATTCCTGATTTCCCACGGTCAGGGAGTCATATTGAATCGAGCTAGGCTAATGACTAGAATAAACAAGTAGTTCATAAGAGATTTCCCAGTTACAGGCAATCCCGTTATCTGGGCATGCATGTGGACTTGTAGCCTACCGACGAGTAGGGCACATTTCCAGCACACTGCCATGTGTTGCACCCTTATTGTACTAAATGTCGCCTGGATAACCTGGATGGTCTGCAGGGCTTGTGGCTATGGAATAATCTTATTGCTTATGGTTAGTAACTAGGCTTGTGATAACCCTAGTTAGTTAATGTAGAAAGCCGTAGGCAATGATTGGCCGTGATTGATTGGATGGAGTCCACTCAGTGCAAATCTTATCTTGATCCTGTACAAGATTGTTACATGTCCTGATTTCTTATTTAATTATCTTGTCGATAAATGGTAGGAGAAACCAAGTTCTGTTCAGACGAAGGGTTACAACCCCGGTCCTTGTTTGGTTTACGGGTTGTAACCTGGTTATCTAAATAGTCCCATGGTTATCTTATCGTATATCACCTTCTCTATTCTATTTGTTTAACATGTTCTCCAATTTACTTTATACTCAAAGATGCTTTACTTACAGTCTCTTTATATTCGGGATAAGTGCATTGGTACCGCACGAATCTCGATCCTCCTTCACTTATTGCTTTCTCTCCCCCGTTGATTGCCTATGATTGCTGGCTTTTAGTTCATAGTTTGGCCTCCTTTGTGGTACTTGCTATTTGGGGTCTGACCCTACTGGTTTTGTATGGCCAGGTTCGGATAGAAGAGCCCGAAGGATCTACCGCACCATCTATTCGATGGTGACCAGTCGGAGCACCAGAGTGCTTTAGTTGGTTTCTTCTACATTTTTCCACTGATATGTAAATTCTCCTCTTGTAACGTTTAGCCCCGAGTACGTATTTAGCTCGTATTTTGGTATTTTCCTTGATATTGTAGCCTACGGACATAAACATGATATGTGTATTCTAGACTATTGCTAGTCCTTATCATCTACGACTAATACTCTAGGTAGTCCTCAGTTCTGTGGTACTGGCTTCATGATCTTTCATGTATATATGGTTCGGGATGCCTAACTATTGTATGTATGATGATTGTACTCTTTGCTCTTGTATAATTGCCTGTGATTGAGATACCTAGGATTGTTAAACCATAGGATTAACTGATGGCTTGTAGAGTAACCCCCATGTCTTGACAGCTTATACGTGATTTCAGAGTATTAACGTACTTTGGGATTACGTAGCTGGCTATGTCTGCCCCTGCTCTCCGATATTCTGGTTTTGGAGTGTGACATGGTTTTAGTGGTGGCCCATGCAGGTCTCGATTTTTAGATTTGTGGGGGTTACCATGTTTAGATATCTCAATCACGATTATCCTTATTCATCTCCTTCGGATTATTCTCTATCTCTGATACTTGACTTGATATCTGTTTTGATCGTTGGTCATTCCTGTTCCCATGATTTGATCTTGTGTCCTTCAACTTTCCCGGGCACTGTTCTTGATCCTTCTGATTATCTTGTTCATGTTTTACCGAGGGCAGCTCAGCATTCTTCAGCTAGGCCAGTTCTGGAGGATCAGTCTTAGCATGCAGGCAGAGATGTCAGTCTATCCCGATCAGCCAAGTGCTTCTGTCTTCGTATCTTGAGACAGGTGATAAAGTTCGTGCATCTGTTTTAACTACGATGACACGTCCTGGGTAGAGTCATGTCTTGAACTAAGTCATTGGTACCGACTTATCTTGAGGGTTGACTTTATCCATTTTTGGGAGTCAGCTTAGGCCAGCGAGGACGTTGGTTTCTACACAACTGTCTCAGGAGACATATGATCCATATGCCTCCAGCCCTTCTTGATCATGATTGTATTTATTTACCGCTTACGCATTTTTTTACATTACTGATTGTTTTACCTTACTTATATGCCATGCTTGATTTATTGAGATTGTTGAGTTTCCTGGAGCCTTTGTTTTGCTCGACTAGCCTCAGGAAATTCCGAGGACAAAATTTTTCTAAGGTGTGAGAGTTGTGAGACCCGTCTCACTATATCGTATTGATACGGATACGTGTTTATTTGAGCCGTATTTCGTATTTATCTATTTGTGTAATATTTTAAAATTTTCCTAAGTGTAGGATTTCATGACTTGGTTTAACTTGGATTTGGTTTTATTTGGCTCGGTTCCACTTTGACTTGGTTTGGTTTAGTTTGGTTCTTTATGAGAGAGGTGTATGGTTTAGATTGAGTGGAGAGGAAGGAATGGTGGAGATTGCTTGGGCTTGTTATAAAGCCACCTACCACTCTCTCTCCTCCATTATTTTTATTTCCATCTTCATCTTCTTCCTCCAGCCCAAGACAAGTACACTTGTCGAATATTGGACGATTTCCATTTCGTTTGTTCCATTCTCTTTATTGTTACATTCTAAGCATGTTTAGAACTTGGAGTTTTCTATTTTGATGGCTAGATTGTGGTAGATCTAACTTTGTAGTACTTTCGGTTTTTATAAGTTTTGATCTGTTAAACGTGCATACTTTTGTCAACTGATGGTTCCATGTTGTAGAGAATTTCATTTTACCCAAATTTGACCCATGGAAGTCTGGATTTGTGGTCCCCATTGTTGTTGATGGAGCATGAAGACCATGGTATTTTCCATGGACATGTTCACTGTGGGAAGCAAAAAAAAATTTGTATTTCCTGGCCGCATGGCCATGCAGCTTCATTGCATGCACTTAGTTTCTTTTGCATGCACTTATTTAATGCTTGCCTGAGCCGCATGGCCATTTGTCTTGACTGCATGGGAATTAATTGTAAGGCTTTTTTTTATAATTATTATTTATTTAATTGTAAGTGGGCCGCATGCAAGCATGTACGTCATATTTAATGCATTTCTTGGAGAGCCAGCATGTATACTTGAACACATAGCATCAGCCGCATATGCAAAATGCATTGATTAATGCATTCAATGAAATGCATTGTCCCAGAATGCATTTAATGCTTTTGTTAATGTATTATGGCATTTAATGCATTCAATGCTTTTGTTAATGCTTTTGTTAATACATTGTCCCGAAATGCATCTAATGTATTCTCTAAAGCAACTTGGCCGCATGGAGAATTTTAGTAGCCGCATGGCTACTAATTGTTGAGCCGCATGGGGTTGAAAGCAATTACATGCTTTATTATCTTAAGCCCTAAATGCTTCAGGACTTAAATCATTTCTATACTTTATTATAAGAAGCATTGACTGCTCCAGGACTAAAGCATTTCCATGCTTTATTATAATAATGCATTTAAATGCTATTTAGACTTAAAGCATTTCCATACTTATATTAATAGCATTTGCATGGCTTGAGCATTGCATGCATTATTAGTTAGTGAGCCGCATGGAAAATTTATTGGTTCGCTACGTTGGCCGCATGGGAAATTTATAAGTAGCCGCATGGAACATTTTGCACCATCAGCCGCATAAGGCTTGGTCTTTTGTTTGCCGTTAATGCATGAATCAAAGAGGAGCCGCATAAGGAAATTATTTAATATTAGTTGCTTGTTTGCATTTTCATGCAAGCAAACTGCATGGCCATTATTTATTTATTTATTTAATTGTTTGTATTTATATGCAAGCAAATGTGAGGGTGAGCCGCATGGATATTTACAGCATTAATAATTGCTTGATGCAGAGCCGTATGGCCTTGGCCATTAAATATTATTATTTGCATGTTGAAATTTTGCATGGAATCTAAGGTGAGCCGCATAGGCTCCCTTCCTCCACTATCTAATATTTTGGCCACGTGAGCCACACTTTTACTGGCAGTCATTATTTCATTGTTTGGCCACGTGTCCTTTCCTTTGTTTAAGTGGAAGCTCGCATTTATTGTCTTCCCACTCTCTGTCTTTTCTTACTGTATGAATATTTCTTGTTAGCATTTACTCTTGGCCGCATGGCCCCCTTCAGCTATTTTTCTGGCCGCATAAGCTTTGGCTGGCCGCATGGGTGGCCTCCCACTCTCTTTGACCGCATGTTTGTTCTCCCACTTTTGGACCGCATGGGTCCACTTTGATTGTTAAATATTTATTTGCTTGAATTGTAGTCAAAATTTCTTCCCACTCCCAACATGAAAGTTGTAGAGTTTCTCCTTGGCTTCAAGAATATATATATTATAAATATATTATTATTTAATTGTGCAAGTTTCTTCCTTCTTGATAAATGACAAGACTCAACAATGACCCGTAGTGGTGCACTCTTGAAATGAACTTGACATGATGAACTTGCCATGATAATTGACAGTGATAACTTGACATGATAATTCTTGATAGTGGCCCGTCGTGGCGCTCTCTTGATAAGTAATAATGATAATGATAGTGGCCCGTCGTGGCGCACTCCTGACAAGAATTATTTAGTATCCGGACACCGTGGGTGTGTATTGAATGTGCTTGTATAAGCTGCCATCTAGTCTTGCATCATGTCTAGGATATGAATTCCTGATTCCATCACGGTCAGGGTGAGTCCTATTGAATCGGGCTAGGCTAATGACTAGAATAAACAAGTAGTTCATAAGAGATTTCCCAGTCACAGACAATCCCGTTATCTGGGCATGCATGTGGACTTGTAGCCTGCTGACGAGTAGGACACATTTCCAGCACACTGCCATGTGTTGCACCCTTATTGTACTAAATGTCACCTGGATAACCTGGATGATCTACAGGGCTTGTGGCTGTAGAATAATCTCATTGCTTATGGTTAGTAACTAGGCTTGTGATAACCCTAGTTAGTTAATGTAGAAAGCCTTAGACAATGATTGGCCTTGATGATTGATTGGATGGAGTCCACTCAGTGCAAGTCTTGTCTTGATCCTGGACAAGATTATTACATGTCCTGATTTCCTATTTAATTATCTTGTCGATAAATGGTAGAAGAAACCAAGTTCTGTTCAGACGAAGGGTTACAACCCCGGTCCTTGATTGGTTTACGAGTTGTAACCTGGTTATCTGAATAGTCCAATGGTTATCTCACCGTATATCACCTTCTCCGTTCTATTTATTTAACATGTTCTCCAATTTACTTTATGCTCAATGATGCTTTACTTACAGTCTCTTTAGTTCGGGATAAGTGCATTGGTACCGCACGAATCTCGATCCTCCTTCACTTATTGCTTTCTCTCCCCCGTTGATTGCCTATGATTGCTGGTTTTTAGTTCATAGTTTGGCCTCCTTTGTGGTACTTGCTATTTGGGGTCTAACCCCACTGGTTTTGCATGGCCAGGTTCTGATAGAAGAGCCCGAAGGATCTACCGTACCATCTATTCGACGGTGACCAGCCGGAGCACCAGAGTGCTTTAGTGGGTTTCTTCTTCATTCTCCCACTTATATGTAAATTCTCCTCTTGTAACGTTTAGTCCCGAGCACGTGTTTACGTGTTTTGGTATTTTCCTTGATATTGTAGCCTACGGGCATAAACATGATATGTGTATTCTAGACTATAGCTAGTCCTTATCATGTACGACTAATACTCTAGCTAGTCCTCAGTTTTGTGGTACTGGCTTCATGACCTTTCATGTATATATGGTTCGAGACGCCTTACTATTGTATGTATGATGATCGTACTCTTTGCTCTTGTATAATTGCCTGTGATTGAGATACCTAGGATTGTTAAACCATAGGATTGACTGATGGCTTGTAGAGTAACCCCCATGTCTTGACAGCTTATACGTGATTTCAGAGTATAACGTACTTTGGGATTGCGTAGTTGGCTATGTCTGCCCCCGCTCTCCGATATTCTGGTTTTGGGGCGTGATAATTTCTTGGCAGTTAACATCAGATCCTGTACTTGCTCTCGGGTCAGAGGATTTCGGGGAGTAACTCGACCTGAGGCACCTTGCTGAAAAAGGTGGGAGAGCCAAGCCCTAGTATGTGGAAGGTTCCCTTTCGAGCTACTATCCTTCTTGGTCGTCTGTTGACAGTAACTGTGGTGATACAGTAACTCCTGATAGACAACAACGAAACCCGGATGTCGTTGCTCCAAATCTTCGAACTCTTCGTTCGTTGGAGTATATACTTCAAACACTTCATTGCCCCAGGGCAGCCTAGAGACTGTGTGCATCTCATGAAGAGCGATGCCGATCTCCCCTCCAGGTGCGAAGAAGGTCCCCGTCCGCCGGTTGTACATCTCCAAGAGAGCCATGAACAACTCCTTGTTGATGGGCAGTCCGTGACATGTACCCCGGATGGCGTGGTAGAGACCAACCTCACGCAAGAAAGTCCCATATCGTAAAATTCACCCGGTCCAATTGGCCCACGAAGGGATGGGGCGTATCCAGTTCAAAAGCGAGAGCCGGCCAATGGGATAAGACCCTTTCCAAGCAAGTTGATTCAGGAAAGTGTCGGCTTGAGAAAATGAGAATTGGGACCTTGCGCATTTAAGAAGATACCCGGGACTAGCCCCATCACGGAGCAGCTGACCGGTTCCCTGCCCGCGTACGCTGATCTAACATGCTTATTGTAGTGTATGTTACCCACAAACATTCCCAACCGGCTCGGGTCAAGGATTCCTGCATCTTCCTATCCACCGGCAACATATTGAACCACGCCAATGGGAAATGACGCTCTATCTGGGGGATATGGATCGCCCTCCCAACAGAAATAAGATTCCAATTCTCGGATATATCCAATACCCGAGAGTTCTTTACAGTCATGGCGTCCCCGAAGAAAAACGACGGTTTCAGGTACTTTCCTTCCAATCGCCCTGAGTTCAGCATGGCACAGAGAAAGCGAAAGGGCTAGTTCTTGATAAGATTCAGTCTCTCCTCAGGCTCGTTCTGGGGTAGTTGCTTCACCACCTGCCGGACTAGTTGGTCAAACCAAACTCCTATGGCAAATTGGGCCTGACCCACCAGGGGTTCTCCTGTAGCATTGACTGGCAGATTTACTGAAAAGAGACAAAAAAGAAACAAAGTTAGGAGATGGCCAAAAATTTAGAGTCATGCGGCTCTGATTAAATGAGTTCTCATGCGGCTTGATTTTTACAGAGCACATGCGGCTCTGTTTAGATGAGTCTTTATACGGCACGGCATTTTACAAAGTTAATGCGGCTCGTCGGGTCCTAATGCAGCTCGGTTTAGGTGGGTGCATATACGATTTTGATTCATGGAACGCTATGCGGCTCAGTCCATTAGGAGCTCATGCAATTCTGTTCAGAGGGGCTTCATGCAGTTCAGTTCTCAAGGCACTTATGTGGCTCAAACGTTCTCATGCGGCTCAAACATAGGGTATACCCCATGCGGCTTGAATATGAGAAGTTCATGCGGCCCATACAACATATGCGGCTTCATAAAGATGAAAAACGTATTGAGTGCTGAGGGAAAGAGGGCTTGTGCATGAAAACATGCAACAGAACCGTTGTTTTAGGGTTTGAAGTGTTCAATCTTCCACATAGTCCTTACCCTGGATAGCAGGGTAGATGTCAGAATGAACTGGAGGTGCTATAGTCGACGAGAGAGCCGCCGCCTTCTTGTATTTCGCTGCAGTAGAGGTCTTGTAAGCTTTGGAAGCTTTCGAAGCTTTGGAAACTTTGGGGGCCATTGATCGATGATCGGAGAAATGGCTTAGGGCAAGAGAAGAGAAAGACAAAAGAGTGCAAAGAAGTCTCTCTATCCTAACAGCACCCTATTTATAGGCAGACACAGGGGGGGCACATGGATCGATAAACCGCTTTGGCTTGTGTGCTGCAGGCAAAACCGACTCCTCGAATTTTGCCCCCTCTCTCATAAAGAAGATTCATCAAAGCACGAGATCCAAATGTTTAATGAACCGACCCTTGGGATTCCCCCTAAAGACGGCTCCAAATCATAACGGATCAAGAGCAATTAATGCCGCCTACATGGCAGAGAGAACAGCATGCGGCCAGAAGCGATCCATACGGCCAGAGCAGTTCATGCGGCTAGCGAGTTTATGCGGCCAGACAAGCCATACGGCCAGGAACATCCTATCCGGCCAGCAGAGCTCATATAGCCATGCTTCTTATTCAAAGTATTCTAATTTTTCAAATTGAAAACTTTAAAGGAGATCTTGTAGAAGCATGAAAAAGAACAGAAGAAGCCCATGCGGCTCAAAATAAAAAAAGCCCATGCGGCTCAGGAATTTATCAAGGCATGCGACTCAGAAACCCTTCAATAACCCCATGCGGCTCAGGCGAGAATCACGTGACCCTATGCAGCTTTACAGCTGGCCATGAAGTGACTGCTCCCATTAAATGCTCTGACATAAAGTAATAACTCTGACTTTAAAGCTGAAATGATGAACTTCGATGTGACGGCATATTTCTCAGGAAACAGAGAAAATCTCCTCTGCAGCTGGCACGATCCACCAACTACAAAGCCCCCTATGCGGCTGCCACTAACCTATGCACTGATGCTCGCATGCGGCTCGGAGCGGGAAGACCCTTGTCATGCGGCTCAAATTATGAACAGTCACCCTATGCGGCCGCTGTTCTCATGCGGCTCGGGTCATGAGGATCATCTCCATGCAGCTCACGCCCATGCAGCCTTGATACGTGGCAAGTCCTATACGGCTCAATTAGAAACCACCCCTATGCGGCTTAAATTGTGAGAAGTCACATATGCGACTGCCACCCTCACGCAGTCCAAAACCTAAGAAGCTACCCTGATGCGGCTTTGACACGTGGCAGAAAATCAGTTTCCTACGTGGTACTAAATCAATCAAGAGTCATCAACAAATCCCAACAACCTGATTTAGTGCAATCATCATAATTACCCGAATCAAAGTAGATTTATTGCAATCATGACAGGTGGTAGGAGATCCAAGCTTCCAAAGATTCATGACAATCAACATTAAATGCCCTTACGGACTTGACACAATCAGCATTAATTGTCCAGATTCACTGCAATCAAGATTAGTGGTCCAGATTAATTGCCAACAAAATTGGATCAAGGAAAATAGAAATTAAATCCCCAAGCCGCCGACTTTTTAGGGTAATCATTGCAAACCCTAATGATGACACCACACTCCTATAAATAGCAAGGTGCCATTCCCTTGCAAAAGGATCCCCAATCGAAAAACCAAAAAGAAATATATCAAGGTGCCATTCCCTTGCGAAAGAGATCCTCTCCACCCGGCTGGACACAGAGAGAGACAAAGGCGCGCACAGAAGAGTCTTCCCATCTTGAGAGCAGTTCTTCATCGGAGCCAAGGCTACGTCTGATCGTCCAAGGAGTAAGGCAGAGCGGCCGTCGCTTTCCCGAACCTCTATCGTCACCCCCCAGAAGCAAAAATAAACAATCGTACTTAGATTGCTGTACCTAGGTTTTTGTCCCTAGGCTTTTTTTGTTCGAGCGAGTTTGTATTGTGAAGTAAAAGTCCAGTCCTCCGATATAATTGTTCTGTTCTTTTATAATCAATGGCAAACAACAGGTTTACCAAATCGGCCTATTTTTTGCCATTTAAAGTAGGTTATACTGAGAGGCTAGCAGATATGTATATACGGCAGATTGTCAGGATTTATGGAGTTCCAGTGAGCAGTGTCTCGTATCGGGATAGTCACTTTACTTCATATTTCTGGCAGAGTCTGCAGACTAGTTTGGGTACTCAGCTCAAGTTTAGAACTGCATACCACCCTCAGACGGACGGACAGTCAAAGAGGACTATTCAGACACTCGAGGACATGCTGCGAACTTGTGTCTTGGATTTTAGAGGATCTTGGGAGGATCATCTGCACTTAGCGGAGTTTGCATACAATAACAGTTTTTAGGCCAGCATTGAGATGTCACCATTCGAGACACTGTACGGGTGCAGATGTCATACACCCTTATCTTAGAATGATGTTGGAGAGCGAGCTTTATTGGGACCTGAGATGGTTGTAGATGCAGTCGAGAAGGTGAAGCTCATAAGAGACCAGATTTGCATGGCGCATGACAGACATCGGCACTAGGTCGATAGCCACTACAGACTTTTGGAGTTTGAGGTACAGTTTAGAGATAGGATTAGAATTAGGAGTTGTTTTGTTTATGATTTTGTTTAATCATGTTTGAAATATTAGTAATTGAGACCTTATTTGTGATTAGGTTAGAGATCTGGTTTTCTTGAGGATATCTCTGACACGTGGTACGATACGTTTTGGAGGAGGTAGAAAGCATAGCCCGTACTTCATCGGACCTTTCGTGACAGCGGAAGAGTCGGTGACGTGGCTTACAGGCTAGACTTTCCACCTGCACTAGTGGAAGTCTATAACGTATTCCACGTGTCGTAGCTGAGACGGTATGTGGCAGATCCTGGCCATGTACTCGATCAATCAGAGATTGACGTGAGATCTACTCTTAGCTATCCATAGCAGCCTGTGGAGATTTGGATCGACGAGAGAAGGTTCTGGAAAACCAGGTGATACCCTTGGTTTGCGTCGCTTGGAAGCATCATTCTCCAGGATAGTCTACCTAGGAGCGGGAGGATGAGATGCGTGAGCGATACCCATATCTTTTTGGACCTTGAGGTATGATTGTCTATCCTTCTCATCAGTTCAGTTTTGCCTTTCAATTTCGAGGACAAAATTCTTTTAAGGAGGGTAGATTTGTCACTACCACATTTTAGTTTAAGGGTTATTTGGTCATTTTAGTTTTTATGAATTATTTTATTATTTATTGCATTGGTGTTGTGATTTAAGACTTTTGGTAGTTGTGACTTTAGAGACTAGCCTAGAGTTTGACTTTGACTTTAGTGACTTAGTTAGCATGGTGTGGGACCCTAATGTAAATTAAGTTGGTCTTAGTTGACTTGAGTATGGCTAGGTTTCATGAAAGGATTGGGAGAGTCTTGTATTTGGACTTATAGCTAAGGGGTTGAGCTAGCTAGCTTATGAACATGGCTCAAAACCCATTTACTTGAAACCCTAACCCTAGTCCCCTACATAGCTGGCCACCACAGCCTAATTATAACCTAATTTCAGCCTATATAATGTCTCTTCATAACCACTTGCCTCTTTTAGAAATTCCCCTTTAGGAAACCCTAATTTCTTCCCCCTTTCATCATTCCTCCACCAAATTGATCCCAATCTTTTGCACTTGAGTCCAAATCTGGAATAAAAGAAGAAGGAGGCTAGCTTGCAAGGAGAGGAGCTCATTGGGATATTGCTTGAGGAAGGAGAATACATTATTTGGGGCTTTTTCTTGGAGATTGGCTCTCTATAGGTAATCCCTACAAATCACTTTAAAATCTTGATTTAATTCCACAGATGCATCCATCTAGGTGTCCCCTAGCTGCAAGAAAAGTTTGGTGAAAATTTATGTTGATTTGGTGTCCGTATCGGACACGTATCAGTGTATGCTTATAGGTGTTTGATGAAATGCCTCAATGGCGATTTTATTACTGTTTTTGAAATCATTTGGAACAAACTTGTAGAGCTACATGTGCTCTTAGATTTCATGCATGACTGAGCCGATCATTGGCTTCGTATCCTATCGAATGAGGGGTTGGACACGCCGCACAGACAATACGGGCAGTTTTATGCTACCCGACAGCAACTTCTCCGTGTCTGTGTCACTTGGACACGTGACACTTGGTGAGTGTCTTAGGGCAGTGACTGACACGTCAGCCCTCAAGTGGCGAGTCGTGTCGTGTCGTGTCGGTATCATATTTGTGAGTACACTAATTTTATAAATACTATGCAGTAGCCATGTCTAGGCTCTGATACGCGTGTCGTACAGAGCGTAGACATGCCGTAGACAAGAAGTATCGTATCTAGAGTGTAGCCCTATGTGTGGGCAACATGTGGACAACCACGTGACTCCACCTGAGTCATGTTGTGTCTACGAGCTCGTAGACTCGCCGCACGAGCCTGTGCAGTGGTCGTGTGTTGGCGAGTGTTTACGAGTGTCTAGACACGTCATATCCTATTGTGTGGACACCATACGACTCGTGGGACACACAGAGTTATGCACGAGTGTTTACCAACCATTAATTTTGGATTTTTATTTGATTTTGTGTTGGATTTGGGTTTTTCCCCAATGTTACTGATACGTGTACAGTAACCAGTTGTTCATGAGATTTCGAATGTGTGTATTTGATTTCAAATGTAATTTAAATGTATATATATGTGATATCATCTCTGGTTATTTGATTTTGTGTTGGGGTTTAATGTGGAGCTGGATTGCTATGTGAATGAGGATGGATAGGTCTAACTGCTACCAGGTTTCGAATTTCTGAAATGAGGGTTATGCATATATATATGTGATGAACTGAATAAGAGTTACATGGTATTTTCCTGAGATTTTAAATCATTTCACTGCTGTATACAAAATGAGACATTTAACTCATCCCTACCATGTTCTGTACAAACTATACACTAGTGTACATGATACTACACACACACAAGGTATTTGCTGCCTTGACTGAACCCGAGAACACTATAAAACTGACACACACACTCCCTAACCCACTGACCACACAGTTGAACACACACACTCATTGATACACACTTAACCTAATTTAACACACATCCTACCACCCTTCCATCTGATACACACACTCTAATCACTGTCACACATAATACCCCTGTACACACTACACATGTATGCCAACAACCACTCACACACACTCCTACTACTCTATAACCTATTCACATACACACATACATACACCCTTGACACCATGTATCCTTAACCCTTTTGTATGTAATCCCAATACACACACATGTCATTCACTGATACATTCATAACTTGTACACACACCATATCACTATCCATATAATGTTGACCCACAAACTCACCCCTACTTACATATATGTATACCATGTTTGTGCCCTGCTTGGGTACTAGGCACTAGCCTATATGAATACCTATATATATATAGGTATAAATATACATAGTTTGTATTTGTGTGTGATAACTTGTTAGGGCTTTGATTGTGTTTGAGTGCTAGCCTAGGCTTGGTTAGGCTTAGTGAGACTTGATTGGACTAGGATTGGCCTAGTTGACCTAGTTTGACTAGTGTAGTTGACTAGAGTTGACTTTAGTCTAGAATGACCTAGTAGAATTTATATAGAATGTATTGTAAAGTTTAATATTACCATTCTGGACATGTTGTGAAATGTGTTGCTCTAAATAGGACTCATCTACTCTGTCTGGACATATATACTTATCGGATACTCGGGATATCAGGCGAGTACATCCTCTGACCGTTTTATATTTGATAGGATTTATATTTATGCTTTAGAATACTTTACTTGATGTTGTCACGTTGTTAACATGGATTGGTACTATATGGATCCCTTCATAAGATGTTATCCCCCTAGGGAGCATCGGGTTACGTCATGTCATGTGTGTTTCACTTTCATCATGTACTCCTGTGCTTTCACCATTCATGTGCACTCTTGTTATTCATGTACTCTCATGTTCATAGAGCCCCTCATGTGTACTTCATGTGTACTTATTTATGGGCTCCAATGTGAAATCATGTACAATAACATAACTTGTCTGGATTCTTGTGTATTGATTGGGATACTGGGGAGTATAAATGGTCATGTGAACAATTTTAAAGTAGTGTAATCATGTACAAACTCTTAGAATAATCATGTGCAAATTCAAACAGTTCACATGTCTATCTTGTACTCTACATCACTAGCCACTGTTAGCTCTTTACTTATAGTAGATATTTCCTTATAATCATCTCTTTTGCTTCATATATATTCTCCAGTGTTTCATGTATCTTACTCTATAGCATTCTTACATTTCATGTCATATTATGAACTGCGTGAGATATATTGTGCTCGTTCCTGTCCTAACTGGACCTGTTGAAATATTACAGATGACATTGAGGAGTTTTGTCCTACATACTACGGAGTAGGCCTAGATGACACCTGCGAGTTGGACTCCCAGGAGGACCCAGCCCTTATAGAGGACATTACCCCAGTAGTCTAGGCTAGTTAGCTAGACTTGTTATCTTACTTTATTGTCTTGTCTTATTTTGGATACATTATGTACTTATTTTGGATTTTATTATTCTGGATGTTGTGGAGATGTTATCTTAGATACTTAGACTTCTTCTCATATTGTATTTCTTTTGGCGACTTTTATATCTATCTATCTTA
The DNA here is from genome assembly GCA_029216955.1 of Iris pallida. Lineage (NCBI taxonomy): Eukaryota > Viridiplantae > Streptophyta > Magnoliopsida > Asparagales > Iridaceae > Iris > Iris pallida. Next base: position 3,149,072 of record JANAVB010037415.1, on the reverse strand, counting down.
TCGTATTTTTCTAGCTTAGCTGTGATTGAGTTGTATATTTCTATATTGTCCTCCATTCGGAGCGTATATATTGTACAAGTACCTTATAATTATTAGATGTATGTGACCTAGGACAGCGTTCTACCACCGACACTGCAGCGTAGGCTGGACGTACCCACTTCTCGTGCCCCTACCCTGGGTACGGGTCGTGACAGCTCCCTCACGAATCAAACCTCCTGCCACACCAGTATTTCGTCCACAACTGGACGATACTGTAGTCATCATCTCCGCTACCAAGAATTAGACCGTCATGGCAGTCGAACGATCCCTAAGCGGACCTCGCCGATTACTTAACCGTTATGGCCTTGTCTCCAGCTCCACCCTCACAAGTTTTCATCCCTCGTCATGATCGTTGCTGTCAGCCTCGTACAGCACAAGTACGTAACCCCAAGCCGAACTTGTCATCCCCGCGTTCTCGAGCTCGCTGGTTGCAAAGCCGAATAAACCCCGTTTCGGACCTCCTATTTGCCAAGTAGTCAAGAGGCAGCAGCCCCATCTCATTCTTTCTTCCATGCGCGAGCATGACAAACGCATGAGAGTTGATCAACTGAAGCCTCGTCGAGAATAACGGTAACAGTATGAAATGTAAGCACCCACATGTCCTTATTCTCTCTCTTTGTTGGATGATGGAGTATAATATATAAAAATATATATATATATATATATATATATATATATAGGTTCCATGCTTGTATACTAATAGATATATATGAGTGTAGTATAAATATGCATATAATATAGAAGGTTATACTTTGGTCTAAAATATTGTATTATATTTTTTTGTATACATATATAGAAGGTTTCTATATAGATAAATATTGATTGTATCACATTATTATTAATAAGGAGAATGAGTTTCTTATAAATTTATGAGTATTATATGAGAATAAACTAATAGTTTTCATAAATAGACACCAGGAAGGACTTTGCATATATATAAATATATATATATATTTTTTCATCACTGAAAACGTATTAAAATTTCTAAATATTAGTGATCATAGGGTACTATAAGTACTTTCCAAAATTTCTAAATATTAGTGATCATAGGGTACTATAAGTATTTTTCATCACTGAATCTTTCTAATATATAATAGTAATTGCATTCACCAGTAAACCCTAATTATAATTTTGTCTATATATAGGTGTATTTAAATGGTATATGATTATTGGTTGTTGTCTGCGTTGGTAGATTTTCATGGAGCGTAGCACGGTTAGAGTGATTAGACCATTTGGATCCTGGTACGTCAGTCTCATCATAGATATGACAAACTCCAGGCAAGTACACCTTGCCAAACTTTACAGTATTTACATGTATTTTAATACTGTTATTCTTTCTTTTTCACTTGATTACATGGTCATCCTTTTTCATGTCATGATTATTTTCTAGTTTGACCTGGACTTAACTTAGATTTGATATGTTTGACTTGACCTGATTGACATGTAATTTTAGGCGAGGACCGTGTTATAGACGTGACTATACTTGACTACTCTCAATCGTTAGCAACCACCGGACTGCGATTGAGACTTACTATAGGTTGTGAGCACCCAGGGCTGCAATCTATGGGGTCGTTAGCAACCACCGGGCTGCATTTTATCTCGATTTACTTTTAGTCGTGTTATTAGCATAATTCTCGAGGCATGCCATTTTTATGTTTTATTTTTAGTACTGTACTCCCTTTAGTCTTATTTTCTTGTATCACTTTTCTATCTATCATTGCATGTTTAAATAGTCAAAGTAGGCTTTTATATTATGTGTCTTGCTAGTCCCCTGAGGACCTAGTGATCTCTCTAGGTATAGATGAAGTTATCATGGTTTAGTGCATTGATAGATAACGGTTGCTTCGCCAAGACTTCAGGTATATAGTTATAGTTACAATCATTCTCTTCCTTATTTATGTTGTCCTATATTTGTTTCTTGTTGTTATTATAGCATAGTCTTTTGCAAGCTTCATTTTCTTCTAGCTTGTTCATGGTAAATATGTTATTGGGAATCCACTCTAATGTATTTATCTATTCTAGAAGCATTGTATTACGGTCTGATTAACCTTAGTGCACTTGATTCATCATTTTTATCATTATTATGTGGATTAATATTTATATAGTTGATTTGATAGATTGATTTAGAAAACCAATACTGTTTATACGTAATCGAGCTGGGCTGGAGTCCTCTCGATACTTAGCTGGCATGTATACGATTCTAGTCCAACGTATTTTGGGACTGGGGCGTTACATTTTTTTGGTGGCCTATGTAGGTCGAGTTAGCCGTTTAGGTTACGTTACTGTACCGAGCGGGCTTGCGAATATGACTAAACCCTTAGGAATCTCAATCCACAACTGCCTTGACAATTCTTTTAGAAAATTTTCTATCATCCTTGAACATCAAAATTGCCTCGACTATTTTATCTTTGTTTTCTCGTGTCATTTTGCCCCTTCCTATTTCTGAGTGACAAATGGTCATGCTTTATAGAATTTATCAGAAATTCTTACGACGGAATGAGGTAGTGCATGTAAGTCGAGATCGACGAGAGCGAATGCAATTTTGGTAATGACCCTCAGAATTTATGTTGCTGGAAATGAGAGTTGCTTATGTGAGAGGATAATATGTTGGCTAAATTAATACGAGAAATGTTTGAGTACGTCAGAAACTTTTGCTAGAGCGGAATGATGGTACAACTCAGAAGATGAATTATAAATAGAAAACTTACGAGTTGCAAATAAAGTGTATGGATGCGAACGATAATTAGTACATGAGTTGATTGACAAGATTCTTGGGATCAAAATAAAATGTGGATATTGGCTTTAGTAATTTTTGATGGTATGAATAACAATAAACTTGAAAAGGGAACTCTGGATTCGTTGGATAACTTGATATATCTATGTCAGAATACATTAAAAAAAATTGGTTTGCTGTGAAAAATTATTCGAGTTCAAATTGGTAACATTCATTGTGTTATTAGTTGGGTGGAGAATTGAATAAGCAAATTGTGGCCATGCGAGATGCTCGAATGGAATTGCTAAAGTTCGAAATGAAGTTATACCTGTATCTCGTTCGTTTTCTCTATCACTAAACTCGGTCGAAATGCATGTATTTCTGAGACACCTAAAATATGTGTATGATTCCAACTATGTGGTATGCTGAATTCAATGAAGCCACAGGAAGGGAATTATCATATGCTAAAGAATTACATGAGTGTTGGAGGAAAGGACAAAAAATGGTGGTAGACTATTTTAAATTAAATTGGAATGCTGTGATGAGATGGTACAATACTTGAAATCAATCGAGACATTGTGAAGAAATGTTAAATTGTGCAAGTTGATCGTTGGAAAGTTTCATAAATTATGTTGAAGTTACGGGATGAGTTTGGTTTAAGTTTCGAGGACGAAACTTTTTCTATGTGGTAGTGCCCCGACCCGCAAGATGCCTTATGATGGATGGTTGGTTCGATGAAGACTTGTTGGACTTGGGAATATATGAAGGATCGCTTGGAAGGCTAGGCGATCGTGGCAAAAATCGTCTTATAAAATATGAGTAGTGTTGAACCCTTCGAAGATCCTTTAGCTTCATGCCTAATAAAAGGACTGTATGCTATGTTTACTCGTTGAGTTGCTGAATAACACCATGCATAAAAGTTGAAAAGATAATTAATCACATGACCCATAAACTGTTGTTGCTCAATGATGAATTGTATGTTTGTGTGCCTTGCAATGAAATACATGACAGGTGAAGGAAAAGTCCCAAATACTTGGGCGGTAAGTATATCGAGCCTTAGCTCAATGAATAGATGGTAACACAGATAATAAGACCCAAGAACTGGGCAGTGAGTATGCTTGAATTATGTCCGAATGGACGTATGGCAATACAGATGCTAAGTTCCAAAAATTGGACGGTGAGTACATGTTAAGTTTTTGTTGGAAAGATGAATGGTATCAAAGATGTGGGAAAGAGCTTGAGTAATCAATATTTTATTATCCCATCGTCGATGTAGAATGTTGATTATACTAAAATCATGGATTGGGCAGAAGATAATGTGAGCATTGCCTCAAGGCAGGATGTCAAGATGGCAATACGAATGAGAACGATGGCTTATTGAGAAAATGTAGCACCAATTTCTAAAATGACGGTAATTTGAACTTTTGTATATTTTAATTATTTAATATTTAAATCATGATATAATTTATGGTGATTTTTAATCAATTTAAAACTATTTAAATCAATGACTTGTGATTTTGATGTTCGGCTAGTGTAACCCTAGAGACTGCATGACCTAGAAACTAACCTTGACCACGGGAACCTAACCATATGATTAGGATGACTAATTACAACTTTTTAGCCTGGGGATATTTTGGTCATTTTGACATTTTGTGAAATTGTGATTTGTATTAATTAAATATGTGCTAGTTAATTTGAGACTTGACCTAGAAGTTTAGCCTAATATAGATTAGCCTTGAGGTTAGAATCATGATTAGGACATTCCTACTAGGTGCCAAGTTTACAAATATCTAGATATTTGGATTGGTAAGATATTTTACATAGATATTACTAAAGAAAACCTACTTCGCATGTAAGCCTTTGATTAAGACTTTAATTGCATGGAAGAACCTTAGCCACACATCTAGACTTTGCCTAAACCCTAATTTCTATTGCTATGACCAGCCACAACCTAATAATTCCCTATAAGTATCAACCTACAGAGTTCTTGCCTCTTTTAGAATGCCTACAAAGAACCCTAACATAGTTCTTCCCCAAAACTTCACCAATTTTTCATTCCTTCTCCAAATTGGACCAAACATATTGCATTGGACTCCCCTACAGTAGTACAGGCTAAAGGAGGCTTGCTAGCAAGGATTTGAAGAGCTTTGGGCAATAGGAGTTCAAAGGAGGATTCTTATTTTAACCTTTTGCATTGAGATTCCAACTCTCAATAGGTAAACCTATCTACACCCATTAAAATCCTAATTTTTCTTCGTAGATGCATACATCTAGGTACCATACCCCTGTAGACCAAGTTTGGTCGGAATTGGACTTGGTTTGGTGTCCATATCGGACAAGTATCGGTATTTTTAAATAAGTGTTTGGTGAAATGCCATATAGGAATTTATTTTAGTAATTTTTAAAACTAATTACATAGGTTTGTAGCTAATTAGGTGTAGATTACATATCAAGTCGACTGAGTTGATTTTAGGGTGTTTGGGATACTGTTATTGGACACGGAAACTCAGCACGACACTGTCGTGCAGTGTCCTGCTGCTCGAGTCCCCTATCTCACTGTACATGATACTTCAACACACCAAATTTGGTGTGCTCGTGGGGGCCATGACTGTCAGGCCACCCATAAAATTTCATGTGATATGATTGAGTATCGAGGGAGTTCTCGAGCTCGCACGGATCCTGTACTATCTCGACCACACGCACAGACACGCGCACAAGTGCCACTGATATGCACTTTGTGCGCGGACACAAGGACACTTGGACATGTTTCAGGCTGTGGGACACAAAACCCTTGACCTAGGCTAGTTGTAGACACGAACACGTGGTGTCTTGTGGCCTGTGTCGTGTCCAGTTCAACTCGAACACGCCGTACGAGCCTGTGTGCGCACAGTTCTAAAACTGTATTATTTTATGGTTTTAGACACCTTTGTGTCCACTGTTTGTACACGAAACACCTCACTTGACACGTGCACATGTGTCTAACCTCTGGGTGTGACTGTAATAGGGTTTTATGGTAGATTCGAATATCAATTTAGGGTTTTGAGCCCTATTTACTAATACTGAGTTGATCCTGAAAAATTTTCAGTGTTTAAATGTGTTTAAATTATTAATTAATGAAAATTTGTGATGTATTAACATGTATACATGTCTGGGTTCATTTAGGAAGGGGTTTTGAAATTGATTGGGTGTTTTCGAATGCCTTGTGATACTTGAATGCTAGGTTTAAGTGTGATACATTAAACCTGAGATCTCAATGGACTGAAACCTGGGTTTACACATGATTAACCTGAGAACTGTTTCATAAAACTGAGATAATACAAAACCTGGGGTTGGATTTAAACTGAGAAGAGTTCGAGTTTGATAGGTTGACTGTTATATACCTATTTGTTCACTTATTATATTTGAGCCTGAGAAATTGGGTTTAAATCTTAACAGTGATTACCTAAGTTTAGATTCCAATATGTTAAACCTGTGAACATAATTTAAATCTAATGCTTAGATGAAACCATTCCTTATTGTCCACTCTAACACCATACACCACTGTCATTACACTTTCAAACACACACTCTACACTTGCACACACACCCCTCTCTATTTCTCAAATATATGTGTACGTTGATATATGCAATGATACATGTAAGTTATGAAAATGTAAATGTAATGATGAATGCCAGGAATGCATATACATAATTTCTCAAATGTAATGATGAATGCCAGGAATGCATATATATATATATATATATATATATATATATATATATATATATATATATATATATATATATTTAGCCTATTTAGCCATCCATGTACACATGCATTCTCACCCTCCTTCTATCCCTCAATACCTATGCATATCAATGCCTAATATATGAATGCCTATACATATGGATGTCTATATATATATATATGCCTTTATACATTATGTATATATATGTATATATATAAAACTTGTTTGTGGTAACTTGTGAAACCTTGTGAATGTGTGTGAATGCTAGCCTAGGCTTGGTTAGGCTTAGTATATAGGTTATATGATATGGGATTGGGCTAGACTTGAACTTGTAGTGTAGGTTGACTAGAGTTGACCAATTGACCTAGTTTGACTAGAGTTTGACTTAGTTGACCAAACCTTAAAGTTGACCAATAGTTGACCACTGACAAAATTGACCCTTGATAACCTAAGTTGACCAGTTAACCAAGATGGCCTTGCTGTTGACCTAGTTTGACTAGATATTGACTTAGTTTGACCCAGAGTTGACCAAGAGTTGACTTTGACCTAGATTGACCTAGAAATTATCTAGATGCATTGTACACTTCATTTATAACCCCTTTATATACATCATGACTTGTTTTGCTCTAAATATGACTCTGTGACACCAGTTCGGACATCTATTCATATCAGTCATTCAGGGTGACAGGCGAGTATATTCTCTGATCGTTTCATACTTGTCAGGACTTATATTCTTGCTCTAGATTACTTTACTTGATACTGGCACGATTGTTATCACGGATTGGTACTATATGGATCTTCTCTTGCGATGTTATGCCCATTGTGTTCAGCAGATACATATTGTGATGTGCGTTTCACGAACATATTGTATTTATTGTACACCCTATTCATGTATACTCATTGTGCATCTTGTACTCTCATGATTACATGAGCTTTATGGAGAAACTATTGTACAAGGTAACGTAACTGGATTGGATCCTTGTGTACTGATTGGGGAGGGTGAGTAGGAAATGGTTATGTAATCAAATCCTATTGTACAAATATTGTATAAACTATTGTATATGTCCATTGTACACTCACGTATGATGGAGTTACCATTTTATTGTATAACCTAACCTGTTTACATAACCATATTGTGCTCTAAATCACTAGTACTTGCAGTTTTACTTATCCTGTATATATTTTCAGTTATAAATTCTCTCTCGTTTTCATGTACATCTTCTTACAGTTCATCTACCTTACTCTTGCATGCTTTATATTTCCTAACAGTTATGAACTGCGGTGAGATGTATTGTGCTCGCTCATGTCCTGACTGGACCTGTTAAAACTATTACAGATGATGATGATGACTGTCCTACCTTCTATGGGGCATATGAGGGTGACATTCAGGAGCCTGAGGAGCATCTAGCTCAGTAGAGGGTGCCTAGTTTTAGTAGTATTATAGTTTTCTGTTTGTATCGGATTGTTCCGATTGTTAGTTAGGACTTAGTTATATTCAGGACTTGTATTTATTTGTGTTGGACATCTATGTGTTGTGTGTGTGTGATAACTCTATTTATATTCAGTTTCTTCATTTTATCTGATTCCATATTGTGCTCTATCTTCCCTAGAATTGTGATTGAGATATAGAGTTGAGATGTTATATTATACCTCCGTGCAGAGATGGCAGGTTTATATATCTTGTTGTTAGATCTTAGATGTTATAGATGACCTATACAGCGTTCTATCGCCGACACTGCGCGACGTAGGCTAGACGTACCCACATTTTCGTGCCCTAAACAGGGTACGGGTCATAACAGAAAGATGACTTATTTACTTAGTTTTTCTTATCATGTATTTATAAATTGCATATATTTGCAAGTCATGGACAACTTGTCGACAAGGTGGTTCCTCGAACGGTATTCCAAGACCATGGAAAATGATTCGTCCTAGGGGGAACCTCGTGCTAAAGTAGTAGCACAGTGTTAAAGTAGTAGCACGATGATTCGGGAACCTTCCGGACTGGGTTAGGTACCCGCCGCTGAAGGGGAGCCGTCTAACCATAAGTCCAAGATGGCGTGCATAGAAGCATGGAATTTCAGGCACAACTATAGGCCAAAATTCCTATGCGCTCAACCCAACCATGCGATCGACTCAAATGCGCCAGAAAGCTCAAACAGATACTTGGCACAGCAAAGAAAAGTACAAATTTAAAGACATTCAAAAGAGTCTTTTATTTCATATGAAAGTTTATTACATGTCTAAAGAAAGGCTTTACAAAGGAGAACTTCTATAAAATGGAAGATCCTAAAGCTACGGCCAGGCGCAGCAACTGCCATGCGCCCCCTGCTAGGCGCAACATCTGTTAGGCTCATTACTTTGATGTCTCGTCCAGGCGCATCATTCCAGCATCTCAATGTATGCGCATCTCTATGCATAGTCAGAGCGAATCACTCTCTCTCATCAGCACCAATCAGCCCTTGTGTAGCAGGAGGAGGAGCTCTCCTAGCTCAACAAAGATCGCGGCATGATACCCCGATCTTTACAAGCAATAGGCACACTCGACAACCTGTGGCTCTGTCAGCATAACGAAAGATGAAGCGCAGCTACCCCGATCTTTGGATGCAATAGGCACCATCGGCCTGTGTCGGTACTCGACGATCCCGATGTTTGGATGCAACAGACACTATCATGGAAGCTCAGAGCGACGGAAAGACTAGGGCAGCGCATCTTCACCCTCGAAAAGAGCTCGAGTTCGACAATTCGCCAAGGCGGAGCTCCGACCAAGTTCATCTGAAGAATGAAAGCAAACCTTTCCCTCATGCGGCTATTTATAAGCACGGGCAGCCTACACCCGAGTGCCAAATAGCCAACATTCCAAATTCTATGCAATAAATTTGCATTAATAGCAAATACATCTGCCGCCTCATATTCGGCTAAGTCAAGACAACCATTAACGCCTCGAAGAACCCAACAGGCGGGCCAAAGAGGATGCGACACATTGACAGATGCGCCATCAATATCAAGCGTACCCTATGGATGCGCCCAGCGGACCATAGCCATATGCCCAGATTGGCAATAACCAATGCAACCCTCTCCATCAAACATTTAATATTGAATGACGAAGGCGGAAACACATTCCAACAGCCGTCCAATCAGCTGTGCAGAAAATGAAGCGCCACTGATGTCAGCACCTTGGGTCGGCAACAAGCCACGTGGACGATCGATCATTCCTATGCGCCTAGAAGACTGCTCATGCCCCAGTGGTCATGCGCCCCCCGGCTTAGTTCTGACCCCAAGCAACAGAAGACAAAGCTCTGCATGCGCCTCAAAAGCCATGCTCATGACTCCTAAAGATCATGAGACCAAGTCGTCTCCCCTGCGTCTGATTCTAGGCGCACCCTGATGTGAAGCTCTGAATGCGCCTCAAAAGACATGCACCTAGACTCATCTATGATGCCTAAAACTCATAGACTAAGTCGCCTTTATGAGCCCGATCCTAGGTGCACCCCGCCAGATCACTCGAGATCTTTGAGCCACAGGCATACGCCGTACGTCCCTTGACTCAGTTCTATTCAAAGAATGGGTGCTAACAATCCAAGATCTCAGCAACAACCAAATTTCCGTGACTGCCATGTTCCAGCTCCATCACTGCCCAGCACAGCAGTCCAACAGAATCAGCTTCAATCTAGGGCGCACCAACCATGCGTGTCACTCCCGTTTCCCGTTATACGTATTTTCGTATGCGTATACGAGATTTCTGGCATTTATCAGGTGGACCATAGTTAGGCTTGTTTTGCTTAGCCTAGTCTTGATTTAATCTTGACTTGGTTTATTTGACTTGGTTTGGCTTGGCTTGGCTTGGCTTGGTTTGAGATGGAGAGGGTTGATATATAACCCAACTCCTTCTCTCTCTCTTCATTCACTTCCTCATTTATTTCTTCATCTTCTTCATTTACTCCTCCCACCTACGAAGTCCTAGGAAAGTCCAACTTGCTTCATGAGGGATCTCAAGTTTTATTGTTCCATTCTCTTCCTTACTTGATTTTAAGTCACTTTCGAACTTGACAATTTTCATTTTGGTGGATGGATTCATGTAAATCTAAGTTTGTATCATTTTCGGTTTTTTTGGGTTTTGATCTATTAAACTCCATTATTTTCAAGTTTTGATTGTTCCATATTATAGAGAATTCAATTTTATCTTAAATGGACCTTTGAAAAGTTAGATTTTGAATGTTTTGAGGTAGTTATGGCCAAAAGCATTTTTGGCCATTTCTATGTTTATCTGTGCTGATTCTGGCAGGGACAACGAATAGTGCCCGAGCTGCATATGGGAGTGCTGTATAGTGCCGTATAGTACCCGAGCCGCATAGTGCTGCATAGTGTCCGAGCAGCATATGGGAGTGCTGCATATAGTGCCGCATAGTGTCCGAGTCGCATATGGGAGTGCCGTATAGTGCCGTATAGTGCCCGAGCCGCATATAGGAGTGCCGCATAGTACCGTATAGTATCCGAGTCGTATATGGGTATGCCGCATAGTATCGCATAGTGCCCGAGCCGCATATGGGAGTGCCACATAGTACCGTATAGTGCCGCATAGTGCCCGAGCCGCATATGGGAGTACCGCATAGTACCGTATAGTGCCGTATAGTGTCCGAGCCGCATATAAGAGTGCCGCATAGTACCCGAACCGTATATAGGAGTGCCACATAGTGTCGTATAGTGCTGAGTAGTGCCGCATTGTGCCTATTTTGGATGTTTTTGGCTATTTTAAGTCCTATTTGGCTGAATTGTGGCCAAAATTTCTTCCAACTTCTAACATGAAAGTGGTAGATCTTTTAATTTGCTTCAAGAACATGTTATTAGCTATTTTATGCAAGTGTCACGACCCGCTACCCAAATTATTGGGCTAGGCCTAGTCATGCCCAGCCTACGTTTGAGATAAAACGTAGTAAGCTGTTCTAAAGACAACAGGATAAGACTAAATGTGCTAACAGTTCTATAAGTAAATAAAAGTCATAAATGCTCCAACACAAAAGTCGTCTCATATATAGAATAAGTTCAAAGTACAAGTGATCTGAAATGTAAAACTGGATACATGTCCAGTTACAAAATATGTAGCCTAATACATGACTACTCTCAAAAGTCTAAAGCAAAAAGACAACTATGCGAGGTTCCCCGCAGGAACATCCTCGTAAAGCAAAGCCGGGTCCTCGGCAGTAACTCCATAATATGTGTCGCAGAGTAACTCCTCCTCAGTAAGGACACCTACAACGTTATCCTGTTAGGACGGGAGCAAGTACTGAATCTAGCAAACTAGCATATGAAACATGAAAATGAACATAGGAGGAATAACTGGAAACATGGCATCACACAATCTATCATGGCAAGGACACATATGTCATAGAGATAGATGTATATGTAATGTTTAAAACTGTAGCAGGTACGTGATCGATCAATAGATGTACAATATGCAGGGGCACATATAATAAAATATACATACGTACAAGTGTAAATGCGGTAGATGTACATACGCACAAATACAGCTTTGAGATAAAGGCCTACGGCGCAGTAACATATAGAATGAAACTTTGCTCGGTACTGTAGAGGGGGTATGATCACGTACACTACTATCAGTTTTCCCATAACCCATATTCTAATCATGTGAGAGATACATCAAGACTGTTCTAAGCATGGTAGTAACTGAAAGTACAACATGTGAAGTTTTAACTTGCTACCCCAAGGATCAGCATTTAACATGGTTGGATTTGCAGTTCATTGATGTAATAGTATGTAAAGTTTGTAGAAAGTACTTGCCTCTAGCAAAGCAAAGCAAAACAAGCTGCGATAAAAGTGCTATGGATGTCCGGTAACTCGTCACTGTAGAAATAAATGCAATAACTTAGTTTTTACACTAAGCTAAAACACTAAGACACTAATTGGTGCGACACGACTTGTGACTGGGCACCTAGCCAAAATGATGACTTTGGCATAGGAGACCAATATGGGGTGACACACTACTTTAACTAACTTTCTAGGGTCTTTACACTAGTGAGGGGTGGGGTTCAACACGGTTAAAACTCAAAATAGCACAAAAAGTTACAAGTCGTAATTAATCAATAAATAAATCAAATGATCATTGTGTTCTAACAATTTTAGAGATAGACAAAAAGCCTAGTTTTACTTAAAGTAAAGTACCAAAGTGATCCTTGTTAATCATAGAAATTTATTATAATTTTTCTGGAATTTATTAACCAGTACAATTATTTTATAAAAATCAGTTTTCCTAAGTATACAGAAAATGAGTTTTGGTTCCACAAGCCAACTAGTGGCAAAACTGTCATTTAAATACTACAAAAATTATACTAAATTAGCTAAAGTAACTTGGTATCTAAATACTATTTTTCAAGAATTTTAACAGTACTTTAAGTATTTTCAGAAATCCAAAAACAGCATTGCACACAATTGAAATTATTAATTAATTAATTATCTGCGTATTTTTGTCCATGTATATAATTTGAACCAAAGTTCAAATACAGGACCTAAGGCCATGAATCAAGTCCAATATGACTTGTACAGGTCTTGAATGTGTGAAAACTATTTGGGCCCAAAAATCTATGCTAGGCTTGGACACCAAATGGTTGCAGTAATTTAAATACACTAAAATACAATTTGGTAAAAGTGCAAAAATATATTATTATTTAATAAGGTAAAGTTATGCTTAGTGAATATATACATACATATGTAAAAAGTACATATACCTATGTATAAGGAAAATACTTAATTTTAAAGTATATATACATATACAAACATTTTATACATATATAATTAATATATATATAATATATATACACATGAAAATATACATATATAATATATGTATATAAATACAAATATATATATATATATATATATATATATATAGATATTATATATATATATATAATATTTACTAACTATAAAATTATATAACATAGTAATATGCCAAAAATACATATATACATATATATATATACTAACATATATATATATACATATATATAAATATATATATAATATATATATATATATCTATATATATATATACATAAAAAAAGAAAGAAAAGAAAACAGCAGAGAAGTAAAGGGGGGCTCGAACTCGAGCCAGCGCTGGGGGGGTTTAGTCGGGTCGGGCTGGCCAGGGGGTCAGCCCGCTAGTTGTGTTAGGGGTTAGGATTAGGTTAATTTTATTTTGGTTTTGAATGTTAAAAGATAAAAAAATATAAACACAGTCCTGTATCCTGACAGTTAGGGACACAGGTGTCTTGTATCCACACTCAGCACGATACGAGTTTCACGTGTCCAGGTCCACACTCGTGCTCGCCAGGACACGGCGAACAACCCATGCCCAACACGAGACACACACGACACAAAAAGTACTGCTACTCACGTGTCCAACTAGTCGGGGGGTTCGAGGGTGCTGGCCGGCGTGGAGGCGTCGGCGAGGCGGCGCTCGGGTGGCGCTGGGTCGTCTCGTCGCAGCGCTCCTGATGACGGCGGTTGGGGGCGATGGATGTCGACGGTGGGGCTGGACGGGGACTCGTCGGAGTTAGGGTTCCGGTTAGGGTTTTTGTGGGGGAAAGGCGGAGCTAGGGCGTCGATGGTGGTCGGGGTGATGGGGGTTGGGCTGAGGAGAGTGAGGGAGTTTTATAGTGGGGTTGAGGCGGTCGGGGGCAGCCGGAAATGGCGGGGGCAGGGCGCGCTGGCGGTCGTCGGTTAGCGGAGTGGGTGAGGAGAAGAGTGTGGTCGTGGGGGGGTGTTGGGTAGGTTAGCAGTTAGGCCCTCCTAGATTAGGTATTTACACATAGGCCCCAACAGTGGCTAAATGCAAAATAGAATTTGCATTCCTCATTTGAAAACATTTCACTAATTTCAAACTAATATAAAACAAATCTAAAAATTTCAGAATGATATCAAAACAATTTAGAAAATTACATATTGATATTTTTAGTATTAAAACTCATTTAAAAATTATTTAAAAATTTTAGGAAAATTTCTAAAAATCCTAATAATTATTTTAAGGCTATAAATGACATTAAAAATTAATTAACACTAATTAAAATAAAATTTGAAAAACAGGGGCTTACAAGTCTTCCCTCCTTAAAAAATTTCGTCCTCGAAATTCACAAGGATTGAAGACCCGACAATATTCTAACATAGCAAGCAATGCAATAGAATGACTAAGGCTGCGATCGAAACTAACCTCTAAGGTATCAAGCGGGAACGGGTGGTTTCCTCGCAGCGGTTGGATCGAACAAGTAAGGGTATCTCTCCCTCATGTCCGACTCCCTCTCCCAAGTAGATTCACCTGGGGAGTGACGTCTCCAAGCTACTCGTACTAGGGGTATAACCTTGTTCCTCAGCCTCTTCTCTCTCATGTCCAATATCTCCACTGGCTGCTCAGAAACTGTAAGGCTCGGTCCGACCTCCAACTCTGAATGATCTAGCACATGACTGGGGTCTGGAACATATCTCCTTAGCTGAGATACGTGAAAGACGTTATGAACTCCTGCTAGGTTGGGTGAAAGTGCAACCCTGTAAGCTACCTCTCCGATCCTGCCAAGTATCTCGAATGGCCCGATGTATCTGGGGCTCAGCTTCCCTCCTCGTCCGAACCGGATCGTCCCTCTAGTAGGTGATATCTTCACTAGCACCATATCACCATCTGCGAACTCCATCGGCCTGCGACTAGCATCAGTCCAGTGTTTCTGCCTATCCTGAGCTACTCTGAGCCTGTCTCTGATCATTCCGACTTTCTCTGCTGCATCCGTGATCATCTCTGCCCCAAGCATAACTCTGTCTCCAATATCATCCCAAAAGAGCGGTGTGCGGCATCGTCGTCCATATAGCGCCTCGAAAGGAGACATACCAATACTGGCCTGATAGCTGTTGTTGTATAAAAACTCTACCAAGTGCAGATGGCTCTCCCATGATCCTCTGAAGTCCAGCATGCAGGTCCTCAGCATATCCTTCAGTGTCTGTATCGTCCTCTCGGACTGCCCATCTGTCTACGGGTGGTACACCATACTGAACTTGAGCCTACTGCCCAACTTCTTCTGCAAGCTCCTCCAGTAGTGGGATGTGAATCGGCTATCTCTGTCCGACACGAAGCTCACCGGCACTCCGTGTAGACGAACTATCTGCTGCATGTATAGCTCCGCCAACTTCTCGGTAGAAAGCCCCACCTTGAAGGGTATGAAGTACGCACACATCGTCAGCCTGTCTACGATGACCCAAATGGCATCCTTCCCTCCTTGGGAACGAGGAAGCCCTGAGACGAAGTCCATCGTAATATGTTCCCACTTTCACTCGGGAATGGGTAACGACTGCAACAAACCAGCTGGCCTCTGGCGCTCCGCCTTGACCTGCTGGCAAACTAGGCATCTCGAGATGAAACGTGATACATCCCTCTTCATCCCGTGCCACCAAAGATGTTCCCGCAAGTCACGGTACATCTTGTTAGCACCAAGGTGAATAGAATATCTCGATCGGTGCGCCTCCTGCAAGACTGCCTCTACCAGCTCTCCCTTCAGCACGCACAATCGGCTGCCATGCCTCAAGGATCCATCCTCTGCTATAGTGAAGTCATCTAGTAATCCAGCTAAAGCCTGGGGTCGAAGTCTACGAAGGCTCTCATCTGTAGACTGTGCCTCCCGGATCTGCTCCATCAAACCTGACTGAATGTCAAGCGCCATCATCTGTATTACTGATCCTGGCCGAACTAGCTCGATACCGAGCTTCTCCAGATCCTCCCGCAAATGCCGATCAATCATCAGGTACCATGCCATCAGATGCCTGCTCAGCGTATCCGCCACCACATTTGTCTTCCCGAGGTGATACTGTAAATCGATGTCGAAGTCCTTCATCAACTCCAACCATCGTCTTTGCCTCATGTTCAGCTCTTTCTGCATGAACACATACTTCAAGCTCTTGTGGTCAGTAAAGATCTCCATACGCTCTCCGTATAAGTAATGTTTCCATAACTTGAGTGCAAGATCACCGCAGCTAACTCTAGGTCATGGGTAGGATAATTCCTCTCATGAGTCCGCAATTGCCTAGATACATAAGCAATCACTTTCCCATACTGCTGTAGGACACATCCTAGCCTTTTCCTAGAAGCATCGCTGTATATGGTGAAACCTCCAGAACCTGAAGGTAATGTCAGAACTGGCGGTCGTCAGCCTCCCCTTCAGCTCCTCAAATGCTGCCTGGCAGTCCTCTGACCAGATATACTCTGCGTCCTTCCGCGTCAGCTTCATCATGGGTTCAGCTATCCTAGCAATATCCTGGACGAACTTTCTATAATAGCCTGCTAAACCCAGAAAGCTCCTAATCTCTGAAACTGACGTCGGAGCCTTCCACGTCTCAACTGCAGCAATCTTCTTGGGATCTACCGAGATTCCATCTCCAGTGACTACATGGCCGAGAAACTCCACTCGGTCTAAAAAGAACTCGCACTTCGGCAATTTGGCAAACAATCTCTCATGTCTCAGAATCCCCAAAACTATCCGTAAGTGCTCTGCATGCTCCTCTGGCGTCTTCGAGTATATCAGGATGTCGTCGATAAATACTACGACGAACTTATCCAGATACTGGTAAAATGTCTTATTCATCAAATTTATAAAGACAGCTGGCGCATTTGTGAGACCAAATGGCATCACCAGAAACTCGTACTGCCCGTACTTTGTGTTGAACGTCGTCTTCTGGATGTCTGCTGCCCTGACCTTCACCTGGTGGTACCCGGATCTCAAGTCTATCCTGGAAAACACCTTCGCCCCACTCAACTGGTCGAACAAATCATCTATCCTGGGCAGAGGATATTTGTTCTTGATGGTGATGGTATTCAAGGCCCGGTAGTCAATACACAACCGGACTGTACCTTCCTTCTTAGGCACAAAGAGCACTGGTGCTCCCCATAGAGAAGTACTAGATCGAATGAAACCTTTTTTCAATAGGTCATCAATCTGCTCTTTCATCTCTATGGCCTCCTTGGGATTCACTCTATAGCAAGCCCGGGATATTGGTGATGAACCCGGCACTAAATCTATGGTGAACTCCACATCTCTGTCAGGCGGAAGCCCTGGAAGATCCTCTGGGAATACATCCATAAACTCCCTAATGATAGGGTGTGGCGATGCTACGTCCCCAACTGTCACACAACAGTTCGGCTCTAGGCTGATCTCCGGCCCTGTCCTCCTGACACTGAATGGTGCTGTGCCTGGGGGACTGAACAAAATACTACCCTTATGACAATCTATAGATGTATGGGCATAGCTAAGCCAGTCCATCCCTAATATGATATCATAACCGGGGAGTGGCATCACAAAGAATCGTCCCTCAAACTCTCTCCCGACTATAGTAATAGAGCATCTATAGCTAGCTCTAATAGGCACTGGTCCTCCTCCCATCATTACTCTATTAATCTCTGCAGTAGGTGTAGATACTAAGTGATGTTCATGCATAAACTCTAATGATAGGAAGCTATGAGATGCACCAGATTCAAACAAGCATAGAGCTAGAAAAGTATGCAAATAAATATGACCTGTAATGACGTCAGCTAAGTAATCTGGCTCCGAAACCTGCTCCGGCTCTGGCTCAAGGGCTAGGCTATAAACCTTCTCCTGAGGTCCCTTCTGCTGCTGCAGATGCTGCCCAAACCTCTGCTGCTGAGTCGGGAGTGGTCCTCTAGGCTTCGTTGCTGGGCAGTTCTGAAGCTGATGGGTGGCAGACCCACAAGCTAAACACTGACCCAACCTCTTCCTGCAGACGGTGAAGTCATGACCTGGTCTTCCGCAGAAAGAACATATAGCTCCCTTCTGCTGTTGCTGCTGTCGGGGTCCCGGGGCTCTAACTGGCGGGGTCTGATAATGTGGTGTAGGGGGACGGTAAGTCTGCTGGAGTGGCATCGGTGCTCTCTGCTGGAAAGCCTGACGCTTGGACGGTCCCTCATGATGTACAGAAGCCGGCCTCTTGCTAGACAGAAGACGCTCCTCAATGCTCCGGGCCAACTCTAGGCTCTGGTAGTAGTCAGTCGTACCATTCGCCACTATAAGAATGCCAATGTCTGGAACTAGACCATGGCAAAACCTACGGGTCGTCTCCTCTGGATCTGCAACCAGACTAGGAGCAAAACGGCTCAGGCGACTAAACTCTCCGCATAGTCATCAATAGAATGGTTCCCCTGCTGGATGTTCTGGAATCGTAGCCCCATGGCTACTCTAGCAGTGGTCGAGAAGAATTTCTTCTTGAACTGGGTCTTGAATTGATCCCAAGTGGCTCTCCCTCTCGCAAACAAAGGCTCATTCCGGAACCAGACTCCTGCTAGGTCTATCAGCAGAAATCCCGCTGCCTCGACCTGGAGGTCATCCGGCATCCTAACTCCCAGAAGCTTCCTCTCTACCGAATCTAGCCAGTCATCTGCTACTACTATGCCCTCAGTCCCTGAGAACTCCTTGGGATTCAGACCCATGAAGTCCTTGATCGTCCCCGCTCTCTGCCGTGGCTCTACATGTGGTGGGACCACGGGACGTCCCTCAGAATGCTTCATGCTCTGGCGGAGTAGGGTAGTCTGCTCCTGATGGTTTGTTAGGAACCCCTGAATTAGTCTGAGCAGCTGGTTCCCGTCGAGTGCGACGGAAGCCTGGGTAGGTATAGTGATAGGGGGTGGTGGAAGTATCGGGTCCTGCTGGGCCTGTGATGTGGAAGGTGGTTGTGGTATCTGGGTTTGTGGATTTGTGGAGTGGGGGAATGTGGTAGGTGGAGGTGTATCAGTCGACTGGTCAGCTGACTGGATAAGGAGGGCCCCATTCTCGGGTGTAACATACTGGGATGAACGAGTAAGCACCATCTAATAAAAGTAAAAAGGACTTATAAGGACTTGTTAAAGTAAGCAATCGTAGACAAAAAAATCTAATTATAATAGCAAGCATATGATGTATTTCCTATATTGTAACCTAGCATTCCTCTAGGTGTTCTAAGCGTCATTCCTAAATGTTGTCTAATTACCTTAAGTTCCTAATTGCAAGCATGCTTGGTACAATAACGTAACCAAACAATTTAGTCAGGACCTGCATGGGCCACTACTAAAAACATGTCACGATCCGCTACCCAAATTGTTGGGCCAGGCCGAGTCATGCCCAGCCTACGTTTGAGATAAAACGTAGTAAGCTGTTCTAAAGACAACATGATAAGACTAAATGTGCTAACAGTTCTATAAGTGAATAAAAGTCATAAATGCTCCAAACACAAAACTCGTCTCATATATAGAAATATATCCAAAGTACAAGTGATCTGAAATGTAAAACTGGATACATGTCCAGTTACAAAATATGTAGCCTAATACATGACTACTCTCAAAAGTCTAAAGCAAAAAGACAACTAGGCGAGGTTCCCCGCAGGAATATCCTCGTAAAGTAAAGCCGGGTCTTCGGCAGTAACTCCATAATATGTGTCACAGAGTAACTCCTCCTCAGTAAGGACACCTACAACGTTATCCTGTCATGACGGGAGCAAGTACTGAATCTAGCAAACTAGCATATGAAACATGGAAATTAACATAGGAGGAATAACTGGAAATATGGCATCACACAATCTATCATGGCAAGGACACATATGTCATAGAGACAGATGTATATGTAATGTTTAAAACTGTAGCAGGTACGTGATCGGTCAATAGATGTATAATGTGCAGGGGCACATATAAATAAAATGTACATACGTACAAGTGTAAAGGCGGTAGATGTACATACGCACAAATACAGCTTTGAGATAAAGGCCTACGGCGCAGTAACATATAGAATAAAACTTTGCTCGGTACTGTAGAGGGGGTATGATCACGTACACTACTATCAGTTTTCCCATAACCTATATTCTAATCATGTGAGAGATACATCAAGACTGTTTTAAGCATAGTAGTAACTGAAAGTACAACATGTGAAGTTTTAACTTGCTATCCCAAGGATCAGCATTTAACATGGTTGGATTTGCAGTTCATTGATGTAACAGTATGTAAAGTTTGTAGAAAGTACTTGCCTCTAGCAAAGCAAAGTAAAACAAGCTGCGATAAAAGTGCTATAGATGTCCGGTAACTCGTCACTGTAAAAATAAATGTAATAACTTAGTTTTTATACTAAGCTAAAACGCTAAGACACTAATTGGTGCGACACGACTTGTGACTGGGCACCTAGCCAAAATGATGACTTTGGCATAGGAGACTAATGTGGGGTGACACACTACTTTAACTAACTTTCTAGGGTCTTTACACTAGTGAGGGGTGGGGTTCAACACGGTTAAAACTCAAAATAGCACAAAAAGTTACAAGTCATAATTAATCAATAAATAAATCAAATGATCATTGTGTTCTAACAATTTTAGAGATAGACAAAAAACCTAGTTTTACTTAAAGTAAAGTACCAAAGTGATCCTTGTTAATCATAGAAATTTATTATAATTTTTCTGGAATTTATTAACCAGTACAAGTATTTTATAAAAATCAGTTTTCCTAAGTATACAGAAAATGAGTTTTGGTTCCACAAGCCAAACTAGTGGCAAAACTGTAATTTAAATACTACAAAAATTATACTAAATTTGCTAAAGTAACTTAGTATCTAAATACTATTTTTCCAGAATTTTAACAGTACTTTAAGTATTTTCAGAAATCCAAAAACAGCATTGCACACAATTAAAATTAATTAATTAATTATCTGCGTATTTTTGTCCATGTATATAATTTGAACCAAAGTTCAAATACAGGACCCAAGGCCATGAATCAAGTCCAATATGACTTGTACAGGTCTTGAATGTGTGAAAACACATTTGGGCCCAAAAATCCATGCTAGGCTTGGACACCAAATGGTTGCAGTAATTTAAATACACTAAAATACAATTTGGTAAAAGTGTAAAAATAAATATTATTATTTTAATAAGGTGAAGTTATGCATAGTAAATATATACATACATATATAAAAAGTACATATACCTATGTATAAGGAAAATACTTAATTTATAAAGTATATATACATATACAAACATTTTATACATATATATTAATATATATACAATAATATATACACATGAAAATATATACATATATAATATATGTATATAAATACAAATATATATATATATATATAAAAATTTACTAACTATAAAATTATATATACATATATAATATACTGCCAAAAATATAGTATATACATATATATATACTAATATATATATATATATATATATATATATATATATTTTTTTTTTTTATATATATATATATATATATATATATATGTATACATATATATAAATATATATATAAAATAGAAAAAGAAAAAGAAAAGAAAAAAGAAAACAACAGAGAAGTAAAGGGGGGCTCGAACTCGAGCCAGCGCTGGGGGGGTGTTTAGTCGGGTCGGGCTGGCCAGGGTGTCATCCCGCTAGTTGTGTTAGGGGTTAGGATTAGGTTAATTTTATTTAGGTTTTGAATGTTAAAAGATAAAAAAAATATAAACACAGTCCTGTGTCCTGACAGTTAGGGACACAGGTGTCTTGTATCCACACTCAGCACGATACGTACGACACGAGTTTCACGTGTCTAGGTCCATACTCGTGCTCGCCAGGATACGGCGAACAACCCATGCCCAACACGAGACACACATGACACAAAAAGCACTGCTACTCACGTATCCAACTAGTCGGGGGGGTTCGAGGGTGCTGGCCGGCGGTAGAGGCATCGGCGAGGCGGTGCTTAGGTGGCGCTGGTGTCGTCTCGTCGCGGCGCTCCTGATGACGGCGGTTGGAGGCGGTGGATGTCGACGGTGGGGCTGGACGGGGACTCGTCGGAGTTAGGGTTCCGGTTAGGGTTTTTGTGAGGGAAAGGCGGAGCTAGGGCGTCGATGGTGGTCGGGGTGATGGGGGTTGGGCTGAGGAGAGTGAGGGGAGTTTTATAGTGGGGTTGAGGCGGTCGGGGGCAGTCGAAAATGGCGGGGGCAAGGCGCGCTGGCGGTCGTCGGTCAGTGGAGTGGGTGAGGAGAGAGAGTGTGGTCGTGGGGGGGTGTTGGGTAGATTAGCAGTTAGGCCCTCCTAGATTAGGTATTTACACATAGGCCCCAACAGTGGCTAAATGCAAAATAGAATTTGCATTCCTCATTTGAAAACATTTTACTAATTGCAAACTAATATAAAAACAAATCTAAAAATTTCAGAATGATATCAAAATAATTTAGAAAATTAAATATTGATATTTTTAGTATTAAAACTCATTTAAAAATTATTTAAAATTCTAGAAAAATTCCTAAAAATTCTAATAATTATTTTAAGGCTATAAATGACATTAAAAATTAATTAACACTAATTGAAATAAAATTTGAAAAACAGGGGCTTACAGCAAGTTTCTCTCATTCATGATAATGTAAGGGTAGAATACGATAATGGCCTGTTAAGGCGCTCTCTTAGCCAGTAACAAGTAACAAGTAACATGACATGATAGTGGCCCGTCGTGGAGCACTCTTGATAAGTAAATCCAACATGATAATCTTAATATGCTGTAGTGTTGGCTATCTTGACTTGTTAGATAACTTTTGTCTTGACACCGTGGGTGTTTGTGCTTGTATAAGCTATATGTCTCGTCTTGCATCATATCTAGGACATGAATTCCTGGTTACCACGGTCAAAAATTCATACTGAATCTGACTAGGATAAAGACTAGATTGATCATGTAGTTCATAAAGAGATTTCCCAGCTACATGCAGTCCCGTTATATGGGTGCTCTAATTGGACTTGTAGCCTGTCGTCGAGTAGGGCACATTTCCAGCACACTGTCATGTGTTGCACCCCCAAGTCACCTAATCTAACTCTCTCAACTTGTGACCGGATAACCTGGATTATGTCTGCAGGGCTTGTGGCTGTTGGAACATCTCGATGTATCTTGTTAGTAACTAAGCTTGTGATTACCCTAGTTAGTTAAAGTATCAAATCGTACTCATTGTTTGGCCGTGATTGATGGATGGAGTCCCGTCTAGTCTTGCCTAGGCAAGACCTCTACATGGTTATTTCTGCACATTACTATTATGCTTTACCTTATCGATAATTGGTTAGAGACTAAGTTCTGTTCAGGTGAAGGGTTACAACCCCGGTCCTTGTTTGGTGTACAGGTTGTAACTTGGCTACCAGAATAGTCCCTTAGTTGTCTTATCGTTTATCACCTTATTTTCTCTAACTCATGTCTTTTATTATCATTTATGTTCTCATGTGCTAATGTGTTGGTTTTAGTTCTTAAAGTGAAGCCTCCTTTGTGGTACTTGCTCTTTCTGGGGTTGATCCAGCTGGTTTTGTATGGCTAGATTTCGGAGTAGCACCCGAGAATCTTCCAGCCTTCCAGCCAGATGGTGCATACTAGACGCAACCCTGGCAACGAGTGGGTTTTATTTTGCTCTCCCACTCTATTATAAATTATTCTTTTGAGGCATTTAGCTGTCGAGCAAGTGTTAGCTCGTGTTGAATTTATATTCATGTCTGCCTAATGGTTGTAACATGATTGACAGATCCTAGGGTTGATCATGTATGACTTAAACTCTTGCTAGTCTTCGCATTTTGTATGACTAGCTTCATGATTATCTGAATATGTAATGTTTGGTACACCTTACTTTGTATGTCTGATAATATACCATCTTATTACATTTACTTGCTTGCTTGAGATTGAGACACCAGGCTTGTTTTTGACCCTAAGAGACAAATGGTTTGTAGTAAACCCTCATGCATCTAGACAGTCGTGACTGTATTGCGAGGTAGGATTCACTTCAATGTACATAGCTGGCTGTATCTGTCCTCCGTTCTCTAGTATTCTGGTTCTAGGGCGTGATACGGTTTAAGTGGTGGCCCATGCAGGTCTTGTAAATCAAAATGTATGAGGGTTTCACTAAATAGATGTCTCAATCAGCACTCGCCCTTGATCTCTACTCGTTTCTTCTAATCCTTCTAAAATCTTGACATAATCACATGTTTATATCCTCAATTTATCATGGTCCTTCCTTATTGTTCCCTATGTTGTTTCTTCAGCGGCATTGTTCCTGGTCCTGCCGATCAGCAAGGCGGAGAACCTCTAGTGGACCCCGTGAAGATAGTGGCTATAGAGTTATGGCATGTTCCCAGTACCGTCGTAGAAGTTCGGAGTTTTCTAGGATTGGCTGGCTATTACCGGTGGTTTGTCTCAGACTTCGCTCGGATTTCAGCACCACTGACGCAGTTGACCCGCAAGGATGTATAGTTTGCTTGTATAGCAGAGTATCAGAGTTCATTTGAGAAGTTAAAGCGAAGATTAATGACGGCCCCCATTCTCATGCTTCCAGATGGGACTGGAGGATTTTCAGTTTATTGTGATACTTCTGGCAGAGGATTGGGATGTGTCTTGATGCAGCATGGTAGGGTAGTCACTTATGCGTCACGTCAGCTTCGTGACCATAAGGAATTATCCTACCCATGACTTGGAATTGGCAGCAGTAGATTTTGCATTGAAGCTTTGGAGGCATTATTTATATGGAGATCGGGTGGAGATTTTCACCGACCACAAGAGTCTGAAGTATGTGTTTACCCAGAAGGACCTTAACATGCATCAGAGGAGATGGCTAGAGCTACTTGTGGGTTATGACATCAACTTGCAGTATTATCCTGGGATGGCCATTGTAGTAGCAGATGCATTGAACAGGAGAGCTGAAGTTTATTTCCTAACAGCACAGCCAGAATTGTTAGCCGATCTTCAGAAGATGGATATTTAAGTAGTTCTTCCTACCAATATGGCATTGATGGCCAGCATACAAGTTCAGTCCAGCATAGTTGAGAGGATTAAGATGGCACAATCAACAGATTCTAAGCTTCAGCGGCTCAGAGCGGAGCGAAAAGCAGGACGAAGACCAGAGTTATGTATTCATGAAGATGGTACTCTCCGACATGGGAGGCGTCTTTGTGTACCCAGTGGTGATATCAGACAGTAGATCATGGCAGAGACTCACAGTTCTCAGTATTCAATTCATCCCGGTGGTACGAAGATGTACCGAGATATTCGTCAGTATTTTTGGTGGAATGGTGTAATGCCTGTGGTTCGTATTACGTATTTAGAATACATGTACGTATTTTATCTTGCATTGTATGATTTCTTGCTTGGCTTTTCTTCATGGCTTGGTTTATTTCTTGGGTTGGTTCGGCTTGGCTCGGTTGCCTTGGTTTATTATGAACCAAGGGTGAACCCCCTACCTACTACCTTTAGTATTTATTAACCCTTTCTCCTTCTCTCTCTTCATTAATATCTTCTTCTTCCCCACCATTAATTCTTTACCTACCAGAGAGAGGAAGAGAGAGGTCTAGGCAAGTGCAACTTGCTTCATGGAGGAACTCCAATTTTATTGCTTCATTCTCTTCCTTACAGCATTCTAACTTACTTTAGAACTTGGCATTTTTCCTTTTCATGGCTAGATTCTTGTAGATCTATATTTATATAATTTTTGGATTTCTTGGGTTTTGATCTACTTAATCTTGTTATTTCCAAGTTTTGATGGTTCTATGTTCTAGAGCATTTCGTTCTACCCCATTTTGACCTATAGAAGTTCGGATTTGTGCTCCGGATGATAGAGTTATGCAACTTGGAAGCCATGGCTTATGGTGTACTTCTTCTCGGAAATTTGGAGAAGAAGCACAGTTCCGAGCCGCATAGTAGCACTTGACCGCATGAATATTCATGCGGCAAGTCAGTTCCAACCGCATGCACTATTGCCTTGATTGACCGCATGACGAGTTCATGCGGCAAGTATTCCTTCTAGCCGTATGAAGTCCTTCTTACTTAACCGCATGACTGAGGCCCAATCCTTCCTGGCCTCATGGATTTTTAGCAACCATGAGCCGCATGAACTCAGCACTCGCGAGCCGCATAGTCCGCAGTCTCCCAGCCGCATGGGTTTGCTTCCCTTGACCGCATAGTCATTGCTCCCCGCAGCCGCATGGGTTGCTCCTCCCCGGCCGCATGTACCTGATTGGTCAGCCATCCGCATAGACCCATCCCCCGCCAGCCGCATGAGTTCCCTATCCTCCTGACCGCATATGTCTTGCCTTTCTCAGCCGCATGACTGACTGGATCTCCGAGCCGCATACGACCGATACCCCTTTTGACCGCATAAGCCTCTCCCTTTTAGCCGCATGCGACTGACCCTATTCAGCCGCATGGGCTGTTCTCTTCCAGCCGCATGAGATCATTCCTGGCCGTATATGCCTTAGCAGCATGGCTCTCCTATAGCCTTGTGTATTGATATTTTATTAGATATTTTATGCCCATTTTATATCCTTACGCCTATTTGTCATGGACTTGATAATCACGAATTTACTTGATATGTTTGGATATGATAATTGAGCCTGACATGATAGTGGTCTATCGTGGCGCACTCCTGATTAGTATACTTGACATGATAACCTGACCTGATATATCTTGAACAGCTGTTGCGACGGCTACCTGACATGACATGACCTGTATAAATAACATGGACACCGTGGGCGATTATGCTTGTACAAATAAACCAGTCCTGTCTTGCACCATGTCTAGGATGGGTCTCCTGAGTACCACGGTCAGGAGTACCTACTAAAATAGACTAAGGTTAATAACTAGAATTACACAGTAGTCATGAAGAGATTTCCCCGCTACAGGCAATCCCGTTACCTGGGCGTGCCTTGGGATCTGTAGCCTGCCGTCGAGTAGGGCACATTTCCAGCATACTGTCATGTGTTACACCTTTCAAGCTACCTAAGGGTACATGCGTTTCCTGGACGATGTACCCACCTGAATTCAACCTTAATCTTTCAACCCGGGTAACCTGGATGGTCTGCAGGGCTTGTGGCTGTAGAATAATCTCATTGCATCTTGCTAGTAACTAGGCCTGTGATAACCCTAGTTAGTTAAAGCATCAAGCCGTACTCATTGCGTGGTCTCCAGTATTCTGGTTCTTACAGCAAGAGTGAGGCGGAGCATTACCAACATCTCCGTGTGGTTTTTCAGATTCTCAGGGAGCACCAGTTATATGCCATGTTCAGTAAATGCGAGTTCTGGCTCGATCGCATTTCGTACTTGGGTCATATCATCACCAGAGGAGGAGTAGAAGTGGATCCCCAGAAGATTGTGGCTATTGATTCGTGGCCAGTGCCCAGCACAGTTGCAGAAGTTCACAGTTTTTTTGGATTGGCCGGCTATTATCGGCGATTTGTTTCGGATTTTGCTCGGATCTCAGCGCTATTGACCCAATTGACCCGCAAGGATGCACAGTTTGCTTGGACAGCAGAGTGTCAGAATTCTTTTGAGCAGTTAAAGCGAGGTCTGATAACAGCTCCTATTCTCACGCTTCCAGATGGGACTGGAGGATTCTCAGTATATTGTGATGCTTCGGGCAGAGGTCTAGGATGTGTTCTGATGCAGCATGGAAAGGTAATAGCTTATGCGTCACAGCAACTTCGTGATCATGAGAAGAATTACCCAACCCATGACTTGGAGTTGGCAGCGGTAGTGTTTGCACTTAAATTATGGAGGCACTATTTATACGGAGATAGGGTGGAGATTTTCACCGACCACAAGAGCCTGAAGTATGTTTTCACTCAGAAGGATCTTAACATGCGTCAGAGAAGGTGGCTAGAGCTTCTTGTGGATTATGATGTCAACCTGCAGTATCATCCTGGGAAGGCCAACGTTGTTGCAGATGCATTGAGCAGGAGAGCCGGAGTTTATTTCCTAACAGCACAACCAGAACTGTTAGCAGATCTTCAGAAGATGGGTATAGAAGTTGTTCACCCTTCCAGTGTGGCATTGATGGCCAGCATGCAAGTTCAGTCCACTATCGTCGAGAGGATCCGGATGGCGCAGTCAACAGATTCCAAGCTTCAGCGGCTCAGAGCAGAGTGCAAGGCAGGACAAAGACCAGAGTTATGTATTCATGAGGATGGTACACTTCGACATGGTAAGCGTCTTTGTGTACCCAGTAGAGATATCAGACAGGAGATCATGTCAGAGGCGCACAGTTCTCAGTATTCCATCCATCCTGGCAGTACGAAGATGTACCGTGATATCCGTCAGCACTTCTGGTGGAATGGCATGAAGCGGGAGATAGCTCGGTTTGTCACTCGATGTTTGGTTTGCGAACAAGTTAAAGCTGAACATCAGAGACCGGCTGGACTTCTTCAGCCCTTGCCAATTCCAGAATGGAAGTGGGAGCATGTAACCATGGATTTTGTGACTGGATTACCTAGATCTCCAGCTGGTAGAGATACTATCTGGGTTATTGTTGATCGGCTCACGAAGGTAGCTCACTTCCTCCCGTTCAGAGTTGGTCAGTCGACCGCTCAGTTAGCAGAGATGTATCTCAGGCAGATTGTCAGGTTACACGGAGTGCCGGTCAGTATCACCTCGGACCGAGATTCCAGATTTACGTCGCACTTTTGGCATAGCTTACAAGAGAGTTTGGGGACTCATCTCTAGTTCAGTTCAGCGTATCATCCGCAGACAGATGGTCAGTCGGAACGCACGATCCAGACTCTTGAAGACATGTTGAGATCTTGTACCCTCGACTTCGGTGGTTCGTGAGAAGATCACCTGCACCTGGTGGAGTTCTTATACAACAACAGTTTCTAGGCCAGTATCCAGATGGTACCATTCGAGGCACTGTATGGCAGGAAGTGCAGATCCCCGTTAGCCTGGGATGATGTTGGAGAGAGGCAGATGCTCGGTCCAAAAATGATCGCTCAGACAGTTGAAGTGGTCAGGCAAGTCAGAGATCATCTTCGAGTTGCCCAAGATCGCCAGCGCCATTGGACCGATTCTCATCGGCGTCCTCTCGAGTTTTCGGTCGGCGACCATGTATTCCTGAGGATTTCGCCTAACCGTAGCGTCATTCGCTTCGGCGTACGGGAAAAGCTTAGTCCTAGGTATATAGGGCCGTTTGACATTCTGGAGCGAGTAGGAGATGTGTCCTATCGTCTCGCTCTTCTGCCGTCGCTAAGCGAGGTACATGACGTGTTCCATGTATCCCAATTACGACGGTATATCCCGGACCCGAGCCACGTCCTGGATCATTCGGAATTGGTTGTTGGTACCAACCTTTCGTATGAGGAGAGGCCCATGTCTATATTTGACCGAAGGGAGAAGATGCTCAAGAACAAGACTACTAAGTTAGTCCGAGTTGCTTGGGGTCATCACTCTTTGGGTGAGTCAACGTGGGAGCATGAGGATGATATCCGATCGCGATATCCCGACCTGTTTGACTCGTGAGGTATAATATCTCTCTTATGCCTCATACCTTCGATTCCTTGCTTGCGTGATTGATTGATTGCCTAGTATAGCTCTCTTGTTATTAAGTATAGCTTGTTATTGCCCCACTAGCCTCTTGATTAAATTCCGAGGACAGAATTCTTTTAAGGTGGGTAGAGTTGTAATGCCTGTGGTTCGTATTACGTATTTAGAATACGTGTACGTATTTTATCTTGCATTGTATGATTTCTTGCTTGGCTTTTCTTCTTGGCTTAGTTTATTTCTTGGGTTGGTTCGGCTTGGCTCGGTTGCCTTGGTTCATTATGAACCAAGGGTGAACCCCCTACCTACCACCTTTAGTATTTATTAACCCTTTCTCCTTCTCTCTCTTCATTAATATCTTCTTCTTCCCCACCATTAATTCTTTACCTACCAGAGAGAGGAAGAGAGAGGTCTAGGCAAGTGCAACTTGCTTCATGGAGGAACTCTAATTTTATTGCTTCATTTTCTTCCTTACAGCATTCTAACTTACTTTAGGACTTGGTATTTTTACTTTCCATGGCTATATTCTTGTAGATCTATATTTACATTATTTTTAGATTTTTTGGGTTTTGATCTACTTAATCTTGTTATTTCCAAGTTTTGATGGTTCTATGTTGTAGAGCATTTTGTTCTACCCTATTTTGACCTATGGAAGTTCAAATTTGGGCTTCGGATGATAGAGTTATACAACTTGGAAGCCATAGCTTATGGTGTACTTCTTCTCGGAAATTTGGAGAAGAAGCACAGTCCCGAGCCGCATAGTAGCACTTGACCGCATGAACATTCATGCGACAAGTCAGTTCCAACCGCATGCACTATTGCCTTGACTTGACCGCATGACGAGTTCATGCAACAAGTATTCCTTCTAGCCGCATGAAGTCCTTCTTACTTAACCGCATGACTGAGGCCCAGTCATTCCTGGCCGCATGGATTTCCAGCAACCCTGAGCCGCATGAACTCAGCACTCGCGAGCCGCATAGACCGCAGTCTCCCAGCCGCATGGGTTTGCTTCCTTTGACCGCATAGTCATTGCTCCCCGCAGCCGCATGGGTTGCTCCTCCCCGACCGTATGTACCTGATTGGTCAGCCATCCGCATAGACCCATCCCCCGCCAGCCGCATGAGTTCCCTATCCTCCTGACTGCATATGTCTTGCATTTCTTAGCCGCATGCGACTGACCCTATTCAGCCGCATGAGCTGTTCTCTTCCAGCCGCATGAGATCATTCCTGGCCGCATATGCCATAGCCGCATGGCTCTCCTATAGCCCTGTGTATTGATATTTTATTAGATATTTTATGCCTATTCCTTTTTGTCATGGACTTGATAATCACGAATTTACTTGATATGTTTGGATATGATAATTGAGCCTGACATGATAGTGGTCCGTCGTAGCGCACTCCTGATTAGTACACTTGACATGATAACCTGACCTGATATATCTTGAACAGCTGTTGCGACGGCTACCTGATATAACATGACCTGTATAAATAATATGGACACCGTGGGCGATTGTGCTTGTACAAATAAACCAGTCCTGTCTTGCATCATGTCTAGGATGGGACTCCTGAGTACCACGGTCAGGAGTACCTACTAAAATGGACTAAGGTTAATAACTAGAATTACGCAGTAGTCATGAATAGATTTTCCAGCTACTGGCAATCTCGTTACCTGGGCGCGCCTTGGGATCTGTAGCCTGCCGTCGTGTAGGACACATTTCCAGTACACTGCCATGTGTTGCACCCTTCAAGCTACCTAAGGGTACATGCATTTCCTGGATGATGTACCCACCTGAATTCAACCTTAATCTTTCAACCCGGGTAACCTGGATGGTCTGCAGGGTTTGTGGCTGTGGAATAAACCTGGATGGTCTGCAGGGTTTGTGGCTGTGGAATAATCTCATTGCATCTTGCTAGTACCTAGGCCTGTGATAACCCTAGTTAGTTAAAGTATCAAGCCGTACTCATTGCGTGGCCGTGATTGATTGAATGGGAATAACCTGTCTAGTCTTGATCCTGTATAAATTGTTACATGTCCTGATTTTCTTATATTACCCTGTTGATAAATGGGAGAAACCAAGTTCGGTTCAAATGAAGGGTTACAATCCCGGTCCTTGTTTAGTTTAAGGATTGTAACCTGGTTATCTGAATGGTCCCATGGTTATCTTACCGTATATCCTCGTGATGTTATATTTTCTCCAGTTTTACTATTTATTACTTTCTATTGTGTTAATTGCTGGTTTTAGTTCCTAAGTGAAGCCTCCTTTGTGGCATTTGCTCTTTCTGGGGTCTGACCCAGCTGGTTTTGTGTGGCCAGATTTCGGAGCAACTCCAGAGGATCTACCGACCTTCCAGCCAGATGGTGGCCACTAGACGGAACCCTGGCAATGAGTGGGTTTATTTTTTATCTTCCATTTTATTGTAAAATATTCTTTTGAGGCGTTTAGCCGGCGAGCACCTGTTTAGCTCGATTGCACTTTTACTTACTGTCTGCCTACGGGCTGTAACATGATTAACAGATCCTAGGGTTGATCATGTATGACTAAACTCTTGCTAGTCCGGATATTTTGTAACGACTAGCTTCATGATCAGCTGAATATGTAATATTTGGGACGCCTTACTATTGTATATTTAATGATCATATATCTTGTAACTTTTAGTTACTTGCTTGTGATTGAGACAATAGGCTTGTTCATGACCTTAAGAGACTGCTGGCTTGTAGATAAACCCTCATGTATCTAGACAGCCGTGGCCGTATAGTGAGATGGAATTCATTTCATATACGTAGCTGGCTATATCTGCCCCCGCTCTCCAGTATTCTGGTTCTGGGGCGTGACAAATGGCATGAAGAGGGAGATAGCCTGGTTTGTCCCTCGTTGTTTAGTTTGTCAACAAGTTAAGGCTGAACATCAGAGACCAGCTGGACTTCTTCAACCTTTATTGATCCCAGAATGAAAATGGGAGCATATTACCATAGATTTTGTAACTGGATTACCTAAATCCCCAGCTGGAAGAGATGCTATCTGGGTTATAGTTGACAGGCTCACCAAGATAGCTCATTTTATCCCTTTCAAAATTGGTCAATCGACGGATCATCTAGCCGAGATGTACCTCAGGAAGATTGTCAGATTGTATAGAGTGCCAGTTAGTTTTGTAACAGATCGAGATTCAAGATTCACATCGCACTTTTGGCGGAGTCATCAAGAAAACTTGGGAACTCGTCTCAAGTTCAGGTCAGCTTATCATTCGCAGACAGATGGTTAGTTAGAACGCACGATCCAGACTCTTGAAGATATGTTGCGGTCATGTACACTCGACTTCGGTGGTTTGTGGGAAGATTACCTGTATCTCGTAGAATTCTTCTATAACAACAGTTTCTAGGCTAGTATCCAGATGGCACCCTTTGAAGCACTGTATGGCAGGAAGTGCAGATCCCTATTAGCATGGGATAATGTCGACGAGAGACAGATGCTTGGTCCAGAGATGATTACGCAGACAATCGAGAAGGTCAGACAAGTCAGAGATCATCTTCGAGTTGCCCAAGATCGTCAGCGCCATTGGGCCGATTCTCATCGGTGTCCCCTTGAGTTTTCTGTCGACGGCCACGTGTTCCTTAGGATCTCGCCTACCCGTGGCATCATTCGATTCGGCATACAGGAAAAGCTTAGTCCTAGGTACATAGGGCCGTTCGATATCCTTGAGCGAGTAAGTGATGTGTCCTATCATCTCGCTCTTCCGCCGTCTTTACGTGAGGTATATGACGTATTCCATGTATCCCAATTGCGACAGTATATTCCGGATTCGAGTCATGTCCTTGATCATTTAGAATTGGTTGTTGGTACCAACCTTTCGTATGAGGAAAGACCCGTATCCATTTTGGACCGAAGAGAGAAGGTTCTCAAGGAAAAGACTATTAGTTTAGTCCGTATTGCTTGGGACCATCGCCCTTTGGGCGAGTCAACGTGGGAGCATGAGGATGATATTCGTTCGCGATATCCACACCTATTTGACTCATAAGGTATAATATCTTCCTTATGTCTTATGCTTTTAATTCCTTGCTTGCATGAATGATTGCTTGATTGACTGCTAGTTGTAGCCTGTTTATTATTAATATAGCTTTACCCGACATCTTAGCCTCTTGATTAAATTCTGAGGACGAAATTCTTTTAAGGTAGGTAGAGTTGTCACTCCCGTTTCCCATTATACGTATTTTTGTATGCGTATATGAGATTTCTGGCATTTATCAGGTGGACCGTAGTTAGGATTGTTTTGATTAGCCTAGTCTTGGTTTAATCTTGACTTGGTTTATTTGACTTGGTTTGGCTTGGCTTGGCTTGGCTTGGCTTGGTTTGAGATGGAGAGGGTTGATATATAACCCAACTCCTTCTCTCTCTCTCTCTCTTCATTCACTTCCTCATTTATTTCTTCATCTTCTTCATTTACTCCTCCTACCTACCAAGTCTTAGGCAAGTGCAACTTGCTTCACGAGGGATCTCAAGTTTTATTGTTCCATTCTCTTCCTTACTTGATTTTAAGCCACTTTAGAAATTGACATTTTTATGTTGGTGGATAGATTCATGTTGATCTAAGTTTGTATTATTTTTGGTTTTCTTGGGTTTTGATCTATTAAACTCTATTATTTTTAAGTTTTGATTATTTTATATTGTAGAGAAATCAATTTTACCCAAAATGGACCTTTGAAAAGTTAGATTTCGACTTGTTTTGAGGTAGTTATGGCCAAAAGCATTTTTGGCCATTTCTATGTTCATTTGTGCTGATTCTGGTAGGGACGATAAATAGTACCCGAGCCGCATATGGGACTGTCGTATAGTGCCGCATAGTGCCATAGCCGTATATGGGAGTGTCGCATAGTGCCGTATAGTGTCCGAAGCGCATATGGGAGTGCCGTAAAGTGTCCGAGCCGCATATGGGAGTGCCGTATAGTGTCCGAGCCGCATATGGTAGTGCCGCATAGTGCCGCATAGTGCCCGAGCTGCATATGGGAGTGCCACATAGTGCTGCATATGGGAGTACCGCATAGTGCCCGAGCTGCATATGGGAGTACCGTATAGTGTCCGAGCCGTATATGGGAGTGCCGTATAGTGTCGCATAGTGCCCGAACCGCATATGGAAGTGTCGCATAGTGCCCGAGCTGCATATAAAAGTACCGCATAGTACCGCATAGTGTCCGAGCCGCATATGGGAGTGACGCATAGTGCCATATAGTGCCCGAGCTGCATATGGAAGTGCCGCATAGTACTGTATAGTGCCGCATAGTACCCGAACCGCATATGGGAGTGCCGCATAGTACCGCATAGTACCGTATAGTGTCCGAGCCACATATGGGAGTGCCGTATAGTGCCCGATTCGCATATGGGAGTGCCGCATAGTGCTAAATAGTGCCACATAGTGCCTATTTTGGCTGTTTTGGACTATTTTAAGTCCTATTTGGCTGAATTGTGGCCAGAATTTCTTCCAACTTCCAACATGAAAGTGGTAGATCTTTTCTTTGGCTTCAAGAATATGTTATTAGCTATTTTATGCAAGTTTCTCTCATTCATGATAATGTAAAAGTAGAACACGATAATGGCCTGTTAAGGCGCACTCTTAGCTAGTAACAAGTAACAAGTAACATGACATAATAGTGGCCCATCGTGGTGCACTCTTGATAAGTAAATCCAACATGATAATCTTGATATGCTATTGTGACGGCTATCTTCACTTGCTAAGTAACTTTTGTCTTGACACCATGGGTGTTTGTTCTTGTTTAAGCTACATGTCTCGTCTTGTATCATGTCTAGGACATGAATTCCTGGTTACCACGGTGAGGGATTCATACTGAATCTGACTAGGATAAAGACTAGATTGATCATATAGTTCATGAAGAGATTTTCCAGCTACAGGCAGTCCCGTTATCTGGGCGCTCTAATTGGACTTTTAGCCTGCCGTCGAGTAGGGCACATTTCCAGCACATTGTCATGTATTGTACCCCCAAGTCACCTAATCCAACTCTCTCAACTTGTGACCGGATAACCTGGATTAAGTCTGCAGGGCTTGTGGTTGTTGGAACATCTCGATGCATCTTGTTAGTCACTAAGCTTGTGATAACCCTAGTTAGTTAAAATATCAAGCCGTACTCATTGCTTGGCCGTGATTGATGGATGGAGTCCCGCTAGTCTTGCCTAGGCAAGACCTCTACACGGTTATTTCTACACATTACTATTATGCTTTATCTTATCGATAATTGGTTAGAGACTAAGTTCTGTTCAGGTGAAGGGTTACAACCCCGGTCCTTGTTTGGTTTACGGGTTGTAACTTGGCAACCAGAATAGTCCCTTAGTTGTCTTATCGTTTATCACCTTGTTTTCTCTAACTCATGTCTTTCATTATCATTTATGTTCTCATGTGCTAATGTGTTGGTTTTAGTTCTTAAAGTGAAGCCTCCTTTGTGGCACTTGCTCTTTCTGGGGTCTGACCCAGCTGGTTTTGTATGGCCAGATTTCGGAGTAGCAACCGAAGATCTTCCAGCCTTCTAGCCAGATGGTGCACACTAGACGCAACCCTGGCAACGTGTAGGTTTTATTTTGCTCTCCCACTCTTTTGTAAATTATTCTTTTGAGGCGTTTAGTCGCCGAACAAGTGTTAGCTCGTGTTGAATTTATATTCCTGTCTGCCTAATGGCTGTAACATGATTGACAGATCCTAGGGTTGATCATGTATGACTTAAACTCTTGCTATTCTTCGCATTTTGTATGACTAGCTTCATGATTATCTGAATATGTAATGTTTGGGACGCCTTACATTATATGTCTGATGATCTACCATCTTGTTACATTTACTTGCTTGCTTGGGATTGAGACACTAGGCTTGTTCTTGACCCTAAGAGACAAATGGCTTGTAGTAAACCCTCATGCATCTAGACAGCCGTGACCGTATTGCGAGGTAGGATTCACTTCAATGTACGTAGCTGGCTGTGTCTGTCCCCCGCTCTCCAGTATTCTGGTTCTAGGATATGACAATATGCCCCCACTAGCATCAGCCACGTGGCGTTCCCACGTCCAGGTGCATCCGACATATGTGCGTATGAGCAGCCAGCCTACTATCTATAAACAAAAGGATCATTCCTTCACCATATACATAGACAAGGACGAACATATACACAGAGAAAAGCACATCCACAGATAGAGGCCAGAAGAGACACTTAACGTCCACTTCTCCTTGCAACGCTCCGGCATCCAGAGCAACCGAGACCTTCGTAGAGTGCAAGATCGTCGTCAGTTCGTCAACGGAGTCAACGCCTTATCACTCGCTCCATCGACACAGTTCCTAGATAAAAACAAAAGTATACTCCTAGGACTATATCTAAGTCCTACACCGTATACTATTATGTTTGTAATTGAAATACTAAAGTTTTAATCAACAAAACCTTGTCAAATTTTTGATGGCAAACAAGCTGGCGACTCTGCTGGGGACTTCTTTCTCCTCCAACGAGAAAGTTGTGTCGCAATCTGACGATATCAAACTCGGCTCCTCCCACAAAACACTTGTGGTGCACCTCAATCAACAGGCGTATGAGGAGTTCATCTCTGAAGGTAGCATGAGTCCTTCGTAGCGGCTACCAAATCCGAAGAAGACTTGCCAAGTCTGCATGTGCTAGGCTGATGCGCCTGGCACCATCACTGAAGGGGACGTGCCACCGCAGCTGGCCTTTCCTACTGACGCTCTCAGCAACAAGGATGCACCCACTGGTGCCGTACGTCTGTCTGGGAAACGCAGTGTTGACTGCATCCCCCAACCGTCTTCTTTCCAGCCGAAGAAGATGCACCAACAGAGCAGAGGTGCAATCAATCTCCAGCGCATGAGCTCTGATGTGCAGGAGAGAACGTCTGTCTTCAACAGACTCACTCGCTATCATGGCGAGACACAATTAGATTCAGAGTACTATGGGCCTTCGCGGGCTAGTACAAAAAAAATCTAAGGTAGCACATGCCATGCGCCACGAACGTGCTACGCCAACAACAAACCAAAAGCATGCGTTCAAAATCATGCGCGCTGCTGAGGGTAAGCTGTACATAGTCGACTCTGGTGCATCTGTGCCAGAAATGGATCGACTCTTAAAATCCTTGTCCGCTTGGGTGCATCTACTGCGTTTTGAACCAAGTCTGGCTGGGCAACTGAGATGTTGAGTCCATGCGCCCACCTAGCTGATGCTCATGAAGTGGACTCAAGTTTCCATAAATGATGTTCTTCTGCCAATAATCTGGGTGTATCTCATGCGCATGAACCAGATCATGGGGTACAGGATTCACATGACCACCCTAGTACTTGGCCTTGCCATGCGTCTGAGGTATGTTAAAGTGAAACTCTTCTAACATGATTTGTGTAATGTGATCAGTCACAAACGCAGATCAGGAGAGCCGACCAATAAGCACATTATGTCCCTCGCAGGGCACACATGTGCTATGGTCACCATCAACTGCTGTTGTTGCAAACCAGCGGCTCCACCAAAGAGACAGTCTATATTTCAGTTAC
Organism: Iris pallida; assembly: GCA_029216955.1. NCBI lineage: Eukaryota > Viridiplantae > Streptophyta > Magnoliopsida > Asparagales > Iridaceae > Iris > Iris pallida. The sequence goes on along the minus strand of JANAVB010037415.1, from coordinate 3,110,744 downwards.
TACAAGCTACGGCACCAATTCGACGTCGCCTCGGAAAGAAAGTGCCAATTGAAGACGAAGCGAAGCACAAGATCGCTTCCTGTCATGTTGTCTCCTCATCCGTGAGAAAGACAACCACCAACTCCTCAGCCTCTGCATCCAAGACTCATCTCAGAAAGAGCAAAACAGTGGTCCCATCCCCAGGGGTGTACGAACGCACCCGAGCAAGAATGAAGGCCCTGGAAGAAGCGACAGTCGGGAGTAGTCAAGCCTCTAGCAACCCTCCCCTCGAAGACGAAGAAGCGCTTCGACAAACCGAACCTGACGTAGCTGGAGGTAGCCAACATGAGGCCTCATAAGAAGAAGTCCCTCCACAGGAATGTGAGGTCAAAAGCGAAGCCTCGATCGATCCATCCACTTCCACCCATGTCATGACAACTTACGTGGCAGGGGGTGGTGATGAAGGAGAATCAGACGCTCCAACGCTAGACATCGTGCAACGCATAGACACCCTTGAGGAAAGTCTTAAAACTCTCTCTGCCTCCATACAGATCCTAACCCAGGCGGTGTTTGACATTCAAACCACTCTTGCAAAGGCACCTGTCTCCACCAGCCTCGATCCAGGAGCCAACGGAGATTCAACTATACCCCCTCAACGGGTATCTTTAGGGACGGAGCATCACACTGTACCGCGAGCGTCAGCACCCTCCAATATGCAACTTCAGGCCGTACCGCCTTCACCTGCTCCCAGCTCTCAGAAGACTTGGCCGAGATGATCAAGGACATGCGTGAACGCTTCGAGGCCCAAAACAGGCAGAAAGAACATCAGTAGTTGGGGCTTCCTCAACCCTACCCTCTTGAGTGGTATAAGGTGGTTTATCCTCCCAAGTATAAACCATATACACTGACGCCATACGACGAAAAGGAATCTCCTCGTCGGTACTTGACCTACTTTCAGTCTTTGACGGGGCATCTCCCAAAAGAAGACACCTTGCTCACGAGCCTGTTTATCGGGGCTCTGAAGGGAGTTGCCTGCGACTGGTACTGCAGTCTTCCTGACAACTCTATGTCGTCCTTCGACGACTTGACACGCCTCTTCCTCGTTCGATTCTACGACGGAGGGAGAGACATGAATATGTCGTCTCTAATAGAAGTACGACAGACTGAGAAGGAGACTGTTCGAGAATTCATCGAGCATTTCCGACAAGCATACCTAAGGTTGCCTCCAATCATGCTGGAACATGCACTCATCGACTCCTGCAGCATGAACATGATCCCCACGATCAAGCTCTGGCTCAACTCCACTCCCCCACCCGATTGGAGTTCGCTGATCATTGAAGCCAAAGCTGCTAAGAAGAAGGCACATAATGCTCGCCTTCAGGGGGTTAACTTCCCCACCTTCGACGACAAAGGGAAATAGCCTGCGACCAGCAGTAGCAGCCGCAAAGCGAAAGGGTAGCAGGCGTTGAATGTTAATGCATCTAACAGCATGCAAGGTCCTGCCCAGAGGCCACCTACCATACCATGACTGAAGATGGTCTATTCCTTCTACGATGAAAATACCTTACAGCTCTTCAAGATGCTGAAGCAGGACGGCAAAATCAAATTGCCTGATCCCAAGCATCCTTGCAAAGTAGACAGAGTCGGCGACCCGAGGTATTGTCACTACCATCGGTTCATCGGACATCCAACTAAAGACTGCTACATCCTCAAAACTATATACAACGTATGATCAACGCGAACGTCATCTCAGTCGATTACGAGGAGAATACGGCCTCAGCCAAGATGGTGTCGCTTCAGTTCTGTACCTTACCGCCTACCATGACTCAAGATGGCGTCGTCTCCATCCCAAAGGCGACAATTAAAGTAGTCAACCTTCCACCAACCCGTGACAACGTAGGTGGGTCACACCACTCACAACATCCAAGTGAGAGATCATGTGGGCTCACCCAGATCTTATTCCGGAGTTGACTCAACCGGGGGTGTCCTCTACCTCCAAAAACAAAGGCAAGAAACCAAGTCTTGTTGAATGGTGACTTCCTCCCTTGAGAAAGCAATGCCCTTACAAATGCGTTCATAGCAGAACGACCAGCCAGAGGAGGCTCCGACCGAAGTGACGTCTCCCAACATCACCACAGTTGTCCAAGGAGAAGGTTCAACCCAACCTCCTGCAGCTGATAAACAAAAGCAGAAGAAGGCCCGCTTCGACATGCCTCTTCGAAAAGACAACACTCCGGGGTTAGCCAAGCCCCACAACTTCGACATTCTAGCACAACTGGCCAGTACTCCAGCACGGCTCTTCCCATTCGAACTCCTCCGCCTATCCAAAGATACTTGGGAGGCTCTCTACGAAGCCCTGAAGAACGTCGAGTCTTTCATCAGTCAGGTCAAGCAGCCTGACGACGATCCTACAGCATGTCCGTATTGTCATAATGTGGGGGAGATCATCTCCAATATCACATTAACTCAACAAGATATGCTGCTCAAGAACAACAGACACATCAGATCCATGTATTATACAGGGTATGTGTAACACCCAGTTTCTAAAATGAGGATAATTTTGAAATTTTGTACTTTAATTTATTTAATTATGGTATTTAAATAATAATATGATTTTTATTAATTTTTAATTATTTTAAAACTATTAAATATCATGACTTGTGATTTGGTGTGCAGCTAGTGAAACCGTAGAGACTGTCTGCCCTAGAGCCTAGCCTAGTGATTAGGGTATTTTATTTATCATTTTTAGTTTGAGGGTATTTTGTCATTTTTGAATTATTTGAATTTAATATATATTATTGGAATTTAAAATGATTATTTAGAATGGTGTATTTTAAATATTATTTAATTGATTGTCTTGTGTTGTGTTTAGCCCTAACCTAGATTGGACCTAACCTGGATTAGTCATAGCTAGTCTAGTTAGCCATGGTTAGTAATAGTTAGTATTGGTTAGTTGAGTTAAGTCATGATTAGTTAGAATGAAATAGGTTGCATTTAAGTCAAGTGTGAAGCCTAGGTTGTAGGCCCTTGATTGGACTTGATGGAATGAGAGCCCTTAGATTGTTTCCCAAAACCCAAAACCTAGCATTAGTGGCCAGCCAAGACCCCCCTTGCCTATATAATATCATTTTAGAAATTTGTGCCTCTTTCCATTATTCTATCATTTTTCCTAAGAACTAGGTGAGCCTCCATTCTATTTTCTTCATAGTTTAATCAATAGAGCTCCATTTTTATTGGGATTTCTTCCATAGTGTTCTAATCAATGTTCTACTGCTGTTTGTAGAGCCATATCACAGGATTGAATCAATTTAGAGATTTTGGTGGCTTTTGGAGAGCTCATTTAAAGAGGCTTTTTGTGTTGAAGAACACACATAGGTATAATCCTATTCCTCCATTAAAATTAGGTTTTCCTTGCAAAAACACCAAGCCCTAGGTGTCCTTGTGCTGTAGGAATAGGGTTTGCTCGATTTCGTGTCCTGTACGTGTCCGTATTGCACACGTATCAGTAACCAGCGTAGGTGTTCGACGAAATGCCACAAAGGACATTTCGATCGAGTTTTCAGAATGTGTTTGAATAGGAAATTAGATTTTGGTGTCGCTTAGGGGTTTCTAAGTGTCTGAGCTTGTGTCGTGTTGTTTTGGTGCCGTGTCGAGCACGTGGACACGCCCGCGCGCGTGCAAGCTGCACTGCCCTGCTACCAGCGGGTTCGTGCAGGAGCTGTAGGACACGTGGACACCTAATATTTGACACAGCCCTAGGGGCAGACACTGACACGAGGTCCTCAGAGTTTGAGACACTCTCATGTCGTGTCGGACACGCATTTGACCGCGCACGGGTTCATAGCTGTGCAATGTCCTGTACACTGTTGGGTTCGTGCGAGTTTGGACACGTTTGTGTCAGGGTTTGGACACAATTTTAAGCATACACCACGTGCACATATAGTAGGTTAATTACCAACTCTTATTCCTATATATTAATGTGTTTTTCATGTTCGAAAATTAGTTTCATATGAGGGACTGATACGCTGTGTTCAGTTCCTTGTTAATTTCCCATTTTAATTGTTTAAATTATGATTTAATTATCATTTTAGGTCCTAGACATGTTTGATAATCTCTATTAGTTGAATTGCAAGATTTAGATTTGGTTTTTATATTTCAAAATGGATTTTCGATTGTGAGTTGGACTGAAACTGTTATTGATACATTGCTTTCTGATTTTTGTACAAATTGGCTTTAGGATTGTTGTAAAAACTAATTCCTGAGATTTTTCCAGTTTTACCAATATGAATTCCTGAGTTTGAATGGAAATTGTATATTGAAATTGGGTTGATTGCATGTACTGTCATTTTGTTTGGATATGAGGGTTTACTACAAGCCAACGGTCTCAACTATACGGTCACGACTGTCTAGATATAAGGGTTTACTATAAGCCAACGGTCTCTTATGGTCAAGCCTATTGTCTCAATCTCAAGCAAGTAATATGATCACAAGATGTTTGACCACCAAATATACAATAAAAGGCGTCCCAAATATTACATATCAGCTTATCATGAAGCTAGTCGTACAAAATGCTAGGACAAGCAAGAGTTAAGTCATACATGATCAACCCTAGGATTTGTTAATCATGTTTACAGCCCGTAGGCAGACAGTAAGTAAAGTGCATCGAGCTAACAGGTGCTCGTCGGCTAAACGCCTCAAAAGAATAATTTACAATAGAGTGAGCGAAACAAAATAGAAAACCCACTCGTAGCTCGGGTTCCTTCTAGTCGCCACCATCGGGCTGGAGGTTCGGTAGATCCTCTGGTGCGGCTCCGAAATCTGGCCACACAAAACCAGCTGGGTCAAACCCCAGAAGAGTAAGTGCCACAAGGAGGCCACGAAATAAAAACAAAAGCCAGCACGTCAGGACAATAAACGACTAGGGACGTAGAACCATTCTGGGAGCCAGGCTACAACCCGTAAACCAAACAAAGATCGGGGTTGTAACCCTTCGCCTGAATATTTCCTTGTCCCTACCCAATTATTGTTAAAGCAAGTAAAACAATCATGTTCAGGAGTACCAGGGTACAGGGACTAGACAAGACTTAGGCAGGGTTAGACATCATCCATTCACAAGCGGCCAAGCAATTACTACGGCTTACTACTTTAACTAACTAGGGTTGTCACAAGCCTAATTACTAACAAGATGCAATAAGAATTTTCTAGTCCCAAGCCCTGCAGACCATCCAGTTATCCTTCTGCGGGTTGAGAGTATGTTTGGGTACATCGCCCCGGAGACGATATACCCTTAGGTGACTTAGAGGGTGCAACACATGACAGTGCACTGGAAATGTGCTCTACTCGTCGGCAAGCTACAAGTCCAATTAAGAGCGCCCAAATAACGAGATTGCCTGTGACTGGAAATTCTCCATGAACTATAGTTTGATCTAGTCATTAGCCTAATCCATATTCAGTATGAATCCCTGACCGTGGGAACCAGAGAGTCACGTCCGAGACATGATGCAAGACAAGACAAGTGGATTGCACAAGCAAGCAAGCAGGAATACCCACGGTGTCAAGTTGGTTATGCAAGTCAAGTTACAAGTTACAAGTCAAGTCAAGTCAGGAGTGCGCCGCCACGGGCCACTATCAAGTTATCAAGATAAATCATGTCAGGATACTTGTCAGGAGTGCGCCACGACGGGCCACTATCATGTCAGGTTGGTCATGTCAGGAGTGCACCACTATGGGTCACTGTCGTGTTATGCTGGTTCCTTGTCATACCATGCCATGTACAATAGTCATTCCAAACATATTAAGTAAAATCAAGTTCATGACAAAAGGAGTAAGGATATAAAATGGGCGTAAAATATCTGATAAAATATCAATATACCGGGCTATAGAAGAGCCAAGCTTAAGGAAAAATAAAACCAATCTCCATGATTGGACAGATTGCGCAAGGGTCCCTGGGGTCGGGTTGCGCAGGAGTCAAGTGCACAGAGGTTAAATTACACGGGGAGCCAACTGCCAGGGGTGGATTACGCATGAGCAGACTGCGCAGGGGTTAGATGGCGGAGGAATGGTTGGCGCAGGAATGGACTGCACAGGGGTGAAGTGCGCAGAGGTTAGATGGCGCAGGAAGCCAACTGCGCAGGGGTGGATTGCGCATGAGCAGACTGCGCAGGGTTAAAGTGCGCAGAGGTTGATTGCGCATGAGCAGACTGCGCATGAATGGATGGCACATGAGGCTGAGCGCAGTTCGCCAAGGGGCAAGCAGCGCGGTCGGCGCTGCGCTAAAGAGCACAGGCCGAGAGGGGGATGCGCAGTCCAGCAATGCGCTAAAGAGCGGAGGCTGCTGTCTCCTTCTCCAGGCCGAGAACAACACTACAAGAACTCCAAAGTTCAAATCTTCATATCTTTATCAAATCAAAACCAAATCTGGATTTTCAAAGGTCTAACTTGAGTAAAATTGAATTCTCTTCCACATGGAAGCACCAAAACCCACAAAAATCCAACCAAAATAGATCAAAACCATATAAATCCGAAAATAGTTAAAACCTAGATCTAGAACAATGGAGACTCCAAATCACAAAATGTCAAGCACTAATGTTGATCTCCATGGCCTAATCTAGCTAATGGACAAATAAAAAGTGGTTCTCATGTGGTGGCAAGGTGCACTTGCCGATGGGTGATGGTGTTGTGTACAGGAAGGAAGAAGAAGAAGATGGAGAAATAAATGAGAGAATTATGGAGGAGAGAGAAAAGTAGGTGGAGTTTTAATGAGGGTGGGTTATGTTGTGTTGAGGGTGGAGTGTAGGTTAAAGTGTTCCAATGCAAAATAAACCAAACCAAACCAAATCAAACCAATTCTTCTCCACAAAATAAACCAAGCCAGGTAAAACCCAATTACGAGAACCAAAATCTACAAGTCAAGCCAATCACAAGTACATGCCAAAATCCGAGAAAATAAATACAGGTCTGAAATACATGCAAGCTTGACAAAATACGTATTCAGAATATGGGTGTTACAACTCTACCCACCTTAAAAGAATTCCGTCCTCGGAATTTAATTAAGAGGCTAGAGAGACAAAGACAAGCTATATTAATCACAGGCACGCTATAACCCGGCAAGCAATCAGACAATCATACATGCAAGCAAGGGATGGAAGACATAAGGCATAAGGAAGACATTATACCTTACGAGTCAAACAAGTAGGGATATCGCGATCGGATGTCGTCCTCACGCTCCCACGTTGACTCACCGATAGAGCGATGACCCCAAGCAACACGGACTAAGTTAATAGTCTTGTTCTTGAGTATCTTCTCTCTCTGGTACAATATAGACACGGGCCACTCCTCATACGAAAGATTGGTACCAACAACCAGTTCCGAATGATCTAGGATATGGCTCGGGTCCGGGACGTACCGTCGTAATTGGGACACATGGAATATATCATGCACCTCACTTACCGACGGCAGAAGAGCAAGACGATAGGACACATCTCCTACTCGCTCCAGGATATCGAACGGCCCTATATACCTAGGACTAAGCTTTCCCCGCACGCCAAAACGAATGACGCCGCGGTTAGGCAAGATCCTAAGGAATACATGGTCGCCGATAGCAAACTCCAAGGGACGTCGATGAGCATCGGCCCAATGCCGCTGGCGATCTTGGGCAACTCAAAGACGATCTCTGATCCTTCTGACCACTTCAACTGTCTGGGCAATCATTTCTGGACCGAGCATCTGCCTCTCTCCAACATCATCCCATGCTAGCGGGGATCTGCACTTCCTTCCGTACAGAGCCTCGAATGGTGTCATCTGGATGCTGGCCTGGAAGCTATTGTTGTACGAGAATTCTACGAGATGCAGATGATCCTTCCACGAACCACCGAAGTCAAGTGTATAAGACCTCAACATGTCTTCAAGAGTCTGGATTGTGCGCTCTGACTGGCCATCTGTCTGCGGATGATAAGCTGAGCTAAATTGGAGGCGAGTTCCCAAACTCTCTTGCAGGCTACGCCAAAAGTGTGACGTAAACCTTGAATCTCGGTCCGAGGTGATACTGACGGGCACACCGTGAAGCCTGACAATCTGCCTGAGGTTCATCTCTGCCAACTGAGCCGTAGACTGACCAACTCTAAAGAGAAGAAAGTGAGCCACCTTCATGAGCCTGTCAACTATAACCCAAATAGCATCTCGACCAGCTGGGGATCTGGGCAATCCAGTCACAAAATCCATGGTCACATGCTCCCACTTCCATTCTGGAATCGGCAAGGGCTGAAGAAGTCCAGCGGGCCTCTGATGTTCAGCTTTAACCTGCTGGCAAACGAAACACCGAGAGACAAACCGGGCTATCTCCCTCTTCATGCCATTCCACCAGAAGTGCTGACGGATATTACGGTACATCTTCGTGCCACCGGGATGAATAGAATACTGCAAACTGTGAGCTTTTGCCATGACTTCCTGTCTGATATCTCTACTGGGTACACAAAGACGAGTGCCGTGTCGAAGTGTACCATCTTCATGAATACACAACTTTGGCCTTCTTCCTGCCTCACATTCTGCTCTGAGCCGCTGAATCTTGGAATCTATAGACTGCGCCGTCCGGATCCTCTCAACTATGCTGGACTGAACCTGTAGACTGGCCATCAATGCCACGCTGGCAGGAAGAACCACTTCAATTCCCATCTTCTGAAGATCTGTCAATAACTCTGGTTGCGCCGTCAGAAAATAAACTTCGGCTCTCCGACTCAACGCATCTGCTACAATGTTAGCCTTTCCTGGGTGATACTGCAAATCCATATCGTAGTCCACCAGTGGCTTGAGCCATCTTCTCTGTCGCATATTTAGGTCCTTCTGGGTGAAAACATACTTCAGGCTCTTGTGATCAGTAAATATCTCCACTCTATCTCCGTATAAGTAGTGCCTCCACAACTTAAGTGCAAATACTACTGCTGCTTACTCCAAGTCGTGGGTCGGGTAATTCTTCTTATGATCACAAAGTTGACGTGATACATAAGATATTACCTTCCCATGCTGTATCAAGACACACCCCAATCCTCTGCCTGAAGCGTAACAATAAACTGTGAATCCTCCGGTCCCATCTGGAAGTGTGAGAATGGGAGCCGTTATCAAACCTCGCTTCAACTTCTCGAATGATTCCTGACACTCTACTGTCCAAACAAACGGCACATCCTTACGAGTCAACTGGGTCATCGGCACTGAAATCCTTGCAAAACATAAAACGAATCGCCGGTAGTAGCCGGCTAATCCAAGGAAGCTGCGAACCTCTGCCACTGAACTAGGTGCTGGCCAAGACTCGATAGCCACAATCTTCTGGGGATCCACTTCCACTCCTCCTCGAGTAATGATGTGACCCAAGTACGAAATGCGATCGAGCCAGAACTCGCATTTGCTGAACTTGGCGTACAACTGGTGCTCTCTAAGCGTCTGAAGGACGATTCTGAGATGCTGCTCATGCTCTGCTTCGCTCTTACTGTAGACCAGGATATCATCTAGGAACACGATCACGAACTGATCCAAGTAAGGCATGAAAATGCAATTTATGAGGTCCATGAATACGGCCGGCACATTGGTCGCTCCAAAGGGCATAACAAGGAACTCCCAATGCCCATATCTTAATCTAAACGCTCTCTTCAGGATGTCCTGCTCTTTGACTCTGATCTGGTGGTATCCTGACCACAAGTCTATCTTCGAGAATACTGAAGTCCCTTTGAGTTGATCAAACAAGTCATCTATCCTCGGGAGAGGGTATCTGTTCTTGATTGTCACTGAGTTCAAGGTACGATAATCTACACATAACCTGGACGTACCATCCTTCTTTTTCACAAGAAGTATCAGGGCTTCCCAAGGCGATCTACTTGCACGAATGAATCCCTTGGTCCTGAGTTCTTCAATCATTTTGTACAAAATCTCCAACTCTGAAGGCGCCATCCTGTAGACTCGCTCTGATACTGGTGCTATCCCGGGGATCAAGTCTATAGTGAACTCGATCTCCCACTCTGGCGGCATCCCTGGAAGTTCCTCTGGGAAGACATCTGGAAACTCTTCAACTATCCTGGGTAACTGTACTGCTGCTACTGCCATCCGCAACCCTGGAGAGGATGGTTCCATCGCGCCTCTGGAAAATGAAAGCTCTGGCTCGCCTGGAATACTAAAGATAACCCTGCCAACATGGCAGTCTATCCTAGCATACTGGTTCCTCAACCAATCCATGCCTAAGACTACATTATAGTCTGCCATAGGGAACTCTATAAATCTAGCGGGGAACTCTCTACCGCTAACTACGATCCGATACGAGGAAAACACTCGATCTACTCCCACAAGACCATTACCAGTAAGTATATTGAGCCTCACTGATAATGACTCGGGCTCCAATCCTATCCGTGTCGCGAATCGTGTAGACATGAATGAATGCGATGCACCAGAATCAAATAATACTGAAGCTGGAAAAGAGTTGACGAGAATAATACCTGCCACTACCTCACCTGGTGCAACTTCTTCTTCCATAGCCATCATCATGGCCTGACCTCTAGCTGTGGGTCCCCTCTGCTGGAAACCTTTCTGCCTGCTCTGCACTAGAGCCTGGGCACACTGCTGCTGGAATGCCTGGGCCTGAGACAACAATGGCCTTGGATACTGCTGCTGCTGCATGGGTGTTGGTCCCCTAACCGATGGACTGGTTAGGTTGGAAGAGGAAGAACTACCCCTATTCGGGCAGGCTCCTATCTTATGATCTGCCGCTCCACAAGCAAGGCACAATCCTTGCGCCCTACGACAATCTGCCACCACATGGCCCGGCTTCCCGTAATATGAACATCCCATTGCGGAAGTCTGCTTCTGCTTCTGCTGTTGCGGGTGCGTCAGGGTCGAATGCTGAACCGATATTACTGAGGCCGCCCGTCTCGGAGTTCCAATGGTCAAACTTCTAGCTGCTGGGACTAGAGCTGATGATTGGTGCATCTGACTGTGGGACCGCTTCCTACCTCCGGTCCTATCTACGTTCCGCTGGGAGGTGTACTCATGCCTCATAGCTGCCCTCAATACTGCATCGAACGTCTGGTGCTTGAACTGCTCGACTGCCAACAAGATCTCCAAATGCAGTCCCTGCTGGAACCGCTGGGCCCTATCAAACTCGGTCACCACCAAGGTGGAGGCAAACCTACTGATCCCAGAAAACTCAGATGCATAACCGTCGACTGTTCTGCCTCCTTGCTTCAGGTTGGTAAATCTGGTCTGCAGGTCGTACCGAGCTACAGCATCGAAATACTTCGTTTGGAATCTCTCTCTAAACACTGCCCAAGCAATGGGTGCCACTAATCCCATGGCCTGAGTCGCCCACAAATTGCGAGCTAAGTCCAACAACTGCAGGCGTACCACTGCCACCTTCTCATTCTCAGGTGTCCTAGCTGCTTCTAGAATCACCTCGGTATCCTGAAGCCAAGCGTCCGCGACAATCGCATCCTCGCTACCGTCGAAGAATGGAGGGTTCAAGCGCTTGAAGCTGTTGGCCGCGCTGTTCCCTGGATGACCGCCTCTGGTCAAAGCATCTGCCACAGTCTGGTGCAAGGCGTCTCCTCTGCGATCCTGGGAAGCTATCAAGGTCCTGATGAGACCTACCAAGGTACCATCATCAAGTTCCACAGGCTGTACGGACTGAACTGGGGGTTCTCCTCCAGTAGGTATAACTCTGGAGGCTACTCCGGAGTGCTGGGCTTGATCTCCAGGTTGCTGCTGGTCCACGGGAGGTGCTTTTCCTTGCTGATCGGCAGGGTCAGGTACAGTGCCGCTGAGGAAGACGACACAGGGAAACAATAAGGAAGGACCAGGACAGATCAACGATACAAGCATGAAATCAGGGCAAGAATTCTAGGGATTTGAAAATACGGGCGGAGATCAAGGGCGAATACTGATTGAGACATCTATTCGGTAAACCCTCACATTTCTTGATTGACAAGTCTTGCATGGGCCACCACTTAAACCATGTCACGCCCGAGAACCAGAATACTGGAGAGCGGGGGCGTACATAGCCAGCTACATATATTGAAATAGAATACATCTCAACTATACGGTCACGGCTGTCTAGATATGAGGGTTTCCAACAAGCCAACGGTCTCTTATGGTCAAGCCTATTGTCTCAATCTCAAGCTAGTAATATGATCACAAGATGTTTGACCACCAAATATACAATAAACGGCGTCCCAAATATTACATATCAGCTGATCATGAAGCTAGTCGTACAAAATGCTAGGACTAGCAAGAGTTAAGTCATATATGATCAACCCTAGGATTTGATAATCATGTTTACAGCCCGTAGGCAGACAGTAAGTAAAGTGCATCGAGCTAACAGGTGCTCGTCGGCTAAACGCCTCAAAAGAATTATTTATAATAGAGTGAGCGAAATAAAATAGAAAACCCACTCGTAGCCCGGGTTCCTTCTAGTCGCCACCATCGGGCTGGAGGTTCGGTAGATCCTCGGGTACGGCTCCGAAATCTGGCCACACAAAACCAGCTGGGTCAAACCCTAGAAGAGCAAGTGCCACAAGGGAGGCCACGAAATAAGAACAAAAGCCAGCATATCAGAACATAAGAAAAGAAAAGAAAAGTACAGGTAATAAAGAGTACGTCAGGACAATAAACGACTAGGGACGTGGAACCATTCTGGGAGCCAGGCTACAACCCGTAAACCAAACAAGGACCGGAGTTGTAACCCTTCGCCTGAATATCTCCTTGTCCCTACCCAATTATTGTTAAAGCAAGTAAAACAATCATGTTCAGGAGTACCAGGGTACAGGGACTAGACAAGAGTTAGGCAGGGCTAGACATCATCCATTCACAAGCGGCCAAGCAATTACTACGGCTTACTACTTTAACTAATTAGGGTTGTCACAAGCCTAATTACTAACAAGATGCAATGAGAATTTCCCAGTCCCAAGCCCTGCAGACCATCCAGTTATCCTTCCGCGGGTTGAGAGTATGTTTGGGTACATCTCCCCGGAGACGATATACCCTTAGGTGACTTAGAGGGTACAACACATGACAGTGCGCTGGAAATGTCCTCTACTCGTCGGCAAGCTACAAGTCCAATTAAGAGCGCCCAGATAACGAGATTGCCTGTGACTGGAAATTCTCCATGAACTATAGTTTGATATAGTCATTAGCCTAATCCATATTCAGTATGAATCCCAGACCGTGGGAACCAGGGAGTCACGTCCGAGACATGATGCAAGACAAGACAAGTGGATTGCACAAGCAAGCAAGCAGGAACACCCATGGTGTCAAGTTGGTTATGCAAGTCAAGTTACAAGTTACAAGTCAAGTCAAGTCAGGAGTGCGCCGCCACGGGCCACTATCAAGTTATCAAGATAAATCATGTCAGGGTACTTGTCAGGAGTGCGCCACGATGGGCCACTATCATGTCAGGTTGGTCATGTCAGGAGTGCACCACTATGGGTCACTGTCGTGTTATGCTGGTTCCTTGTCATACCATGCCATGTACAATAGTCATTCCAAACATATTAAGTAAAATCAAGTCATGACAAAAGGCATAAGGATATAAAATGGGCGTAAAATATCTAATAAAATATCAATATACAGGGCTATAGAAGAGCCAAGCTTAAGGAAAAATAAAATCAATCTCCATGATTGGACAGATTGTGCAAGGGTCCCTAGGGTCGGGTTGCGCAGGAGTCAAGTGCGCAGAGGTTAAATTGCACGGGGAGCCAACTGCGCAGGGGTGGATTGCGTATGAGCAGACTGCGCAGGGGTTAGATGGCGCAGAAATGGTTGGCGCAGGAATGGACTGCACAGGGGTGAAGTGCGCAGAGGTTAGATGGCGCAGGAAGCCAACTGCGCAGGGGTGGATTGCGCATGAGCAGACTGCGCAGGGTTAAAGTACGCAGAGGTTGATTGCGCATGAGCAGACTGCGCATGAATGGATGGCACATGGGGCTGAGCACAGTTCGCTAAGGGGCAAGAGCATAGGCCGAGAGGGGGATGCGCAGTCCAGCACTGCGCTAAAGAGTGCAGGCTGCTGTCTCCTTCTCCAGGCAGAGAAGAACACTACAAGAACTCCAAAGTTCAAATCTTCATATCTTTATCAAATCAAAACCAAATCTGGATTTTCAAAGGTCTAACTTGAGTAAAATTGAATTCTCTTCCATATGGAAGCATCAAAACCCACAAAAATCCAACCAAAATAGATCAAAACCATGTAAATCCGAAAATAGTTAAAACCTAGATCTAGAACAATGGAGACTCCAAATCACAAAATGTCAAGCACTAATGTTGATCTCCATGGCCTAATCTAGCTAATGGACAAATAAAAAGTGATTCTCATGTGGTGGCAAGGTGCACTTGCCTATGGGTGATGGTGTTGTGTAGAGGAAGGAAGAAGAAGAAGATGGAGAAATAAATGAAAGAATTATGGAGGAGAGAGAAAAGTAGGTGGAGTTTTAATGAGGGTGGGTTGTGTTGTGTTGAGGGTGGAGTGTAGGTTAAAGTGTTCCAATGCAAAATAAACCAAACCAAACCAAATCAAACCAATTCTCCTCCACAAAATAAACCAAGCCAGGTAAAACCCAATTACGAGAACCAAAATCTACAAGTCAAGCCAATTACAAGTACATGCCAAAATCCGAGAAAATAAATACAGGTCTGAAATACATGCAAGCTTGACAAAATACGTATTCAGAATATGGGTGTTACAACTCTACCCACCTTAAAAGAATTCCGTCCTCAGAATTTAATTAAGAGGCTAGAGAGACAAAGACAAGCTATATTAATCACAGGCAAGCTATAACCAGGTAAGCAATCAGACAATCATACATGCAAGCAAGGGATGGAAGACATAAGGCATAAGGAAGACATTATACCTTACGAGTCAAACAAGTAGGGATATTGCAATCGGATGTCGTCCTCACGCTTCCACGTTGACTCACCGAGAGAGTGATGACCCCAAGCAATACGGACTAAGTTAATAGTCTTGTTCTTAAGTATCTTCTCTCTCTGGTACAATATAGACACGGGCCTCTCCTCATACGAAAGATTGGTACCAACAACCAGTTCCGAATGATATAGGATATGGCTCGGGTCCGAGACGTACCGTCGTAATTGGGACATATGGAATACATCATGCACCTCACTTAGCGACGGCGGAAGAGCAAGATGATAGGATACATCTCCTACTCGCTCCAGGATATCGAACGGCCCTATATACCTAGGACTAAGCTTTCCCCGCACGCCAAAACGAATGACGCCGCGGTTAGACGAGATCCTAAGGAATACATGGTCGCCGATAGCAAACTCCAAGGGACGTCGATGAGCATCGGCCCAATGCCGCTGGCGATCTTGGGCAACTCGAAGACGATCTCTGATCCTTCTGACCACTTTATCTGTCTGGGCAATCATTTCTGGACCGAGCATCTGCCTCTCTCCAACATCATCCCATGCTAGCGGGGATCTGCACTTCCTTCCGTACAGAGCCTCGAATGGTGCCATCTGGATGCTGGCCTGGAAGCTATTGTTGTACGAGAATTCTACGAGATGCAGGTGATCCTTCCACGAACCACCGAAGTCAAGTGTATAAGACCTCAACATGTCTTCAAGAGTCTGGATTGTGCGCTCTGACTGACCATCTGTCTGCGGATGATAAGCTGAGCTAAACTGGAGGCGAGTTCCCAAACTCTCTTACAGGCTACGCCAAAAGTGTGACGTAAACCTTGAATCTCGGTCCGAGGTGATACTGACGGGCACACCGTGAAGCCTGACAATCTGTCTGAGGTACATCTCTGCCAACTGAGCCGTAGACTGACCAACTCTGAAGAGAAGAAAGTGAGCCACCTTCGTGAGCCTGTCAACTATAACCCAAATAGCATCTCGACCAGCAGGGGATCTGGGCAATCCAGTCACAAAATCAATGGTCACATGCTTCCACTTCCATTCTGGAATCGGCAAGGGCTGAAGAAGTCCAGCGGGCCTCTGATGTTCAGCTTTAACCTGCTGGCAAACGAAACACCGAGAGACAAACCGGGCTATCTCCCTCTTCATGCCATTCTACCAGAAGTGCTGACGGATATCACGGTACATCTTCGTGCCACCGGGATGAATAGAATACTGTAAACTGTGAGCTTCTGCCATAACTTCCTGTCTGATATCTCTACTGGGTACACAAAGATGAGTGTCGTGTCGAAGTATACCATCTTCATGAATGCACAACTCTGGCCTTCTTTCTGCCTCACATTCTGCTCTGAGCCGCTGAATCTTAGAATCTATAGACTGCGCCGTCCGGATCCTCTCAACTATGCTGGACTGAACCTGTAGACTGGCCATCAATGCCACGCTGGCAGGAAGAACCACTTCAATTCCCATCTTCTGAAGATCTGTCAATAACTCTGGTTGCGCCGTCAGAAAATAAACTTCAGCTCTCCGACTCAACGCATCTGCTACAACGTTGGCCTTCCCTGGGTGATACTGTAAATCCACATCGTAGTCCACCAGTAGCTTGAGCCATCTTCTCTGTCGTATATTAAGGTCCTTCTGGGTGAAAATATACTTCAGGCTCTTGTGATCAGTAAATATCTCCACTCTATCTCCGTATAAGTAGTGCCTCCACAACTTAAGTGCAAACACTACTGCTGCTTGCTCCAAGTCGTGGGTCGGGTAATTCTTATCATGATCACGAAGTTGACGTGATGCATAAGATATTACCTTCCCATGCTGCATCAAGACACACCCCAATCCTCTGCCTGAAGCGTCGCAATAAACTGTGAATCCTCCGGTCCCATCTGGAAGTGTGAGAATGGGAGCCGTTATCAAACCTCGCTTCAACTTCTCGAATGATTCCTGACACTCAACTGTCCAAACAAACGGCACATCCTTACGAGTCAACTGGGTCATCGGCGCTGAAATCCTTGCAAAATCTGAAACGAATCGCCGGTAGTAGCCGGCTAATCCAAGGAAGCTGCGAACCTCTGCCACTGAACTAGGTGCTGGCCAAGACTCGATAGCCACAATCTTCTGGGGATCCACTTCCACTCCTCCTCGAGTAATCATGTGACCCAAGTACGAAATACAATCGAGCCAGAACTCGCATTTGCTGAACTTGGCGTACAACTGGTGCTCTCAAAGCGTCTGAAGGACGATTCTGAGATGCTGCTCATGCTCTGCTTTGCTCTTGCTATAGACCAGGTTATTATCTAGGAACAGGATCACGAACTAATCCAAGTAAGGCATGAAAATGCAATTCATGAGGTCTATAAATACGGCCGGCGCATTGGTCGCTCCAAAGGGCATAACAAGGAACTCCCAATGCCCATATCTTGATCTAAATGCTGTCTTCGGGATGTCCTGCTCTCTGACTCTGATCTGGTGGTATCCTGACCGCAAGTCTATCTTCGAGAACACTGAAGTCCCTTTGAGTTGATCAAACAAGTCATCTATCCTTGGGAGAGGGTATCTGTTCTTGATTGTCACTGAGTTCAAGGTACGATAATCTACACATAACCTGGACGTACCATTCTTCTTTTTCACAAGAAGCATCAGGGCTCCCCAAGGCGATCTACTTGTACGAATGAATCCCTTGGTCCTGAGTTCTTCAATCATTTTGTACAAAATCTTCAACTCTGAAGGCGCCATCCTGTAAACTCGCTCTGATACTGGTGCTGTCCCGGGGATCAAGTCTATAGTGAACTCGATCTCCCGCTCTGGCGGCATCCCTGGAACTTCCTCTGGGAAGACATCTGGAAACTCTTCAACTATCCTAGGTAACTGTACTGCTGCTACTGCCATCCGCAACCCTGGGGAGGATGGTTCCATCGCACCTCTGGAAAATGAAAGCTCTGGCTCGCCTGGAATACTAAAGATAACCCTGCCAACATGGCAGTCTATCCTAGCATACTGGTTCCTCAACCAATCCATGCCAAAGACTACATCATAGTCTGCCATAGGGAATTCTATAAATCTAGCGGGGAACTCTCTACCGCTAACTACGATCCGATACGAGGAAAACATTCGATCTACTCCCACAAGACCATTACCAGTAAGTATATTGAGCCTCACTGATAATGACTCGGGCTCCAATCCTACCCGTGTCGTGAATCGTACAGACATGAATGAATGTGATGCAACAGAATCAAATAATACTGAAGCTGGAAAGGAGTTGACGAGAATAGTACCTACCACTACCTCACCTGGTACAACTTCTTCTTCCATAGCCATCATCATGGCCTGACCTCTAGCTGTGGGTCCCCTCTGCTGGAAACCTCTCTGCCTGCTCCGTACTGGAGCCTGGACACACTGCAGCTGGAATGCCTGGGCCTGAGGCAACAATGGCCTTGGATACTGCTGCTGCTGCATGGGTGCTGGTACCCTAACCGATGGACTGGTTAGGTTGGAAGAGGAAGAACTACCCCTATTCGGGCAGGCTCCTATCTTATGATCTGTCGCTCCACAAGCAAGGCACAATCCTTGCGCCCTACGACAATCTGCCACCACATGGCCCGGCTTCTCGCAATGTGAACATCCTATTGCGGAAGTCTGCTTCTGCTTCTGCTGTTGCGGGTACGTCGGGGTCGAATGCTGAACCGACGTTACTGAGGCCGCCCGCCTCGGAGTTCCAATGGTCAAACTTCTAGCTGCTGGGGCTGGAGCTGATGATTGGTGCATCTGACTGTGGGACCGCTTCCTACCTCCGGTCCTATCTACGATCCGCTGGGAGGCATACTCATGCCTCCTAGCTGCCCTCAATACTGCATCGAACGTCTGGTGCTCAAACTGCTCGACTGCCAACAAGATCTCCAAATGCAGTCCCTGTTGGAACTGCTGGGCCCTATCAAACTCGGTCGCCACCAAGGTGGGGGCAAACCTAGTGATCCTAGAAAACTCAGATGTATAACCGTCGACTGTTCTGCCTCCTTGCTTCAGGTTGGTAAATCTGGTCTGCAGGTCGTACCGAGCCACAGCATCGAAATACTTCGTCTGGAATCTCTCTCTAAACACTGCCCAAGCAATGGGTGCCACTAATCCTATGGCCTGAGTCGCCCACCAACTGCGAGCTAAGTCCAACAACTGAAGGCGTACCACCGCCACCTTCTCATTCTCAGGTGTCCTAGCTGCTTCCAGAATCACCTCGGTATCCTGAAGCTAAGCGTCCGTGGCAATCGCATCCTCGCTACCGTCGAAGAAGGGAGGGTTCAAGCGCTTGAAGCTGTTGGTCGCGCTGTTACCTGGATGACCGCCTCTGGTCAAAGCATCTGCCATAGTCTGGTGCAAGGCGTCTCCTCTGTGATCCTGGAAAGCTATCAAGGTCCTGATGAGACCTACCAAGGTACCATCATCAAGTTCCATAGGCTGGACGGGCCGAACTCGGGGTTCTCCTCCAGTAGGTATAACTCTGGAGGCTACTCCGGAGTGCTGGGCTTGATCTCCAGGTTGCTGCTGGTCCACGGGAGGTGCTCCTCCTTGCTGATCGGCAGGGTCAGGTACAGTACCGCTGAGGAAGACGACACAGGGAAACAATAAGGAAGGTCCAGGACAGATCAACGATACAAGCATGGAATCAGGGCAAGAATTCCAGGGATTTGAAAATACGGACGGAGATCAAGGGCGAATACTGATTGAGACATCTATTCGGTAAACCCTCACATTTCTTGATTGACAAGTCCTGCATGGGCCACCACTTAAACCATGTCACGCCCAGAACCAGAATACTGGAGAGCGGGGGCGTACATAGCCAGCTACGTATATTGAAATAGAATACATCTCAACTATACGGTCACGGCTGTCTAGATATGAGGGTTTACTACAAGCCAACGGTCTCTTATGGTCAAGCCTATTGTCTCAATCTCAAGCAAGTAATATGATCACAAGATGTTTGACCACCAAATATACAATAAACGGCGTCCCAAATATTACATATCAGCTGATCATGAAGCTAGTCGTACAAAATGCTAGGACTAGCAAGAGTTAAGTCATACATGATCAACCCTAGAATTTGTTAATCATGTTTACAGCCCGTAGGCAGACAGTAAGTAAAGTGCATCGAGCTAACAGGTGCTCGTCGGCTAAACGCCTCAAAAGAATAATTTACAATAGAGTGAGAGAAACAAAATAGAAAACCCACTCGTAGCCCGGGTTCCTTCTAGTCGCCACCATCGGGCTGGAGGTTCGGTAGATCCTCGGGTACGGCTCCAAAATTTGGCCACACAAAACTAGCTGGGTCAAACCCCAGAAGAGCAAGTGCCACAAGGGAGGCCACGAAATAAGAACAAAAGCCAGCATATCAGAACATAAGAAAATAAAAAAAAAGTACAGGTAATAAAGAGCACGTCAGGACAATAAACGACTAGGGACGTGGAACCATTCTTGGAGCCAGGCTACAACCCGTAAACCAAACAAGGATCGGAGTTGTAACCCTTCGCCTGAATATCTCCTTGTCCCTACCCAATTATTGTTAAAGCAAGTAAAACAATCATGTTCAGGAGTACCAGGGTACAGGGACTAGACAAGACTTAGGCAGGGCTAGACATCATCCATTCACAAGCGGCCAAGCAATTACTATGGCTTACTACTTTAACTAACTTGGGTTGTCACAAGCCTAATTACTAACAAGTTGCAATGATAATTTCCCAGTCCCAAGCCCTGCAGACCATCCAGTTATCCTTCCACGGGTTGAGAGTATGTTTGGGTACATCGCCCCGGAGACGATATACCCTTAGGTGACTTAGAGGGTGCAACACATGACAGTGCGCTGGAAATGTGCTCTACTCGTCGGTAAGCTACAAGTCCAATTAAGAGTGCCCAGATAACGAGATTGCCTGTGACTGGAAATTCTCCATGAACTATAGTTTGATCTAGTCATTAGCCTAATCCATATTCAGTATGAATCCCTGACCGTGGGAACCAGGGAGTCACATCCGAGACATGATGCAAGACAAGACAAGTGGATTGCACAAGCAAGCAAGCAGGAACACCCATGGTGTCAAGTTGGTTATGCAAGTCAAGTTACAAGTTACAAGTCAAGTCAAGTCAGGAGTGCGCCGCCACGGGCCACTATCAAGTTATCAAGATAAATCATGTCAGGGTACTTGTCAGGAGTGCGCCACGACGGGCCACTATCATGTCAGGTTGGTCTTGTCAGGAGTGCACCACTACGGGTCACTGTCGTGTTTTGCTGGTTCCTTGTCATACCATGCCATGTACAATAGTCATTCCAAACATATTAAGTAAAATCAAGTCATGACAAAAGGCATAAGGATATAAAATGGGCGTAAAATATCTAATAAAATATTAATATACAGGGCTATAGAAGAGCCAAGCTTAAAGAAAAATAAAACCAATCTCTATGATTGGACAGATTGCGCAAGGGTCCCTGGGGTCGGGTTGCGCAGGAGTCAAGTGCGCAGAGGTTAAATTGCGCGGGGAGCCAACTGCGCAGGGGTGGATTGCGCATGAGCAGACTGCGCAGGGGTTAGATGGCACAGGAATGGTTGGCGCAGGAATGGACTGCACAGGGGTGAAGTGCGCAGAGGTTAGATGGCGCAGGAAGCCAACTGCGCAGGGGTGGATTGCGCATGAGCAGACTGCGCAGGGTTGAAGTGCGCAGAGGTTGATTGCGCATGAGCAGACTGCGTATGAATGGATGGCGCATGGGGCTGAGCGCAGTTCACCAAGGGGCAAGCAGCGCGGTCGGCGCTGCGCTAAAGAGCACAGGCCGAGAGGGGGATGCGCAGGCCAGCACTGCGCTAAAGAGCGCAGGCTGCTGTCTCCTTCTCCAGGCCGAAAAGAACACTACAAGAACTCCAAAGTTCAAATCTTCATATCTTTATCAAATCAAAACCAAATCTGGATTTTCAAAGGTCTAACTTGAGTAAAATTGAATTCTCTTACACATGGAAGCATCAAAACCCACAAAAATCCAACCAAAATAGATCAAAACCATGTAAATCCGAAAATAGTTAAAACCTAGATCTAGAACAATGGAGACTCCAAATCATAAAATGTCAAGCACTAATGTTGATCTCCATGGCCTAATCTAGCTAATGGACAAATAAAAATTGGTTCTCATGTGATGGCAAGGTGCACTTGCCTATGGGTGATGGTGTTGTGTAGAGGAAGGAAGAAGAAGAAGATGGAGAAATAAATGAGAGAATTATGGAGGAGAAAGAAAAGTAGGTGGAGTTTTAATGAGGGTGGGTTGTGTTATGTTGAGGGTGGAGTGTAGGTTAAAGTGTTCCAATACAAAATAAACCAAACCAAACCAAATCAAACCAATTTTCCTCCACAAAATAAACCAAGCCAGGTAAAACCCAATTACGAGAACCAAAATCTGCAAGTCAAGCCAATTACAAGTACATGCCAAAATTCGAGAAAATAAATACAGGTCTGCAATACATGCAAGCTTGACAAAATACGTATTCAGAATATGGGTGTTACATACTGGTAGCTCTCTACTTATAGTAGATATTTCTATTACAGTTCTCTCTCTGTTTACATCATGTACTTTCTTTCAGTTTCATGTATCGTACTCTCTTGCATGTTTATATTCTCTAACTAGTAGTTGTTAACTTTTGTTATTTCATTCTGTTGTGCCTCAGCTGAGGAGTTTCTTATCTATTTCATCATGCCATATTCTATCTCTAGATTGTTATTGAGTTGTACCTTCTGTGATTAGCCTCCAGTTGGAGATTATTCTATATTGTGTCAGTTATAGTTTATGACCTAGAACAGCGTTCTACCGTCGATACTACGGCATAGGCTGGGCGCTGTTACGTACTCGTACCCTCACAATGGGTGCGAGTCGTGACACATTTTTAGTGGTGGCCCATGCAGGTCGAGTTTATGTAGTGGTATTCGAATTAGAGTATCACTACAGCCTGCTGTAGGATTAGGATTTTATTGAGGTGCTCAATCACATTAGGAAAAACTCTTAACTGGATTCCTGCCATCTAAATTCCTGATACTTCCTTGAATAACTGTCCTCCCTTGAATTATCGTTTCTATCTCAGTATTGATTCCTTGTTTGATCTGTCTCCAGGATGGTGATCGAGACACGATCGCATCGCTCTGGCCCAGCAGACGCTGGTGAGAGGCCTACCACCCCTCATCCGATTGTGGACGCTGGGACCACAGCACCCTCTATTTTTATTCATATATGAGCATCTGCAGCTTTTAGGAGTGCACCTCCACCTGTCCGGAGGTCTTCTCCCGTTATTTCGGATATCAGCAGCAGTTACCTTCAGGGACAGTAGATGCGGCTAAGATGTTTGCCCTTTTCCAGCGATTCTTGAAGTCTCAGCAGCAGATACAGCAGAGCCAGTCTGCTGATATCCGACAGAGCATACAAGATACTCACCAGTTGGTTAGGACGACAGTAGAGCTGGTGGCTGCTCAGCCACAGGGATGCCAGATGCAGCCGTATTAGCCGAGGACTCCAGACATCCAATCCTTTAAGAAGATGGGACCCCGAGACTTCAAGGGTACAGAGGGCATCATATATGCTGTCGATTAGATAGAGCACATTGAAAAGATATTTCGATTGGCACAGATACCAGCAGGATTACAGATCGAGGCAGCCGCCAGTCAGATACAGGACTTAGCCCGTACCTGGTACCAGACGGACCCGAGGGTTGGTACAGCCGGTCAGACTTGGGCAGCGTTCAAAAAACTATTCAAGGAGAAATTCTTTCCTGATACAGCACTCCGTGCTTTGGAGGCGCAGTTCGAGAGTTTGGTTCAAGGGAACCAGACCGTTGAGGAGTACGTAGGAGAGTTCTGCCGTTTGAACAGATTCGTCGAGGATCTTACCGAGGCCGGGAAGGCGAGGAGGTTCTGCCGGGGTTTGATCAGGGAGATCAAGTCATATACCAAGAGCGGCCGTGACGCCACTTTCGAGCAGATTCTGGTAGGAGCCATGACAGCTGAGGACGATCTTGGACTGAAGGAGAAGAGGATACGAGATACTCAGGGAGCTAGTGGCAGTGCGGGCCCGGCTAAGAGGCCCCATCTACAGTTTCAGCAGCAGTATCAGCAGCAGAGGCTCCATCTACAGTTTCAGCAGCAATATCAGCAGCAGATGCCCCTTTGTAGTTTCAGCAGCAGTATCCGTAGCAGATGCCACCCCTACAGTTTCAGCAGCAGTATCAGCAGCCGAGGGCCTACCTTTAGCAGTGGCAGTTTCAGGACCGTGTATCCTTTCAGCAGGCACACCAGCCACAGAGGTAGCAGCAGGCCCCAGAACAGCAGCTAGTTATTATTTGCCCCTTCTGTAACCAGGGCATGGTTGGGGCAAATGCCGGAAGAGGCTAGGCAGATGTTTGCTTTGCAGAGGATCCGATCATCGTCTAAGAGAGTGTCCCGAGTCATCGGGACAGACAGTTCAGGGAGCAGGAGCTAGGGCTCCGGTAGGCCAGCAGAAGGGATTACCCTTACCGACTCAGCAGCAGAGGTACATGCAGCATCAGCAGCAGGCCAGAGGAGGCCAGCAAGGTCGAGCTTTCGCCAGGACAGTCGAGGATGCTCAGGCTATTGGAGATCTAGTTGCAGGTTCCGTTCTTTTGATTCCATTTCCGCAATTGCCTCTTATAACTGCCTTGAAATTTTGATTCCCTCTTTCCCTTGTTAGTTGATCAATTCTGTCATGTTCTTGTGTTATGTTGATTTTCTTCTGAGATGAATCATATGGGCTAGGTCACCTCAATTATGGGATCTAGAATCTTCGATAGTCGTGTTTAGTTGGCATAGTGAGGACATATAGTCAGATTTGGGACGTATTTCTTGGGTGTAGGAATTTAAGGTTTTCGCTGCCAAGCATGCGGCAATGCAAAAATTTTAAATACCATGATTCTAGAGGTATGTGCCTTAGTCGAGGACTCTGTGATTATCGTAGCCTTGCTTACTAGTACGACGAAATTTCTGAGTATCATAATTTTGGACAGACGTATATGATTATCTGATGGTATGTTTGAGACCTTGATTGTGGGGTGTTTGACCTAGAAGGACTACTACCATTTTAATTTCGAGGACGAAATTTTTCTAAGGTGGGTAGACTTGTAACACCCAGTTTCTAAAATAAGAGTAATTTTGAAATTTTGTATTTTAAATTATTTAATTATGGTATTTAAATAATAATATGATTTTTATTGATTTTTAATTATTTTAAAACTATTAAATATCATGACTTGTGATTTGGTGTGCAGCTAGTAAAACCGTAGAGACTGTCTGCCCTAGAGCCTAGCCATGTGATTAGGGTATTTTATTTGTCATTTTTAGTTTGAGGGTATTTTGTCATTTTTGAATTATTTGAATTTAATATATATTATTGGAATTTAAAATAATTATTTAGAATGGTGTGTTTTAAATATTATTTAATTGATTGTCTTGTGTTGTGTTTAGCCCTAACCTAGATTGGACCTAACCTAGATTAGTCATAGCTAGTCTAGTTAGCCATGGTTAGTAATAGTTATTATTGGTTAGTTGAGTTAAGTCATGATTAGTTAGAATGAAATAGGTTGCATTTAAGTCAAGTGTGAAGCCTAGGTTGTAGGCCCTTGATTGGACTTGATGGAATGAGAGCCCTTAGATTGTTTCCCAAAACCCTAAACCTAGCATTAATGGCCAGCCAAGACCCCCCTTTGCCTATATAATATTCTTTTAGAAATTTGTGCCTCTTTCCATTATTCTATCATTTTTCCTAAGAACTAGGTGAGCCTCCATTCTATTTTCTTCATAGTTTAATCAATAGAGCTCCATTTTTATTGGGATTTCTTCCATAGTGTTCTAATCAATGTTCTCCAGCTGTTGGTGGAGCCATATCACAGGATTGAATCAATTTGGAGATTTTGGTGGCTTTTGGAGAGCTCATTTAAAGAGGCTTTTTGTGTTGAAGAACACACATAGGTATAATCCTATTCCTCTATTAAAATTAGGTTTTCCTTGCATAAATACCAAGCCCTAGGTGTCCTTGTGCTGTAGGAATAGGGTTTGCTTGATTTCGTGTCCTGTACGTGTCCGTATCGGACACGTATCAGTAACCAGCGTAGGTGTTCGACGAAATGCCACAAAGGGCATTTCGATCGAGTTTTCAGAATATGTTTGAATAGGAAATTAGATTTTGGTGTCGCTTAGGGGTTTCTAAGTGTCTGAGCTTGTGTCCAATTGTTTTGGTGCCGTGTCGAGCACGTGGACACGCCCGCGCGCGTGCGAGCTGCACTGTCCTGCTACCCGCTGGTTCATGCAGGAGCTGTAGGACACGTGGACACCTAATATTTGACACAGCCCTAGGGGCAGACACTGATACGAGGCCCTCAGAGTTTGAGACACTCTCGTGTCGTGTCGGACAAGCATTTGACCGCGCACTGGTTCATAGCTGTGCAGTGTCCTGTACACTGTTGGGTTCGTACGAGTTTGGACACGTTTGTGTCAGGGTTTGGACACAATTTTAAGCATACACCACGTGCACATATAGTAGGTTAATTACCAACTCTTATTCCTATATATTAATGTGTTTTTCATGTTCGAAAATTAGTTTCCCATGAGGGACTGATACGCTGTGTTCAGTTCCTATTTTTTAGTGTTAATTTTCCATTTTAATTATTTAAATTATGATTTAATTATCATTTTAGGTCCTAGACATGTTTGATAATCTCTATTAGTTGAATTGCAAGATTTGGATTTGGTTTTTACATTTCAAAATGGATTTTCGATTGTGAGTTGGACTGAAACTGTTATTCATACATTGCTTTCTGATTTTTGTACAAATTGGCTTTAGGATTGTTGTAAAAACTAATTCCTGAGGTTTTTCCAGTTTTACCAATATGAATTCCTGAGTTTGAATGGAAATTGTATATTGAAATTGGGTTGATATCATGTACTGTCATTTTGTTTGGGATTTTTATGAATAATATTTTCCTGAGATTGATTAAGTTATCACTTATTTTCCAGTGATGTACATCCTTGTATCTACTATTATCCATACTACAATCTCCACTGTTGGAACCTGGAACCTGTGTCTAATACCCACATGTATATGCTCATACATACTAACCTGATATTGGCCCTGTTGCACAACTGTAATGCCATCACACACATCCACACATCTGTGATCACACACTCTTGCTTACAGATTTACACACACACACACATGATTCTCCTGTACACAGTTTCATTTTACACACACACACATCACTGAGTTCATTCCCTTCCTTGCTGGATTTTGTTTGCTTTTTGGTTGCTAATGAATGCTTACACTAATATATGTGGACTGTCATTGAATCCTTAAATTTATCCCATTTATGCCCCAACTTCAGTCCCTAAAGACCTGTCATTAGCCCTCAAATTCAGTCCCTAAATAGCCCATAACAGTCCTGATTTCAGTCCATGTTTCAACCTAAAATCAGTCCACATTTGCTGTCCTTAATCAGCCTATAAGCACTCCCAAACATAATCTATATTTCCTGCCTCAATCCAGTCCCAAACACCCTTCATAACACCACATTTTAGTCCCCTAAAAACCTGATACAAGCAGTCCTATACACGGCTATCTAGAAGGCCCTAAACCAGCATGATAATGTCCTAAATCAGTCCCTTAAATCAGCATATAGCAGTCCCCATTAGCTCCTAGTAATCTGTCCTTAAACCCTTGAATCCTGTCCATTACACTCCCAAATATCAGGCCCAATTGTTGTCCTAATAGCAGTCCACAAACCCAGTCCATAACATGCCCAAACCAGTCCAAAACCCACTCTATATCAGCCTACACACTGCCCCTCACATATTGGCATGAACCTGAGAGTATGACTGCCATGTGAATTTCTAATTTTGTGTACACACACACACACTGCCTACACACACCTATCTACTCTCCTGTACAGACACACACATACTATTTTTATTTCCTGTCACACTATTATTTTCATGTTACATGTACCATATGAGACACACACATTTTGCCTTGATTCTCCATTCCCCTATATATATATATAATATATATATATAATATCTAATCTATGTGAATATGTAAGTGAGTGTGACATATGTATAGCCCAATGTGATATGTGCATGTGATTAGGTGATGTGAAATAGATATGGCATTTGCCTATTTACATAGCTCTCTCTAACTCTCTATGTGTATATGTAAATAGATGTAACCTTGTTTACTTGTGCCATGTTCTAGTGTAATCCATAACTAGTGTTGATTTCTCTTTTCATGTACACCTCCATGTTCACATACACACATAGCTTTACATGTTAGTTCCTTCCTCTTATATATATATATATAATGTTGAATATGCAGGAATATGAATGTATACACTTGAGTGAGTGTATTGTTAGACTAGTGTGACTTGTGTATGGTGTGTGCTTGCTAGGGTAGTCTTGGTTAGGCCTAGTGAGACTTGTTAGACTTGTTTGGGCTAGGACTTGACCTAGTTTGTCTAGTGTAGTTGACTAGAGTTGACCAAGTGTTGACTTTAGTCTAGTTCGACCTAGACAGCATACAGACGCATAGTAGATTACATTTATCATCCCCTGTATACATCTTGACCTGTGTTGCTCTAACTAGGAGTCAGGTCCCTCATCTCGGACAGTACATTTACTTCAGACATTCAGATTCCAGGCGAGTACATTCTCTGATCATTTTATAACTTGCTTAGAATTATATTCCTGCTCTAGTTTACCTTATTTGATGCTGTCATGATATTATCACGGATTGGTACTATATGGATCCCTATATTGAGATGTTATCCCCCTCGGGAGCATCGGATACATCATGTCATGTGTTTCGTGTACATCATGTATTCTTCGCTCTCATGTTATTCATGTTTCTCATGTGCTTCATGTCGTTCATGCATGCTCGTGTACTCTCATATGCTCTCATGTTCGGTCAAGTTTCCCATGTATCTCATGTAAAACCTATACTTCATGTGCACTCATTTATGAGCCTTCATGTGAATTTTATGTGCACCCATTTATGGGGCCCATGTGAACTTCATGTACACTCATATATGAGCTCTCATGTATGAGCTCTCATGTATACTTCATGTGCACCCATTTATGGGCTTCATGTGAAAATCATATACGTAATATAACTTATCTGGATCCTTGTGTATTGATTGGGGTATGGGGGAGTATAAATACGCATGTGGACAATTCTAAATTAGTATAGCCATGTACGCCTCTTAGTATAGCCATGTGCAAATCAAGCCGTTCACATGTCAACTTTGTACTCTAAATCACTAGTCACTGGTAGCTCTCTACTTATAGTAGATATTTCTATTATAGTTCTCTCTCTGTTTACATCATGTACTTTCTTTCAGTTTCATGTATCGTACTCTCTTGCATGTTTATATTCTCTAACCTGTTATGATCTGCGTGAGATGTATTGTACTCGCTCCCGTCCTGACTGGACCTGTTGAAAATTTTACAGAGGATAATGAGGAACCCTGCACCCCTTACTTTGGAGCTTGTCTAGATGACACTCGCGACCTGGACCCCTGGGGAGGTTCAGGCACCTGTTGAGGATGATACCCTTGTATAGTTTAGATAGTCTAGATTATTCTTTTTCATGTTAGCTGTTGTCCTTATTTTCAGAGTTGTATAATTTGAGATATTGAGACTAGTAGTTGTTAACTTATGTTATTTCATTCTGTTGTGCCTCAGTTGAGGACTTTCTTATCTATTTCATCGTACCATATTCTATCTCTAGATTGTGATTGAGTTGTACCTTCTGTGATTAGCCTCCAGTTGGAGATTATTCTATATTATGTCAGTAATAGTTCATGACCTAGAACAGCGTTCTACCGCCGACACTGCGGCGTAGGCTGGGCGCTGTTACGTACTCGTACCCTCACAGTGGGTGCGGGTCGTGACAGTATGTCGGTGCCATCAAGGTGGATTGAATGCAAATTGACCTTGGGTCTTCTCTCAGCATCATCCCCCAAACTCTACTTCAGACGTTGGAGATTCCGATGCATCGCCTGACAGCGTCTTACACTACCATCAGTGGCTTCAACGCCAGTAAGAGTAAGCCGCTGGGGAAGATTCGCTTGAAGTGTCACATCGACGATCTCCAGACCGAGGTGACTTGCTATATTGTGGATGCAGACATCAACTATAATATCCTGTTGGGATGGCCATGGTTACATGAATACATGATGGTGCCATCCACCCTCCATCAATGTATGAAATACGTATCTACCAGCGGCATCATCCGAACAGAGTTTGTTGATGTCGATCCCTTTAGAGGGATTGAAGCCTTCTTCACCGACGTCGATCTGTACAAATTAATTCATCTCAAAGATGAAGCCAATGACGCTGATGACGAGGCAGAAGCTGAGGTCGAAGCTGGCTCAGAGGCGGACATGATAATCACTGCTCCCTTAAAAGTACGACTCAAAGGGAGACCGCCTCAAACACCGACCCCTATGGTAGTCAAACTCTGTTGGAAGGCGTCAGCTTCTTCAGGCACTACACCCAATGAAGCTCCATTGAAGATACGCCTCAAAGGCAAGCCCCCTCAAATGGTGGCTCCCCTGATAACCAAGCTATGGAGAAAGGCTCCAGCTTCCGGCACACCAACCGAGGTTCCCCTCATGGTGTGGCTCAAAGGCAAGCCTCCTCAGTTGTCAGCACCCGTCAGGCCACAAAAGAAGACCTCGACGTCCTTCTCAACACAGTCCCAGGAGCCATCACGGGCCAAGCTCCCAAAAAACTCTCCTGAACCTCCCAAGGCTGCTCCAGTTCTCACTGATGAAGAGCTTGGAGAGTATATATCGGCTAATATCGATGCCCCATCCCACGATGATGTAATCCCTCGGGACAAGATCCTATATTTTATCAATAATAGAGTGTCTTTCAATTATTCTTGTCTTCTATATTGGAATACCATGTACACTCTAGATAATGCTCTACAGATATTGCAAACACAAATAACGACTGTAAGTCATGCAAATCGAGTCGTCATGTACCAAGGAGTCTGTTATATAGTCCCACCTCAAAACAAGGACGAGAAGCCTATTATATTTGGTAAAGTTGAGCGTCACCAAGACCTCCCACTGACAGAGCCAAAACTCAACAATGGCAGAATGCAAATCTACCGGTACAATAATTGAGCCAAGTATCTCATCCAAAAGATGGGTTACAACTTGAAAAGCGGCCAAGGTCTGAACTACGGCAAAGGTCGATGCCTTTCCCTACGACTTCTAGTGCCAAAAGGGAAGCCGCAAGACTACTATCACCGTACCTAACAGAGGATAGGCTACATCACGCCTCCTACAACTCCCAAAGAATCAGAAGCAGAGGATGTCATATATTCTCACTCACCTGAAACTTCAACTTGGGACTCTGACACCAGCGTCGACTGAGTCTTTAGGAGGGTGCTGTCAGCCAACATGACATTCGTACATCCTTCAGAAGATAAAGATGATGATCAGACAGGATAATTCTTCGAAGAAGAACCCTGGGCTCAACGCCTAGGCGCACAATGGGAGTCTCGTTTTGAATTGCAAGAATCCCCTACCGAAGACGAAGTCGAGCAGATCAACCTTGGGGATGGATCTTTATCCAAACCCATCTTCATCAGTAAGAGTTTGGTAGGGGAGGACCGAGAATCCTTGATCCACCTGGTCAAAAAATATATCGACGTCTTCGCCTGGAGCTATGAAGACATGTCGGGACTCGACCCATAAGTTGCAATGCACAAGCTTAACATGTTGTCTGATACTAAGCCCGTTAAGCAACAACAGCGGCGCTTCCATTCCAACATCATGGATGCCATTGACAAAGAGATCGACCGGCTCTTGGACAGCGGGTTCATTCGTGAAGAGCAACACCCTGATATGGTAGCCAATATCGTCCCCGTCACCAAGAAAAATGGAAAGATCCGAGTATGCATTGATTTTCTGGAACTTAACTCTGTATGTCCAAAGGATGAGTTCCCACTCCCGATCACTGACGTAATGATCGACAACACATGTGGCTTTGAGCATATGCCCTTCATGGACGGCTACTCAGGATATAATCAAATCAAGATGTTCCCAGACGACGAAAAACATACGTCGTTCAGAACTCCAAAGGGGGTTTACTGCTACACAGTAAATGCCATTTGGCTTAAAGAATGCTGGTGCCACATACCAACGAGCTATGAGCACCATCTTCTGTCAATACCTTCGTAAGACAGTCGAGTGCTATATTGACGATATTGCCGTCAAGAGCCATCTTAAGGGTGATCACCTACGAGACCTGAAGACAGTCTTTGACCTTATTCAAGCGCATCAGCTTAAAATGAACCCCGCTAAATCCTTTCTTGGGGTCTCTAGTGGAAAGTTCTTGGGCTTCATCATCACTGCGAAAGGCATTTATGTCGACCCCGAGAAGACTAAAGCAATCCTTGACAAGGACCCTCCGAAGAACCTCAGAGAACTTCGAGGCCTACAAGGGCGACTCGCCTACATTCGTAGGTTTCTCACGAACCTTTCTAGAAAATGTCAACCCTTCACCAAGCTTATAAAGAAGGGAGTTCCTTACGTCTGGACGGAAGAATGTCAGAAAGCTTTCGACGACATCAAAGCTTATCTGACAAGTCCCCCAGTCCTGGTGGCACCCGTCGCAAGAAAACCATTCTTGCTTTATGTCCGAGCAATAGACCATTCCCTTGGCGCTTTGTTGGCCCGGAACAACGAAGCAGGCCATGAGCAGGCCATTTACTACCTCAGCAGGATAATGGTTGGGGCTGAACACCGGTACAACCCTGTGGAAGAAGAGTGTCTAGCCTTGGTGTTCGCCATCCAGAAGACTCGCCACTATGTCTCGGGACAAACGATCAATGTCATCTTCCGAGTCAATCCACTCAGAATTCTCATGACAAAATCAGAAGCGCTAAACTCTCGATTGGCTACATGGGTGATATTATTGATACCATATGACATGGTATTCGTACCACAAAAGGCTGTCAAGGGCCAAGCATTGGCTGACTTCCTAGCCGTGCACCCAATCCCAAAATCTTCCAGACTCTACGAAGGTATCGCCGATGAGGTGCAAGAAGCAAACATTACCGAAGAAAGCCCAGTCTTGCGTATGTTCTTCGACGGTGCTTCCAAAACAGGCCCCAATGCCAAATTATTGTAGAAGTGGGATGGTCTTAATCTCTTCCGACAAACTGGTCATCCAGCGCGCTTACTCTCTTTCAGAGCCGTACTCCAACAATGTTGCGGAGTACAACACTCTCATCATAGAGCTTCAATTAGCAAGACAGCTGGGGGTGGACTACCTCGAATCTTACGATAACTCAAAGCTCGTCATCAATCAAATCCGATGATAGTATGAGGTCCACCATGAAGATCTCATCCCCTATCAAAAAGCAGCATTGGACATCATCTCAACCTTCGCAGAATTCTTCATAGAGCATATGCCTCGACTGTAAAACTTGGAAGCTGATGCTATGGCCGGCCTTGCAGCCTCATTGGTTGCACCCGTCGGGACTTAACACTTCGTTAAGGTGACGGGTCGAAACTTGGCTTGTCCCAGAAATAATCTATGCATGCTGATAACGTATGCCTTGGGCACGGACCGTGGCATCAATGTCAGAGACTGGAGATTTCCAATTATCGACTTTGCTATCTACAAAATCCTTCCGGAAGACCCGAAGGAGGCAGTCTCAGTCAGAAAGCGCTCTCTCCGTTTCTATTATGATACAGCCTCCAAAATACTGTATCGGCGCTCCTACGATGGACTTCTTCTTCGATGTCTATCTAACGAAGAAGCCGTCGAAGCTCTTCGAGAAGCTCATGACAGAACGTGTGGAGCTCATCAACCAAGTCCTAAGCTATAGGACCGACTTTGATGCATGGGCTATTACTGGCCCACCATGATGGTCGACATTGTCGAGTATGCAAAGAAGTGTCGTTCCTGTCAGTTCCACGTCGACTTCATCCACAGACCGTCAGAGCCTCTACACCCGACTGTTGCCTCTTGGCCATTTGAAGCCTGGGGCATGGATATAGTAGGGCCTATCACCCCTCCTTCGTCAAGGGGATACCGCTTTATCCTGGCAATCACCGACTATTTTTCTAAATGGACGGAAGCATTATCTCTCACAGAGATGAAAAGCTCAAGAGTGATCAGCTTCATCAAGCATCACGTCATCTACCGTTTCGGATTACCTCGAAGGATTATTCACGATAATGGCCCATAATTCATCAGCCATACATTCAGTAGATTCTGCGACAAGAATCGTATTCAGAATGTGGCATCAACCACTTACAATCCGGTAGCAAACAGATTGGCTAAATCTTTTAATAAGACCATCGTCAAGCTACTCAAAAAGGTCGTGTCATCCAATAAGCGCGACTGGGACGAGAAGCTCGGCAAATGCCTTTGGGCCTATCGTACAATGGTACGGACCCCAACGGGCAACACACCATTCTCTATGGTTTACGAGAGCGAAGCAGTGCTACCGCTGGAGATCCAAATCCCCTCACTCCGAGTGGCGATCACAAATAAGTTGACGAAGGAGGACAATCAATGTCGCCGTCTGAAAGAGTTGGAAGCGCTGGACGAAAAATGCCTCTTGGCTCAACAGCGCATCGAACTTTATCAAGCCCGCATATCACAGACTTTCAACAAAAGAGTCTGACAGAGGACTTTCCAAGTGGGCGACCTGGTTCTGGCAGTCAGGAGACCGATCGTGATGACCCACAAAACACCGAAAAAGTTCGAACATAAAAGGGAAGGACCCTTCATCATAGAGACGGTATACTTAAACGGTACTTATCGTCTTGCTCAAGCTAATGAAAACTTGTTCATGATGCCCATCAACGACAAGTTCCTGAAGAAGTACTATTCTTGACCTCCGTCAATAATGTACTGCCTCTCCCAGAGAGAGGGCTGGTGAACTTGACCAAGCCAAGTTCACACCCCTTTTTTTGACAAATCATATGCTTTTGGAACCCAGTTGTTTCATTGCATTCTTTCCCAGTAGAGGGACAATCGTGTTCACATCTGAGTTGCCTCTCTACACCTTATCAAGCAGGATCTTGCACGATGTAAGATCATGCTTAAGGAAATGTTTACCACGTCCACATCACCTCTGAGTAAACAATCCATACAATAATTCATGTTGTTGCACCATAGAACATCCACGTCCATATTACCTCTGAGTTGTTCTATAAAACCCTACAGAGTTCAGCCCTACCATGTCCACGTTACCTCTGAGTAGGAAAACTCCACTATTTTAGCCCATATTTACCATGTCCACCTTACCTCTGAGTAAATATGTCGGTCCTCTCTTTCAACTTATTATCTATACCTAACACTAAGGTACGCCAAGGGTAATAAGTCTACACAAAAATTATCCCATATTCACCACATCCATATTACCTTTGAGTGAATGTGTCAGTTTCCTCCGTGAGTAACTTATTATCTGCACCCAGAAACCAAGGTGCGCAATAGATAATGGGTCCTCAAAAATCAAGGAAATGAACAAAGCAGAAAGTTCTTTCATTTTCTTCAGCTAAACAGAAAACAAAAGATTACATCGATATCGAAAAGAAATATCTTCAGGTTTCTTTAGATCTCAGAAACACTAAGACAAAATAGGAACATTGACTTTATTCATATTTCCAAAAATGGTGATTGCAAAGCAACCTACGAATCCTCACAACCAGGGATCATAGTTGCGTTGAGGTATGTACCACTCCCTCAGCCACTTTGCATACGAAGGCTCAATCTGGTTGAGGTCTTCTGTAGGGACAGGAGGGTCAGTCCCGATGTTGCTACTCTCTGACGGTGGCTCCTCCTTATCTTCAACCTTGGGAGCAATCTCTTCCTTGATGGTTATCGGTTCTTCCTTGACCTTGACCTTCGGTGACACCTCCTCCTTAACAGTCATCGGCTCTTATTTGACGAGAGGGGGCAGTATCTCTTTCCTCACGAAAGCCTCCGCCTTCGGCATAGATACTGCAACAGAGTCAAAGAGAAGTTAACATAAGATTTAGAAGATCAAAACAAGTATCTGAGCCGCGTCAGAATCTCTAGCGCATCAACTGGGCTGAAACCCATGCACATAGAGGGAATCCCAACAAAGACACACAAGATCAAAAGTTTGGGTACAATTGAAGAGAAGCTTCGGTGCATCATCAGGACCTATGTCCATGCGCGTCAGCAAGTAAAGCTTCGGCACATTATCAAAACCTAAGTCCATGCGCGTCAGTAAGTGAAGCTTGGGCACATCATCAGGACCTAAGTCCATGTGCATCAGCAAGGGAAACTTTGACGCATTATCAGGACTTAAGCCCATGCGCGTCAGCTAAAAGGGCTTCGACGCATCATCAGGACAAAAGTCCATGTGCGTCAGCCTAAGCACATCCACATATAGCGGCTCATCTACAGTTGGGACACCCTAATATCACTGCAACAAAGACCAAGGCAAGAGAATACCTTCGAGCACTTTCGGGCGAACGTCGACGAGGGTCGCCCTAACGACGGGGACTTCCTCCGTGTCGACCTCCAAGGTTCCTTGCCTCGGCCCCTTCCTCGGCTAGTAGCACCACCTCGGGGAGTCTTGGGAGCCATCTCTCTAACAAAGAAAAGAAGGACGAAAAGAGTTCCGAGGAAGAAGAAAACTTTTACAGAAAAGTAGAAGGCTCTCTCTCCTCACTAGCCGCCTATTTATAGGCTTGGCCTCGTGCATAAACCGATGAGGCGTGACATCAGCAATCAGTCACTTCGGGTCTCAAGAAATCGACGGCTATTTATCTTCAAAAGATCATCATTATTCTTTCCTAAGATTGGGGCGTTATCTATTCAAAAGAAGCATGCACCCCAGCAATATGTGCCTTAGCAACAAGCATTCCCCACAGCGACGTGTAGAACGACTATATAACAAAAATGCCATGCGCCTAGGCAAAGGGCATGCGCCCAGAGTCGTTAATCCCCATGCTTCTTATTCAAAGTATTCCAAAACTTGCCCAAAAAGTTTTAAAAACTTTGAAGGGGGTTTTGTAGAAGGATATAATTTCAGGCGCATCTATAGGCCAGAATTCCTATGCACTAAACCCAACCATGAGACCGACTCAAATGTGCTAGGAAGCTAAAACAGATAATTGGCACAACAACAAAAAGTACAAATTTAAAGACATTCAAAAGTAGACTTTTATTTCATATGAAAATTTATTACATGTCTAAAGAAAGGCTTTACAAAGGAGAACTTCTACAAAAAGAAAGATTCTAAAGCTACAGCCAGGCGCAGCGACTGCCATACGCCCCCTACCAAGCGTATCATCTGTCAGGCGCATCACTCTGATGTCTCGTCCAGGCGCATCATTCTAACATATCAACATATGCGCATTTCCGTGCATAGTTAGAACGAATCACTCTCTCTCATTAGTACCAATCAGCCCTTGTATAGCAGAAGGAGGATCTCCCGTAGCTCGATAAAGATCATGACACGATGGCCCGATCTTCGAAAGCAACAAGCACACTCGGCAACCTGTGTCTTTGCCAGCATAACGAAAGATGGAGCGTGGCTGCCTCGATCTTTGGATGCAACAGGCACCATCGGCCTGTGTCGTAACTCGACGATCCCGATGTTTGGATGCAACAGACACTATCATGGAAGCTCAGAGCGACGGGAAGACTGGGACAACGCATCTTCACCCTCGGAAAGAGCTCAAGTTCGGCAGTTCGCCAAGGCAAAGCTCCGGCCAAGTTCATTTGAAGAATGAAAGCAAACCTTTCCCTCATGTGGCTATTTATAAGCACGGGCAGCCTACACCCGAATGCCAAATGGCCAATATTCCAAATTCTATACAATAAATTTGCAATAATAGCAAATGCATCCGTCACCTCATATTCGGCTAAGTTAAGGCAACCATTAATGCTTCGAAGAACCCAACAGACGGGCCAAAGAGGATGCGACACATTGGCAGATGCGCCATCAATATCAAGCGCTCCCTATGGATGCGTCCAGCGGGCCACAGCCATACGCCCAGATTGGTACTAACCAATGCAACCCTCACCATCAAACATTTAATACTGAATGACGAAGGCGGCAACGTATTCCAAGAGTCGTCCAATTAGTTGTGTAGAAAATGAAGCACCGCTGATGTCAGCACCTTGGGTCGACAACAAGCCACGTGGCCGATCGATCATTCGTATGCACCTCGGTGGTCATGCGCCCCCCCGGCTTACTTCTGACCCCAAGAAACAGAAGACAAAGCTCTGCATGCGCCTTAAAAGCCATGCGCCTGGGCTTGCTCATGGCTCCTAAAGATCATGAGACCAAGTCACCTCTCCTGCGCCTGATTCTAGGCGCACCCTAATGTGAAGCTCTGCATGCGCCTTAAAAGCCATGTTCCCAGACTCGTCTTTGATGCCAAAAAATCATAGACTAAGTCGCCTCCATGTGCCCGATCCTAGGCACACCACGACAGATCACTCAAGATCTTTAAGCCACAGGTATACGCCACACGTCCCTTAACTCAGTTCTATTCAAAGAATGGGTGCTAACCACCCAAGATCTCAGCAACAACCAAATCTCCATGACTGCCATATGCCAGCTCCATCACAGCCCAGCACAGCAGTCCAGCAAAATCATCTTCAATATATGGCGTATCTTCCATGCGCCCCCGCTAGCATTAGCCACGTAGCGTTTCCACGTCCAGGCGCATCCGACATATACGCGCATGAGCAGCCAGCCTACTATCTATAAATAGAAGGATCATTCCTTCACCATACACAGACAAGGACGGACATACATACACAGAAAAAAGCACATCCACAGACAGAGGCCAGAAGAGATATTTAACGTCCGTTTCTCCTCATAACGCTCCGACATCCAGAGCAACCCAGACCTTCAGAGAGGTCAAGATCGTCAACGGATTCAACGCATTATCACTCGCTCCATCGACATAGTTCTTTGATAAAATTAAAAGTGTACTCCTAGGACTACGTCTAATTCCTACACCGTATACAGTTCTATTTGTAATCAAAATACTAAAGTTTTAATCAATAAAACCTTGTTGCATTTTTGATGGCAAATAGCATGTAGTCAGTAACCTTCATATAGATAGATCCAGTACTAATGATGTCTTATTTAGGAAGAGTAAGTTATTACTTAATACAGGAAAGGATGTCAATTGTTGGTAAGAATCACCTGAACGGTGACAATTATATTAATTTATGATATTGTTCCTAATAATGTCTTCTGAAGGCTGAGTATGTATTATACATGTACAGGAATGGCTACACGGTCGGGGGTAAGAATCACCAAAAAGGGTGGTAACTTGTATTTTATATTTTGTTATCTATGAGATTTGCATGCTTTTCTTCTGTCGTATATTAACTGCTAATCGATCCTAAGGCAACGAGAAAGACCACTTTTAATAATGTTCTATAACATGATTACTTAGTGTTGTCTTCTTAGGTGAGTTGGGCCAGCATCGCTCGCCAGTACATTGATGATGTATTGACCCACGTTGGGGGCAATATTACAGGTTCTTGTGTATAGGAAAAATTATTTGATCAGTGCTTGGCATCAGCAAATCAGATGGGTGAGAAGAAGTTCTTCTTACATGACGATGTATTCTACTATACGGTACATAATGTATGGAACATTGTAACTCAGTTGTACCAGTGAGATTGTAGACAAAGTTGGCATATATGATTGTAATGCCTAAATGGCAAGTATATATTCAGTTGGCTATTCAAGAGTATTATAATCTATTGTAAACTCTGTATTCAGTTGCAAGTCTTGTAATCTATTGCAATTATGAATAAAGAGTTATAGTATAAACTAGTTTGTTCATTGAATTTTGGTTGCTTGATAGATATGAGGGAATTAGAGATGCCTTATGTTATAAATATCTAGTGGTATGGATTTTTGCAACTAGTGTTCATGGATTATGAAATTTTAAGACATAGTATGTTTGGTGGGGTAGTGTGACCAAAGGTGTGTAGACATCCTCAAGGCAATGTGATTTTATAATCTTGTGAGAGAGAAGATTGGATTTATTTTTTTAAAATAGATGGTTGTATATTAATATTACTAACTGATTTTAGATTAAAGGCTAGAATAGGAATATAGGATGACACCTTTGGAAAAAAAATTAATAGGTAGATTCAA
The DNA here is from genome assembly GCA_029216955.1 of Iris pallida. Classification (NCBI taxonomy): domain Eukaryota; kingdom Viridiplantae; phylum Streptophyta; class Magnoliopsida; order Asparagales; family Iridaceae; genus Iris; species Iris pallida. The sequence continues at coordinate 3,070,651 of JANAVB010037415.1, read as the reverse complement.
GAGTTAAAGACGACCGAGAATATAGTGGTTGAGGGACTAGTAATTATAATTCTTGGCTTGAAGGTCAAGGAGGACAAGCCTTCAACATTATCGCTAAAAGAGCGTCAGTACCAAGAAGAGCAACTAAAGATAACCATCTATAGTCTTACAATAGAGATCCTGCAAAACATAATTGTCACACTCACTTTTTCATATAAGGGTATTTTAGTCATTTGATTAATTGTGTGATTTCCTGATTTTTTTTTAATAGTAATATTAATTGGTAATTAAACTAATAACTTTTTTAACCTTAGTTAGAGGCCCAACATGACTCATGAGACTTAATTTGATAACTAGAAACTTAATTTGGGCTTTTGACAGAATTAGGAAACTTTTGGCGTTAATTTAAGGGCTTAAGTCAATTGGCCTTTTTGCCTTTGACTAATGGACTTCTTAACTTAATCTTAGAAGTGCATTTGGCCCATGAGCAAACCCTAACCCTAATCTAACTCCCTTGGCCAGCCATAGCAGCAGCCCCATCCCTTCATAAGCATATGCATGGCTTTGACACCCCTTTACAAACCCTAGTTTCTCAATTTCTCCAAAAACCCTATTTTCTCATCCGGCATCCGATTTGCGTCAAACGAATTGAGTTGTGACCATTGGGAGGAGAGAAACTTGCTGGAGCATTGCTAGCAAGGATTTGGGGATGTTGCTCGGGAGAAATTGGTCGTCAAAGCGCTCGAGGATTAACTTTCATTGAGATTCCAACTCTCAATAGGTAAACCTCGTTCTGCCATTGTTTCTTCTGAAATTTTTTCATATTAGCATGGATATAGGTACCCTAGACCTGTGCATAAAGTTTGGTAGGTTTGTGATTTCGTTTGATAGCCGTATCGGACACGTGTTGGTCCTCTGGAACACGTGTTCGATGAAATGCCACTTAGAACAGAAAATTATTATTTATTGATTCTGTTTCACGAATTTCTTGCTGATATTATTTAAAATAACTTTTGAGAATACAGATCTTGATTTAACACGATTTCAGTGTCCAAATCGGATACGGACACGCGTGCACGAGGCCCGTGCACGGCCCTATGCATGCCCTACTGTCACGACCCGGTCCTAATTACTTGGATCGAATCGGATCATGCCCAGCCTGTACCGTTGATGAGATGGCGGCAGTAAGCTGTATCTTCCATATGCAGGTAATCAACAACTCAATCTAATTTGCCATAATCTTTATTATTCGATAAATTAAAATTTGTTCAGTACAAAGTACAATCATAAAACCACCAACTGAAATAACATTGTTTTTTAAACAAAACTATCAAACTGGAAAATAGCATCTAAAAAGAAGCAACATCATCATCAAGTACGCCATCCTCAGGAAGCACAGCAGGGTATAGCTCAGGGTCATAGTAGCTACTAATCAGTAGCTCTGCATCCTCAATAGGACCTAAAAATATAGTCTCCAGTCAGGAGGGAGCAAAGTACAATTCATGATATTTTAACAATTGAATTAATAATGGAATTATGCACTTTTAAACAATTTGAAGTAAATAGTTTTTCAGCAGTTAAAAACAGTGTGATACGAATAGGCAATGAATATGACCGGATTGGGTTTGTTACAGTAATATCCTAGTGATATGGTATGGCTTATCCCCGTGTGTATGAGGGTAAGCTAATACATTCAGTTATACTAATTGGATGTGGTCATATCCACTATACTACTCCCCCAGTCCCCAATAGTTACAGTAGTTACAGTCAATGCTCTCAAAGAGAGTTTCGTATTTGTATCGTGGTTTAAACTTGCATTAAAAAATTATTAAATAATTGTAATCTACCACAAAATGTACTTGTCTCAAATTGATTGGACTGGACGGATCGATACGTCGGGATGGGAAATCAGGTTCTTCCTTGAAATCCTACATTCGAGAAACTTGTCTCAGAAAACCAAAATCGCCAATGTTACTATACTAGTTGCAATCTCTAGTTGTGTCCTAGTCAATTTTAGTCTTTATTTACCTAACACAACCAAAACGCGATTATTAGTGCGTTGCAATTAAGAAACATCAATTTATATTTAATTTCGAGAAAAATTGTATTTATTAGTTTTTTTGGAAAAAAACTCGATATTTTATAATTATATAAATATAAAACTAAGATTTTCCTTTTTAATGAGAGATACATGAATTTCTATTTTAAATTTACAACTTAACTGCTAAGTGATAAAACATTTATTATTTTCTTCTTTTTCAAATACAATAAATAATTATCATTTTATACTACGTTCTCATGACCGAAAAATCACCCAGAAAATAAAAGAAAACAAAATAAACCTAAGCTATTACACTTTCTCACAGCAGGAATAAACAAATGGGCTTATGCCCTTACAGGCCAATTACATAAATTTAAATAAGAATAAAAGTTTGGTTAGTCCTGAAAATTATCCTACAATTTAATTTACAAAATAAAATAATTTTTAAAATAAAATAACTTTATTAGTGAGTCTCAGATATTGGTCCAATCGTCATATAGGCTAATGCCACAACGTCCGGGCGGAACCGGTTTCGTTTGCACTTAGCCAGAGCCCATTGACCAATTACGGTCGTCGCCCAAAATTTTAAAAATACAATCTTACCCGAAAACCATTTTTTTAAAATAATTAAATTTCATAGAAAATTCGGTATCACTTCCTCTATTTTCGGTCAACCCAAAAACTGGGAAAACGTGCCAATATTCCTGCAATTATCCCAAACCAGGGGAACCCAAAAACACATCCCTAAATTATTTCCGATATTTATTCGGAGAACCCGAACCAATTCAGAACACCCGAAAACCATTTCAAAACATTTCCGATAAAATTTGAAAATTTCAAAATAATTCCAACCGTTGGAAACTTTTCCGAAAGTTTCCCGGAAAATCCCTAAACATTAGAATACTAAAAACCGCAGAGCAACAAAGGTTCCGAAAATTTCCGGAGCCAAACACGTAATCGAAAAACCAAATTTCCGAAGAAATTTGTGGACCAATTCATCATCGACGCCTACGAGGGACGAACTACTGTGATTAACCAGAATTTACCCAATTGATGGAATACGAAGAGTTGCCTCGGACTCGGAACACGTGAATCTGCGGAAATGGAACCGAACTCGGGATCGGACAACGCCGAAGGCACATGCGGGACTGGCCACTCAGGACAGTACTGCGCACGGATCGGGGCTGCCGGGGACGGCGGGAACGGCGGCGGGCGGGTTCGGCCGGGGCGCCGGAGTGCTCGGCCAGGGACAGCAGCGGTCGGCTGCGAAAAAAGGGCGCCGGGCTAGGGGGTTCGGCCAGGGGTTGCTTGGCCCAGTGGGGGTCGGCCGGAAAAGTTTGGAAAAACTAGGTTAGAGAAGAAGAATGGGGAAGAAGAATAATACTTGGATGATGTGGAGAATGATGGATGAAGTAGGGCTTATATAGAAGATTGGGGAGGGGAGTTACCATAGGGAGGAAAACCAACAGCCATGGCCTTGATGGCCGGCGGCTAAGGGAGCCGAGGGGTCGAACGGTTGAAGAAGAAGAAAAGGAAAGGCCTTCAGTTTCCTCATTCCTCATTCCACAGCCACAAGGAATGAATGTTCATTCATGCAAGTTAAAGCCAGTGAGCTAAATGCAACATCCACATTCATTTGTGAATGAAACTCCACAAATGGGCCTTGGGTTTATACACTTGGGTTTTGGGCTTTAAAAGAATAATAGGTTGTGGGCTAAATATGGGTTTGTAATACATGGGCTATAGGCTCAAAATTTGGGCTACCAAAATATAAATAATATAATTTCTTTTTAGAAAAATTACAACTAATATTTTAAAACCCTAAAATTAATTTAAAAATGTTTTATGTCTCAAATCGGTTTCGGGTCTTGGCTGACAACCAAAAATCCAAGTTATTTAACAAAAGAAATTTTTTTTTTCTATTTAACTAATATAATAATTTGAATAAAGTAAATAACAAACACAATAAAAAAACTAACTAAAAAATTGCGGGTTTCACAACCTTCCCTCCTTAAAAATTTTGTCCTCGAAATTTAAAGGATAGAATTAGGAGTTACCTCAGGTCTCAAATAAATACGGGTACTGCTCCCGCGTCTCATCTTCTCGCTCCCAAGTAGACTCGCCTGGGGAATCATTCCTCCACATAACTCTGACTATGGTAGTCACCGAAGTCCTGGTCCCTTTCTCGCCTCTGTCCAAAATCGCCACAAGCTTCTCTGGTACTGTAAGGCTGGGTCCAATCTCCAGCTCTGAATGGTCCAAGATGTGGCTTGGATCCGGAATATAGCGTCTGAGCTGCGAAATGTGGAAGATATTGTGCACGCCCTCAAGATTAGCTGGTAGAGCTAACCGATACGCTACTTCACCAATTCGGCTCAAAACTTCAAATGGTCCGATATATCTGGGACTCAGCTTCCCAGCTCTGCCAAATCTGATAGTTCCTCTGGTAGAAGAAATCTTCACAAAGACACTATCTCCTTCTTCAAACTCCAGTGGTCGACGACTGCTATCTGCCCAATGCTTCTGCCTGTCTTAGGCAATCCTAAGTTTGTCTCTAATCACCTTCACCTTCTCTGCTGCGTCAGTCACCATCTCTGGCCCCAGCAGTACTCTTTCTCCTACGTCGTCCCATACAAGTGGAATACGGCAACGACGTCCATAAAGAGCTTCAAATGGTGTCATACCAATGCTAGCTTGGTAACTGTTGTTATAGGAGAATTCCACCAAATACAAGTGGTCTTCCCAAGACCCTCCAAATTCCAAGACGCAAGATCTCAATATGTCCTCTAGTGTCTGGATGGTCCTCTCAGATTATCCGTCAGTTTGGGGATGATAGGCTGTGCTGAACTTCAGTTTTGTTCCAAAGCTGTCATGCAAACTCTTCCAAAAGTGTGAGGTAAATTTAGTATCTCGGTCAGATACAATACTTACCGGTACTCCATGAATCCGGTAGATATGCCGTATGTAGAGTGCCGCCAACTTCTCAGTAGATAAACCAACCTTGAAGGGGAAAAAGTGAGCTGACTTAGTCAGTCGGTCCACAATAACCCAAATGGCATCCTTCCCTCCTTGAGATCGAGGCAATCCTGACACAAAGTCCATTGTTATATGCTGCCACTTCCACTCCGGAATGTCCAGCGGCTGTAGAAGTCCTGCGGGTCTCTGTCTGCTAGCCTTCACTTGTTGACAAATCAAACATTTGGCCACAAATTTGGATACATCCTTCTTCATTCCATACCACCAAACGATGGTACGCATATTCCGATACATCTTATTAGCTCCAGGATGTATGGAATACTGCGACTGGTGCGCTTGTCGCATAAGCTCATTCCTCAGTTCGCCAGATGGTACACACAGCCTCGTACCATTCTTCAATGCTCCATCACTGGCGATAGAGAATCCTTCAAGTGTTCCTGCCAGCACTTGATCTCTAAGTTTGTAAAGCGTCTCGTCTTGGAATTGTGTCTCCTTAACTTTGTCCATCAGACTCGAACCCAATTGCAACTGCATCATGGTTGAGTCAGCTCCAGGTACAATAGCTTCTCGCCCCAGTTCTTTTATCTTTTCCTCATGCAGTATAATCTCTAGTCCAAGCTTCTCGATGTCCTCTAGCAAGTGCCGCACCTTGGTTAAGAATATCGCCACTGGGTATCGACTAAGTGCATCTGCGACCGCATTAGCCTTACCCAGATGGTACTGTAGATCGATGTCAAAATCCTTCATCAGCTTCAGCCATCTTCTTTGTCTCATATTCAGCTCCTTCTGAATGAAAACATATTTCAGACTTTTGTAGTCTGTATATATTTCCACTCTCTCTCCATAGAGATAATGCTTCCATAGCTTCAATGCAAAGATGACTGCAGCAAGCTCCAGGTGTATGTGTGGGATAGTTCTTCTCATGAGTCCGTAATTGCCTAGATGCGTAAGCAATCACTTTCCCATTTTGTTGAAGAACGCAACCCAGTCCTTTTCCAGAGGCATCACTATAGATTGAGAAACTACCGGTTCCTGCGGGTAGCGCAAGGATTGGTGTAGTGGTAAGCCTCTTCTTCAGCTCCTCAAATACCGCCTGACAATCTTTCGTCCAGATGAACTCTTCATTCTTCCGAGTGAGCTTCGTCATTGGTTCAGCAATTCTGGCAAAATCCTTCACAAACTTCCGGTAGTAGCCAGCCAAGCCCAAGAAACTTCTGATTTCAGCAACTGAGCTTGGGGTAGACCACTTCTCAACAGCAGCTATCTTCTTAGGGTCCACCAAAATTCCTTCTCCTGTGACAACATGGCCAAGAAAATCCACCTTGTCTAGAAAGAATTCACATTTGGATAGCTTACCATATAACTTCTCCTTCCTCAAAGTTCCCAGAACTTTTCTGAGGTGCTCCTCATGCTCCTCTTCAGTCTTCGAATAAATCAGAATGTCATCGATGAAGACAACGACAAACTGATCTAGGTATTCATGGAAAACCTTGTTCATAAGGTTCATAAATCCAACAGGAGCATTCGTCAGTCCAAACGGTATGACCAAGAATTCAAACTGCCCATACTTGGTGTTGAATGCCGTCTTGGGAATGTCCTCCTTCCTGACCTTGATCTGATGGTAGCCGGATCTGAGGTCAGTCTTCGAGAACACCTTGGCTCCACTGAGTTGGTCAAACAGGTTATCGATCCGGGGCAGAGGGTACTTGTTCTTGATGGTGATATTGTTCAGCACCCGGTAGTCGATACACATCCTCACAGTTCCGTCCTTCTTGGGAACAAACAAGACAGGTGCTCCCCAGGGTGAAGCTCTGTCTCGGATAAATCCTAAAGCCTTTAGTTCATTGATCTGATCCTTCATCTCCTTGGTCTCCTTTGGATTGACTCTGTAGCATCCCTTAGAAATAGGGAAAGAACCGGAGACTAGGTTAATGGTGAACTCTATGTCTCGATCTGGGGGTAACCCGGGAGGACTATCAGGGAAAACGTCCATAAATTCTACTATGATAGGATGGGGGGTCCGAATTCTTCAGTGATAGAGGTATAGGTAACACACTCCATATCCTCCGGAGTTCGAGAGATTTCAAACTCCGGCTCTCCAGATGGACTGAAGACTACACATTCTCTGTGACAGTCCATCAGCGTATGCTGCTTACTCAACCAGTCCATTCCTAGGACTATATCATAGTTGGGTAAGGGCATCACAAGCAAAGGGGCTAGAAATTGGTGGCCTGATATGGTGATAGGGCAATTACAGGTCTCAGTGATGGGTAGGGGTCCTCCACCGGTCATGACTCTACAAATTTTCTTGCTAAATCCCGTATCTATGTGGTGTGTAGAGATGAATTTTATGGATATGAAGCTATGTGATGCACCCGAATCAAATAAGGCTAAGGCTGGATAGGATTGCACATAAATGAAACCTGCAATAACATCAGCTGTAGGTTCCTGCTCTGGCTCTTGTTTCTCTGCTGCTGGGATAAAAGCTCGCCCAGTCTTCTGTTGATGCTGCCCAAATTGTTGTTGCTGAGTGGGCAAAGGACCTTTCTGTTGAGTTGCTCCAGTCCGATGGACTGTTAAGGGGCAGTCCTTCACTTGATGGGTGGAAGACCCACAGACTAGGCAGTGTCCCAGTCTCTTTCTGTAGATATTTGCTTGATGCCCCGGCCTTTTGTAATAGTCGCAGATAGGGATCTGCCTCTTAGGGGCTTTATCATTATTCCTCGCCTGCTGCTGCTGGTGGTAAGAAGGCCGATTGTTATTGTTGTTGTTGTTGTTGTTAGGCTTCTTATGATTACCCTGGAAGTTGTTAGTTCCAAGATAATCCCTCTTTGAGCGAGCGGGTTTGCTCTTCTCTATATCTTGAGCTTGCTCCAGAATCTTTTTATAGGTCTTAGCACCGCCTGAGATCACATGGGTGTGGATCTCCTCTCTCAGCCCATGTATAAATCTTTCAGCACAATCATCAGGGTTAGCAACCAAATTCTTGGCAAAACGGCTGAGTTGACCAAATTATGCCGCATATTCTCCAACAGTCATATTTCCTTGCTTCAGGTTCTGAAATTGCCTGTCCATCTTCCGCAACTCTGATGTTGGGAAGAACTTCCTCTTGAACAACCTCTTAAAGGTGTCCCAGTCAAGCTGCCTGTCCTGGAGTCGAGGTTCATTCCGATACCAGGTGCTTGCTACACTTTGTAGTTGGAGTCCCACTGCTTCAGCCTTGAGGTCTTCTGGAAGTCGAGCGACGCTTAGGAGATGCTCCATGCTATCGAGCCATTCATCGGCATAGACGATTCCTTCGGTTCCCTTGAAGGGTCGAGGGTTCTGCTTCTTGAAACTCTCAATATCGCCCACCTTGGCAATATGATTCCCATTAATTTAAATGGCCTTAATATTACATAAATTAATCCTTAGATTTATGTTTACCTTGGCAGGCCTTGGTTCCTGTTGAGCTGCTTCTCTTCTCTCCAGTGCAGCCTTTGCCACACTATGAGCATTCTCCATGCCTTCTCTCATAATCGCCGTCTGCTCGCGATGAGCTTCAGCTTGAGTTCTCTGAGCTTCTAGCACTCCTCTTAGCAGACCTATGAGGTCGGTGGGGTCCACAGGTCCCGAAGGGGCAGCTGGAGTGGGTAAAACCACATGGGGGTGCATCTCCGTCTGGGAAGATGATGGATCTGCCGTTGTATTATGGGGACGGTCGGCAAGCTGCCGAGGTGTAGGATCCGGACTTGGTTGGGGAGGTGGGGTATGATAGGGTGAAGATACCCCATCGCCAGCAGGATTGGTCTTGTCAGTGGCCATTCTCTGGAAGGTTTAGGATATAAACATAAGCAAGGTAACCTACCAATCTATAATCAAACAAAAATATTTACATATATAATTCGGACCTATTATTGTGACAAATCAATGTTCTAGTGTTCTAATTGTCTCTAGATAGGTTGTCCTAAGTTATTGAGAAGATCTGCATGGGCTACCACTAAAAACATGTCACGACCCTGTCCCAATTACTTGGATCGAATCGGATCATGCCCAGCCTGTACCGTTGATGAGACGGCGGCAGTAAGCTGTATCTTCCATATGCAGGTAATCAACAACTCAATCTAATTTGCCATAATCTTTATTATTCGATAAATTAAAATTTGTTCAGTACAAAGTACAATCATAAAACCACCAACTGAAATAACATTATTTTTTAAACAAAACTATCAAACTAGAAAATAGCATCTAAAGAGAAGCAACATCGTCATCAAGTACGCCATCCTCAGGAAGCACAGCAGGGTATAGCTCAGGGTCATAGTAGCTACTAATCAGTAGCTCTGCATCCTCAATAGGACCTAAAAATATAGTCTCCAGTCAGGAGGGAGCAAAGTACAATTCATGATATTTTAACAATTGAAATTAATAATGGAATTATGCACTTTTAAATAATTTGAAGTAAATAGTTTTCCAGCAGTTAAAAACAGTGTGATATGAATAGGCAATAAATATGACCGGATTGGGTTTGTTACAGTAATATCCTAGTGATATGGTATGGCTTATCCCCGTGTGTATGAGGGTAAGCTAATACATTCAGTTATACTAATTGGATGTGGTCATATCCACTATACTACTCCCCCAGTCCCCAATAGTTACACTAGTTACAGTCAATGCTCTCAAAGAGAGTTCCGTGTTTGTATCGTGGTTTAAACTTATATTAAAACAATTATTAAATAATTGTAATCTACCACAAAATGTACTTGCCTCAAATTGATTGGACTGGATGGGTCGATACGTCGGGATGGGAAATTAGGTACTTCCTTGAAATTCTACATTCGGGAAACTTGTCTCAGAAAACCAAAATCGTCAATGTTACTATACTAGTTGCAATCTCTAGTTGTGTCCTAGTCAATTTTAGTCTTTATACCTAACACAACCAAAATGCGATTATTAGTGCGTTATAATTAAGAAACATCAATTTATATTTAATTTCGAGAAAAATTGTATTTATTGGTTTATTTGGAAAAAAACTCGATATTTTATAATTATATAAATATAAAACTAAGATTTTCCTTTTTAATGAGAAATACATGAATTTCTATTTTAAATTTATAACTTAACTGCTAAGTGATAAAACATTTATTATTTTCTTTTTTTAAAATACAATAAATAATTATCATTTTATACTACGTTCTCATGACCGAAAAATCACCCAGAAAATAAAAGAAAACAAAATAAACCTAAGCTATTACGCTTTCTCACAGCAGGAATAAACAAATGGGCTTATGCCCTTACAGGCCAATTACATAAATTTAAATAAGAATAAAAGTTTGGTTAGTCCTGAAAATTATCCTACAATTTAATTTACAAAATAAAATAATTTTTAAAATAAAATAACTTTATTAGTGAGTCTCAGATATTGGTCCAATCGTCATATAGGCTAATGCCTCAACGTCCGGGCGGAACCGGTTTCGTTTGCACTTAGCCAGGGCCCATTGACCAATTACGGTCGTCTCCCAAAATTTCAAAAATACAATCTTTCCCGAAAACCATTTTTTTAAAATAATTAAATTTCATAGAAAATCCGGCAGCACTTCCTCTATTTTCGGTCAACCCAAAAACTGGGAAAATGTGGCAATATTCCTGCAATTATCCCAGACCAGGGGAACCCAAAAACACATCCGTAAATCATTTCCGATATTTATTCGGAGAACCCGAACCAATTCAGAACTCCCGAAAACCACTCCAAAACATTTTCGATAAAATTCGAAAATTTCAAAATAATTCCAACCGTTGGAAATTTTTTCGAAAGTTTTCCGGAAAATCCCTAAACATCAGAATACTAAAAACCGCAGAGCAACAAAGGTTCCGAAAATTTTCGGAGCCAAACACGTAATCGAAAAACTAAATTTCTGAAAAAATTTGTGGACCAATTCATCATCGACGCCTACGAGGGACGAACTACTGTGATTAACCAAAATTTACCCAATTGACAGAATCCGAAGAGTTGCCTCGGACTCGGAACACGTGAATCCGCGAAAATGGAACCGAACTCGGGATCGATCAACGCCGAAGGCACACGCGGGACTGGCCACTCAGGACAGTGCTGCACACGGATCGGGGCTACCGGGGACGGCGAGAACGGCGACGGGCGGGTTCGGCCGGGGCGCCGGAGTGCTCGGCCGGGGACAGCAGCGGTCGGCTGCGGAAAAAGGGCGCCGGGCTAGGGGGTTCGGCCAGGGATTGCTTGGCCCAGTGGGGGTCGGCCGGAAAAGTTTGGAAAACTAGGTTAGAGAAGAAGAATGGGGAAGAAAAATAATACTTGGTTGATGTGGAGAATGATGGATGAAGTAGGGCTTATATAGGAGATTGGGGAGCGGAGTTACCATAGGGAGGAAAACCAACAGCCATGGCCTTGATGGCCGGCGGCTAAGGGAGCCGAGGGGTCGAATGGTTGAAGAAGAAGAAAAGGAAAGGCCTTCAGTTTCCTCTT